>JAJJWX010005012.1:1240724-2481449 GCA_023529315.1 Papaver bracteatum
GATGACAAGTTGATGATTTGAGTCATTAGCAATGGTTGTATCATCAGAAGGAGGAGTTTTCGGGAAAGTAACATTTGGAGGAAGTAAAGGACTAGAGGGAGTTTCAGGTATGATGGGTTATGAAATTTGAATTGGTGAAGGACCAGTAGAGGCACTGGTAGTGAAAGAGAGCTTCTCGCCAGAAGAAGGAGGAAGATCAGATTGCACAGGTGTAGGTGAAGCTTTCGCAGATATTAAGGGAGGAATGACGAAATTACTTCCAAAGGTCTTATTTAATTGGCGAGATCTTTTAGGAGGATTAGCATTACCCTCGTAATTCTGCAAACAATAATCTAGATAAGAAACAGAGGCAACAATATTGTTATTAAGAAATAGAATGTGTTTCTTACTACCTTATTGCTCGCAGAATTTTCTTTCCTTTTTCCAGTCGGCCTCTTATGAATAATAGGTTTTTGAGTCGAGGATTGGGAAATAGATCTGACTCATTGAAGAGTACATAATATGGGGTTATAAAGAATTAAGTAAGAGAAGATCGAAGAATATAAATAAAAAGTTTGATCTAAGAAAATACCATGATCAAAAATATACCTCGAGGACTCCATTAATACAGTAGCAGAAGAATGATAAGGAGAAGAAGTTGCAGAACAAAAAGCAAAGAAACTAAGTAAAGAAGAAAGAGAGTTAAGAGAAGAAAACTAGAAATGAAATTAGACTCTTCCTTTTATAGGAAAAGAAGGGAGTAAATTATGTGAGACGTGTCAATACAAAAGGACAGATTTACAACACGTGTTAACAAGGAAAGCGGAATTAGCGGAATATTGCCGCAGAAAAAAGTTCAGATATTCTTGCGATAGTTAAGGATTCTCATGATCGTTTCTTCTTCGCAGAAAAGACATGAGAAGAGGCAAGATGTAGTACCAGAATATCGCTACAACGATATTCTCGTGATGATAACGACATTTCCACGAGAAGGTTGAATACTCCCACTACAAGAATGACATCTTTCACGAGAGCGTCGTGAGAATTCTCCAACGAAATTTGGTGAGCAACATGAGAAAGCATCAAGATAGTTGACAATTGAAAAATCATGATAAAAGAATGTTGTTTCACGAGGATTACGAAAGATGGCGAAAATAAACAATGTAACTGCCACGATGAGATCGCAGAATAGATCCGAAATAAGGGGAAAGCTTAGCTGTCTTCCATTATGTAATTTCCTATATAAGGAGATCAGGTAAGTCCAGAGGAGGATGATGTATTTTTTAGAGTTGAGAAAATCTTGAGGAGAGAGAAACTCCAGAAAAGAAAGTTGTAATTCTGAGTTTGAATATTTTCTGTAAACATTTCTGAGATCTAAATAATAAAAGTGTCATTTAATTCTTCAATCTTCAACTAGTTTCACTTAGATTTTTATAGGATCTTAATAGGGGTGTAGTGTGGGAAATCCCGCTACTACATCAGTGACGACTCTAAACAGTCATTAATGGCGGAAATGTACGACAGTTTGGAGTCGTCATTTAAATATCAATACCATGACGACCCTTTGGGAAGGTCGTTATTGTTCTTATTATGTATATGACGACCCTTAAAGTCGTTATTGTCTTGGAAGTGTCGTTAATTAGGGTCGTGATTTGAAAAAAAATAAAAATTAGTCAAGGGTAAAATAGTATTTTCATAAATGGATGAATACGCCCCTGAAAATTTAGGGGTGCAAATAAAATTCCATGGCCCCCAATTAAACAAGGAATGCATGACTTTTTTTTTCTCAATTTGATCAAAAAAAAATTGAATTTGGTGTCTGTCTATTAAAGAAAATTCGAAAATGCCCCTCAATGAGGAGGCATACGTAATTTATTTTTCTTTTCTTTTAGACATTTTCGTAGATAAGCTAAAAAGTGAAGGGTAATCGCGTAAATTTAACGGACAGAAAAAAGGGTGATCGCGTAAATTTAACGGACAGAAAAAAGGACACGAAAGTTGGAAATCCTTTAATTGTTGAAGGGCATTTTAGTCAAAACTAAAGTACAGGTCACGGGATCGACTCCTTCCAAAAATTCCAATTTGTTTTCTTTTCCGTTTCTTTCCTCTTCTTCTTCTTCGTCCTTTTCTTTTCCGTTTCTTTCTTCTTCTTCTTCTTCCTTTCAATTTATTTCTTCTTCTTCTTCTGAGAAGAATTCTCTTCGTTTCAGAGATATCTGTCGACCGCCATAACAACATCACCACCTTCACTACCGCCACTACTATTAGTACCACTATCACCAGATCCATCATCACCATGAAACCATCGCCAATGCCGCCGTCAGCACCTCTGATCTACCACCACGATAAAAAAGACCTTCAGTGGAGTCATCACAAATTGGACAGAACCTTTTCTTTTTTGTTTCAAAACTGTCGCCACCAACACAAAATCAAGATCCAAATCGATACAATTAAACTAATTGATCATAGCATTTCTTCATAGATAACCATACAAACAGATTTGTTGTTCAAACTTAATTACTCAAAAAAATCATCACACCGATCAACTGAATCAGACTCTAAACAATCTGCGACAGATTAACGGGCGAAGAAGATGACAGTATCGGGTATACGTGTCCGATCCGGTTAGTAAATCAAACCCACCATTACCATGAGTCCATGACCACCAACACCTCCTTCGGTTCATTCTCTTTCAAGGAAAAAAATAAAAAAAAACCTTCGATTCGTTCAAACCAATTTTGATTTCACCACCATTACCATAATTCATGTCAATTTTTTAAACTAATTTTGAAAAAAAAATAAAAAATCTTAGATCTGATGCTTGTCAAACTACAAAATCCATATAAATTCAGCCATTCAATCGAAAACCCATGGACATTAATAGCTAAATTATCAATCAAATCTAACATGTATGCTAAATTATGAAATTTTTTTTTCTAACAAAATGAAACATCAGCAATAGTCATCTTCATCAACATCCAAGAATATGAATATGGCTTATCGGCTTAAGCGATGCTGCAAAAATTTGTTAGGTCGTTTCTTCCTTCGATTTCGTACTGCATGTGAACTGTGAAGTTGTTCTTAGCCGAAAGATATAATAGAAACTCAGTTGTCAGAGCAACAACTAAAGAGGAAGGGGGGGGGGGGGTGGAGAATGAGAGCCAGACTGGGTTTGTAAAAAAGATTTGGTAATTGAATAGAAAATTGAGTCGTGCTGTGACGAGGGCACCCACATGGCAGCTACCGTAAGGGTGCACCTCTTAACCTTTGGATATTCTATCATTTATATGCACACATCCCGAGATTTTTTTTAGAAAACATTTTTCTTTATTTATTATAAATCTGTGCATTTAATCTAAAAGTTCCTCAAAGATTTATATTTTTATTTCCTGTGTGTTTCCAAACCAAGAACAAGGGTCGTTTTTATTCCACATATGGAAGAAGATTTGATTAACCTTGATCGTGATGACTTGGTTTGAAATCATGATGCTCATGTTCTTCCATCCACTTGAATAGATTTATTGTCTTTGTATCCATTTGTTGTATTTGTTTTGAAGTTTTTTGAAACAATTCATTATTATATTCTTTCTCTACGTGATCTAAATATTAAAAAAAAAACATTATTGGGTTAATAGTTATTGCAGATGCTCGAAACCCATGCAAACTACTCCGTTATCAGTAGATGATATTACATTGCTGATCAATTAGTTCACTAACATAAAAGCAATGGGGTTTCAAATATCTAAAGAATAAAAGAAATATCATGTACTATTAATGTTATAATACGTTTATCTTCCCAAGATTAATTCCATTCAAGTGATCACGATCATAATTACGCATGATCCCGTGATTATTTTTCTAGGGTTTTAGGAAGTAAAAGTAAAAAGGCTTACAAAGGACTTTAGACTAAATAAAATAGAATATAGGGATTTCTAAGATAAGAAAAATAATAAACATATTTTTATTTATAAAAATTTGCCTTCAGATGTGTGCATATGGATGATACAATATCCAAGGGCTAAGAGGTGCACCCTTATGGTAGCTTCCACGAGGGTGACCTCGTCACAGCACGACTCATAGAAAATTACTATCACTACCTTTTACAGGCGTTAATTGCAAGGTCTGCGTTGGGTGTCAAATGGTTGTGTGCTATGGTGGTCTTTCAAAGACAAGCGGACCCCAATCTGATTGCTTACAAAAACAAAATGGACCCAATCATTTGGAGTCTGATGAATCTTAGGTGAAATAGACTTAGTCTTATGGGGTGTTAGTCTAGCAACTAGATTAGCAGTCAGGACTACCTCCTAAGTCTTATGGGAGTGCAATATACTAGCTAGATTAGCAGTCCACGTCAGCCCAGCGTTGAACCATTCAGCGCCTGAGCGCTTTAAATCTCAGCCGTCAGATCAAAAATAAATCTCTCAACGCTGAACCATTCCGCGAAAAGGTAGTTTTTCAAGCGCTGAATCATTCAGCGTACTATCTAGCATGCTAGCAACTGGTAGGAGAGAGAACTAGTGTTAACTTTTTTGCCACATTTTTTTTTAATTGCAACACTTAAGTGCTAATCTAGCACCTCCAATCTAGCCCATAAGTGTTGGAGGTGCTAGATTAGCACTTAAGTGTTGCAATTCAAAAAAAAAAGTGTAGCAAAAAAGTTAACACTAGTTCTCTCTCCTACCAGTTGCTAGCATGTGAGATAGCATGCTAGATAGTTACGCTGAATGATTCAGCGCTTGAAAAACCACCTTTTCGCGGAATGGTTCAGCGCTGAGAGATTTATTTTTGATCTGACGGCTGAGATTAGTTGCGTTGAATGGTTCAGCGCAACACGCGGAATGGTTTAGCGCAACGCGCTGATGTGGACTGCTAATCTAGATGCTAGATTAGCACTCCCATAAGGCTTATGAGGTAGTGCTGACTGCTAATCTAGATGCTAGACTAGCACCTCATAAGACTTAGTCGGTAAGTAAATATAGCCATACGTCGATTTGTGTCCATGTAAAATAGTCATACATATGTTTGTTGCATCCGAGTCGGTGCTACCGGGTTTCCAACATATCCTTTGGCGTTAGTATCCATTTTTTTTCTTACTACCTTAAAACTTTTTTTCCCTTTTAGTGTGTCAAAATTATTGTTACTATTTGTTTTTTTGTTTGGTTGGGACAATTTTTGTTACCCCCGAGTTTCCAATTTAGATAATTGGAGTCATCTTCCATTGACTTACTATAACATTTTTTCAAAAGTTAGTTTTGCGTTAATTTTTTCGGTCGGCCGTTCCATCGTGGCAGCGATCATTTAGTTCTAACTTTAGTAATTTTCTTCTGTAAAAATCACAATCAGAGTTGAAATCTATTCTGTCCTAGTAGCCTCAGGCTCCTAACCTTTCTAGGAAATCTATTCTGTTCTTGAGGGCTAACCCCTATGGGCTAGATTTGACTGCTAAATTGGCCAAAAAGTGTTGCAAATCATGAAAAAAATGTGGGGAAAAAGTTAACACTCAATCTGGCTACTTCTCTCTCCTAGCATTTGCTCGCAGTTCAACTATCAACGAGATTGAAACGCTAAACCGTTCGGTGCTCAAAAAGTGACATTAACGCCGAACCATTCGTCGCTCTATATTTTTTACTAATTTTTGAGAGAGAATGTGATGAAGAGAGAAGAAGAAGAGGGCGAGAGAGGGAAAAAAGTGGGAGAACGCGATGGAGGAGGGAAAAAGGGAGAGAGAGAGGAAAAAAGTGGGGAGAGAGATAATGATTAGTTTTTAAAAAAATAAAATTATGTAACGCCGAACCATTCGGCGTTTAGCGTTGTTCTATTCGGCGTTTCGCTGCTAGATTAGCAATACCATAGGACTTAGGAGGTTTCCCAAGCTGACATGGATGGCCAATCTAGCCCATATGACTAAGCCTTACATTCTGTGAGCCTGTGATTTGAGTTGTCGAATAATGACAGCGCTTTGCATTAATCTTATGGAGAATTTCGTTCTAGCTAATTATGCAGGTTTTTTATTGTCAACTTATGCCAGTTGAACCAACTTATATTGTCAATTTTGTTCATTTGTTTTATGTGCTTTCTCTTAAAATATAGCTTGGCTAGCCGGTCAAGACACACTTTGAGATAGTTGACTGTACGGTGCTTGAAGAATGAATTTGTATTTGATGTGATTGTTGGTACTGCTTCTGGGTCTTTGTATCGGATACCAGTGATCTCAACGGTGCTTTCGACTTTCTAGAATACCATATCTTGGAGACACAATTCTACCAGGCCACGCATGAATTACGTTTTTCCCCAGTTTCATATATGACAGAGAGTATCAGAATGGGTAAACCTCTATGCAGTGCTTGGGTTCCAATTCTTTGGGGTAAGTGTCGTGATTTATTTACAGAAAACCAAGCAAAGGATTCTATCCCTGATCTTCCTTCTGATATCATTATCAAAGCAAAGGATTCTATCCCTGATCTTCCTTATGATATCATTATCAACATACTTACTCGACTTCCAGCAAAGTGCATCTTCCAGTTGTGGCAAACCAAGGACTTGTTATATGACTGGACGAAAACTCCGCACTTTATCCGTACACACCTAGATCGAGCTACTCCAACCATTGTTGTGCAATCTCTTATACAATCCCGTGCCAAATATGACAATGAAATCAAGCTTTTTCTTTTTGATGGTAAAGCCAAGGCTACAAGCTTTCATCTTAGGTATAACAGGCCATCTACTCTCTGGGGTTCATATGATGGGTTTCTTTTATTCAACAGCGGTTCTGGTCCTTTGTATATTTTGAATCCGATTACAAGAGAACAAGTAACTGTGATTTACGCAGATGGTATGTTTTCTTATGTTTGTGGAATTTACTTTCATCCACACACAAAGGAGCACGAATTGGTTTGTTGTGTATGTCACCTTGGTGAACGGATTTGGGATTTTCAGATTCTTAATCTAAAAACTAATCATAGAAGAACCATTGGTAGCTGGCCTTCTCCTCCAAGCAGAAAAAGACCACCTGTTTTTATTAACGGTACTTTTTATTGGATGGTTGATTGGACCTTGTACTTGATAGTTTCCGGTAGCCTATCGGAAGAACTGCCGGTACCAGAACCAATACTGTCACTCAATATAGAAACCAAGGAGTTCCGCCCTATGGAAGTATTTGGTGATTTTCCACAACATAGAATATTCCATGAAGATGAGTTTGAACTTATTGAGTTGGAAGGAGAATTGAGCCTATTTGGTACTTCATCTGCAAAAGAAGTGGGCATATGGGTGTTTAACTACAATGAGAAATGTTAGGTTAAAAAGCACTCAATAACGTCTCCAGATAAAGAGCACCATTGGAACTTCACATCATATTTCGTAGATTTTGAATACATCAAGGCGAAAGGAGAATTCATAGCATATGATCGCCGGGATAAAAAGAAACAACCGCTTATTTACAATCTACGTTTAGGTACTTGGAAATTGTTTCAAAGGAAGGGATTCAAAGGTGATAGATTCGTAATAACATCTCATACTCCTAGTCTTGTCTCTTTGAATGCTGCAGACTCCGTTATACTTGTATAATGGTGCACTGGCACTTGTCAATGTTGTTTTAAGTACAATGCTGCTAGTAATATATTCAAGAGCTTTGCATTAATCATACGGGGATTTTTGTTTTTTTGAGAACTTATTCCGGAACCGTTTTAATTGTTAATTCTGTTTATTTGTCTGTGTGCTTTCACTTGGATAAAACTTTGGCTATCCAGTCAAGAGACCCTTTAAGATTGTTGACTGTATGGTGCTTGAAGGCTCCTAATTATATCTCGCCATCACTTTTCTGTTGCAATACCTGTTCACTTTCGTTTGTTCAGCTCTGATTTGTCGCTGCAACCTTATATTCACTGCCTTTTTGACCTGTTGAGTTTAGTATCACTGTTAGATGAATTTCTGGAGTGGAGACTAGCATGGTTCTTGTCCTCGTCTCGAACTTGGTTGGTGGCTAGCGTTTACGTGACAAATAAGTGTGAATTAAAAACATCCACACCATCAAGTACACAATCAACCTCCTTCTGCAATATTTAAAGTTCTAATCTTTTTGACTATGTCCTCCTCTTTCCTTACATTACCAAAAGTGAGTCTACTCCAACTGTTGATGAAGAATTTCAGATTCTGCAGTACCAACAAAAACCATAGAATTCCACCAAATCTCCACCAATTTAATAAAATCTGGATGCTCTAACCAATGGTTCTCAATTTTGAAACTTGAATTAATTATTCCTAATACTAGGAGATAGCTCCAAAAGAAGAGCATTGTGATCGTAGATAGTTCTTACCAAAGCTGTCTGTGTAGCATTACTGAACTTTGCATCAAAAGCAGTGCAAACAAGAAATCTGTTCAACCTGCATAATAATGTTTGTTACTCCACGTAAAAGCTCCACCAGGATGCAGTGCAACCTGCACTTGCCAATATTATTTCAAAGTCAGAATGCTAATATATTGAAGAGGTATGCACTTTGCATAAATCACACGGAGAACTTTGTTTTAACGAAGGACTGGAGCAATTTTTGTTGAGAACTTATGCCGGTTGAACCATTTTAATTGTTAATTCTGTTCATTTGTTTGTGCGCTTTCACAGTTTCACTTGAATAAAGCTTGGCTAGCCAGTCAAGAGACCCTTTGAGATTGTTGACCGTATGGTGCTTGAAGGATTATAATCATGTCTCATCGCCATCGCCTTTTGAGATAGACTGCGTCTTGATGTCATTCCTGCTTGGTTTTTAATATTCTAATTTTTGACTTTGAGTAATGCTATATTTTTTTAACTTTGAGTAATGCTATATTTTGAAACTTAACTTTCATCTCTAGCAAAGTAGCAAGCACATCTATTCTAGCTCAAGGCTTGAACTTAATTTTCTTATTATCCCACTGGTGAAGTTGCACGCCCGTCATTTTCTGTTGTCATTCTCGTCTGTTTGTCGCACGAGCATCTCATAACGCCTGATAACATAGCTAGGACATATGTGTCGGATACTGAGTGATTTCAATGGTGCTCTCTGAATTTTTACAACATATCTCGAGGGAAAATAGATTCCTTGAACTCAAATAGCCTGGTGAAAACTGTGGAATGACTTGGAAGTTCATGATCAAAATTGAAGTTAGTACGTGTTGGGTGCAATAATCAAAACAAGGAAAATCAAATAAGCAAAAGTTATTGATACTTAGCTTCTTTTAATGGAAGTGACGGATTTGACGAAATGAGCGAGCTTCTCATATCTCCACAACAGCAACAAGGCAAAACTTTGAAAAACAGAGTGAGTCACGTGTTCAACACGTTGCCCTTAAGACATTAGCGCCCGGCTACACTCAAGAGTGATGCTATAGCCCTCACAGGACGGATATATCCAGGATAAAACACCCTAATACACCTACTACTAGCATACGTAATAGATGCTCAAACTTGAGCTTGGCAACTCCGAAAAACCATAAAGTAAAATCGCGAACGCTTGAGGAAACATATAAAATATCTTCCCTTGGGGGTCCCTCTAAAATATAGAGCAACCCCTTTCCCATAGATTTTACAAAGGTAGTGAATTTGTTTATATAATGGAACAATACAACTTAAGAAGAGGAACTCCCCGATGTGGGACTAAAAAGCTTATATAATCTCTTAAAACAACTAAAAAGTGGAAACTCCACAATGTGAGACTAATAAGTTTTTCATTCACAAAAGAAAACAATAAATTATAATTTTATTAAAACCTTAAAAAATCATTTTTTAGTAATTGTTTTCAAACAGTACGTACTTTGTTTATTTGTAGTTCATGATCAAGCTGCATTACCAAGTTTCAGATATACATCTTTAGCTAGTTTTGGTTTCCTTTATTACCAACAGGGCCATGAATGAAGACTTAAATAGCTTAGACTCTTAACAATGACCTAACAGATGTTGTAAGGTTAATTAAACTCGTGTTCAGTGTTCTAATTTTCGAGTTTAACCTGCTATCAGGTTTGTTACTGTATGCTTAATTTCTGAAGCAGAACTTAGCAGTGGTGCACTGGCACTTGTCGTGTACTCCAAGTTATATGTGCAACAACAACAGGAGACACAATTCTACCAGGCCACGCAGGAATTACCTTTTGCCCCAGTTTCATTAGACAGCTGTGCTAGTGATATTGGGTCTCAGCTGAGTGGTTGCTAAAAACTGGTGATAGTTTCTGTTTAGGAAATAGAAAAACACTGACTAAATTTTTTGACTTCCAAATATTGTCTTGGCCAAGTGGTTTCTATTCCTTGGTTTTGTATTAGTCGGTTCTACAGGTATAAATATTAAAAGTAATTCTTTGGTGATCATACTGAGAGTTATCAAAATGGGAAAATCTCCATGCAGTGCTTGGGTTCCGATCCTTTGGGGCAAGTGTTGAGGTTTATTTACAAAAAACAAACCGAAGGATTCTATCCCTGATCTTCCTTATGATATCATAATCAACATACTTGCTAGACTTCCAGCAAAGTGCATCTACCAATTGTGGAAATCCAAGTCATATAACGTATTATATGACTTAACAACAACTCGGCACTTCATGCGTGCACACCTACACTTTATGCCTACACACCTAGACAGAATTGCTCCAACCATTGTTGTGCAATCTCTTGAGCAATCCGGGGAAATCAAGCTATTTCTTTTTGATGGTAAGGCTACAAGATTTGATCTTAGTTCATGTAATTACAATGCATATCGCAAGGAGCCAGTTACTCTCTGGGGTTCATATGATGGGTTTCTTTTATTCAAAAGCACATATTGTCCGACGTGGCATTTCTACATTTTGAATCCGATTACGAAAGAACAAGTGATTCTGATTTCCCCACATGAATATTTTTATGCATGTGGATTTTTCCTCCATCCACGCAAAAAAGAGTACGAAGTGATTTGTGTATGTTTCCTTGGTGAAGGGATTTGGGAGTTTCAGATTCTTAATCTAAGAAGTAATCATAGAAGAAGTGTTGGTAACTACTCTTTTCCACCGAGCAGAAAAAGACCGCCGGTTTTTATCAACAATACATTTTATTGGATGGTTAATTGGTCCATGTACTACATGGCGAACGGTGTTTCCCCTAGCTTATCGGAATCAATAGTGTCATTCAATCTATAAACTGGGGAGTTTCGTAGTATGGAAGTTCCTGAGCTATTTGATGTTTCTCCCCAACATATAAAATTCACTGAAGAGGAGTTTCATCTTTTTGAGATGGAAGGAGAATTGAGCCTATTTGGTACTTCATCTGCAAAAGAAGTGGTCATATGGGTGAGGAGGTCACATGGGTGTTATTTCCAGATTGACAAACGTTAGGTTAAAAAGCATTCAATAACGTCTCCAGATCACGAGCGCCATTGGAATTTCAAGTCCTACTTTAGAGATTTTGAATACATAAAGATGAAATGAGAATTTATAGCATATGATCATTGGGAGAAAAAGAAACAACCGCTTATTTACAATCTAAGTTTAAGTGCTTGGAAGTTGTATGAAAGGAAGGAATTTCAACGTGATAGATTCGTAATAACATCTCATACTCATAGTCTTGTCTCTTTGGATGTGGAAGATTCTGTTATACCACTACAGTGTTGGTATGGGGACATACTTCAGAGATTTTGAATACATCAAGACGAAAGGAGAATTCATAGCATATGATCACCGGGATAAATATAAACAGCCTCTTATTTACAATCTACGGTTAGGTACTTGGAAGTTGTTCGAAAGGAAGGGATTTGAACGTGATAGATTCGTAATAACATCTCATACTCATAGTCTTGTCTCTTTGGATGCTGCAGATTTTGTTATACCACTACAGTGTTAGTTTCAAGACATGATTTCTTATCAATAGTTATATAAACAACTTCTAACTTTATTGTGGTTACTCGTTGTGTATTCAAGAGCTTTGCATGAATTTACGTAGTTTTCTTCTTAATGGAATGCAAATGGCGGTGAACTGAGATGGGAGTTTCTTGTGGTTTGATATGAGTTTTGGTGATTAATGGAAGAAACATCAAGGGTTTTCAGTGGGTTGATTCGAAATGGAGAATGAAGATGGTGGTGCTACTATTGACAGAAGGTACAAGGGAGAGCTGATGTTGTTCAAATATGAGAAGAAGGTGTTTACATCTCCCTTGATTTTGGGTTTGGTTGTTTTGTGGTGGTGGTGGTGCTAGGGATGTGTGATTTTGTTGGTGTCAATGTTGGTATGAGTTGTTTTTACAGAGATTGAAGCTTTTTCCTGAATGAAATATGGTGGTTATCTGGGTTGAAGCAGACAGTGATATTGGATCAACTATGGTTGTTGATCCATATATTTTGGATCAACTCCTGTTGTTGACCCAATTTTTTATTGGATCAACTATGGTGGTTTTGGTTGGAATGATGAAGTTGGTGTTTGATTTTGGTTCTGGTTGTTTTGGTTGTGGTTGTGGTGGTGGTGGTGGTGGAGATGTGTGATTTATTGGTGGCGGTAATGGTGGAGAGGTACTAATGAGAAATTAGTCATGGAAATAGTAGTAGAATGGTTGTTCTGGTTGTTGTAGTTGTCGATATTGGTTTTTGAAGTTGGTCTTGGAGATGTTGGTGTTTATGAAGCTACATGTAATGAAATATGGTGGTTATTTGGGTTGAAGCAGGTAGTGATATTGGATCAACTATGGTTGTTGATCCATCTATATGGGATCAACTACTGTTGTTGATCCTTTGAACTCATGCTTTTGTAGTTTAAATCATGTAAATTTGTTCCAATGTTGAACTTGTGGTGCAATGGTA
Organism: Papaver bracteatum; assembly: GCA_023529315.1. Classification (NCBI taxonomy): domain Eukaryota; kingdom Viridiplantae; phylum Streptophyta; class Magnoliopsida; order Ranunculales; family Papaveraceae; genus Papaver; species Papaver bracteatum. The sequence continues at coordinate 1,253,488 of JAJJWX010005012.1, forward strand.
GCATGACTGACTCCATGTCAGATGATGCGTGTTCGACTCACGCCAAGTTCACTCCATTTTACATGGATCAACTATCATTATTGATCCAATTTTACATGGATCAACTTCCATTGTTGATCCACTAAAATTGGATCAACTTCTACCGTTGATCCTTTTTTCTTGGATAAACTAGATAAACTTCTACTGTTGATGGTTTTGTTGGTGGATCTAAAATTGCAGTTGATGAAGTGGTAGCATTTTTCCATCTGCATGGATAAACATCTATTGTTGATCTAACTGCAATAGATAAAATTCTACTGTTGATCCAACTGCAATGGATAAACATCCACTGTTTGACCCAACTGAAATGGATCAACTACTTTTGTTGATACAAAAATATCTGAACCATCGGCGGTGGCGGCGACGACGAACTAGTGGTAGTGGCGGCAATAGACTAGTGCTGGTGTATGACTGGTGGTGCTTAAGGAGTGGTGGTGAAATATTAGTGGTGGTGGAGGTTGGTAGGTGGTGGTGGAATGGTAGTTGGTGCTAGTGGTGGTGGTGAAGTGGTAGAGGAAGAAATTTGTTGTATTTTGAAATAAAAAAAAATATTATATGGGTGAGGGTATTAAGGTAATCTAATATTAAATGGATAAGGTTATAAAAAAGGAGGGACATATTTATTATTGCATAAGGATATATTTGTAGGGAGTTAAAAGTAGGGACATATAATTAATATACCCTTGTTATTTTTCTTTCAGCATTTTATTCGTGAAGATTTTTTTGTATAATGCCTAGACTGAAATTTGCAAGATTTATGATGACCATGAAACATGCACCAAGTTTCCATCATGTGGTGGAGAGATTTGAAACTTCAAAAAAATAAAATGGAAATTTCGATAGAGATGCTACCCCTATTAATGGTTGTCTCGCTCATGTTTGGTTGTTTGAATTGTCCATTGACCACACTAAAGGAAGAAGATGGCATACAAGTCATTTGGAGAGCGACAACACTGAGCTCACTTCCAAACCTTCCGTATTGTTAGAAAGCTAATGTCGTTTGTCAAGCTTCTCTGGTTTTGCATTGAATTGATTTTGAATTACAAATTTACCTTCTCTCTCTCTCAGGAATTTTAAACAATTAAAACTACTACCTGCTCAACAGGTGACTAACGTACAAGATAACCGTCACCTAGCAGTTACTAAAAACACACACAATACATGACTCAATGCACACACTTATTTCACACAAGTTAAAATTATTTCCTGACCCCCCGTAAGAATAGGGTCTATGTAGAGGCAGAGACACTGAGCTTGTATCTTAATGTGGAGAACCTTCTGGTAGACAAACCTTTAGTGAAGCTATTAGATATTTGATCCTGAGTTGATAGAAAATGAACATCCATAGCTTTTGCAGCTACCTCCCTGACATAGTGAAAAGCAATTTCTATATGCTTCATTCTGTGATGAAATATTGGATTGTCTATTAAGTAAGTGGCTCCCATATTATCACACCATAGAACAGGGACCCTTTGAGAAAAGAACTGGAGTTCATAAAGTAAGGACTGCACCCACACTAGTTCAGAAGTAGCATCTGCCAGAGCACGATACTCTGCTTCTGTACTGGACCTAGAAACTGTCTTTTGTTTTCTTGAGCACCAAGAGATAAGATTAGGACCCAAAAATAGTGCCATGCCACCAGTTGATCTTTTATCAGTTAGTTCACCAGCCCAATCTGCATATGAGTAGTCTTGAAGCTGTAGAGACATATATCTTTTAAATTGTAATCCATGAGAGACAATGCCTTTTAAATACCTTAGTATTCTCTTCACAGCTGACAAGTCTGCTTCAGTGGGGTTTTACATATGTTGAAAAGCTCTATTAACAACATAAGAGATACCTGGTCTTGTAATGGTTGCATATTGAAGAGCACCAACTGTGTTTATGTAAAGAACTGGATCTTCAAATGGAGTTGAATTGATCACAAGATTTGTTGTAGAAATTGGAGTGGCACAGCTAGCAGCATTGTTCATTTTAGTCTTGACTAGTAGATTCGAGACATATTGTTCCTGTGAGAAGAGAATACCTGCTGAGTTCTGTGTAGCATGAATTCCTAACAAAAAATGCAGGAGACCCAAATCCTTAATGGCAAATTCTCTGCCTAAAGTAGCAATTAAAGAATCAATATCTGCAGAACAGCTCCCTGTCACCAAAATGTCATCCACATATATTAAAATGTATAGCACAGAAGTAGATGTCACTCTAAAGAAAAGTAAAGTATCAGTTTTTGAAGATAAGAAAACATTCTTGAGTAAAAACTAACTTAGTCTCTTAAACCATGCCCTTGGGACGGGCTTGTGTCAATCCATAGAGAGATTTTTATAGCTTGCAGACATGATTAGGAAGCAACTTGTCTGTGTATCCTGGTGGTTGAATCATAAAGACATCTTCAGATAAGTTACCATGGAAAAAAGCATTTTTCATATCTAGTTGTCTTATCTGCCAGTTCTTGTAAAGAGAGATGGAAAGAATAATCCTCACAGTAGTAGGCTTGACAACATGGCTAAAGGTATCTTGATAAGAAATGCCTTCTACTTGATTGTAGCCTTTGGCCACCAATCTGGCCTTATATCTTTCAATAGAACCATCTGCCTTTTTTTTTATTATAAAAATCCACTTACATACAATCACATTGTGTCCTGTAATTGCTTTCACCAAATGCAAAGTATCATTCTGTAATAGAGCACTGATTTCTTCATCCATGGCAGCTCTCCACCTAGGATCCTAACAAGCTTCTGTGTATAACAGGTGGGAAATGTAATATCTTCACACACAGACTGAACTTCCGAAGCATAAATTCTTGGTTTTGGTCTTGTAATACCCATTTTGCCTCTAGTGTTCATAGGATGAGTATTAGTAACAACAAAAGGAGTAGATGAACTAACAACATGTGAAGCTACTGACTTAATAGCAGGAGTAGTTGAACTATCATCTTCATTAGAAATAAGTGTCAAAGTAGTAGGTTGTACTGACTTAGTGACAGGTGCAGTTGAGGAAGTAACATCCATCGTTGACAGGGCAGCAGGAATAGAGTTATTCACCAATATAGAGGCATAAGGAAAAACTGTTTCATCAAACTGAACATCCCTTGAAATAACAATTTTATTTGTTTGAGGATTAAAGCACCTGTATCCCTTGTGCATAAGACTATAACCAAGGAATATACACCTTACTGATCTTGGATCCAATTTGTGATGATTGAACTTTCAGAGACAAGGATAACAAGCACTGCCAAATGTGTGCAAAAACAGATAGTCTGGTTTAACTTGAAATAAAAATTCTAGTGGTGATAAGTTTTGGAGTTTTGGTGTTGTAAGCCTGTTAATTAAAAAATTGGTTGTCTCAAAATCATAAGACCATAAAGCTAAAGTCAAAGAAGCCTGATGAAGAAAAGCCAAACCTATTTCAACTATATGTCTATGTTTTCTCTCAGTTGTTCCATTTTGAGCATGGGCATGGGGACAAGACACTCTATGACCAATTCCACATTTATCCAAATAAAAAGAAACAGTTCTGTATTTACCACCCTAATCATATTGAACAAACTTAATGCTTTTATTAAGTTGATTTTCTACAAATGCCTTGAATTTAACAAATGTTTCAAGTGCTTCAGATTTATAAGCTAATGGGTACAATGTGAATCTACTAGTCTATAAAGGAAACATAATACTTGTAACCTGTAGGACCAGAATATTTTCACAACAATATTCCTGCGAAATAAACAACAATTCTGCGATACATCAATGATATTCTGCGATACATCTCAAAATGACATAAGAAATGACATATTAGATGAAAACGACAGGAACATGAGAAAAGTGTGATATTTTTGCGACGAATCAATAAAATCTGCGAATGATTAAGGCGGTGCTAATTGCGATTTATCGCAATAACCTAGATCCGAAACTAAAGGGAATCTTAGCTGTAAATGAGCTGTCATGAGCTGTAATCCACTATGTAAATGCCTATATAAAGGGAATGAATAGTTCCAGAAGAGGAGAGATGAATTTTTGAGTGCTAAGGAAGTTTTTAGGAGAGATAAAATCTTATTAAGTATTTTGTGTTCTTGATTTCTGTAATTCTTTTAAGATCATATTAATAAAAAAGGTCCTTAATCTTCAAATTGTGTCATAAGTATTGATAAATTCTTGAATAGGGTGTAGTGTGGGAATTCCTGCAACTACATTTTGGCGTCCAGAAACAGGGAGAATCAATTTGAGAAATTTCAAATTGCAACTTGAAGATTTGAAGAAATTGTTAGAATTTGAAGAAATGGCTAGGAGAAGAAGAAATACATCAGAACCACCAACAACAGTGAGAAAAAGTAAAAGAATTGCAGGAGAAGGAACAGGTGAATTGGAAGGATCTTTAAGGATCAGATCAGGAAGAAGTAGAATAAGAAATAGAGCATAAAATTCAATTCAACCACCGAATCAACAAATACAAGCACAAGATAGAGATGTGGATTATGATAGAGTAAGTGTGCATACTTGGAGGTCGGATTCGATAGAAGAGGCAGAAAATCAAGAAGAGGAAAGAAATCAAGAAGTGGATGGAGGAGTAATTCAAGAAGGGCATGAAGTAGTAGATGATTTAAGACAAAAGATACAGGAGGAAAGAAGATTAGAGGCAGAAGAACATGCAAATCTTACAAGGCAAAATCATGAACTAAGAATGGAAAATTTGAGGTTGCAAAACAGAAGATCAAGAAGCAGCATGAGATCAAGTTCAAGATCATATAGAGAAGAAACAAGACAAAATCACCCTATACAAAATATTGGCGAGAATTTAATAAATGATCGTTATATTCCACGCGGTGAAACTTTGGACATTAGACATAATCAAGATGAGGGAGAAAATCAAGAAGAGAGAAGGAGAATGTTACGTGATGAAGAAATTCGAAGAAATCGCAGAATAATTGAAGATGATATTGAAATGCATTATATTGAGCAAGTACATTTAGCGGGAGAGAGAGAGAGATTGCGAGCGGAAATAGAAGAACAAGAAATTCAAGCAGCATTGCGTTAGAATAATCATGATAATCGAGAAAGACGACGTGCACAAAATCGTAATAATGGTAATCTCAATGAGGAATATGAGAGGATTCGCAGAGACTTAGAAAGGCAACGAAGAGAAACAATAAGGGATGAGGAAATTTTCAGAGAAGAGGATGAAAGACAAATTAACTTGCAAGTTCAAGAAGAAGAAAATCGTAGAAGAAGGCAAAATCAAGATGTTGGAGAAGAAGCGCGAAATATCGCAAGACAAGAAAGGCATGAACGCAGAAGAAGAGAGGCTGCGTTGAAAAGGCCAATGGAGCAAAATTCTGATAGGAATGAACAAATCTTGCGAGAATTAGCAGAAATGAGAGGAATGATAAGTAACAGAAGAGAAGGAGGAAGAAGACAACTTGATGAGGCAATCGAAGAAGCTGCGAAAACTCCATTTACTCAAGAGGTACAATTAGGAGGGATACCTCCAAAATGCAATTTACCGGTGTTGACCAGTATTTTTGATGGGACTACATGTGCCGTCCAACATATCAAAGCCTATATTCGATGCATGCTACAATGGGAGAACCATGATGTCGTTTTGTGCAAATAATTTGCGTCAAGTTTAAATGGAGAAGCATTGAAGTGGTTTGAAAGTCTCCCCAAGAATATAATAACTTCATTCATGCACTTTCAAACTACCTTCTTAGGAGCATACATAAGTAATAACTCTACACGACCTGGAATTGAAGATGTGTTTGGATTGAAGTAGAGAGTTGGCGAGAGTTTAAAGCACTTAACGATAAGATGGAGGACAATGTGTAGTGAAATGGATGGAAGAGTAGATGAAAGATATCTCATTTTATCCTTAATAAATGCTATGTTTGCGACAAATCTATTATACATCCAGGTATTCAGAGTTAAAAACACAATCACTATGACAGAACTGCGAGAATTTCAAGAAGAGTATATCGCTTTGGAGGAAAAACAAAATGAGATGGAGTCATATCCAATTCTCGCAGGCACAAGTTCAGCCACAGCAAATGGAAGTTTATTACCAAGGATGATTAATACAGTAGCAAGTACCTCCCAAAATCAGCGAGAGAAAATGGAGATTGATAATCGGCGTAAGATAGTAGCAATGGGGAGTAGAGATCAGGAGGAATTGGAAAAGGAGAGAAATTTCTATAATCGCAATAACAATAATAAGGTCCCAAGGTTTGATCAACCGCAGGAGACTTATGGTGGACAAAGGCAGAATTATTCAAGAGAGCAAAGAAGTCAAAAAATTATATGGGAAGATGTCAAATTGCCACCTATAAATACCAGTATAGACAAGATTTGGGAAGCGATTATTTTGATGGAGAATATACCCTCACCCTGGAACATCGGGAAAGAACCACATCCTAACAACCAAAATCAAGAGTTCTGTCATTATCATCATTTTCATGGCCATTCTGTGAATAATTGTAGAAATGTAAAAAGAATTATTCTGCGAATGATTGAACAGGGGAAGTTAAATCATTTTCTAGCGAGATATCCACAACCCCAGAAATTTCCGCAAGCACCATAAATTCGTAGAGTCAATGTTGCGAAAGACGCAGAAACATTTGTCATTGAAGTAGGAGCTACAACAAAAAATCTATTTTGCAATTCAATTGTACATTCGCAGAAAACAATAGAAGATTTCCATGATAATGTGCTAAGTAGAGTATTTGCGAGGGATATAGAGGGAAGAGAGGTGATGAATATTGCGAAAATTTCTCCGTTAGAAGAATGGCAGAAACAAGTTATTTCTTTTACTGCACAAGAGATACCAGAGCCAGGGAAGATGCATGACAACCCGTTGGTGGTAAAGTTAGAGATAAATCCAAAGTACAAAGAGGGAGAAGAAGATGATGGTGACGCAACAAGTGATTCTTGGGCAATAGATAAGGTTTTAATTGATACTGGCAGCTCAGTAGACATCTTATTTTATCATACCTATCGTACAATGGGTGGAAGAGATGATGAATTAATCCCCTTAAATTACAAGATCTATGGTTTTAATGGCACTGCGAATAAGCCAAAAGGAGAAATTACTATGGAAATCCCATTGAACAAGATATCTTCAAAAATTAAGTTCTGTGTAGTGGATATAGAATCTCCTTATAATGCCTTAATTGGAAGACCATGGCTCCATGGGATCTTGGGCATAGCATCCACATATCATCAATGCATAAAGTTTCCACATCCTCATGGTATTGGGATAATTAAATGTGATTGGTTTGAAGGGAAAAAGTGTTATGAAGTTGACATTAATACTTGCGAAGAAAGAAACGCCAGAAATCGTAATTGGCAACATAACAGGAAGCAAGCTCAGAGAGCAGAGAAATTAATGGTGGACAGTATAGAGTTGCAGGGAAAGGATATATTACGAGAATAGTTTGTGCCAAAAGAATCAATGGTGATTAATTGTGCAAAGATGGGAAAAAGCTGAAATCTCCGTTATTTACAAGAAATCTTCATTCTTCATTCCTCGCAGGAAAATAAACAAGTTGAAAAAGTGCTGGGAAAAAGTTGAAATCTTTATTTCTCGCAAGAAAATAAAAAGTAACAAGATATTGCGAATAATCATTCGTTACAGAAGAAAAGAAGTGCAACAATATCATGTTGCGAACAATCGAAAAAACAAGAACAGCAAGAAGTGTGCAGACAGAATATTAAAAGAAAATTTTTATTCAAAAACAAGAATTTTTCTACTAAAAGAAAAAGATGATGATTTCGAATCATATAAGAATTTTTAATGCAAATGCATAAGACGGGCGCAAACCGCCTAAAAATATATAAGAATGGGACGAACTTTTATGGCGTACACCTTAGTTCGCGGATTCTATTCCGTAAGAGGCAATGTCCTTAAAGTGCGTCATACGGGGGGTATCTCTTTGCATGACTACGGGAAAGGCTATACTGTTGCTGGAACCTAGTCATGGAGATTTGGGATTATAGAAAATCCATCCGGGAGAGATAACTTGGATTCCCAACTATATAAGGTTATACCCTGGTTGTGCGCCCGAGAGTTTTTCCTAAGGAATGCAAAGTATGATCAAGGCGCCGAGGTACACGGTTGAGCTATGGGTGCCCGGGACGGATGAACCTACCCTGGACATCCATGGAAAGTCTTGGCTTACGATGTCTTCGGCCCGAAGAAAACCCCACTAGGGTGTAGTCTCGTAACTATAAGCCATATAGGCATAAAGGATAAGAGACTACGAAAACAACTGGTTGTTTCTAGAACCGGATGGGAGGAGCTAGTCTTGTATGGCAGAAGTACGTCTCCTTGAAGGGGAAACCAGGGGGAGAGATAAGGGCGATACCCTCCATTAGGGAGCTGCGTATCAAAAAAGACGGCAATGTCATGGGACTTTATATTCGCAAGATTATTTAGGCCCGTCATATTTTCGCGTGACACAGACAGCAATGTCATGGGACTTTATATTCGCAAGAATATTTAGGCCCATCATATTGCCGCATGACAGGCCAAAAAGCCTAAAGAGAAATGTTAAGATGAGATCAATGGGTTTTTGCGATAAAAACAAAAGACGAGATAAATGAAATCAATGATAAGAGGATATAAATCGCAAAAACGTCCTGCGATTTCATCGCAAAGACGCCAATGTCATAAGTCTTAAAAAGCAAAGAGAGGTTAATCTCACAAGATGGCTTAGACTTATCATATTGTCGCAGAGATCAAAATAAATGATAAGACAAGATCAATGGATTATTACATGTAAAAGTAAGAATGTCCTGCGATCTTGTCGCATAAAAGTGGCATAATAAGACCTTTAACTAGGAAGGCGAAATAAGACCACAAGAGAGGTTATATATGCGAAGCATATAACAGATTTTTCGCACTATTATTTGAGATACTTCATTTATCATATTGTAGATTAATAACAAGGGGCAAGTATGGGAATGATGCATAGAATGGTAAATATTATTATTCATCATTATATGATAAATTCATATAAATAACAAACAGATAGGAGAAAAAGAGAATTTATATATTGAGAGACATCAGGAGTTGCAGATAATTCGCAGAATATTACAATTTGTCGCAGATAATTATCGCAAGAAAGAAAGGGAGAAATACAGGAGAAGATCAAAAAGAAAAAAATAAAACTATTGGGATTTATCTCCATCATTATTTTCATCTTCATCTTCACCATCTTCATCATTAGTTCGTTCCTCATCTTCGCTCTCACTTTCATCTGCATCAGCCTCACTGTCAGAAATAACTGGTACTTGAGAACTGGATGGGATATTATCCATAAGACAAGGATATAGACTAAGAGGAAGATCGTTGTCTTTGCAAACTTTCTCAATAGCATTATTGTGAACGGTGAGAAGATTATTACGCAAGTTTGAGTTGGATATCTTTATTTTCTCTCGCAGTCTTGAGATTTTTTCATTACGGGAAGCAAGATTTTTTGCAAGACCACTTTTTTGTTCTTCAAGTTCTGCTACCCTTTTGGAATATCTTCCTTCAGATTCTGCGATGATACAACAACAAATTAGAAATTGGTTGGAAATCTACAAGAAATACAAATATATTAGAGGAGCAATAAATAACCTTCTCTTTCATGGATCATTTCTTGTATCAATGTTGCTTGCTCGGTATGAAGACTGACATCTATCGCTAATTTTTTCCTAGCGTTATCGAGAATTGTTGTAGCCCATGCGAATTCATCATCACTTTGAATGAGAAGATGGGAACGGATTTTTTTTTCTCTTTTCAGAAGTTTAATGTTTTCATTCTTAAGTCTATCTCTCTCAAGTTCAATATCAATAAGGGTATTGCGAAATTTTGATAGAGCTTCAGCGCCTTGAAGAGTAATGCGTTCTTTATCCTTCTCAAGTTCATTCTTTGTGGCTTTTAAGACTTTGATTTTTTCTCTAAATTCATCTCTGCAAGTCTTTAAACTATTGGATGTACTTAAGACAGATCTATAATCCATTCTCATAAGGGAGATATGATATTTAAGCTCATCAATGGACAAAGTATTAATTTTTTCATCTGAATAGTTATTCAAAGCGTCATTAAGACGCTGAAGAAGAGTGGTTTCATCTATGGGTTCATCAAAAGAATTAAGAATGATGGCTTCATCAGTAAGATTATAGGCATCTGCAAAATTGTTGCCCAAATAAGCTAAAAAAAAAGGGGGGGGGAAGACTTATACCAATAACTTGTTTGCAGAATTTCTCCTTATCAACTAATTTATATTGAAGAACTTGAATTTCTACTTCAAGCGATTTGTTTTTATCAAGAAGCTTAGTATTTCCAGCTACTTCCAACTGTTTACATTTTTCGCGAAGAATGGAGATTTCAGCTTCGTATTGCTTATTTTTCTCGAGAAGTTTTGCAGATTCAGATTGTGAATCAGTAAGCCTTTTATGTGATGATGATAATCTACTTTCTAATTCTGAAGCAACAGAAAAAGAAGCTCTAGCAGTCTGTGACAGAAAAGAGAAAATGAGTAAGATAAGTAAAAGATCTTTGATACTCATGACAAATGTAAAGTTTACTACAAGAAAAATGAAGGAAAGGGGCATACCAACGAAGATAACGCATGAAGAAAACCTGAGTTAATAAATATTGAGACTCCTTTAAGATCTTTATTATTAGTCAAGATTGAAGCGTCGCATATCTTTGAGAGATAGTCGCAAGTACGAGTAATATCCTCCTCTCCAACACCTTGTAAGGGGTTTCTAAAAATGTTTGACAATTGATCCATTGGAGTCTCAGGTTGAGAAAGACCCATCGCAGACCTAATTCTTGCGGAAGAAATATGTATTGAAGTGCCCACAGAGGCATCATTATTAATTCCACTATCTTTTTCAATTTCATTATCTTTTTCAGCGATAATAGAAGTCTCTCTGAGTTGAGAATTATCAGAAGGAAGTGGTTGAGTTTTTCTTATCTTATTTGGAGGACCGTCAGCGGTTTGATTTTTATTACGGTGAGGAGAAGCACCGGAACTTTCATTTGGAGTTGCTACTCTTTTGCCTTTATCTTTGACTTCAACCACCGCGACAAATGGTATTTCCTTGAAAACAATCACATATAAAGATAAGAAACAGGGGCAACAATATATTGTTAAAGGTTATAGAAGATTGTTTCTTACTTCATCTGTGAAGGTTTTCAAAATTTGAAGGAGATTGGGATTCCCAGTATTGGCATAGTTAAGCTTCATTCTTTCAATCTGATAAAAGATATCTCAATATAATCAATAAGAATGATACATTTATCCAAATTTGCGAATAATGATAAATTTTGCGAGATATACCTCATAATTCCTTTCAGGCCAGTTAAAAACCCAAGGACAATACGCCGCAAGATTCGAAGGATTCGCAGGAAGATCGAGAGCGCCAGAAATATATGGACCTTCAAGGAGGAGAGGAAATCTACACCACTTATCATCTTTTGAGAAGCGTGGACCTTGGTTTTTACTTGAATGATAATCTATATCTTGCATAAGAAGTTTATCCTTCGCAACCTTTTTATTCCTATTCAAACGAACAGCCCAACACGTGTTATCTTTCTTCATGGGAATCACTTGATAATTCGCAAAGAAATTCTCCACGGTATATTTCGCTGGAATAATTGGGATATCTTTAAAATCAGGATGTTTCACAGATTCAGGATAGCGAGATCCTTTACCAGCTCCACGAAAGGCATATTCGAGAATGATACGAATACAATCTCCACTTAATTGATAGATTGCTCGTGAAAATTTAACGTCAGAAATAATTTCATAAAAAAGAGGGAGATTTGGGTTATAAAGAGGGATAGGAAGGCCAGCTTCTAGTTGACCTAGCGAAATAAGGATTTTCCCATTGGAAGAAGAAAATTTTGAAACTAGATCAATGGAGAGATCAGAGTCTGAAGATTGACCAGGGATCTCAGAAAGTGTGAAACCTAAGGTTTGGAACTTCTGTTGGTGTTTTTGGAAAGTAGGTTGACCTAATTTTTTAGCAGGAGCCATTTTTTGGTATGGGAATGATTATTAAGATGAATAAGAATAAAGAAACAAGATTGAAACAGTAGTAGATCCGGAATTTGCGGAAGAAGATGAAGAACAGAAGAGTTGCAGAGAAAAAGTGAAAAGAGAAAGTAAAAAGAAGAGGAAAGATTAGCGAAGAAGATATTTATAAGAAAAGAAGATTCTCGAGAACATCAATGCATTAAATGAAGAAAAGACGTGAATGGTCAGAATATAACGGTTAAGAAAAACACGGGTAGAATATCTAGCGATGGATGTAGAGACGTGTCAGAGAGAAAGAAATGTGAAAAGACAAGGAATTGTGGCAAATCAAGAGATTTAAATTCTCATGATCTTTATCTTCTTCGCAGAAAAGATATGAGAAGAGGCAAGATGTAGGACCAGAATATTGTCACAACAATATTCCTTCGAAATAAACAACAATTCTGCGATACATCAATGATATTCTGCGATACATCTCAAAATGACATAAGAAATGACATATCAGATGAAAACGACAGGAACATGAGAAAAGTGTGATATTTCTGCGACGAATCAATAAAATCTGCGAATGATTAAGGCGGTGCTAATTGCGATTTATCGCAATAACCTAGATCCGAAACTAAAGGGAATCTTAGCTGTAAATGAGCTGTAATCCACTATGTAAATGCCTATATAAAGGGAATGAATAGTTCCAGAAGAGGAGAGATGAATTTTTGAGTGCTAAGGAAGTTTTTAGGAGAGAGAAAATCTTATTAAGTATTTTGTGTTCTTGATTTCTGTAATTCTTTTAAGATCATATTAATAAAAAAGGTCCTTAATCTTCAAATTGTGTCATAAATATTGATAAATTCTTGAATAGGGTGTAGTGTGGGAATTCCTGCAACTACATAACCATTAATAGAACACAATGGTGAGACCCATACATCTGAGTAGATCAAATCTAAAGGACCATACACAGTATTTGTAGAACTAAGTGGATAAGATAGAACATGACTTTTTTCTGATTGACAAGATGAACAAATTGTAGAGGATAAATGAGAATCAATAACCTCATCCACTGAAGAGATAACATGTTTTAGAGTCTGATATGCTGGGTGTCCAAGTTTGTTGTGCCAGCTTTGTGATAAAGAAATCCTAGAAGATAATGCTTGCTTGATCTGAGCATAAGTGAAGTCCATAAGATAGAGACCATCCTTAACAGTACCACGAAGGAGCACCTTGTGTGTAACCATATCCTTTATAAGAAATTTATCAAAGTAGAATTCAAAATAGCAGTTATTTTCTTTGGTAAATTGAAGAACATATATCAAATTCTTGGTAATAGAAGGTACATGAAGCACATTAGACATAGTAAATTGAACAGAATTATTAGTGAATGTTGAAGAACCAATATGAGTAATTTTCAAACCTGATCCATTGCCAACTTTGACCTGATCAGAACCTTGATATTCTGAATGCATATTAAGATTGGAAAGATCTGAAGTTATGTGATGAGTAGCTCCAGAATCAGGTATCCAGCTAGATGATGAAGATGTACCTTCCTCATTGTAGACAGCAAAGGCCTCAGGTTCAAGACACCAATAGTCCTCAAAGTCATCACCATATGAATCATAGGAATTATAGTGTGATTGCATCATTGGATGGTCAGTTGGAAAAAATCTATATCTGTAATCAGGAGCTAAGTGTCCTGGTTTCTTGCAGAATTGGCATTCAATATAATAATCACACTTTGGTGTAGGAGGATAAAAGTTGTTTGAGCCACCAGAGTGACCAAATCTTCCACCATGAAAATTTCTACCACCTATAAATCCTCTTATGAAACCTATTCTAAAGTTTCTACCACCACCATTTCTATTGCCTCTAAATCCAGAATAGTTATGCCTTCCAAAATTGCCACGATTTGAAGTATTATGCCAAGAAGAATAACCAAAATTATGTAGATATGATATACCTGAATGATGTGGATAATCACTATGTGGATAAGTAGAAGCACCAACATGTTGTGAAGATGAGAATTGTTGTTGTTGTTGTGGTTGAAAAACATTTGCAGAAGCAGTAGTGAGATCCACCTTAGACTTAGCAACAACTCTAGATTCTTCAGATAACATCAGTCCAAGAAGTTTTGAAGAAGTGATGATATTATCATTCTTCAACTGTTGAGTACAAACTGAGGTCTTGAAAGCATTATACTCAGATGGTAAGCCTTGCAGAATATGAATTACCAAATCTTCATCAGATATTGCTCTACCAATTTGAGCTAATTGACGTGAAATGGATCGTGCCTTATTGAAATAAACCAACATTGAGTCCGAGCTCTTCTTTAAACAAATTAAATTAGTCTTAAGTTGTAAGAGACGAGATCTAATAGAAGAATTATAATTTTGTTCCATTCGATTCCAAATATCATGAGAAAAAGTACAATCAATAACTTGAGAATGAATTTCTTTGGTACAAGCAGAAAATAACCAAGATAAAAGAGATGATTCTTGATACCCAATATTCATAAGTTGGATTCGTCACTAATTCATTCTCAGGATCAGTATCGACAAAGTCAGAATCAACTACAATCTTTGCTCCTTCAGCAGATGTACGACGATAGTACTTCACAGGACAGTAGAGTGATCCATCTACAAATCGAAGTAGATTATAACTTTTCAGTAATGGAGCGATCTGAGATTTCCATAGAGTATAATTGTTTGTAGATAATTTGGATGGTGGTTTAAAGGTTAAAGGGATATGTTTATCAGAAATTTTCATTGAATTGATTTAGGAAGTTGTTGATTGTGAAATTGTTGATGAAATTAGGGTTCTATTTCAGTATCTGATACCATGTTAGAAAGCTAATGTCGTTTGACAAGCTTCTCTGGTTTTGATTTCATTGAATTACAGACTTACCTTCTCTCTCTCTCTCTCATGAGCTTTAAACATTTCAAACTACTACTTGCTCAACAGGTGACTTACGTACAAGATAACAATCACCTGGCAGTTACTACAAACACACACAATACATGACTCAATGCACAAAATCATTTAACACAAGTTAAAATCATTTCTTGATACGTACAAAGAAGGGATTAATGCAACAAAACAAAACTTCTTCTGCTGACAAGCACCACCACCCACATCCTTATCTCAAAACAAAACAACTATATTTGCCTTATATTTTATTATTGTTATTTACCCTTATATTTTTTGTAATAGTTTGTCTGCCTGAAACAAACACTCTAGAAGCCTCGTATCTTTCTGCGCTCTCAAAATAAGAATCGTTTTTTGGGGACCATTGGTTTTTTTGGGAACCATGGTCATATTAGGCCACCTACCCTACAATGTTAAGGGATATCCTAAAATCATGAGATTACTAATTTGTCCCTTACCCTAATTAAAATTAACCCTAAGCTAATAACTTCCCCTAATTTAATCTAAAACAAAAACAAAAGAATCCCTAAACCTAGCCGCACAAAAAGAAAAAAACGCACAAAAAAAAAATTGAGGAGAAAATTATTCTCCTGTTCTTCTCTTCTTCCCCAAATCGAGTATAATAATGGTTCTTCAAAAGAAAACCCTAAGACTCCCTGGAAAAGGTCCCAATTTAGCACATCTTGAAAATCAGAAATCATCAAAAACCCATTAATTTTAATTGAATAGAAATCATCAAAATAGGGTTCATATGGAAGTTACAGTGCCTTGTTCGGTTAGGACGCGTCTCACAAAAACCCTAGTTTCTTAACCGAACTTCCTAAAAATAATAACACGAAGAACAACGCGGTTCAATATGATTTAAAATTAGGTTACCGAACTGCGAGTTCGGTTGGTTCGCAAAAATTTCTAAAACTATCTTGTAACCAAACTCTACCCATATTACAAAAAGAAAAAAAATTCCAATATAACCGAACTGTGCTATTTTTCCCACGATGTTGAGTTCTCATTCAACTGAACTTTTCCTACTCTGTTCGGTTGGTTCGCAAAAAATTCTAAATCTAGTAAGTAACCGAACTCTACCCATAATACAAAAATAAATAAAATAAAATCCAATATACCGAACTATGTTATTGTTCCCACTATGTTGAGTTATGATTTAACCGAACTTTTCCTACTCTGTTCGGTTGGTTCGCAAAAAATTCTAAAACTATCTACTAACCGAACTCTACCCATATTATAAAAAGAAATTTTTTTCCAATGTAACCGAACTGTGTTATTTTGCCTACTATGTTGAGTTTCAATTTAACCGAACTTGTCCCACTTTGTTCGGTTGGTTCGCAAAAAATTCTAAAACTAGTTAGTAACCGAACTCTACCCATAATACAAAAAAAAAAAAAAAAATCCAATATAACCGAACTGTGTTATTTTTCCCACTATGTTGAGTTATGATTTAACCGAACTTTTCTTACTATGTTCGGTTTGTTCGCAAAAATTTCTAAAACTATCTACTAACCGAACTCTACCCATATTACAAATAGAAAAAAAAAATCCAATGTAACCGAACTGTGCTATTTTTCCTACTATGTTGAGTTTCAATTTAACCGAACTTGTCCCACTATGTTCGGTTTGTTCGCAAAAAATCTTGACAAACCGAACTCTTCATTAGTTGCATACATGTGGAGTTCGGTTAGATATGATGTTGGGTTAAAGTTTGCGAACCAACTGAACATTACTATGTAAATCCTATAAACAAAGTTCGGTAAACCGAACGACTAAAAACCTCCATTAAAGAGCGAGTTCGATAACTTGCGTGTTTGGAAAAGGTAACCGAACTACACTTTCAGATGAGTTCGGTAACCTGTTCTTCACATAAGGTAACCGAACAGGCCTAAATCTACTCTAAAAATTAATATTTTTTTGAAAAAACGGAGCAATTTAACCAACATTATCTAAGTTTGAAGCATACATGGGTACCAAAATACTCTTCCTCCGGTTGTGATTGGTAAAATCCATCGTTTTTCATGTTTTCCTTCTTCATCTTCTCTAACTTTACTGTCTTAATAATTATACTTCTTTTAAAAAAAAACCATCTGATTTTTTAATCTCACAAATTATCTTTAACTTAATTATTTCACTAATCATTACACTACCTATTATTAACACTAACTAATCATTACCCAAAATTAATCAGGAGAGTAATTTAGGCATTAATATAAATATCTAGATAAGGGGTGACCTAGATTTACTTCTAATGTCTTACCCAAAATAAAACCATGCCACCCCCACCCCCCACCCCCCCAAAAGAAAAATCATGGTCCCCAAAAAATGATTCTAAAGTAAGGTCACCAGCTCTTAAAATTAAAAGGCCCATATCTAAAAGAGTTTTATCGATAGTAAAATCGCCTAATAACTTTGGTCATTTAGTGTAAAATCGCCTGATAAATTGAGTGCGACTTTGTGCACCAAGTGTTACCTAGGGTGCACATTCCTCCCCTCTATATTCGTTAAATTGTGAAAGATTTTCAATTTTACTTAAGTTATTATTTTACCAAATATATTTAAGAAAGAAAAAAAAAGATTTTCAATCTCCTAAATATATCTCTCTTTTAAACTCTACCAGCTCTATTACTAAAGTCACTGAACAGAGGTATCACAGATGAATTTGCGGTTGGGAAACAGATGTGATACTTCTGGAAAAGTTCATATTTATGGCCGGGAAATATGGAAATATCAAGCCGTAACTCGCATGTCGGACAGAATATATTATGTTTCATGGCCGTAATTCTCCAACTGCATTGAGTTAATGCGTTGAGTTTTTTGAGGAACGACTAGTTTTTGACCCTTCTTCAACTAAGAATTTGTGCAAAACACACACACACACACACTCTCTCTCTCTCTCTCTCACGCACAATAGTTGCATAAAAAGGAATAAACATGGTTACTCCGTATACTACCGAAGAGAATGTTGCAATCGTCAGGGCATGTCTCATAGTAGTAAAGCATTACGAAGATGTTAATGTTTACATATATGAAACCTCCGATTCTTTTTGGAATCATGTGCGTATTGTTTTTATGGCGTTAGACAGAAATCGTAATGGAAGATCGATGAAACTTATTAACAAAAGGTTCGAGCAGATCTTTCCATAATTGGAAGCCCTCAAAGGAGAAATGGAAGACGTAAATATAATCAATCCCAATTGAGTGGGTTAAGTTCTAAAATTGGTTTACTCATGAAGTAATACATTTATATAATAAGGAATGCGATCTTTTGTAAACCGTGGGTATAATGTTCATGATCGATTCAAGTGAATCAAAACCGATTTTGCTTCAATTGTGTCTTGTATACTTCTATGAGAATGTAAACAATTGAAAAACTCAATAACTAGTTTCACTTGAGTCATTTGAAATAGTTGTGATAAAGATGAATAAGGTTGATATGAAAGTGTTCATATGGATAACTTCGGTTAACTATTGTTGAGCCAAACAAGTGTACACGTGTAGGTATGTTTGTTAGAGCATTTCTCGGTCAAACTCGCATGCATTGATATCTCAAGCATGTTTGTCAATATTAGTGATCAAAATTATAACTCTTGATTTCTAGCCTATTTATAGATATCTCAGATTAGGACATAGATTGTGTAGTTGAGCTTAGATTTCACGGCGTTCATCATTTGAAGATGAAGAACTACTAAGGGGAGCTTGTGGAACTTCATCGACAAAAAGTATGTGGAGACTTAAATTCATCTATCACTAGGAAAGTCTATTTCTACTTTATCTCCTATATTGAGACAAAAGTCGTATTTGCGATATAGTTTTCTATTATACACATTTGAGAGTTCGAGCTGAGTTTATCTCGCTTATATATTTCTCTAAATATGTGTTTTCAAGCTTTCACTTTAGCCATGTTCATATTTACCCATGACGAAAGTCATCACTACACCAAATCCCGGATTTTGTCACAGGGTATATCCGTTACTAAAAAAATTTGTAACACATATACGCCGTTACAGAAACGCTGTGATATTTTTTGTTATTTGTTTTTGCAACAGTTTTAACTGTGACAAACTTGGGTTACAGTCACAGTTATAAACTGTTACAATAGTTAATAGTAACAGTTAACCTAATTTTAAAATAGTGACACGTTGCACATTTGTCACAGTAATTATAACAGGTTTAATTGTTATTCTCACTTTGCAACAATTCGGTAATGACACGTGTCATACGCCTCCACGTATGCAATAATTTCTTTTTGCCACGTGTCACATTTTCTTACGATTACAATAACACATATAAGTGTTGCATAATTTTTGCAACAAGTTCACTTTGGACACCTGTCATCTTTTTGTCACTATTACTGTAACGTTTAAACTGTTACTCTCATTTGTAACATCATTTAGAAGATGACACGTGTTGATTTTCTTCATAGTTTTGGTCACAGTTATATATGTGACAATTCTTTCAATTACAATTAAAAAAAATGGATAGTCCAGGTCTTTCTCATGGACCTGGGCTTCCAGTTTACAGGCCTGCACAATTAAACCTGAAACACGGGCCTGCAATACAACAACCAAACCTGAAACACAGGCCTGTAATCTGGGATTTTTCAATCTGGCAACATTCTCGCAATTTACAATTCATACATACATATTTACAAAAATCATTTGATTCATTATGAACAAAGAAACAAATATGATTGCAAAACAAACTTCCTAGGCACCAAAAAATAAGTATCTTGAACAAACTAATAGACACCACCTTTTTTGCCTGCGCTGATAGATCAAGATCACCATTATCTTTATTCTAGCAGCCTAGTAGTTCAGACTGAAATAGAAAATCCCCCTTTTTGTCTATAAACTGCAGTAAAGCACAAAACAAACTCACCGTCCTTCGAGTCTACATACTCCTCGAAGCCCAACACTTTCATATTTTCATGTACATCTTGCGGCCGGCTAGCCATTAATAAACCTTGTAGAAAAATCACCTGTTATGCACGATGAAAAGATCTCAACATGAATACAGAGAACTCTTACTCGAGCTAATCATTGAAGCACTAAAAACGACGACATTCTTAGCAAAAAGTTCCTGAAAAGCAAGGGGCGTGGAAAAAAAAAATTCAACTCAACACCCAAGAGAGTAAAAAATCACCTGGTTTCACAAAATCGGACAAGCCAACGCCATTGCCCTTTAATTGCGAGTTTTCATCAACAAAAAATTCTGATTCAATCAAACCTGTACACTTGGTTAGCAATATAAAAATGTAAAACAACAAGAATGTTAAGAGAAAAAACTTGGAATAAGCACCACCTGGATCTCATACAATGGACTTGAACCTCAAGCACAACCCTAATGTCCCTCTTACTATACTAGGATTATCATTATATAGGCATAAATCTATAAGACTGGAAATTACAACCAAAAACAAAAGACATACACATAGTTGAGTAGCTAAACACGAGATTGACAGGAAAAAGAAAATTGCAAACTGAAAGTACCATAACACAATCCAAATCTGCCTTATTATACTTGCAAGCACCACCTAGATCTCAAACAATGGACTTGAACCTCAAGAACAACCCAATATCCCTTGTATTATACTAATATCAATACGGGATTATCATTCTGTAAGCATAAGTCAATATAAGATGGGAAATTACAACCAAAAACAAAAGACAGGGATATATGCCAACTATTTACAAGCAAGGCTTCTCCCTAAAGAGAACCCTGGAGTTAGGAGATAAAATAAACTATATCATGTGATTTCTGCACAATAAATAGAATCCACGGCATAATAGCTAGTTAAAGAGTAGGAACAGAAGACATAAAAGGGCCACCTAGACTGAAACAACCTAGAAAACACATTACTAGGGCAGAACCAATCAATTCATGCAGAATTAGACATACTGAACTTATCAACAACTGATGGTATTTATCAATGATGTTGTAGTAGTAAGGTTCTTTTGAAACTTGTGAAAGCAGATTTTTTAGACTTAATTTTTAAAGAAAAAAGAAGACAAACTCAAAATAAAGTTTTGTAAAAATTATGGAGAGGTTGGGGCTAGGATTCCACCATTGGTCGATATTAGTGATTTAATAAAATAATAATTATGCAACTCAACATTCAAATTGATTCTAACAGTATTGCCTAGACTTGTAGATTTTCAAAAGAATAGATGTTAATCCAAGCATAGAATATCAAAACCCTAAAGCAAGCATATTCTATCAAGAGAAAATACACCTAACTAATCAAAATCATATAATCAATTTTTAGTTCAATGCAAAATAATCATAATAGAGTTGATGTAATTAATTAAATATAGAAATATATCACTTTTACCGAAACAACGGCTTCCTCCATCGCCCCAAGGATTAGGTTTAGCTCATCATGTTGTTGGAACACTCAAAATATGATTTCATTGCTCGAATAGGTGTTTACAAGATGAAAAGGTGAGAAAATAATGTAAACCGGGTGTTTGCAACGTTTATAGGTGTTGCAAACACTGTTACAAAAATACGATATTTCAAAATTGCTTCTGTTACGGTTCCTGCGACCCACAATTAAGCGTCTCAAACACTGTTGATAAACGACAGTCTTTGAGAGTCTGTTCTTCGCGATCTTGGTGTTCTTCAGCAGCAGAAAAATATTTTCTGCAACTTCGATTTCTCACTCTGTAAAGCTCTGTAACTCTCCCAATCTCCCCGTATCCCTTCTCCTCAACCCCATAAGCCTATTTATACTCAACATCCTCAAAATCTCACGCAATAACTTCATGAAATTCTCCATTATTCTTCACGGCCTGTTTTAGGAAACAATTAGATTTTTGATCTCTCCACGCGTTCTGAAGCTGTAAAATTGACATAATAAGATCCTTCACGCTCTGAGTAGTTGATACATCCCCTCAAACACGTGCAAAACCCTGTGCTGCTCGTGAAATCCCGTGAATATCTTTTCCGAAGATGTTCCGGCCACAAATCCCTGTTTTCTTCACACACGGTTATCTAGCCAAATTGGGTCGAATCCAACACCTGAATCAGTCCTGTCTAGTCCATATGAACGTATCCAAATAATTTCAGCCCTTTAGTCTCCCTAAAACATGCCCAAATTGCTAACCCTAATTCTGCCGGCGGCACTCCATTTTTCCCGCCTATTTTCTGTTCAAATGAAGAAGATGAAGGAGTTGCCCTTATCCAAAGTGAGGGTGCCTTTAGCAATTTTCCCGGGGTGCCTTGAGAAACTTTTCTTGGGGTGTCCTGGGGGTGCCCTGAGTAATTTTCTGGGTGCCTTTAGTAATCCTTCTGGGGGTCCAAATAGCACTTTTCGAGCAACTTTTTCCACACAAGTGTGTTTCTCCAATAACGCCTACACAAACACAAAAACACCATAATAAGTGCGATAATCGAGTACTAACAATAGAGACAATGAGGACAAATTAGACACAAAAATGTGTCTATCAAATACCCCCAAACTTATTATTTTCTAGTCCTCGAGCAAAATTAATAAAAAAATAAAACCGAGTTAATCTCGGGAGGGTTTACCAGAGGTGTACCCACAAAACCATGACTTCTAATTGGTCACAAGTATCCAAAGAGCTATGAGGACATACAAATTCTCAACCTATATCCAAGTAACTAGAATACCAAAGAAAAGGTGCCAGCTCTACAATTGACTAAAGAAAAGGTGAGACACATCCGCAACACTGCTAGATAAAGAGATATCCGCTACACAGCTAGATAAACATTGTAAGATACGTCCGCTGATTTACTGCTGGATAAGATTAGGAGAGAGATAAAAAATGAGAGGGACATCTGCTACACAGCTGGACTAATTACGTGTGATGAGTTAAACCAGTGCTAGAAAGATCTTGTGCCATATTGAAAGCGGACTAACAAAGCAACCAAATGCATCTCTCTTCGACTCTCTCATAGTGCTTAGTAGAAACAACGTCTTCTTCGGTCTTCAACTATTGATGATAAATTCTCGAACCTCATAGAACCTTGACAATTAACTCTCCTCTTCGATTCCTCTCTTGAAACTTCCTTATAGATTTTTATTTCCTTATGGCCTTATTGAACAAAATTTAAACTTTATAATTTTTCATTTTTTCATTTATTTTTTATTTTTTTTCATGTAGAGTAAAAACAAGACAAAAATTTACATGTCCATCATAGAAGGAATTTAACACTTGGATCTTTTCAACTTGTAATGTCTTAGTATCATGAACTTCAACAACTTATATCGTTTGATTTTTCTTGATCTTATAACTTCTTGTAACTAGTCTTCAACTTTGATTTTTGAATTATTATTTTCTATTGTTGCTTCTAGACCTTAAACGTCTTCAACTTTTCATAGATTTTGATGTCGCTCCATTTGTTGATGATGATAAGTTTCTACTGAGAGAGAGTTGTAATCCAGTAGTTAAGACTACATTGTGAGGTTGCTTTGTCTTTCTGGCATTTCCTGACCTACTTGCCTTTCCATCATGGATGGTTAGGTCCATCACGGTTACCCTCTAAAAGGAACAAGTTCTCTCCTGAATTTCAAGGATCTCAATGTCTTTTTCTCTAATGTCTCAATAGGTTGTTATCCCTAGCATTCCAATTTCTATCTTTTCGGTGAGAAACAATATGTAAACTTAGCTAACTGGATACCATGCAACGCTAGAAGTTTCAAAAGTACAACTAAAAAGTTCTTCCTCACCCCCAAACTTAAATCTAACATTGTCCTCAATGTTCTAAAGATGAAATTAAAAGCATGAACAAGGAGAAACTATTACCACTCGAAGAAAATAGTAAGGAAAGATTTACCGTGTTGCAATAATATTGGGTTACCTCCCAAGAAGTGCTAAGTTTAAAGTCTTCAGCCGGACATCAAATACCTCAAAAAGGATCTTCACCTTCCAAAGTCATACACCAATAGCCGAAATAGTTGTGGGTCCATAAGACCAAATAGAGCTAACACCAAAATCATGCAACTGCACTGGTTCAGAAAGATGAATAAAAGGAGTACATCCTCATCTAAGGTTTCTATCAAGACAACTGGGTTTATCTGGGGGAAAATATGAAGCTTCATATGTGTGTCTTGATAAAAAGATTCATCTGAAATATTGGCCTCTAATACCTGGGTCACTTCCTAGACAGTATCAAGAGGATCGGGCTGTGGAGTCTGAATAGACTCAAGTAAAATCTCATACGCACAAGGCTCGAGTCCCAAGTTAGGGACATCAATTAGGGATATGTGACGATCACAAGAACCATCACTACCCCCAAACTTAGGGTTTTCACTACTCACAGACAAACCTCTAACTATTGCTTGTATTTCTGTATCCTCAGAGTCCCTAAAGTACTCAAGAGCTTCTTCTAGTTCTCTACCCCCAAACTTAGGGTCATCATTACTCTTAGAAAGACCTAACACTATTGCCTGGATTTCTGGGTCCGTAGAGTCTTTAAAATACTCAAGATATTCTTCTAAAGATTGATCACACATTTGGTCTAAGAGAATGGTTTCCTCAAATTCATCTAAAGAATCTCCTAGTAGAGTATCATCCTAATTATCCTGAACTAAATCCTGAACTAAAGTGCTAATCATATTCACTTCTTCTAAATCATCATTTTCAGAAGGTTGTCTAGTGAAATTAAAGACATTTAGTTCAGTGGTCATATTACCAAAGGATATGTTCATAAGCCCGGTCCTACAATTGATGACAGCGTTAGCTGTGGCTAAAAATGGGCGACCTAAAATCACCGGGATTTGAGCACTTGGGTCCTGAACAGGCTGTGTGTCTAGAACAACAAAATCCACTGGATAAATAAACTTATCAACCTCAATCAGAACATCCTCTATGACACCACGAGGTACTTTAACAGACCTATCAGCTAATTGAAGTGTCATTTTAGTCGGTTTCAACCTACCAAGACCTAGTTGGGTGTAAACATGATATGGAAGTAAGTTAACACTAGCTCCTAAGTCAAGTAATGCCTTATCGACCATGTGCTTACCAATTGCACAAGATATGGTGGGGCATCCAGGGTCCTTATAATTAGGGGGTGTTTGGTTCAGAAGAATGGAACTTACTTGACCAGCTAAAAAGGCTTTCTTTTGGACATTAAGCTTACGCTTTCGTGTACAAAGATCTTTAAGGAACTTGGCATAAGCAGGCATCTGCCTAATTGCTTCTAATAATGGAATGTTAATGTTCACCTGCTTAAATGTCTCCATTATCTCGTTGAAAGTCGACTCCTTCTTTGTTGGGGCTAATAACTTTGGATATGGGGCTCTAGGCACAAAGGTAGTCCTATCAAGAATTTCTTGGGACTCCTTAGGAATTGTTTCAGTTTCCTCATCTACGGGTTCCTATTGGGAAGTAGAAGGTGGAACTACAGTGTTTCCACTAGGCATGGCTACCTTATTGTCTACCGTTTTACCGCTCCTAAGGGTTGTTATCGAATTCACATGGTTTGATGGTCTTTCTCCTACTTGATGAACTCCTCTAGGATTGGGTTGAGTTTGACTAGGAAACTTACCTTTTTCCCTCAAAGACTCATTTATCTCACTAAACTGGGTTTTCAACTCGGAAATAGCCTGAGAGTTAGCATAACCTATACTCTTACTTTCTTCTATCCCTTGCGCAACCATTTGGTTGATCTTTTGAGAGCTTTTAATGAACGAGGCGAGAGTCTCTTCTAAACTTGTGATCTTTTTATCCGAAAGGTTCTGAAATTGGGGTTGACCTGAAGAGTCCTTAGCATAACCAAAACCTGGGGGAGGCTGAGAATTACTAGACTGACCTTGATTCTGGCCTTTAGACCAAGAAAAATTAGGATGGTTTCTCCAACCAGGATTATAGGTCTCTGAGTATGGGTCAATCTTCTGATGGTTCTCAAACCTAGCATTGTTATAAACAACATGGGCTTGTTCTTCACTAACGTGACCTTCCAAAAATGAGCTATTGGGTTCTATTCCACATTTTAAGCTTAGGTTCGCGTTTGGTTTTGTTTTCCTAAGGCGGGCAAGAAGAGAACGGTGATGAAATCCGAACCCTTATCTTGTATGGCCAGTCCTTGCCATTTACTAGGAATTTAAAACAGCCGTTTTCAGTTCCTCAACATATATGCAAACGAAGGAATACAGTAACTCGCTGACATGGGATTCGCGAGTGTTTCGACAAACTTACCTCCCATACCAGACGGGGGATGAACCGTTGAAGTCGACTCGGGCCACGACTCCTATGTCATGTATGAACCCGAGGGGCTGAGGTGATATCGTAATCACCATCCTTCTCTGCAAACAATTTAATATTTAATTTTACCCTTCCTTAGGGTTTAAAAATAAAAGAATAATGTCCAAATGTCCGAGTCCAAAGTCCAAAAAGTAAAGTGCAAAAATAAAAAGAAAATTACAAAAATAGAGAAATCCTAATACAATCTAAAAAAATAAAAATAATAAAAACTCTCTCTCTTTTTTTTCTTCTTTTTTTTATAATAATAAATAAAAATCTTCTCCTTTCGCTCCTTTCGCTTTATCTTTAACTCCAAACTTTAAGTATTCACCAAAAGCTTTGGAAAATTTTTCTTTCGCTCCAAATTCCAAAATCTGTAATGAAAAGACAAAAACAAAAACGTAAAGAAGAACAAATACAATAAAAACAAATAAAAACCTAAAAAAATAAAAAGAATAAAAATCTAAAAACTCTAGCCTAAAGACAAGCTCCGTGTCGACGGCGCCAAAAATTGATGGTATTTATCAATGATGTTGTAGTAGTAAGGTTCTTTTGAAACTTGTGAAAGCAGATTTTTTAGACTTAATTTTTAAAGCAAAAAGAAGACAAACTCAAAATAAAGTTTTGTAAAAATTATGGAGAGGCTGGGGCTAGGATTCCACCATTGGTCGATATTAGTGATTTAATAAAATAATAATTATGCAACTCAACATTCAAATTGATTCTAACAGTATTGCCTAGACTTGTAGATTTTCAAAAGAATAGATGTTAATCCAAGCATAGAATATCAAAACCCTAAAGCAAGCATATTCTATCAAGATAAAATACACCTAACTAATCAAAATCATATAATCAATTTTTAGTTCAATGCAAAATAATCATAATAGAGTTGATGTAATTAATTAAATATAGAAATATATCACTTTTACCGAAACAACAGCTTCCTCCATCGCCCCAAGGATTAGGTTTAGCTCATCATGTTGTTGGAACACTCAAAATATGATTTCATTGCTCGAATAGGTGTTTACAAGATGAAAAGGTGAGAAAATAATGTAAACCGGGTGTTTGCAACGTTTATAGGTGTTGCAAACACTGTTACAAAAATACGATATTTCAAAATTGCTTCTGTTACGGTTCCTGCGACCCACAATTAAACGTCTCAAACAATGTTGATAAACGACAGTCTTTGAGAGTCTGTTCTTCGCGATCTTGGTGTTCTTCAGCAGCAGAAAAATATTTTCTGCAACTTCGATTTCTCACTCTATAAAGCTCTGTAACTCTCCCAATCTCCCAATATCCATTCTCCTCAACCCCATAAGCCTATTTATACTCAACATCCTCAAAATATCACGCAATAACTTCATGAAATTCTCCATTATTCTTCACGACCTGTTTTAGGAAACAATTAGATTTTTGATCTCTCCACGCGTTCTGAAGCTGTAAAATTGACATAATAAGATCCTTCACGCTCTGAGTAGTTGATACATCCCCTAAAACACGTGCAAAACCCTGTGCTGCTCGTGAAATCCCGTGAATATCTTTTCCGAAGATGTTCCGGCCACAAATCCCTGTTTTCTTCACACACGGTTATCTAGCCAAATTGGGTCGAATCCAACACCTGAATCAGTCCTGTCTAGTCCATAGGAACGTATCCAAAGAATTTCAGCCCTTTAGTCTCCCTAAAACATGCCCAAATTGCTAACCCTAATTCTGCCGGCGGCACTCCATTTTTCCCGCCTATTTTCTGTTCAAATGAAGAAGATGAAGTAGTTTCCCTTATCCAAAGTGAGGGTGCCTTTATAAATTTTCCCGGGGTGCCTTGAGCAACTTTTCCTGGGGTGTCCTGGGGGTGCCCTGAGTAATTTTCTGGGTGCCTTTAGTAATCCTTCTAGGGGTCCAAATAGCACTTTTCGAGCAACTTTTTCCACACAAGTGTGTTTCTCCAATAACGCCTACACAAACACAAAAACACCATAATAAGTGCGATAATCGAGTACTAACAATAGAGACAATGAGGACAAATTAGACACAAAAATGTGTCTATCAACAACAAATATTTCAGTTCAATCACAACTAATAACAAATGAAAGATAAACAAACCACTGTAAATTCATACCAAAGAAGCCATTGATAATTTCAAAAATCAGTGCAGGTAACGTCACTACATACCACCAAAATACTGAATTTGTCTAACATAAACAAAAGTAAAATAAGCCCTACATAATCTTGTTCAAAGCAATAAAAACCATTTTTGTTTGACAGGTTTAGAGTGACAGCCTTCAACAAACTACTCATCATAAAAGTTGTAATACATAGATTTACTCTTCGACTTAAGATGCTTCTAGCATGTTGTCCATGTAGTAACAACATTATAATCCGGGACCGCTAAAATTCCAGGTAGCCTCAATATATGATATAGTGGTGGAATCCTTGATAACAAGTTAATAAACAAGTAAAACCAGCCAATGAACTTACATCAAGAAACTTCTTCAAATCATGTCTTGAAGCAATATCGCGCAAGAAAGTTGTTAATCTCAATTCTCAGACCAGCAGGAATCTGCAAGAATGGCTCCTCAGGAAGATGGATTTCAGGAATTTTTGTTGGAGACCTGAAAAGAACAATAACAGATTCATAAGAAACAAAAGGAAAAAATAACCCATTGGAAAACTTGCAAATGCTCAATCAATAGACTCACTTTTGGATGAAGGTAGATGCATTCGACCACAAAAACAGAACAGCCAAAGTCAATATAGCAAAGTGGCAAACCATACAAACCACCATCAACTAAAAATGTTCTTGATTTAGCTTAATCTTGTGAACCAAAAATCCACTAATGTTCACCCTTGACACAATCCTCATATCAAACAATGAGGCAGGTCCAAACTGCAAAAAAAAAAAAAACCACAAAGGAAAAATTACAGTCAATAAGAAGGGTAGAATGAGCCCATAAAAGGGTTTGTAAAAACCATAATTAAGTGACATACCATAATTTCAGCAACATTTTCGGTCACACGTTCTCCAACTTCACAAAAAAAATCTATATGATCAGGTTAATGTGCCCTTCGTCTACAAATAAGCCAAATAAGAGGCAATCAACGACTAGTTATGATCGTAATCAAACAGACAATCACCAATATAAAACATAATAACCCACCCTCGAGTTTAACAGGCATGCCTACTATATCTAAATTGGGATACAAACTCCTCCGATTTGAAAGGGGAAGTACAGTCAGACACTAATCTTTCTGAAACACCAGATGAAACAAAGATAATTCCAAGGAAATGAGAACATCAAAGTATAACTTTCTCTGTGGGAATAATATGAACTTGCAACAAGTGCTCAAAGAGAAGAAAATAATGCATTCGATCTTTGCAACCTATATTTCACAATTACATTATGTTAATACAACACAAACTTGAAACGAGTTCTAAATAGAAGCAAAACACAAAGAGTGCGTACAAGTACAAACCTTGGGAGATTCAAACTCGATAAACCCATAATGCTTAGATTTTCTTATCTGCAAACCACCCAAAACTTGATAATAAAATCCAAAACCTAAATCCGAAAAAACCTTCTTATTCTTCATGATTCTTAACCGGTTAATAGATCCAAAAAAATAAAATGAGAATCACAAATTTCATTAGAAAAAACAAAGAATTCATAAGGTGTTTGATAAAATTCTTCAATGAAATCGTACCTTTCATCTCTTTTTCATAGAATCTATGAGCAATTCTGCTCATGACCAATCTCTTTAGTCTATTTGCAGAGGCCTAAAGTGGAACTCTAGGAAAACATTTCCAACACCAGGAATATCAAGACCTCTTGATGCAATATTATTAGCAATAAGTATATCGTCGAAAACATTCCATATCCTGCAAAGCCAATAGATCAAATGGCTATATAAATACACAAGGAATCAGAAAGAAAAAAATATTTCAAAACATAAGTTGATTTCCCAGATAGACCAAACCATACCTAGTGCAAAAATCAAATTGATGGTATCATCATCTACTTCAATTACAATTGATTCTTCACAATCAATTTCCTTAACCTAAAAATAATAAAACACATAATTATACTTCAGTAACAACATACAACAATAATTAAACACATGAGATAGGGTTTCCACAATTAAACTAACGAGAAAAACAAAACCTAATGATATAAGAAACAAACCCAAATTTTTGAATAACCGAATATGAACAAACTAATTCTCAAACCCCTAATTGAAATAGCATAACAAACCTAATTAAAAACTTTGAACGAAAATTAAGAAACCCTAATTTTTAGACAACAGATCGAACAGAACAAGGAAATAATCACAAATATTAAAGCATCAACTAATAAAAACACTAAACTTGAACCAAGGTGTATAGATCTGTAAGAAATAACTTACATTTTTTCTCAAATCAGCCAGGGTTCAGAGAAATTAGGTCCGTGAATAACGGATAAATTAGGTTAGAGACGAAGATAGGGTTTTCTTCAGAAAGGATTTGAGAAAGATTAGGGTTCTTAGTTTGAGGATTTGACAGAGAGACGAGAGATTATTTTTTTCTTCGTTGGATTTGAGAGAGGATTTGACAGAGACGAGGGGTTTTTTTTTTCTTC
The DNA here is from genome assembly GCA_023529315.1 of Papaver bracteatum. Taxonomy (NCBI): domain Eukaryota; kingdom Viridiplantae; phylum Streptophyta; class Magnoliopsida; order Ranunculales; family Papaveraceae; genus Papaver; species Papaver bracteatum. Next base: position 1,284,285 of record JAJJWX010005012.1, read on the forward strand.
GTTGGATTTGAGAGAGACGAGAGGAGTTAAGCGATAAGATAAGAGTAAAAGAGAAAGATAAGAGATAAGGATAAGGAAAAGGATAACGAAGTGAAAAGTAAAGGGTTTAACGGTTGAGATTTGTCCATCAAAAAACATGGACGATTGAAATTTTGTTTGATTTCTCATACGGATTGATGGGAGTGTGTGAGAAGCATGTGTGTTCTTTCGAGAATTACGTGTTTTTTGAGAAAATCACAAACGGTCGAACATAAAAAGCGACTTTCGTTGTATAAGTTGACATATCCGGGGTTACTGACAACAGAGTATCGATTTTGTTGGGTTAAAAAGCGACGAAATATATCAGAATTGAATATCACAGGTTCAAAGATTACTAGAGTTAGACCCGAGTTTCTCTTCTAGATGCACTGGTGATGAAATATATCAGAATTGAACATCACAAGTTCAAAGATTCTTAGAGTTAGACCTGAGTTTCTCTTCCGGATGAACTAGAGACGAAATATATCAGAATTGAACATCACAGGTTCAAAGATTAATAGAGTTAGACCCGAGTCTCTCTTCCGGATGAACAGGTGACGAAATATATCAGAATTGAACATCACAGGTTCAAAGATTACTAGAGTTAGACTCGAGTTTCTCTTCCGGATGAACTGGTGACGAAATATATCAGAATTGAACATCACAGGTTCAAAGATTACTAGAGTTAGACCTGAGTTTCTCTTCCGGATGAACTGGTGAAGAAATATATCAGAATTGAACATCACGGGTTCAAATATTACAAGAGTTAGACCTGAGTTTCTCTTCCGGATGAACTGGTGACGAAATATATCAGAATTGAACATCACGGGTTCAAAGTTTACTAGAGTTAGACTCGAGTTTCTCTTCCGGCTGAACTGGTGACGAAATATATCATAATTGAACATCACAGGTTCAAAGATTACTAGATTTATACCTGAGTTTCTCTTCCGGGTGAACTTGAGACGAAATATATCAGAATTGAACATCACAGGTTCAAAGATTACTAGAGTTAGACCTGAGTTTCTCTTCCAGATAACCTGGTGATGAAATATATCAGAATTGAACATCACATGTTCAAAGATTACCAGAGTTAGACCTAAGTTTCTCTTCCGGGTGAACTTGAGACGAAATATATCATAATTGAGCATCACAGGTTCAAAGACTACTAGAGTTAGACCCGAGTTTCTCGTTCGGATTATCTGAAGATGAAATATATCAGAATTGAGCATCACAGGTTCACATATTACCAAAGTTAGACCTGAGTTTCTCGTTCGGATAAACTTGAGACGAAATATATCAGAATTGAACATCACAGGTTCAAAGATTACTAGAGTTAGACATGAGTTTCCCGTCCGGATGATCTGAAGACGAAATATATCAGAATTAAAAATCACAGGTTCAAAGATTACTAGAGTTAGACATGAGTTTCCCGTCCGGATGATCTGAAGACAAAATATATCAGAATTGAAAATCACAGGTTCAAAGATTACGAGAGTTAGACCTGAGTTTCTCTTTCGGATGAACTGAAGACGAAATATATCAGAATTTAACATCACGGGTTCAAAGACTACTAGAGTTAGACCCGATTTTATCGTTCGGATGAACTTGAAGATGAAATATATCAGAATTGAGCATCACAGGTTCACATATTATCAAAGTTAGACCTGAGTTTCTCGTTCGGATAAACTTGAGACGAAATATATCATAATTAAACATCACAGGTTCAAAGATTACTAGAGTTAGACATGAGTTTCCCGTCCGGATGATATGAAGACGAAATATATCAGAATTGAGCATCACAGGTTCACAGATTACGAAAGTTAGACCTGAGTTTCTCGTTTGGATGAACTTGATACGAAATATATCAGAATTGGTCATCACAGGTTCAAAGATTACTAGAGTTAGACCAGAGTTTCTCGTCCGGATGATCTGAAGACGAAATATATCAGAATTGAACATCACAGGTTCAAAGATTACTAGAGTTATACCCCAGTTTCTCGTCCAGATGATCTGAATACGAAATATATCAGAATTGAACATCACGGGTTCAAATATTACCAGAGTTAGACCTAAGTTTCTCGTCCGGATGAACTAAAGACGAAATATATCAGAATTGAACATCAAAGGTTCAAAGATTAACATAGTTAGACCTTAGTTTCTTTTTCGGATGAACTAAAGACGAAATATATCAGAATTGAACATCACAGGTTCAAAGATTACTATAGTTAGACATGAGTTTCTCGTCCGGATGATCTGAAGACGAAATATATCAGAATTAAAAATGACCATATTACCCCTTTTAGAAAAAAGTGCAATAAATATTATGGAGCCTGTGAAAATGACCATATTACCCTTATCAGAAACAAGTAAAGTAATTCTTACAGACTGTGAAAATGACCATACTACCCTTATTGTAAAAAAGTGCAATATTATTATGGAGACTATGAAAATGACCATACTACCCTTATCAGAAATAAGTAAAGTACTTCTTACAGACTGTGAAAATGACCATACTACCCTTATCGAAAATAATTAAGTAAATGTTACAGACTGTGAAAATGACCATATTGCCCTTATTGGAAAAAGTGCAATAAATATTATGGAGACTATGAAAATGACCATACTACCCTTATCAAAAATAAATAAAGTAATTCTTACAGACTCTAAAAAATAACCATATTACCCTTATTAGAAAAAGTGCAATAAATATTATGGAGATTTTATCGAAATAAGTAAAGTAAATGTTATTGATTGTGAAAATGACCATATTACCCTTATTGCAATAAAAAAAGTGCAGGAAATAGATATTATGAAAATAAGTAAAATAAATACGTGGAAAATGACCATACTTATTGGAAATCCAATAAATATTATGGAGTTTGGGAAATATCATAAATAAGTAAAAGTAATTCATATTACCCTTATTGGAAATAAGTGAAATAAATATAATGGAGTTGAAAATGAAAATTCTTTTTTACTTAGTTATTTCCGATAAGGGTAGTATGGTCATTTTCACTTTTTTTCAATAAGGGTAATATGGTCATTTTTAAAGTAAGAAGTACTTTACTTATTTCGATAAGGGAAGTATGGTCATTTTCATAGTCTCCATAATATTATTGCACTTTTTTACAATAAGGGTCTCCATAATATTTAGTATGGTCATTTTCACTGTCTAACATTTACTTAATTATTTCCGTAAGAATTACTTTACTTGTTTCTGATAAGGGTAATATGGTCATTTTCACATCTCCATAATATTTATTGCACTTTTTTTCAATAAGGGTAATATGGTCATTTTCACATCTCCATAATATTTATTGCATTTTTTTCAATAAGGGTAATATGGTCATTTTCACAGTCTCCATAATATTTATTGCACTTTTTCTAATAAGGGTAATATGGTCATTTTTAGAGTTTGTAAGAATTACTTTATTTATTTCCGATAAGGGTAGTATGGTCATTTTCATAGTCTCCGTAATATTTATTGCACTTTTTCCAATAAGGGCAATATGGTCATTTTCACAGTCTGTAACATTTACTTAATTATTTCCGATAGGGGTAGTATGGTCATTTTCACAGTCTGTAATATTTATTTTCAATAAGGGTAGTTTGGTCATTATCAATGTTTGTACGAATTACTTTACCTATTTTCGATAAGGGTAGTCTGGTCATTTTCGCATCTCCATAATATTTATGGCATTTATTTCCAATAAGGGTAATATGGTCATTTTCACAGTATGTAATATTTACTTTATTTATTTTCAATAAGGGTAGTTTGGTCATTTTCACAGTCTTCCTAATATTTATTCTATTTATTTCCAATAAGGGTAATATGGTCATTTTCACAATATGTAATATTTACTTTACTTATTTTCGATAAGGGTAGTATGGTCATTTTTACAGTCTGTAAGAATTACTTTACTTATTTATGATAATGGTAGTATGGTCATTTTTATAGTCTCCATAATATTTGTTGCACTTTTTTACAATAAGGGTAGTATGGTCATTTTCACAATCTGTATGAATTACTTTACTTATTTCTGATAAGGGTAATATGGTCATTTTCATAGTCTCCATAATATTTATTGCACTTTTTTCAATAAGGGTAATATGGTCATTTTTAGAGTCTGTAAGAATTACTTTACTTATTTCTGATAAGGGTAATATGGTCATTTTCACAGTCTCCATAATATTTATTGCACTTTTTTCTAATAAGGGTAATATGGTAATTTTTAGAGTCTGTAAGAATTACTTTATTTATTTCCGATAAGAGTAGTATGGTCATTTTCATAGTCTCCATAATATTTATTGCACTTTTTCCAATAAGGGCAATATGGTCATTTTCACAGTCTGTAACATTTACTTAATTATTTCCGATAAGGGTAGTATGGTCATTTTCACAGTCTGTAAGAAGTACTTTACTTATTTCTGATAAGGGTAGTATGGTCATTTTCATAGTCTCCATAATATTATTGCACTTTTTACAATAAGGGTAGTATGGTCATTTTCACAGTCTGTAAGAATTACTTTACTTATTTCTGATAAGGGTAATATGGTCATTTTCACATCTCCATAATATTTATTGCACTTTTTTTCAATAAGGGTAATATGGTCATTTTCACAGTCTCCATAATATTTATTGCACTTTTTTCTAATAAGGGTAATATGGTCATTTTTAGAGTCTGTAAGAATTACTTTATTTATTTCCGATAAGGGTAGTATGGTCATTTTCATAGTCTCCATAATATTTATTGCACTTTTTCGAATAAGGGCAATATGGTCATTTTCACAGTCAGTAACATTTACTTAATTATTTCCGATAAGGGTAGTATGGTCATTTTCACAGTCTGTAATATTTATTTTCAATAAGGGTAGTTTGGTCATTTTCACTGTTTGTACGAATTACTTTACCTATTTTCGATAAGGGTAGTCTGGTCATTTTCACATCTCCATAATATTTATGGCATTTATTTCCAATAAGGGTAATATGGTCATTTTCACAGTATGTAATATTTACTTTATTTATTTTCAATAAGGGTAGTTTGGTCATTTTCACAGTCTTCCTAATATTTATTCTATTATTTCCAATAAGAGTAATATGGTCATTTTCACAATCTGTAATATTTATTTTACTTATTTTCGATAAGGGTAGTCTGGTCATTTTCACAGTCTTTATAATATTTGTGGCACTTATTTCCAATAAGGGTAATATGGTCATTTTCACAATATGTAATATTTACTTTATTTATTTTCAATAAGGGTAGTTTGGACATTTTCACAGTCTCCCTAATATTTATTCTATTTATTTCCAATAAGGGTAATATGGTCATTTTCACAATATGTAGTATTTAGTTTATTTAATTTTCAATAAGGGTAGTTTGGTCATTTTCTTAATATCTATAATATTTATTGCACTTATTTCCAATAAGGGTAATATGGTCATTTTCAAAGTGTGTAATATTACTTTACTTATTTTCAATAAGGGCAGTCTGGTCATTTTCATAGTCTCCATAATATTTATTCCACTAAATTCCAACAAGGGTAATATGGTCATTTTCACAGTCTGTAATATTTAATCTACTTATTTTCGATAAGGGTAGTTTGGTCATTTTCACAGTCTCCATAATATTTATTGCACTATTTCTAATAAGGGTAATATGGTCATTTTTCCAGTCTGTAATATTTATTTTACTTATTACACTTAATTGGGTAGTCTGGTTATTTTCATAGTCTCCATAATAGTTATTGCATTTATTTCCAATAAGGGTAATATGGTCTTTTTCAACGTGTGTAATATTTACTTTACTTATTTTCGATAACGGTAGTCTGGTCATTTTCACAGTCTCCATAAAAATTATTGCAGTTATTTCCAATAAGGGTAATATGGTCATTTTCACAATCCGTAATTTTTACTTTATTTTTTCAATAAGGGTATTCTGGTCATTTTCAGAGTCTCTATAATATTTATTGCATTTATTTCGAGTAAGGGTAATATGGTCATTTTCACGTTCTTCTGAATTTTTATTGCACTTAGTCCGAGTAAGGGTAATATGGTCATTTTCACATTCTTCGGAAGAAGCAGAAATTTTTGTTGTGGTTTTGTCGAGAAAATCGAAAGAAAAGGTTGGTATTTGTCCAAGTCAAATGTCATACAAAGTCATGAGTTGTTGACTTGGTCTTAATCCTATTTTCTAATATTAAGAAAATTAAAAATTAAAAATTAAATAAATTTTGATATTTAGAAATTAAATAAAATTGTTATTTTGTATAATTGTTGCGAAAGTAGTGACAACCAAAATTTTAAGAGTGATTAATTCGGGGTTGTTTTTGATGTGGTGGAATTTTTGGGTGGAAATATCATTTTAGATTATAATTGTTGTTGTTCAAATAATTATCAACAAATATTTGTGTGACTAATAAAAGTCCTAATTATTATCACGAATACAAAATTTAATTACAGTTATAACTGTTGCAGGACTTATCACAGGTATATCTGTTACTGATAAATAAACTGTGACAGGTTATACTGTGAGAAAATCCTGGTTTTGGTGTAGTGCATGTTGACATTTCAATTACTTGAAAATTGCTTTGATGCTAATAGTGTGTGAAAACGGCTATAACATCCTCTAAGAATGTTTCAATGATTGGAATGAAGAGTTGAGATTATGCAACCATCTTTGGATATAAGCGTATATAGTGTGTTCGCACATTAGTGTATAAATCCATAAACCGGGAGCCAAGTGTATGCATATGTGTGTATACGAAATTAGTGAAGGAGACAGGTTAAGTATGCGTACCCGTACGCATACTGGCGGAAGTTTTCCAACCGAAAAATTCTGTTGAGTTTGGAAACCAAAACCAACTCAAATCCGATTGTTTACGTACGCATAACTGTACGCATACTTAAGCTGGTTACTTTATCAAATCGGTCAGTTCATGAACTTAAACATTTAAATCATAAGGAATGCAATCTTTGAAAACCGTGGCTATAATGTTCATGATTGATTCAAGTGAATCAAACCGATTTTGTTTCAATTGTGTCTTCCATACAATTGAACAACTCTTTAACTAGTTTCATTTGAAGTCATTTGAACTAGTTATGATTAAGATGAATAAGGTTAATATGATAGTAATCATATGGCTAACCTCGGTTAACTATTTGTGAACCAACATGGTGTACACATTTGGGTACGATTACATAAACCTAAATGAGGGTACATTTCATTTGTATGTAATAAGCTAAGTTCGATCTAACGGTTGAAAGATATTAGCTTGGTTGAATATGGTTTTTCATCTAACGATGAATATTGAATGCTTTGTTACCAAGGTAACTTAGATTGCAAACCCTGATTTGAAAACTATATAAAGGAGAACTCTAGCAACTGGGAAACCTAATCCCCATACCTCATGTGTGATACTAGTTGCATAGCTAGAGTCCATTCTCCTTTAACTTTAGGTTTATTCTCGAGACCTTGTAGGTTAACGACTTAAAGACTTCATTGGGATTGTGAAGCCAGACCGAACTACTTTTCTGGTAGTTAAGTGATCTGATCTTGTTGTATCTATTGTACGAGTGCAATTGTAAAATTGGCTTGAGATTAATATCTCCGATAGTCAAGGTAAAAAAAGTAATCACAAAAATCTTCGTCTCATTGTTTGTGATCCACAATATCTTGCTTCGACAGTCGATTAAGATTATTGTGAGGTGATTGATAATACTAGGATGTTCTTCGGGAATATAAGTCCGGTTTATCAATTGGTTCATGTTCACCTTGATTTATCAAAAGATGGAACAAAAACTCTTGGGTATTTATGTGGGAGACAGATTTAATCAATCCTATATACTTTTCTATGTGATATAGATTTGTTTATCAAGTCTTCGACTTTGGGTCGTAGCAACTCTTAGTTGTGGGTGAGATTATCTAAGGGAATCAAGTGCATAGTATCCTGCTGGGGTCAGTGACATAAGGAGCGCAATTGTACCTTGAATCAGTGTGAGATTGATTAGGGTTCAACTACAGTCCAGTCCGAAGTTAATTGGTAGTAGGCTAGTGTCTGTAGCGGCTTAATACAGTGTGGTGTTCAATTTGGACTAGGTCCCGGGGTTTTTCCAGCATTTGCGGTTTCCTCGTTAATAAAATTCTGGTGTCTATGTTATTTATTTTCTGCATTATATTTTGTTATATAATTGAAATATCACAGGTTATGCGTTAGGATCAATCAATTAGAATATCCAACCTTTGGTTGTTGATTTAGATTGATTGACACTTGAAAATTGGTCTTTGGTACTGTTCAAGTTGTTTTAAATAATAATCAGGCTTGCGGATTTCTATCTGTTTGATTTGCTGATTACATTGTGAAACAAGAGATATAGTACTCTTTGATATACTTTACTCTAGACTGAGTCTGTCTGTCTAGTTGATTCTTTAGAAAGTATATTGGAGTAATTCCTCTCATATTTCCAGACGAATTGTTAGGTGTGGTTGTTAGATCCCTGCATTTTCAACGGTCACCTATATCTAAATGAAGGTATATTTCACATGTGTGTAACAAGCTAAGATAATCTAACGGTTGAAAGATATTATCTTGAATCTAATCAGGTTTTCATCTAATGGTGAATATTTGAATGATTTGTTACCAAGGTAACATTGATTGCAAACCGTGATTTGAATACTATGAAAGGGAGAACTCTAGCAACTAGAAAACCTAATCCCCATACCCATGTGTGATACTAGTTGCGACTATAGTCGATTCTCCTTTAACTTAGGTTTTTCTAAAACCATTATAAGTTAACGACTTAAAAACTTCATTGGGGTTCTAAAGCCAAATCCAATTATTTTCTCTGTAGTTGCGTATTCTAATCTTACTTTATTCAATCGTATTTAATACTATCCTCTGTAATATTTCTCGAGATTTATCTCCGATAGGTAAGATATAAAAATTAATCACAAATCTCTTCATCTCATTCTTTGTGATTCCACAATATTTTGTTTCGCTTCCATACGATTAAGATTATTGTGAGGTGATTGATATTATTAGTCTGTTCTTCGAGAATATAATTTTGGTGTACTGATTGGTTCCTGTTCAACCTGATTTATCAAAAGACATAACAAAAACTCGTGGGTATTTCTATGGGAGACAGATTTATCTATTCGATATAATTTTCTGTGGGAGGCGGATTTGTTTATCAAGTCTTCGACTTTGGGTCGTAGCAACTCTTAGTTGTGGGTGAGATCAGCTAAGGGAATCAAGTGTGTAGAGTCCTGCTGGTATTCAAAGGCGTAAGGTTAGTAATTGTACCTTAATCAATATGAGATTGGTTAGGGCTCAACTATATTCCAGTCCAAAGTTAATTTGTAGTAGGCTAGGGTCTGTAGCGGATTAATACATTGTGGTGTTCTAAACTGGACTAGGTTTCGGTGTTTTTCTGAATTTGCAGTTTCCTCGTTAACAAAACTTATGATGTCTGTGTTATTTCTTTTCCGCATTATATTTTATATAATTAAAATATAACAGGTTGTGAGTAGTTCAATCAATGAGATAATCCAACCTTTGGTTGTTGATATAAATTAATTGATACTTGAACATTGGTCTTTCGTAACGTTCAAGTTGTTTCTCATATTAATCCAGCTCACAGATTTCTATCTGTTCGATTGCAGATTAATTTGAGAAACTGAGATACAACTCTTGGATATATTTCCTTGATTGAGTCTGACTGTCTAGTTGATTCTCATGGAATTATTTTGGAGTTAGTCCATACAGATTGCCTAAACGAAATATTTGGTGTGGTTGTTAGACTCTCTCTTTTTCAATGCTGAATCAAGCAAGCGTACTCTTACTACATCTAGCAACAGAGTAATCTCCAACACCTCAGGAATTTCTTGGTGTGAAAATTTAAATATAAGTGGAGTTAACCAATGTTGTCGACGATCCTTCCCCTGATCCTCAGGCGAGAATGTCTCATCAACAGAACATCCGGTTTTGCATGACTCTACCTATCAAAAGGAGCAACTGGGTGCAGAAAATGAAAATAATATGCAACCCAGGAGAGATAACTGATCAGGTTTCCTCTCTAGTTTACTGTCCTGCTGAAATAAATTAAGAATTTACCCTTTCATGTAAAATCAACAGTAAACTGTAAATTAAATTTTGTGAACATAGACCCTATCTCAATATTAGTTCCAGTCCTCCCAAGATGAACGACAAAGATTAACAAAAATGAACGGAATTTTCAGATGCACGTACCGTGTCTATCACAACGATATCAGAGCTTTAATAGGCTCGTGAAAACGGCTTATTCAAACCATTCATTATGCTACTGTCCCGTGTTTTTCCACTTCTGGTGGTACGATGTTTACCATGTTTTCAAACGTGATAACTATTGTGGTTCCCATATTCAAATATGCCTACCATAATTGTATTTTCCTTCTTTGCCAAATATAGACTTATTTGCATAGGTACTGCTGCAAATTTAATTCACCAAATTTGTGATTTAGTTAAATAAATGCAACACTAATTATCGCTCGACTTTTGTATATCTACGAGACGCAATTAAAATATGCATCTCACGTTGTTAGCAATTAGGCTCATATGATGCACGATGCAAAGTTAGCAAGAGCACATAAGGGCGCAAAATATGCAACTCTCCTTATTGCTCACCGCAATATTATATACGGTCATATATCTTCTCTAAAATCAAGACGAACTATTTACCACAAAAATCAACGGTGAAACAAAGAAGAAAAGGTTCAAAATGTAATATCGAAAAATCTCCAACTTCGTATATTAAGGTCAATGAAATATTAATTTATCAAAGTTGAAATATGAAATTATTCTTTATATCTTAAAAGAAACTGTCTAGATATCAATTGGAGGTCATTTCATGGATCGTTAATAGAGACTTGTGTTAACCCGGTGTCCATTTTTCATCGCATTCATACCTTAGGTGGAACGACTTGAAATTCTGGAGATTATTATAACAAAGAAATATTAAAATTTTGCTATCCCTCATGATGCAACAATTTCTCTCTCTGTCGATATTAAAACCGTTATCACCACAATCTTTTTTACTGGTGTACCAACAAAGGTAATTATATTCTCTATGCTATCCAAAAGGACGCGGAAAAAACCTTCTGTTGGTTGGCTAAATTGGAAAATAGCAAAAAGGATAACAAAACTTAATCTACTGTTATTAAATTTAATTTTTATTTTGTTTAAATATAATTTAAATCTAATTAGGGTAGTCGTATCTAATACTATCCCAGTGTATAGTGAATGAATTTATTCCAAGGATGTTTCGTGTCTCGAGTTAAACAATTGTGTAACTTCTGGATCCCTGAGGATGAATTGTTTGCCTAATTTCAAACTTCAAAGCTTGTCGTTCCAAGTAACATTGTTAAACTAAATAATAATGAAACATTGCTATTGATACTATTGTTTCTACAGAACCATTACTGGTTATGACTATGAGTTACACGAGTTTATATTTTCCCCTTATATTACTCCTACTTGAATTTGAGACGGTGGATATTGTTAGATGATATAAATGTAAACTTAGTGTTAGTTTTCTCTATGTTTCTTTTATGTCTTCTAGTGGTTCACTATGTGCTATAAGTAGTGGAACCCTAGCCCTTCTCCTGTAACTTTAACACACACTCAATAATACACGAAATGTAGAATTCTATCACTAATTTTACACTTATATCATCTAACGCTTCTGTCGAATTTGGTTATCAGGAAATCAAAAACTACAACAACAACAACTCTCGATTGCTGACCACAGTTAGCAAAGACCGTAGCAACTTGATCTCCAAATCCATTATCCCTTTGCATTTTTTTTCTTTTTTCTAAAATAGTTTGAATGAATATGTTAAACACATGAGAAGAGAAGTTTTTTTTTTTTTTTTTTTTTTTTTTTTTTTAACAAAGGAGGAGAAGGGAAGTTTGTGGCTGAAGACCTGGAGTATATGTTTTCACAATTCTCTCTCTCAAATTCTCTTTCACAAATTCTCTCTCACAAATTCTCTCTAATTTTCCCAAAACCTTGTTGGTTTTTATCGACTTGCAGCGAAGTAAAATATAATTACCATTAGTGGGTAAACGTAAATACAATACTTATTAAAATTAAAAAATGAAGGAATATTCAATTTACAAAACAAAAGAATTATGCTAATATCTTCACATGACAAACCAATCGTATTGGTTCTCCAAAACTGATGGCTATCTTAAGCTATTAAAAAAATATATTATTTTAATCAGATTAAATTTAAATAAATGTTAAAAAGGAAACCATATTTAATTCCTATCCTAATTTATGTTATTTCCGAAAGAAGAAATAAGGAATTAATCAGTTTTAGTGATGAAACCAATCTCGTCCATCAGACAATTATTTTTGTTTTATTTTTATTTTTGAAGCACATTCAAACGGTTATTGTTAAGTAAAGAGAAATTGATTTAATGATGAACAAAACAAAAAAATATGTAAATTAGGAATGATAAGTAAGCATCGGAAGACCTATTCCGTGGATTATAGAATATTTACACAGGTACAGATCCATCATATATGTTAGATGATATAAGTGTAAACTTAGTGTTAGTTTTCTCTATGTTTCTTTTATGTCTTCTAGTGGTTCACTATGTGCTATAAGTAGTGGAACCCTAGCCTTTCTCCTGTAACTTTAACACACACTCAATAATACACGAAATGTATAATTCCATCACTAAGTTTACACTTATATCATCTAACACTTATGTCGAATTTGGTTATCAGGAAATCAGAAACTACAACAACAATAATTCTCGATTGCTGACCATAGTTAGCAAAGAACGTAGCAACTTGAGCTCCAAATCCATTAGCCCATTGCATTTTTTTCTTTTTTCTAAAATAGGTTGAATAAATATGTTAAACACATGAGAAGAGAAGTTTTTTTTTTTTTTTTTTTTTAACAAAGGAGGAGAAGGGAAGTTTGTGGCTGAAGACCTGGAGTATATGTTTTCACAATTCTCTCCCTCAAATTCTCTCTCATTTTCCCAAAACCCTGTTAGTTTTTATCGACTTGCAGAGAAGTAAAACATAATTACCATTGGTGGGTAAACATAAATACATTAATTATTAAAGTTAAATATGCAGGAACTATTCAATTTACAAAACAAAAGATTATGCTAGTACCTTCACATGACAAACCAATCGTATTGGTTCTCCAAAACTGATGGTTATCTTAAGCTATTAAAAAATATATTATTTTAATCAGATTAAATTTAAATGTTAAAAATGAAACCATATTTAATTCCTATCCTAATTTATGCTATTTCCGAAATAAAAAATAAGGAATTAATCGGTTTTAGTGATGAAACCAATCTCGTCCATCAGACTATTATTTTTGTTTTATTTTTATTTTTGAAGCACATTCAAACGGTTATTGTTAAGTAAAGATAAATTGATTTAATGATGAACAAAACAAAACATTATGTAAATTAGGAATGATAAGTAAGCATCGGAAGACCTATTCCGTGGATTATAGAATATTTACACGGGTGCAGATCCATCATATCTGTTAGATGATATAAGTGTAAACTTGGTGTTAGTTTTCTCTATGTTTCTTTTATGTCTTTTAGTGGTTCACTATGTGCTATAAGTAGTGGAACCCTAGCCCTTCTCATGTAACTTTAACACACACTCAATAATACACGAAATGTATAATTCTATCATGGTATCAGAGCGAGGCCATACGTGATTGGTGTAAATTCCCTCGTATACGATCCACGTGTTAAGAGGCTTAAATCGCCCTTACCCGTGAAGGGGAGTGTTGGGAATTAAATAGTCCCACATTGCCTAAAACACCTAGCCCCTATACACATATAACACCATGGGCCTATCCACTAAGTTTACACTTATATCATCTAACAAGAAGACTAGGAGATCTTGATGTGTTGGTTTCTAATTTGCGTCGAAACAAACTCCATATAGCAGTCCTAGATGATGATCTGAAGTTAGCAGAAAGGTTATTGTTAATCAGACCAGACCTGGTTTTGCAGAAGGATGGATAAGAATTCACTCCTCTGCATCTTGCTGCTTCAAAGGGTAGCATTGAAATGGTGAAAACACTGTTACCAGCAAATATCAAAGCATCAACAATCATGGATTCATTGCACAGAACACCCTTGCATATGGCGGTGATAAATGATCAACGTGATGTTATGAAATTATTGTTGAAAGAAGGTTCCGATGATGCAGTTCATACCATAGATGATACACACAACTCGATTCTGCATTTCTATCTATCCAACAACAAAGCTGATGCTAAGATTGATACGTTTGAGTTGTTATCAGAGTATTTGGCTCCTAATGAAATCAACACCACCAACTCCACCAACTCCACCGTTCCCTCTAAATCAGTTTTTCAGTTAGCCATAGATAATGAAGCTACGGAGGTAATTCCCACGGACGAACCTTGTATGTATTTGATAGAAGTGTAATTTATAGCCCGTCTAAATTGGTAGTAGCCCACTATTTAGCCCATTTTTCTTCGGTAAACTATAAACTTCTTCCTATGTCCAGTCCAGTTATTCATTAATTCATTCTAGCGTTTAGTTATCTACATTCTCTATATAATAATAGAATTTTTTCAAGCGCTCTCATTAACCGGAGCTTCTGGTTGATTCAACAATATATATATTTTTGGCAAGATTATCAAAATTTTGGCAAGTTTTTTCAACACTTTTATTAACCGGAATTTCTGGTTAGATATGGTCCTACCAGTATATATATGATTGTGTTACTAAAAATAACCTAAACAAAATCTCAAATTAAATTCCACAAATTAATTAAATGAAATCACATTGAGGTATATAATACTACTCATCACGATTTCATCATAAAATTAAATCATCATAAAACTAAATCAATCATAGAATTAAAATCAAATTATAAAATGTCCAATGTCCCGTTATATTTCTTACATTAAAAATATTGCTAATATAATTTCCAAGTTAATAATAAAATAAGCTGACCATATCAATTAATAATCCAAAAACAAAAAAAGAAAAAAAAACTTTGATCAAATGTAAATTATTTATTGAATAGTGGAAATACAAAATCATATAGTTTTTGATTTGGTCAGAGCAAAATCATATAGTATTTGAACATTATTGAACATGATTAACAGTAGAACATTCAAACAAACAAAAAAACATGTTACAACAATGAATGAAATTTGATATCATTTTTCTTTTCCTTTTCTTTCCATAAAAAGATAAATTTGTTCATTATTATGAGATCTTCCGGAAATATTCAAAAAATAAATTTGTTCACCATATTTTTTATGAAACCTTCCGGAAATATGCATATTGTAGTAATATTGTGTAACTAACAAAAAATGATAAAGTTCTATTTTTTTTTAATTAGGATCTTTATGTTAAAGTAAACAAAATTATGTTTAGAATTTTTTTGGGTAAAATATTGAATGCGCAAAATCATATAGTATTTGAACATTATTGAACATGATTAACAGTAGAACATTCAAAAGAAAAACAAAACATGTTACAACAATGAATGAAATTTCTTATCATTTCTCTTTTTCTTCTCTTTCCATAAAAAGATAAATTTGTTCATTATTATGAGATCTTCCGAAAATATGCAAAAAATAAATTTGTTCACCATATTTTTTATGAAACCTTCCGGAAATATGCATATTGTAGTAATATCGTGTAACTATCCAAAAATGATAAAGTTCTATTTTTGTTTAATTAGGATCTTGATGTTAAAGTAAAAAGATTATGTATAGATTTTTTTTTGGTAAAATATTGAATGCGACCTAATAATATATTTTTTTTATGCATTCCAAAAACAATAAATTTGTCCATCATATTTTGTTTAAAACATTCCCGAAATATGCATAGCGTAATAAATATGATCATATAACGAACCAAAAATGATAAAATCTTAAATATTTATTTTTAAATAGGATCCGTAGATAAAAGTAAACAAAATTATTTTGTAGAGTTCTTTTTAGAAAATATAACGTTAATTCCAAATACCTCATGTAATTTCCTATCCTATTACAAAATATATACTCTTTTCGGGTTGACGTCTCCCTATAAAACGGCCAACCAAAATGAATTGCACTGTTTAACATGCCTCTCCATCAAGAATATTTGAGAGTTTTTTTTTACTAGGATTTTATTGTCTGCAAGCTGATATTATTAAATTTTTATTCGTTTTTGTTTCATCTGTTTATGTTTACAGATGATCACAAAAAGTGCATATGATTTATGGTGTCTCTGATCACCTTAAGAGGAACAACATGGGTAAACTTCTCCATCCTTTTTTTAATTAGAAATGTAGTTGCAGGAATTCCCACACTACACCCTATTCAAGAATTTATCTATATTTATGACATAATTTGAAGATTAAAGACACTTTTTCATTAATATGATCCTAAGGAATTTTACAAAAATCAAGAACACAGAACACTTGATAAAGATTTTCTCTCTCCTAAAAATCTTCCTAGCCCTTAAAAATTCATCATCCTCTCTGGAACTATTCATTTCCTTTATATAGGAATTTACATAATGGATTACAGCTCATGACAGCTCATTTACAGTTAAGATTCCCTTTAATTTCGGATCTGAGTTCTTGCGATAAATCGCAGTTAGCACCGCCTTATTCATTCGCAAGTCTTATTGGTTCATTGCAGAAATGTCACACTTTACTCATGTTTCTGTCGTTTTCATCTGATATGTCATTCCTTACGTCACTCTGAGATATGTCGCAGAATATCATTGATGTGTCGCAGAACTATTGTTTATTTCGCAAGAATATTTTTGTGACAATATTTTGATCCTACATCTTGCCTCTTCTCATATCTTTTCTGCGAAGGAGATAAAGATCATGAGAATTTAAATTTCTTGATTTGCCGCAACTCCTTACTTTTTACCCGACAAAGTTCCCTATTTTACGTTTTACCGTTGGCACGTGTCAATCTTTACTTTTTTACTGATCAACCCGGTTACCCATCTTTCATCTATAAATAGATGTCCCACTCGAGGAAAGATTTTCTTTCATCTTCTCTCTTTTCTTAAACTTCTTTCTTTTTCATCTGCAATTTTTTCTTTCCTAATATCCTTCCTGTTGCTGCTCTTATGGAGACTCAAAGGTATGTTCTTATCTTGAACCTTATTTTGTTCATGTTTCATCATTTCTATCGCCTGATTTTCTTTGTAATCCCCATATTCTATATTATTCTTTTCAGTAATACTACTTCTCAGATTAAGATTACTGTCAAAAACCCTAACCCTAAAGTTTCTCAAAAAAGGCGTGTTGGAAAAGCGAAAAGATCTGAGAATGATAAGGTAGTAAGAAACACTTATTTCTTTGAAATAACAATATTGTTGCCTATGTTTCTTATCTACATTATTATTCGTAGGTGAAGAAAATATTTCTAGACCTCTTAAGCGTTCTCGTCAAATTAAAGCTCTTCCATATGAAGTGGATATTCTTGATTTCTTGCATGCAGACCCTGTTCCGCCGCAAGATAAATCTTCTCCTTCTCCTCGCGTAAATTCTAATATTAACACCACTACTACTTCTTCATCAATTCCAAATGAACCTATTGATGCTAATATTTCCATCAATATTTCAAGAGTTGCGATAGATGAATCTTTAATAGCTGAAACTAAAGTGAATGAATCAGCAGCCAATGATCCTGCGATTAATGAAACTGTGGTGAATAAAACCATGGTAAATAAAAATGCGGTGAATGAAGCCGTGATGAATGAAGTTGCGATGAAGGATGTTGCGGTGAATGAAGCCGTGATGAATGAAGTTGCGATGAAGGATGTTGCGGTGAATGAGACTGTAACTGCGACTAACCAAGTTCCTTCTTCCACCCCTACTACCGCGAGTGATTCTAATCTTCAAGTTATTGTCGCCAAAGCTTCTTCCTCTACTTCTCTTCCTTCTTCTCAAGAAATAGCAACAGGGTTGAAGTTTGCTTTTCAAATATTATCCGAAGTTTTGAATGATGCTATGAAATCTTCTACGAGACACTGCGAGACAAGATATTTGTATGATTCTAAGCAAGCATCTTGGATCCTGCGGTTCTTCGTCTAAGCTAACTGCTTTAGAAAGTGAAATTGAAACCTTGAAGAAGAATCTTCAAGAAAAAACTTTAGAATGTGAATTTCTCGATCATAAGTTTCGCAATCCTGAATTAGACTGCAAAAATCTTCGCAGCAGAAATGATGATCTAAAAGGTACAACTTTCTTGCCTCTGTTTTTGCCTCAATAATTCTTTGTTTTCTATGTACTCAATTTTTCTTTATTTATTTGTTGACGCATATTTAGCTTCAAAACATAACCAATTATTGAAGATACTTGAATGGGAAACAATCGCTGATGAGGCCCACATTGGGAAAGAGTCTTGGAAGAATCAATTTGATAGATTGAATACCCTTTACACATATTCAATTGATGAGATAAATAATCTTAAGAATGAGAATAATCAGCTAATTTGTGAACGAGATCGCCTAAGTAATGAAGCCACTCAACTTTTATATTCGCTAAATCAGACTAATTTGAGGGTGGAATCTTTATTAGATGAAAACAAAACCCTATCTCAAGAGAAACATAGCTTTGTGAGTAAAACAATGGTTTATTCTCAGCAATTGAGTAATCTTCAAAAGATGTGTGACAACCAAAAGCAATCTCTTCGTGTATTGAAAGATGAGCTTAAAAAGATAACCGAATCATCTGCCGCTGAACAAGAGAAACTTATAAAAGGTAGATTAGCTCTGAGCGTAAAAGTCAACAATCTCAAAGATGACTATGCTCTACTGAAGAACTCCCATTCCTCCTTAAAAGAAGAAAATACTCATCTTCTTTCTAAAGAAAAAAGTATAAAATCTCGTTTGAAAGGTAAAGTTGGTGATACTTTCGATGATACCATGAATCAATGGAAGAATTGCTTCCTTAACATAATTCAAACTTTATCCTCGCAAAAGGAAGGTAGTCATTTTGACTGCCAAATCTATTTAATTATTTCATTGTATTTTCCCATCTTATTTCTTGCGAAAATTCCATCTAATATGCGATTTTTCTTCTGCAGAATCTGAGAAGCACCTTCAAGCTTCAATCTCTGATCTGTCTATGAGGTTGGACAAACTTTGCAAAAAGAACATTGCGCTTTCTAACTCTCGCAACAGAGCATTAAGAAGATTTGACTATCTTGAATATTTCAAAGATATAGAGATCAGAAACCGGGAAAATAATTGCCTCCGTAAGGCGCATTTAGGCGCTGAGGTTCTCATAAACAATGTTCTATTCTCTCATTATTTACCTCCTATGAAGATCAAACCCTTGGAGATAGATAATAACGAAGTCCCTCGTCTCATAGATGAAGATCTAAATTATTCAAGTAATGAAGAAGATTTTTCTGAGGATGAACAAAACCCACCTAAAGAAATAGAAGAAGAAGAGAACCCTCTCAATGATGGAGAATATCAAGAAAATCCTCACAAAGAATCAGAAGAACATAATTCTCCTCACAAAACAATCACTGGTGATGGAGAAACTCAAACTGAAAAAGGTGTCACTGATGAAGATAATAGTAGCGAACAAGAATGATAAAATTAAGGAAGAATATTCTCTGAAGTTTTATATTCTTGCGAAATATCTTGTTCTTTTCCTTGTCTTGCGAATGATTGTAATTTCTGAATCTCTTTTGCGAAACATTGCAGTTTTTGTAACCCAATCATCTTCTTCTGATTATATATTTTTATTAATCTAAATCCAATCTTCATAATTTATTGTAACTTGATTAACTTCTTTTTTATTATTTTAATTCTTCTCAAGGAAGATAATGAAATATTGTTTTATAATCCCCATATTTTCCCCTCATAATCTTCCTTGTGAAGTATTGAATTTGTTACCCTTGTAAGAAATCCCATACTTGCCTCTTGTTATCAATATGCAATATGATAAATGAATTATCGCAATCAACACTGCGAAAAATCTGTTATATGCTTCGCAGATATAACCTCTCTTGTGGTCTTATTTCTCCTTCCTAGTTAAAGGTCTTATTATGCCACTTTATGCGACAAGATCTCAGGACATTCTTACTTTCACATGTAATAATCCATTGATCTTGCATTATCATTTATTTTGATCTCTGCGACAATATGATAAGTCTAAGCCATCTTCCGAGATTAATCTCTCTTTGCTTTTTAAGACTTATGACGTTGTCATCTTTTCGATAAAATCGCAGGACGTCTTTGCGATTTATATCCTCTTATTATTGATTTCATTTACTTCATCTTTTGATCTTATCGAAAAAACCCATTGATTTCATCTTAACATTTCTCTTTAGGCTTTTTGGCCAGTCACGCGGCAATATGACGGGCCTAAATATTCTTGCGAATATAAAGTTCCATGACATTGATGTCTGTGTCACGCGACAATATGACGGGCCTAAATATTCTTGCGATTATAAAGTCCCATGACATTGCCGTCTTTTTTGATACACAGCTCCCTAATGGAGGGTATCGCCCTTATCTCTCCCCCCCGGTTGCCCCTTCAAGGATTATACATCGGCCATACAAGACTAGCACTTTCCCATCCGGTTCTGCCAACAACCAGTTATTTTCGCAGCCTTGCCCTTTATGCCTTATATGGCTTATAGTTACAAGACTGCACCCTAAGTGGGGTTTTCTTTGGGCCGAACACATCGTAAGCCAAGACTTGACGTGGATGGCCAGGGTAGGTTCATCCATCCCGGGCACCCATAACTCAACCGTGTACCTCGGCGCCTTGATCATACTTTGCATTCCTTAGGAGAAACTCTCGGGCGCCAAACCAGGGTATAACCTTATATAGTTGGGAATCCAAGTTATCTCTCCCGGATGGATTTTATATAATCCCAAATCTCCATGACTAGGTTCCAGCAATGTATAGCCTTTCCCATAGCCATGCAAAGAGATACCCCCCTTATGACGCACTTTAAGGACATTGCCTCTTACGGAATAGAATCCGCGAACTAAGGTGTACACCATAAAAGTTCGTCCCATTCTTATATGTTTTTAGGCAATTTTCGCCCGTCTTATGCATTTGCATTAAAATTCTTAATTATTTCGCAAATTATTGCGGAAAATAGCTTTTATATTTAGCCAACTTTGTTCTTGCAAAACATCTCTTTTATTCTCTCGCAATTTCTTGCGTGTAATCCATTCATTCTAGTCTTTCAAACCTTTATTGATAATATTTTCTTAGATATTGTCTATTCCATGGTATGCCAAGTCTTTGACCCATGTCTCTTCCTTCTGGATCCATTAATTTATATGCTCTAGTTCCAACTATTTCTTTGATGATATATGGCCCGTCCCATTTTTTCGCTAATTTTCCTCCATTTTCTCGCTGATATTTTGGTGTTTCTCGCAGAACTAGATCTCCAACTTGGAATTCATGTTTCTTTACTCGTTTATTATATTCACGAGCTAATCTGCGCTGGTAGTTTTCCATATGTTGTAATGCCTTTTCTCTCTTCTCTTCTACCTCATCAAGTTTGTCTAGAATCATACCAGCACTAAGATTCTTTTCCCAAGCTTCTCTTTTTGTTGTAGGAATAGCAACTTATGTTGGTAATACTGCCTCAACCCCATATGTTAAACAAAAAGGAGATTCCCCAGTTGCTTCTCTTCGTGTTGTATTATAAGCCCAAACTGCATTATGAACTTGTTGACACCACGTTCTATGATGCCCTTCTAACTTATTTTTGAGAATATCTGCGATTGTTTTGTTAGTTGATTCAGCTTGACCATTGGCCTGTGGGTATAAAGGAGTCGATTTTCCGCACTTTATCTTGAATGCATTAAGTAACATCTCTATATTTTGTCCTTCAAATTGTTTTCCGTTATCTGACACCAACTGCGCTGGAATTCCGAATCTGCAAATGATATTTTCAAATATAAATGTGAAAATGTCCTTATCACGAATATGCTGTATTGATTTAACTTCCGCCCACTTTGTGAAGTAATCTGTTGTGACAATCAAGTATCTCTTTTGCCCTATTCCCGGTATAAATGGTCCCACAATATCTAAACCCCACTTTCCAAATGGCCAAACATTTTTTGAGGATGTTAATGTTTCACCTGGTGCATGTATTCTTTTTGCAAATCTCTAACATTCCTCGCAACTTCTTGATAAATTCTTTGCATCTTCATGCATATATGGACAATAATAACCTTGCATTTTAGTTCTGTATGCTAAAGATCTTCCGCCTCTGTGATTACCGGCATCCCCACTATGTAACATTTTTAATATTTGCTTTCCTTCTTCTTGTGTCAAACATCTGAGGGAAGGCCCATTTAAAGATTTTCGATATAATACCCCATCTCTTAACTCATAATTTGTTGCTCTACTTTTTAATTTATGTGCTTCTAATCTGTTCCTTGGAACCTTCCCCCTTGCTAGATATGCGTGAATTTCCACATGCCAATCTGCGATAATTCGACTTGATTCTTCGCCATTATTTTCTACTACCATTGCCTCAGCTTCCTCCTCTTCTTATTTATTAATTGATGGTGCTATGAGTGTTTGTATTTTTATATTTCATGATCGGATCTACCATCATACTTGATATAAACGCAAAAGCATCTGCAAGCCTGTTATCTCTTCTTGAAATATGCCTCCATTTGAGTTTTGGAATTTTCGCAGATAATTCTTCAACAAGTTTCTTATATTTTTTCAAAGATACATCATTAGTTGCATATTCCCCTTCAATTTGGCGGATAATAAACTGTGAATCACTGGTAACTCTTGCATTCTCCACCTTCATTTCTATCGCAAATCTTAGAGCATGTACTACAGCCTCATATTCTGTCTCATTATTGGTAGATTCAAATTCCAGTCGAAATGCAAATGCCATTTTTGCTCCTTCTGGCGAAATAAAAACGACTCCCACTCCATTTCCTTCTCCATTGGATGATCCATCTACTAATATCTCCCACCTATTTGGTTCTGTTAAAAGATCTCTAGGATCCCCATATTCTTCTTCTATATCCATCATGTCTTCTACAGCTTCATCATCCTCCAAAGGAAATTATGCGAGAAAGTCTGCGACAATTTGAGATTTTGGCGAAGATAAAATTGCATATTGGATCTCAAAATGCCCCACTTGTGCGTTCCATCTTTCGACTCTGCTTGATCTTTTTGAATTTTTCATTACTGACTCGATTGGTACT
The DNA here is from genome assembly GCA_023529315.1 of Papaver bracteatum. NCBI lineage: Eukaryota > Viridiplantae > Streptophyta > Magnoliopsida > Ranunculales > Papaveraceae > Papaver > Papaver bracteatum. The sequence continues at coordinate 1,307,535 of JAJJWX010005012.1, forward strand.
TTTGTTAGTACTTTGATTTTATGCGCTTGGAAATATATGCGAAGCTTAGAAGACGCATAAACTAATGCCAAAATTAGCTTTTCAATCTTCGAATAATTTTTCTCCGCAAAGCATTAAATGTTTTGTTGATGTAGTAAATAGGTTTTTCAACTCCTGCGTCATTTCGCAAAAATACTGCGCTTAAAGCATGTGGAGTTGTCGCAAGATATATCAGCAATTCTTCTCCTAGTTCAGCCTTCTGTAAAATGGATATATTCATCAAATATTCCTTAATTCCTTGAAAATCTTTCTCATATTCATTTGTCCATTTAAATTTTGTTCCCTTCTTTAGTATGTTGAAGAAATGCTTGCATTTATCTGATGATCGCGAAATAAATCTTCCTAGTGAGGCTAAAAGTCCATTCAATTTTTGCACATCTTTTACTGTTGCTGGAGTTGGCATATCTCGAAATGCTTGCACCTTTTCAGGATCAACTTGTATTCCTTCTTTTGATACAATATATCCCAAGAACTTCCCAGATGATACTCCGAAAGTACATTTCTCAGGATTCACTTTGATATTAAAAAGCCGCATCTGATCAAAAATTTCCCTCAAGTCCTGCACATGATTTTTAGCTTCTTTGATTTTTACCAACATATCATCCACATATACCTCTAAAGTTTTATGTATCCATTTCGCGAACACCTTTTCCACCATCCTTTGATAAGTTGCTCCTGCATTTCGTAATCCAAAAGGCATCTTTGTATAGAAATATAGTCCTCTGGGAGCAAAGAATGCAGTATGTTCTTGATCTTCTTCCGCAAGTGGGATTTGATTATAGCCCTTGTATCCATCTAAGGAAGATATTCGATCATTTCTGCGCAGATTCCACCAGCTGCGGAATATCTGGCAAGGGAAAACTATCTTTGGGACATGCTTTATTTAGATCAGTAAAATCAATGCAAATTCTTATCCCCTTATTTTTCTTGGGAACTACTACCATGTTGGCGATCCATTCTGGATATTTTGCTTGCCTTATAATTCATGCGTCTAGCATCTTCTGCAATTCTTCTTCTATCTTGGCATGGTAAGTAGTCGCAATCTTTCTTATTCTTTGTTTGAATGGTCTGACATTTTTGTTAATCTCCAATCTATGGAACGCAACAGATGGATCTATTCCAGGCATCTCGTACATATTCCACGCAAAAATGTCTCTGTATTCTCGCATAAGGTTTACAGTTTTCTCTTCTTCCTCCACATCCATCTTAGTTCCAATTTTCAGCATTTTTGGGTCTTCTTCACTGCCAACATTTACTTATTTTGTGGGTTCTGCTGCAATATAACTGGCTTCATGTTCTCCCATTGGTGTTGGTGTTTTTATTACCTCCGCTGGTTCATCACTTTCTTGCGATACATCGTTAAATATTCCTTTTCCTTCTTGATCTTATCATGTAAATCTTGAATTCTTCTTCTTTCTTTTCTTCTTTCCTCATTTTTCTGCGCTGTTTTCGCAACTGAATTTGATTTTCACAATTTTTTACTTCATTCTGCAAACACAACACCGCACAATCTGTATCTCCTCTAATTTCGCCAATTCTACTAGGCATAGGAAATTTTATGCACTGATGTAGAGTTGATGATACAGCCTTGATTGCATGTATCCATGGTCTTCCCAACAACATATTATATGGTGATTTCATGTCCACTACACACAAAGTTATCTGCGTCTCTATTTCCCCCAGCGGAATTCGCACTATAATTTCACCTTTAGGTTTTGTTATAGATTTTCCAAATCCATGAATATGATATGTTGGACTAAGCATTTCTTCATCTTTGTATCCCATTTTCTTGAATGTGTGGTAAAACATTATATCCACAGAACTTCCTGCGTCCACCAGAGTCCTATTCACATCCCACTCTTTCGTAGATCTTATTGATTTCTCTTTTCTTGTTGGTACAACAGACACTGTGATCACCAATGGAGATGTATGACTTAAATTTTCTTTCGGAATTTCTGCTGCCGTGAATGTGATCTTCTGTTTTTCCCAATCTTTTAGCGGTGATACCTCCTCTTCCAACATGATTTTATTTCCTTCAAAATCTCGCTTGTGTATCCTTCCTCTAATATCTTCATGGAACTTATCTATCATCATCTTTGTTATTACATCACACTCCACTTTATTTTGATTATCCTTGCCTTTAACCATCTTTTCTTCCATCAATTTTCTTGATATTCTTCTAACTCTTGAATAATTTCTTTCTTTTACCTAACTTTTACTATGATTTTCAACTATTCATCCCTGTTTCTGGGCGCCAAAATGTAGTTGCAGGAATTCCCACACTACACCCTATTCAAGAATTTATCTATATTTATGACATAATTTGAAGATTAAAGACACTTTTTCATTTATATGTTCCTAAGGAATTTTACAAAAATCAAGAACACAAAACACTTGATAAAGATTTTCTCTCTCCTAAAAATCTTCCTAGCCCTTAAAAATTCATCATCCTCTCTGGAACTATTCATTTCCTTTATATAGGCATTTACATAATGGATTACAGCTCATGACAACTCATTTACAGTTAAGATTCCCTTTAATTTCGGATCTGAGTTCTTGCGATAAATCGCAGTTAGCACCGCCTTATTCATTCGCAAGTCTTATTGGTTCGTCGCAGAAATGTCACACTTTACTCATGTTTCTATCGTTTTCATCTGATATGTCATTCCTTACGTCACTCTGAGATATGTCGCAGAAAATCATTGATGTGTCGCAGAACTGTTGTTTATTTCGCAAGAATATTGTTGTGACAATATTCTGATCCTACAAGAAAATTATCTATCCTTTTTGTTTGTTCTATCAAATCAATGTTTTCAAGTAATTATCAGAATTTAAAGAAAAATTTCTTGATTTTATTTTCGTTTCTGTAGGCACGTTTGTTTGGGAGAGGTATTTACAAGATGATGTTTCATCTTTCCAGAATCTTTTCCATTCATATACCAAAATCACAAAATAAGGTATACTTTATTTTCTACATCCAACTCTTTTTGAGTTTTGCTATACCGTTCTGTTTTTCATCAACCATGACCATGTACAACAAAGACATTTTATATTTAATAAGAAGTATGGAATTTTTCGAATGAAAATCTTCCTCTTTGGCCAACACCAGTAACAGAACTTGACAACTACTTTTCTCACATTTCTGACAAAACCTCCACAAAGGTAACTATCTCTGTCACTCTCTCTTTCTTAACTAATTATTTTTATGATTTTGAGATAGGGTTTCGTTTATTGGATTGGATTTCTTTTATTGTTGAATATGGTGTGGTACATGACAAAATCCTGGTTTACAGAAATTGGTGGAAAAAAGCTCATTCGAACATGAATCGTACATGTCCTGGTTTATAGAAATCGGTGGTAAAAAGCACATTCAAATATGAATAATACGACCTCAAATATATAATGTACTGATGGATGTAGGGATATTTTTTTTAATAATCATGGGATATAGTTCGTACACCATATGAACCATGTTGTGGCTCCCGATCAATAGTTGGCTGCATCCATTTTGTATTTGTTCCAACCATATGAATCATGTGGTAGCTCATAATCAAGAAAGTGTGAGGAATACATCTTGAGTGGTTATGTAGTTGGGAAAAGGATTTGCGAATTTACAGGAATAGGAAAGTTAAGTCCAGGTGAAATATGCCAACCCAACAAATCCGGATGAATAAGATCATATAGTGTATCTAATTACCTGAATAAATTTCAGGTGGTTCACAGGAAATTAGTTAAATCGATTCCACAAATGCGACAAGGCTGGCCAAAATCAAGTATAAGACAAAATTTGAATATCCGAATGTCAATCTCCAAGGAGAAAGCTAAGTTTTCCGGATTAGGCATCTGGGGTCTAAAATATGAAAATTTGTTTGATGTTATAAACGGAAGTTTATGTATGGATGCCCACTTTAGTGGGACCCTATTACTTGGGCACCAAATATGTAAACTCTATAAATAGAGTCCTAAACCTTTGTATTCTACACACATAATAATAGAATTTTCTCCTTCTTCTTATCTCTACTCTGTGTCTTTCCTTCTCTATTTTCTAGTTCTACAACACGTAATCAGCACGCTCTACGGTGAGCCTTGAATTTTTTCTTTAAAAGCAAAACACTAAAGTGAAATCGGTGTTATACCGAGTTTTCTAAACTCTTACCTCTTTTACCAACTTTTCTTATTATATTTGTTTAAAGAATCATATAACTTTAATTATGATTTTATTTTTTCCCTCTCTTCTAACAGTATACCGATGTTTTGTTTGGTATCTTTGTATGAGGATCTATCACGGCACCTAGGGATATATACCCTACTTCAATGACATACGGATGGTGATGTTGACTCTAAAATCCTAATTGCGTTTGTCCGTGAGTGACATGTGTACGATGTCTAACAGAAGATGTAACTAGAGGTATACAACCTCTTACAGTTAATTATTTATTATTTTTTTCCTCTTATTTTGTTTCACCATTCCACGCAGTTGTAATATATTAGCATATATATTTATATATGGCATGGTATATATTTTTAATACATTGGACGATGAATCACAAGATTTTTGAGAAATCTAAAAACATTATATGTCAATCTAAAATATGCATAGGCTTTGTATATTTTTCTTTTAAAAAGCAACCTTTATCCATCAAAGGCTATATACTGCCATCTGATTCGAGGGTTATGGTTTTTCTCTAAGTTTAGAGATTTTGTGGGGCATGGGTAATCAATTTTAGGTAAAATATTTTTCTGATTTCCTTCTCTAATATTTTTTTCATAAAGAAATAAAAAAGAAATAAAAATCCATTGAAAGATGGTTTATGGTTTCTATTCTTCTAGTGGAACCATAATCACCAAAAATTGGTGTTTTCTTTCTTCTCTATCGAAAGATGGTTTACAGTTTCTATTCCTTTAATGAAACTGTGATCACCAAAATTTGGCATTATGGCAATCTAGATACCTTTATGGTAACCAATCACGTGCATGGTTGAAAAACCTCCGGCCAGTTAATTTGGTATTTTTGTCCGTTGGACAATGATCATGTGATTGGTAATTGGTTTCTATTCTTTACATAAACTATTCTTTTACCAGGCTATGGATTTCGCATAGCAAACGACATTTTTTTTTCCAGTCGTTGATATGATTTTGGTATATCGCTCGGTATTAATTTTCTTCAAAAAATCTCTATAATGAGATGTAAATTGGCATTCTTAGTATTTTTAGCCGATTTTTGGCTTCTGATTTATATTCCTACAGAGAAATCTTCATCAACCAAATACTAATAAAACGAGGAATTGTTGCATTATTGTTGGATGTTTTTGCCATTTTAATTTTTCTCGTGGTAATTATCTCCAAATTTATGGATTATTACAATTGGAATTAGAATATAATTGGACACTCAAGATCAATGGGTGCGCACCCGGCTTGTCAGCTATATCATTAGTCCTTGTTGTGACTATATCGATCTTGATATAATTTTCTTTTGATAAAAAAAAAGTTTACATAATTTCATTCTAGTTCATTATCTCGTTGATCCTTAAGGTCATGAAAGTATTTTGGAGTTTATTTGTATATTTTGGCTATAACTAATAAAATACATGGTTTATGTTCAATTTGTATCTCAAGTAGATTACAATTTTGGGACAATTTTTTTTATGGCCCTTGGAATCAGTATCTACTGTCCCACCTGGTATTGTTAACATCTAGAAATTATTATAAGTATATATCCTCGAATTAATCGGATAATACTTTATGAATTTTTTTTCTTCGTTTTTATGAGATGAAAATATTTCTGCCATAATCAGGGGGAGACTATACACTACTAGCTAAAATTGGTGTTAATTAACTTTAATGTTATATCAATTTCTCTCCCATCATGATAAAATTGAAAAAGGCTGCTATTGACTAGGCGTGAAATGTCTCATTTGCTTTACATAAGTTTTTGTCTCTTTAAGAGAAAAATCCAGTCACATCTAATAAAATAAGTAGTGTTCCATAAAAAGATACTGGTAGTGCTCCAATTTAGTGTACCAAAAACACGATTCACATTCTCAAAGTTATTATATCTTCATTTGATGGGGAAGAGATTATAATGCCCGCGGGCGCTGGTACCAATAATTGATTGATTTTTTCAATATATGCATACACTTGAGAATTGTGTCTGCTTATAGTAAGCTAAATTATTGTCGAATATTCATTTAATGTAGCTACTAAAATAAATGATGGTGGTTGTGAACCGCTCTGCAGAGGAATATTGACATATGTGATTGGTTGGCATACAATCCAAATTCGATTGGATTGATTTCTCGATTAACGCAATTTTGGATCCAAGACTTAACACCTTAAAAGTGCCAAACTATTAATATTAATTATAGGTTGGTGTAGTCATATTGCATCTTTATACGTGAAATTTCTTCGTTGTAAAAACGATTTAAGGGTTCTATTTTTCTTAGACCCTAGGATTGATTATATAATTATTTATTTTTGTTCTCCATGTATGATGCTTTTGGCGTGGTAGTCCTTGAAGGACTCATATTGCATTTACACAAGAACTGTGGTTGGGAACGTATTCAAATTTGTTATCCTTGTAGGATTCAAATTATATTATGGCAGCCACCTGATTTGATTATGTCAGGTTGAACAATCCTCTATGTGTTTTTTAGAAATTTGGTACAAGACCAAAAATCCGTATTACTTAGTTGATGATATCAACTTTATAGGTCTCTCGAGGAGTCCTTAAAAACGCAAAAATCCACGCTTTAACATCATAAATTCTATTTTTTTCCTTAAATCTGCAGTTAGAATTATGCTGCTTAAACTCGTCTTTGAAATAGCCTAGAGTTATTATTTTGATGCTTGTCTTTAGTAAAACTCATATAATTGAGTTAGCATCCATATAATCGTCAAAAGTTGTACTCTTTTCCCTTCGTTTAAGGTTTTATCCCATATGGTTTTCCTGACAAGGTTTAATTAGGAAACATCTCGTTGACATTTAATTTTCTTTCATAATGTTGATATTTGTGCTCTTTTTCCTTCGTCCAAATTTTTTCCCATCGGGTTTTACTGGCAAGGTTTTAGTGAGGCAATTTAATTCAACATGGTGGTCATCCAAGGGGGAGTTATATCAAATTTTGGTTATTTGGTGGATTCCCACCATTAACTAGGTCATTTTGTTAGACCACAATCTCCTATGAATTTGGATATTATTATAATCCATATATGGTATGATCACAACTTTTTTTCACCTATGCAACTGTAACTAAATATTGGCGCTTTTTTGAAGAAATTACATCAACTACTTCCGCAAATCATCTTCGAGAAGCTAGCAATCCAAGAAGCAAATCCTAAATGTATTTAAAGAAGCGTGAAGACTCGAGAACACTACCATTAGAAGACTGACACAAATGAAGACTTCATCAACTGGAAGATTTGTCACTAAAACATTCTTCCACAATTCATGAAATTCGTTTATTGAAATTGGGAAGTGTCGACTTGAAGATTTGGAAGCCAAGATTTAACTGAAGTACTTATTAGGGGGAGCATCCTAGGAAAAGGTATTTTACTGGACTATCTAGTTGTACTCTTTTTCCTTCGTCAAGGTTTTGTCCCACTGGGTTTTCCTTGTCAAGGTTTTAATGAGGCAACATATGCATGTCCAACTCTGTTCTAAGTTTTCTCATAATTGTACTCTTTTCCCTTCGATCGGGTTTTGTCCATTTGGATTTTCCTGACAAGGTTTTAATGAGGCAATTGCTTAGATACAGTGGTCATCTAGGGGGAGTGTTATAAACGGAAGTTTATGTATGGATGCCCACTTTAGTGGGACCCTATTACTTGGGCACCAAATATGTAAACTCTATAAATAGAGTCCTAAACCTTTGTATTCTACACACATAATAATAGAATTTTCTCCTTCTTCTTATCTCTACTCTGTGTCTTTCCTTCTCTATTTTCTAGTTCTACAACATTTGAGAAATAGTCTAAACTGGCATATGGTTGTTAAGGGAATTTAATGTATATTTTTCTTTTGGAAGGTGTATGATATGTATTCATTGTTCTAAATTACTTTATTAACTTGTGTTGTTTATCAATTTGGGAAATAATCAAAACTATTATAAGTGTATTTACTTTCCCCCTTAAGCATTGGGTTGTGCACCCCTCTGAAACCGGGGTGCACATTCCGGCCCACTTCATTGGAGAATTCTTCGGTCAAAACCCGTGTTGAAACCAGCTGTATTTTTCGAGAAAATATTTTCTACATTTTCGAAAGTTAATAAAATTATACTAATTAAAATTTATATTTCCTCTGTATTTCTAAGCCAAATAAGAATTCGCTCTCCCCTCTGAGTTCCTCCTCTCTATCTTCTTAATTCTTCCAAGTTTTTCCATTAAACTCTGGTAACTTAGAATTCTTCTGCAAAGAAAGTGATAATTAGAACTCCATTGAAGCCTCTAAGCTTCTTCTCTCTTCTTATCAAGGAAAAAGAAAAAGAAAAAGAAAAGTCAAGTTCAAAATTGTTTTTGTTGTTTAACTTTGCTTCACGATGTTATATGACCACCAACTTCAGCATCATCAAGAGAATTTCCCATCGAAATATCATCTGATTTATCCAGTTGATAGGAATGTCTATTAAGATCAATTAAGAAGAATTCTGAGATCCACAAATCATAAATAAATCTTGGCATAAGTATTCAAATCTTCTCATAGTAATATTTTTACCCAAAATTAAACCCTTGTATTTTTTTCTTCTTGATGAAAAAATCACCAAAACAACTCCAAGAAAAAAAAATCACAACAGAGGGTTGAAGAAATGTTCAATTTTATATATAATCAAAATTAACAATGATGAAGATGAGCACGGAATGTGCACCCCGGTTTTAGAGGGGTGCACAAATTTGAACTCTTGGGCTCAAATGTATCGAAATTTTCCAAACTATAAACGAAAATCAATTACAAATAGAAAAAAACAATACAACTGACTACCCAATGGTATTCTTGCTACTGTCACATCAATAGGCTTCATTCAAATAGTATAACACAAAATCATGTTACATATTACCTTCCGTGTGTATTGTAAGTTAATATATAAGATTTAAATGTGGGGTTAAATTTAATTGTTCACTTCTACTATGAAAGTGAAAATGATTTTGAAAAAGAAAATACATTTGAATATTTGTTTATTCTTTTCTTGGCACCAGATGAAAGACGTAATCTCTCCATAATTCAGATAAAAATTAACTAAACTCATGGATATATTGAGCATTCTATAACTATTCACATGCATGCAATATAAATGTAATCCCTCCATAATTGTAGTTTCGTGGTGGAAAAAGAAAGAGAAATTGTTTATCAAGGAAAAAACAACCATGTGAAAGTGAAAAATAAATAATTCCTGGGAATGAAAAGTAAAAAGTTTTATGGTTGTGTATTGCATATTCTAATTTTCTTATAATATCTTTATTTTTTGATAACAATTGTGATAATTTAAGTTATTCTTAATTACATAAATATGATCGGCGTAAAATATATAATACATACTTACATGCAAAAGTTTACCCTCAACGAACATGACAAAAAGAGCATCAACTATAACTTTTACAATAGTCATAGTACTAGGAATGTGGGAAACTTCTGAAACAAGACATTTGAACAAAGAAGAGTAATTCCAGTTCCTATAACTTTTCATCAAAAAAACTAAGTGGCTCACTATTATGTTTTATTAACTTTTTTGGTTTGTTTGAAGATAACTAACCAATAAACAATTAACATGGAGAAATATACATATAGTTATCTCAAATAATCACAGAGAAAACTCCAAATAAAAAACGTAAATATCCAACGGTATAGTCCATATACCAGAATCTAAGATCGCACTATACTAACCAAACATGTATGTTAGTAGTTATTGAAGGTAACCTAAATATTCCATTGAGCTCAGTTATACATATATAACTAGAGGATATTATAGTGCACTATATAGGTAATCTCTCATAATTATTCATATAATTTGTTCCTACTTTGTGTTTTATTTTATTTTCTCTGTGCTCTTTTATGTCTTAGTTAGTTTTTTTAAGCATAAGTCTTAGTTACTCAATGTTTGATGATTTCCATATACAATATTTTTGGGTTTTTGAAGATAAAAGGAAGTAAAAAGTATCATTATGCTACAAAAGAAAATCATGGTCGACATTCATTTTACCTAAATAATGTACCAACACAATCGCATGACATAATTGAGATGAGGAAATTTATAAAAATAAATATCAAGCAAGCTCTTGATGATATGCTTCTACAGATGAAGCAAATGCATGGATTAAAAGAAGCAAGAAAGTACATACAAATCCAAAAGTATAAGCCCCAAAGTTTAGAGAATATCAAAATTTGATAAAAAAGGCTGAAGTAATCAATTTATGAAGCTGGAATAAGTATTTCAGACTTTGAAATGTTACACCACACACTCATGATTATTTTTTCCAAATTTATTTATATTAGTTTATTTATGGAATATTGTGCAATTTTAGGATTATATACTTATTAAAATTCTATACGTATTTAGTATTTGATGTTAATGATGTTATAATTACAAATTCAAGAATCCACGTTTCATAAGCCAAAAATAGACATGTGCGTAGCACGGGTGATAAACTAGTACCTAGTAATTTTGTGTTTGTATTATCGGGTTTTGGTTTTGGTTTCTTATATATTTTCTTTTTTCTCACCCGTCTTAATTGTGTTTGCAGATCACTCAATACATGATTGAAAGAGTTGATGTCGATGCTGCAGAGTTTAAAGACAAGTTTGATAATATAAAAGCCAGTGAAGTAGAGATGAAGAAGTTTTTCTTCGAATACAATGAAGAAGCAATTCAGAAGAAGAAAAGGAGAAAACTGCTGAGTCACAAAGAACGGCACAATCTCAAAGGTCAGATGGATGGATTGACTGTAATTGTTGTTTTATTAGTTGGAATTGCTTATTCTGGTATCAACAGTCCACTATGAGGAGTGTGGGGTGAAGATTCTAAGATTGATTCAGATTCAGATCCGGTAATATTTAGTTATTATATTAAGCATATGCTTGGTAAGCATGATTTAGAGGCTGTAAGAGGTATGAAGTTTCGCAATCTCCACAATTTTCTTGAATCTTTAATGGGATATTGTGGGGTACAAAGAACAACAAAGTAACCAAGGGTCTAGTATTACAGGATTCTTTGTTTAACAACACAGTGGCCAACTACACCAACATGACTAGCAGTGGCAATGTTTCTGGTTTATCAGACAAACCCTTTTTCCCATACATCATTTGTTATGCGGGTGTCCTTGTATTGGCTTATGCAAGTACGGTTTTATATTTGTGTCTGATTTTGTTATTCTTATTGATTTGTGGTTTTATTAATTCTTCATATGTTTTGCAAATATGGTTTTATGCTTCTTTGACGTACATTTCAGTTGCATGCATGGGATTTGGCTACTTATCAATGTCAGTAGCCATGTTGCAACCTTTTTACGAAAGCGCTCATCTTTTATATCTACTGTTTGCTATATTTTTTTGGATTTTTCTCGGTTTTTGGTTTACTTCATTTCGAAAATGATATACAAGTTAGTTAAGCTTAGAAGAAAATATGAAATTGGGTGCTGTTATTACTTTTTTTTTTGATAAAGAGAATAAATTTATTGAGATTAGCCATGATTGTGATCTTTTGCCAGAAGCTCACAAAACACTGGATTAAAGTTTCAAACAAATGAAATTGACATTGTTGACTGCCTGACATGTTTGGCAACAACGTCTGCCACTTGATTATCCTTATGACTTACATAAATCAACTCACAAGCCAAAAAACTTGAGATTAAATATTTAATCTCTTTTATTAAATTTCTATTTTCCCATTGAATGAGAAGAATGTTCCCATTAATGGAGTCGACTACTAGTTTTGCATCATCTTTTATCTGTATTCTTGAAAGCTTCATCTCCTTGGCCCAAGTAAGAGCTTCCTTGATATCCAAGTATTCCACTGCCTCTGGATTTAGTGCTCCATCTCCATTCCTCCCTTTGATCCCAAGACATTCACTTGTATGATTGCGTAGAACAATGCCAGTTCCATAAAAGTTAGTATCCTCATTATATGAACCATCAACATTAAATTTAACAATACCATCAATTGGTGGTTTCCAGTTAGAGATACTCATGTAATCAGCATTGTGAGTGAGATTAGATTTTTCTATGCAATGCATATGTGAGTCTATATGATAATGGATTTTATGCATAGTGTTATGAGGGTTTAGAGATACTCCCTGAAAAACAACATCACATCTATCTTTCCACAAAACCCACGTACCAACCAATAAGGTTATCAACCATCTTGTGTCTTGTTCTGAGTCTGTAGAGGAGAACGACCTAAGGATCCAGTCTGCAATTGTATTGCAGTTCTCTTTAACAGTATCTATATTGACATTGATTCCCCTCCCAACTGCCCTGGCATGTTTACAAGCAAATATAATATGTTCCATATCCTCTATCCCATGACCACAGATGTCACAGTGAGTCTCCACTTCTGGATTGTACTGTGATCTTCTACTTTTAGTAGCATTAATACCTCTAATACACTTCCAGGTAGAGATCTTGACACGATTAGCTTCTTGAGTTTTCCACAGAGACTTCCATGTTTTAGAGTTGATATTAACCCCATTAACTTGCACTTCATGGGCGCCATGAGTCAGCATTCTGTATGTACTCTTTACTGAGAAAGAACCATCTTTAGAGGGAATCCATAACATAACATCTTCCTTACTTAAATCTATGAATAAGGCTTGAATTTTGAGAGAAGTATTACCATCAAATAATCTGTTGAGAAGGTTGGTATCCCACTGATTAGAATTAGGCAAGTATAGCTCAGCAACATTTTCATAGAATCTATAGAGATCATTAATAGGAAGAGGTGGATGATTCATGCCTGGAATCCATTTGTCCTTCTAAATTTTTGTTTTCTTCCCATTATTTATCTCCATGAAGTAATTCTGCTTCACTACTTCCATACCTTTGGTAATGCCATTCCAAGTGTATGAACAGTTTTTGGTTGACATGTTTTGATGCAAGAGATCACCTTCTTTGAAGTACTTGCTTCCTATCACTTGAGACATAAGACTACTGGAGTCATTGGATATTCTCCAGGCCATCTTAGTGAGTAAATCCATGTTTAATTTCTCTAGATCTCTAAAAGCCAAACCACCTTGTTCTTTTGTTTTATAAACTGCTGACCAAGCTATAGGATTTGAACCTTTGTTGTTGACATAGCCCTAGAAAAATTTCCTCTCTATTGTAGTAAGTTATTGAAGAAGATTATTAGGGAGCTTGAAAGTTCCCATTTGATAAATAGGTACTGAGTTAAGAACATGTTTGATCATGGTTCCTCTACCTGCTTGAGAAAGAGAAGTACTTGACCAGGATGAGAATCTGTTTTCAAAACTTTCTTTGATGCTTTTGAAAGATTCCTGTTTGGAGTGACCAAGAATAAGTGGAGAGCCTAGGTACCTTTCCTTTGAATTCATCACTTTAACACCCAGAAGTTGAGTCAAAGTACTAGCAACTTCAGGTTTAGTTTTCTTACTGAAATATACTGCTGACTTTTCAAAATTAATTACTTCACCTGATTGAGTACTGAAGTGATGAAGAAGTTCAAGTAAATTATTGACTGAAGTAACATTTGCTTGAGTAAAGATCAAGCAATCATCTGCAAAAAGCAAATGATTTATGGCTGGTGAAAGTGCAGCCACTTTAATACCTTTGATGGAGTTATTTTGAAGAGCACTTGTGAGATGTCTTGAAAGATATTCCATAGATAAGATAAAAAGATAAGGTGAAAGAGGGTCACCTTGTCTAATACCCCTTGTTGGATTGAATTCTTCACAAGGAGAGCCATTAAGAAGAACTGATAAAGATGTTGTAGTAATGCACTAGTATATCAGGTCACAAAAATCATTAGAAAAGCCAAAATATTGAAGAACTTTAATTAAGAAAGGCCACTCTAACCTGTCAAAATCTTTTGACATATCAAGTTTTAGAGAAAGCCATCATGTTTCTCCTCTTTTCTTCTTCATAGAATGAATGATTTTTTGTGCTATTACTGTGTTATCATTAATGAGCCTTCTTGAGACATAAGCATCTTGGAATGGGGAAATGATTTTCTCCATTATGGGCTTCATTCTGCTAACAATGATCTTGGATATGACTTTATAGGAGGTGTTGCACAAACCAATATGCCTGAAATCACTAGCACATATAGCATTTTTCTTCTTTGGAATGAGAGAAATATAGGTCTTGTTTATTTGCTTGAGAATATGCTTAGTTTCAAAGAACCTTTTCACCATCTTGCAAACATCTTCACTAACAATATTCCACTGACTTTTATAGAAACCAGCTTGAAAGCCTTTAGGTCCAGGTGCACTCCAATTCTCCATACTTTTAAGGGAAGCATGTATTTCCTCATTAGTGGGTATTCTTGTAAGTTGAAGATTATCAACCTCTGATACTATTGTGGGAATAACCATGTATAAAATTTCATCTAAACAAGGGGAAGTAGTAGAGATGATATTTTTGAAATGCTGAGTCAGATGTGAAGATATGTCTTCTCTTGTATGTAACCAAGAATTATCATAATCCTTAATTGAATCAATATTATTTCTGGATTTTCTTCTATTAACTTTGGTGTGGAAGTACTTGCTGTTGTTGTCCATATCTTTTATAAAGTGTTCCCTTGATTTTTGTTGGTAGAAATCACTCATGATCTTGTGCCATTTGTTTAATTCATTGGTGACAGAAATGACTTGTTGTGAATTATCTTCATGATGAGAGTTAGACTGCAATTTTGTTAGCTTCATTTGAAGCTTATCTACTTTTTGATTAACATCTCCAAAATGTTCTTTGTTCCACAAAGACAACATCTTCCTTGTAATATGTAATTTATTAACAAGCTGAAAAGCATGAGAACCATGAATGCTTGATTTCCAAGCGTTAGCAATAACAACTGAGCAAGTTTCATCATTAAGCCAGGTTAAATTTTTTTTAAAAGGCTTCCAACATATAGGGGTAGTAGAATCAGAGACAAGCATAATTGGGCTATGGTCACTACCAACTTGATTTAGATGAAATAACTTGCTATTAGGAAAATTTAGAGACCAACTAGAGTTACCAATAGCCATGTCTATTCTAGATTTTTTGGTCTCAGTTCCTAAATTGTTATTAGTCCAAGTGTAGTCTTTACCAACATAACCTATGTCTTCTAGGACACAATTAGTTACTAGACCATTGACCCAACCATCTGTATAAGAGGAAGGATCATTCTCATTATTAGCTATATGAAAGTTTAAGTCACCAAGTACAATCCAAGGATTGTTGTTGTCACAACTAATTCTTTGAATAAAGTTCCACTGATCCTTCTTTTTGGCATAGTTGATATAACCATACATACAAATTAGTAAGAATTCAAGCTTACTTAGATCACCTTGAACAACTACATTAAACATATTATAAGCCTTATCTACTATTTCACAAGTGAAACCATTTTTCCAAAGAATAACCAAACCACCACTGAGTCCCTCTGATTCTATAAAAGCAGCATTGGGATAATGATATTGCTTCAAAAGAGGTATGCATTTATTACTTCCAATCTTTGTCTCACTCAAGAAAATGATATCAGGGTTCTGAGTTCTAATAAGTTCACTCAAATGATTTCTAGTGTAAGGGTTTTTGAAGCCCTGAACATTCCAAGATAAAATTTTCATGTCGATGAAATGAAAAGAAGGATTGCAACACATATGAGTATTAACTATGTATGCCAAAAAAGTGCTAGAAATGATATAAACGTAGTGTGCAAGTATTAAACTTTTATCAAAGTGAGTAAAACTATTAAAGAAAGAATAGCACTCAATTTTATGCAAAAGAACTGAATTTAGCTGGAATGAAATACTAGGTTTTGAGATTACCTAATTTTCCTTATCTGCATTAACAACTTCATTGTCTCCATTTGTGATTCTCTGAGCAGTTTGAATGTTTGTGTTGATATCATTGTTGGAAGCATAAGAGGTATAGCCTTCAGAGTCTTGAGTATTGTCAGACTCATTCATAACTTTATGTCTTTTACCAATTCTAGTGGATTCATCATCTTCAACAGAAGCTGTTTCCTTAAGAAGGAAATCCATGTTGACATCAATTCCATCTTTGGGTGGAACAAAAACTGCAGACTTGACATAACTTTTTTGAATCTTCCTTGCAACTGGAGCTGTAGCTGTATAGAGAGGTGTGATGTTCTTCCTTATGTTGTTGGAGTTTCCAAAGAAATATGGATTTTCATGAGCCTTGGTAAATAAATTAGCAGCATCCTTGCAGGCACATTTGCAATGTTTAATAACATAGCATTATGTGCAAATTCCACTTGGTTGCCTCTCAAAGAAAAATTTGATCCAACGGGTTAGCCCAGCATTAGAGATAGCTTTAACTCTTCTTCTCAATGGGTTAGTGAATCAACATTAACAAAAACCTTCACTGGGTCACTTCCTATAGGGATAGCATTATCTGGTTGGATTTTAGTGACTTCACCCATAATCTCCCCTATCTTGGTTATAGCAGCAACATTCATGTGCTCTGGTAATAAGCTCCTCAACTTCAACCAGAATTGTTGATACCCCAGTGCTTTTCTGTATAAATCATATCTGGGATGTAATCATGGGAAATAAGCAATTGCTTGTTTACACTCCAAGGTCTTTCATTAATCACTCTGTTGAGAAGAATCCAGTTACTGAATTTGAAAATCATTATGTTTGGATCTACTTCAATGATTTGCAGATCTTCAGATGTCATAAAAGGCCAGGTAAAGCCAATCCATTTTTCAACTGTTTCCACACACATACGACCTTCTGTAATGATTTTACCTATTGCAGAGGCTTCCCATTTCTTAGCTACTTCATCCTCTTCTTCATCCTTATAATTGATGATTGCAACTTCATCTGTGTTTCCCAAATCCAACAAAGCCTGTTTGAACTTGTTAGTTGAATTGGAAATAGGTTCACCCCCCTCACCTTCCATTATGAAAGATTTTTTTGATTTAGATTTTACTGGAGAGGTAATTGTGTATGGTATTGTATGAAACAGTTGATTATATAGGTAAAAATTAGGTCGAATTTGTAAAGAGATAATATCGAATAAAATAAGATGATTATCACTATTTTTGGTTGAAAGAGTATCTTCCTTAGTTTGGTAACTATGATAATTAACTAAAGACCAGCCGAGAAAGACGTAAAAGACATCTGTTTGGAAACTGATTGATTTGAATTTTGGAAAATTCAAAAATTTGCCCAGGCGGGATTTGTGGAAAGATTGAATCGGTGGCTTAGTACAATTTCTTCGTTTCTTCAAACTCTTCCCAATGATATCATCACAAACAAAATTTGTAATCAAACGATAGTTAACAAGCTCTGCAAACGCTTTAATCACAAAACACATATAGGAAAACGCCATTAGAGACAGTAGAAGATGTAAACACATTTTGGAAAAAACAGGAAGAGATTAGTTATCCATAAAAACACACAAAAAACACAAATTAAAAAGATATTGAAATTTTGAAAGAAAAGAAAACTAGAAAAGAGAAATGTAGTATCAGAAAAAGTAATTCAGATTAGGTTGATGCATCAAAAGATGTTGGAAAAACTCATAAATCACAAAGTTGAGAAAATTTAAAGGCATTGAGTCAACTCATCTGGGTGCTGTTATTACTTGAGAGCAGTTTTTTTCGATATAAAATTTACGGTCGCGCTAGGCGCATCGCTACTTGCTCGCCACTTTCACGCTTGCTGATCTGGGGCAGTGATGTGGTCAGACGAATTGGATTTTATTCATTCCACGTATCAGTTTCACGTATCAGTTTCAAGAGAGAGAAGTAAAACGAGTACAGTATTTCTGTTTTCCTTAACCAAAGTCCTCTGCAACTTTCTATCTTTCATCTTTATATATTCGTCTTTCCATGGCAACAATAATTTTTGAAGATCAGGGTTTGAATGATAAAACTAATAAAAAAAAGGGTGGAAATAATATCAATTCAGTGATATGTTGAATTCCTATTGGTGTTTTTTTTTTTCTGAAGATGATTGTCTAATCTCCATCATGGTAATCATCATCATAATCTCATAATCCTCCTCTTTAATTGTTGAGTTTAATTTCACTTAAGATGGTTTTTGTTTTGAATTAATTTGAAAGGGTTTGAATTAATTTGAATATTGGGTCTTGAAATTTGTATTTGGTTTGTATAAACTATCTAGGGATTTAAATAGAAGAAAGAAGAACAAATAAAGCTGCATACCAATTGGTGAAAGTGATAAGGTGGTGAAAATTAGAAAATGCAATGGAGCAATGTACAACTGCGCTTCCATTTTGAAAATCAGATGGTTGTGAATTTTATTATGTATTGTCTGAGGAAGGGCCAAAGACCAAATGCTATGCTATAAGAGCTTAGAAAATGCAATTCTCTTCATTTTGAAAATGATAATATAATGTTTGTAATCTATGTTTGTTGCTTTGATAAAAATGTTTGTAATCTATGTTTGTTGCTTTGCTAAAAGAGCTTCCATCAGAGAACGCAAAAAGTTAATAGATTGAAAGACAGAATCCACCGACGATTAATCGACTTAATTTGAAGAAAAGTGATTGAAATCTGCTGATGTGTTTTCTATGTATTCTCTGTTGTTCTACCTCCGAGTCTTTATAGGAGAACTGAGAATAATTTATTTTCGAAGTATTTCAGACTCGAGAGAAACAGATTTCACTTTCATCTGAAAAATGGATGAACGGCTACAATTTAGATCTGCTTTCTCTCTCTTACCACCTCATATTTTATGTGTAAAATCGTGAAACTCCACATCGTTCTGCCACGATGGATAGCGTGGAAGTCACGTGAAATAAGCGCGTTTTCTAGCATTTCCCTAAAATTTATGACACTTGGGAAATTTTTCTTGCTTTGCATTTGTTATGTGGTTTCTAGTCTCAAGGCTTTCATGTATTCGGGTACTTGGTCCAACTGGCATCTGTTGTTGTTTTGAACTCGTGTTGGTGTGAGTGTGGGAAAAATAAAAAAAAGAAGAAAAAAAAGTGTGCGTGCGTGCGTGTATTTCTATCTGGTTTTCTATTTTTCGAATTTGGCGACAATCTGATTTTTGGTTCAATATTTTTCAATTTACATCTTCTTTGTGTCATGCCATTCCATTGTTGCCATTAGCTCGTCTTCACTTAACTAGAGATCTATTGTTTGCTGAGAAGACTCTTGTTTCATCTTTGGTTTGAGAGACTTTGGGTTGAAGGGTTATTTCTGCGGTGTTTTATGTGTGTTTGAGAAGGCTCCTCCCAATTATATGAAGACGGAAATCTGAAGCTATCCTAACCTTTCAGTTGTTGCTGATGCTGCTGTTGTCACTTGTCAGCCATGTTTGGCATACTTCTATGGACCAAAAATCCGCAGCTTTGCTATGGTGTAAGGACTTGCCTTACAAATTAGCTCAAAGATGGGGAAAATCCTTAAGGATTGAAGAACAAGAAAAGTTTCTTAGATTTAATTTTTTATTCCAGTTTCATTACAGACTCTGAGCTTATAAGGCTCGACTCTACTGAATAGATCCAACGGTTACAATGCCAACACATGGCTAAATCTAACCCATCCCTTACAATTGATAAAGACACCCATTACCCAGTTAATTACTACCAAGAAGCCTAATACTAAATACTAACACTGAATGGGATAAGGGACACCCCATAACAGGTGCCCCTTAACTGAACATGGCAGGCCAAAGCAGGGTCCTGACAATTCCCACTCCTTCAGATTATCCTTGTCCTCAAGGATATGAAATGAGCTCAACCAATGAAGAGGGCAGTTGTCGCAGACTTGGAGCTTCAGCTTGAATACCGTAGGAAATGTTAGCTTCATTAGCTTCAACACCCGGAATGATGAAAAGCTAAAACTGTTCATCTGATGCACCACCTTAATAATTGTTGCTCCATATTCAAAAATTTCCTATGTACTGAAGTATTTTGAGCTTACTTCTGTAAGGAGAATAGTCATGGTATCATCAGAACCAAATATGATGTAGTTACTAGTAAGACATCACTCGCAGCCATGAGTAACCAAATCTTTGTGCATAATGAATCTGTTGTTAAACCTGAAGCATAGCTTGTTCTATTCCAGCGCTCAGCACCAATGATACAGGTCCCTGATATGAGCATAGTTAAGTCCAACTTGAAAATTTTCATTCTGACCCAAGAACTGTATTCGAATTCTAGGCTGAATTTGATTATAAAACAACATAGTGGGCCATCACTTTCCGTAACCAAGGCAACCACATTCATCATAATTTATCTTTTGAACTCTTCCCAACCCAGTAAAGCACCAACAATCATTCTCTTATCTTTAATGCCCTGTAGATCCAACTTTTCACCTTTCTTGATCGACATCTGAGTGTGTTCCCCCATCAATTTTGAGTTTGAATTGATGTTAACATTAGTTAAACCCACCTGCAAAATGGCAGTGATAAAAACCAATGTAGCAAGAAGGTGATGATTGACACTTCTACCGTCAACTATGTAAACTGAAGATGGACGACTGAATACCAAGTGGGGACACTGTTGTCGATTTCCCATACGAGAACCAACAGAAATACCACAGACCTCAGCACCAATACCCCATACAGCAGTGGCAATTTCTAAATAGTTGTGACTCTCTTCAGTAAGAGTACTTGGTTCTGAAACCATCTCCTTATGTTCGACTCTGTATTGAGTAGGTAACAACTCCATGAGTGAGTTTTTTATAAGTCCCTTGAGTGATAAATATAAGCAATAGTTTTTAGCAGCTGTAGGAGTTGAGATTGTCATGTGTGTCGAGAAGTCCTGTAAAGCCTTGAATGTCACCTGCCACATCTGATGGTACAGAAATCCCACACTACAAGCAAGAACCAAACTATACGGCTCACTTTTGTAAACTGTGATGCCTGGAGCTATCCCACACCGATACACAACACTCCAAGAGTCTGGACAGGTTAAGATTACCTCTAACTGAATATCCAAAGAACGATCCTTCTTGTTCATCTTTACACTGTTAAAAAAGTGCCAAGAAATCGTACATAGGACTTCCACGTGCCATTGGTTGAGCCTTTCATTGAATATGTCTTTGCCGAGTAAAGTACCAGAATCCTCTCTCTTCGATTCTCTGAAAATGCATAATTGAATAATTATGTAATAATACTTTAGGACTGTTTCTTTTTGCTGAGCCTGAACTCCCACCACTCTTAGAAGTAATGACTTCCATTAGAAACACCTTTTATTACTTCCACAGCTCATAGATCTAGGCACTCCAAGCTGTAATGGTCCTATATAGAGAATTGTCCCATCACCAGCTAACCAATCTCGCAGTCGCCAACTTGTAGTGTAATCTATTGTATACAGAACTACCCTCACTTCTATAAGAATACGTGTCTGAAGCACCATGAAAGAATACTTCGGGGTTGTATCTTCTAGATGAAGAATAAAACCAAACGATTTCCTTAGCCTATCTTTACCACTAAGTACTTTCCAGATTCCCACTGTCCTAACAACAAAATCTTTACAACCAACAGTCCATCCATCACTACCACAAACCATACTTCTAGGAACTCCAGATGTCTCAATGAAAATCCAGACATTACTCATACCACTCATAAAGCCAGTAAAGAACAAAGTGAAAGAAACTTCTGACAAAGAACCCAAAAGATTGAACTCCAAGAGAACTAACACCTTCAACACAAGTAACATAAGGATGTTAATATTTGTCAGTAGCATTTCATTACATAGCTGGCTAGCCTCATGTCTTTTCCCATTTCTACCCCACAGAAACACTTTCGACTTCGCATACAACCAATATAAATGATTTTCCTTCTCTAAAATCAGCTCATGAACAAATTTCACACTATACTTATGCATTGAAATCGACTCATTTAATATAGTCAGACGATAAGTAAGTATATCAGAATAAAATTTAGAACCTCTACTAATGTAGTAAGAATTCCTCCTAATCAATTCCAACATTTTCCCTCGATCAAATACCCTTTGAGTATAAGTATCATTAAGTGAAATACCACACATAGAAGTATTTAGAGTTATGTACTTGAAGGGATATACCTTGGTAATTATGATTATGTGCAGAAATAATTCAATCGAGTTACCTTCAGTCATAGCCTCAAGAATTTTAACACATAATTTCTGATTCCCTGTGTTGCAATCTCTCATTTCATAATCAGCAACTCTTTTACCTTGGTCACCATAGAATCCATGAGGATTATCTAATTGATTGGTGTGTGTGTTCTCACTTAGACCAAACCTATTATGATGATTAAAAGTATGCTTCATAAGTCTCTTGTTGTTAGTAACAATTAAGAACCCTTGGTCTTTAAAAAGCTCATAACACATCTCTAGAGGTGATAATGGAACTGAACTATTAAAAGTCATCACATATTCAGCTTTCTCAAACTGAAGACAAACATCATTAATCAATCCTGGCCAAAAAGAGAAGGGTTTACCCTCTTGATAAGCTAAAAAACTGGTTTCCATCTCTAATTCTAAATCGTATTGAGTAGAAACCAAATTGGCCATCTGAGAATCATTTTTCTCACATTTATGAATTTTAACTGTAGGACTAGCTTCAACAACATCGAAGAATTGGATTGTGGGTTTAGAACGAAAATTACCTTCATCTGGTATTGATAGGATTGAAGATTGTTGAGTTAATTCAGTTGCTGACCTTGGAACAAAAGAGATTTCTTCCAATTGGACATCGATTTCTTCCTCAAATAAGAACGAAGGAATAATCAATTCGAATTTGAGAGATTCATCTCCTTCTTCTTCTGATGAATTTGAAGAATTTTGACTCAAATCAATTATCTCTTCTTCTACGATAATCTCCTCCTCCATACCTGTAGCTTCCAGATCTCCAATTCCGGGTAGTGATTCCAACTTCTTCTCGGCGATGGAAATAAGAAGATTCGTTTGCAGAAGATTAACATCTCGAGTTGGAGAGTCTTTATTCAAGAGTAGATTCACAGACTTCATTCTCAGATCGAATAATTCGTAGTATACTGCTTTTCTAGCTTCATATTGAGCTTGTTCATAGATATCAAACCTAGAAGTTGATTCTACAATTTCTTCTCTACTCTTCATGGTTAGGTCACTCAGGAAAGAGTGCTCTTGATACCAATTGTAAGGACTTGCCTTACAAATTAGCTCAAAGATGGGGAAAATCCTTAAGGATTGAAGAACAAGAAAAGTTTCTTAGATTTAATTTTTTATTCCAGTTTCATTACAGACTCTGAGCTTATAAGGCTCGACTCTACTGAATAGATCCAACGATTACAATGCCAACACATGGCTAAATCTAACCCATCCCTTACAATTGATAAAGACACCCATTACCCAGTTAATTACTACCAAGAAGCCTAATACTAAATACTAACACTGAATGGGATAAGGGACACCCCATAACAGGTTCCCCTTAACTGAACATGGCAGGCCAAAGCAGGGTCCTGACATATGGAGACAGCACATCAAGTCTGCATTTACATTAGAGTATTAGATTAGTTTTTTTTTTCCTAGTTATATTTCTACTTTGCAGCGTTCTAGTTGATGTTTTTTTGGTGAGTTTTTATTTTCCAAGCAGTAGACCTTTGGTGTAAAAATCAAATGGTTTGAAACTATATTGTTATCTAAATGTCTATGTCTCTCACTAATTTTTACCAGATTCCTTTATTCATTTTTCTGTTGGATTTCACTCTTTCTTGTCTCATATATTTCATAATGATTGAATTGTTTTACTATTATATATATACACTGCGAAATTTTTCTCCTCCACTGTTGCCAGCACAGTGGTTCTATGATCTGGTGTTCTATGTTCCAAATCAAAATTTTCTCCTCCACTGTTTGTGCGACGGTTGCTTGATTCCAGGTGACTCTCTACAAAGATTCTGGTTGTTCCTTCTGGTATTATAACTGTAGGTGTAAATTATACACAGGGCTAGGTGGAAACATCTCAAGCTATGATGTACCCAAAAATGAAGAGACGAAAAGCATGGGATAGAGGCTGACATGCGCGAGATTTAAGGAGCAACATGGATCGGGCATGATCACTCCACAGCTGTCGGACAAGATTCGACCCCAGGCTTCTGACAAAGCTGACAAACAATACCTGCTCGGTCAAACGAGGAAAGGGATAAGAAGACACACGTCACATCGGCCAACAGAGAGGGCGACAAGATTGAAAGGGCGACGTCGCACCAAGACAACACCTAGTAGGATCGGCTCGGACACGGAACTGCTAAGGAATCAAAGCACATCGTCCATAACCACAGAAGAAGGGACGACACAAACGAGCCCGAGAACATGACTTCAAATTAGATATGTAGCGACCGACACCCTAGTTTGGTTGTATGTAGCGTCTCCTATAAATAAAAGAGCTCGTGTCCATAAGAAGGCAGGTTATATTTTGGTGAGAGAGAAAGGAGTAGTCTTAGGAGAAAGAAGTAAAGTCGAGAGCTAAATCATCTTGTAAGTGAGTTCTACTTGGAGAGAAACACCATTGTAACACTTGAAGTAATAAGATTCATCCTTTCACACCGTGGACGTAGGTAATCATACCGAACCACATATATCCTTGTGTCTAATGTTTGGTTCTTGTGATCATTTGCATGAGTAAAAGTTTCCTATCCTTTGGATGTAGTTGGTAGTAAAATGCATCTACAATAACTATTAAACTTTTGGCGATGCAAGGCTAGAGGAGATTGATGAGAAACTTTTGGGTCATTTTTCCTTTGGCTCCAAAGCTGTTTTGAATCCCATGGCGACCATGTTTGGTGGTATTGTGGGCCAAGAGGTTGTGAGAGCATGCTCTGGAAAGTTCCATCCTCTTGGTGATTGTTCCTTGTCAACAACCTTGCAATATCCTGAAAGTTGTTTCTCAATTATATTGTTATTTTGTATTCTAATACATGTTTTACTTGGTTCTTTGGATCAGTTCTTCTACTTTGACTGTTGAATCTCTTCCTGCCGAGCCGTTGGATCCTAACAATTGAAACCAGTGAATAGTCGGTATGATGCCCAAATATCAGTGTTCGGGTCCAAGCTTCAGAAGAAACTTGAGGAATCTAAAGTGTTTATGGTTGGATCTGGTGCTCTTGGTTGTGAATTCCTGAAGAACCTAGCTCTGATGTCATTGAGAAGAGTAATCTTAGCAGACAGTTTCTCTTCAGGGATTGGAACATTGGCCAGACTAAGTCTACAGTTGCTGCCTCTGCCACCTCGTCTATAAAACCAAACTTGCACATTGAAGCTCTCCAGAATCGCGCGTCTCCTGAAACAGAATCTGAACGTTGTTGTCAATGCACTCGATAACGTGAACGCTAGGATATACATGGATCAGAAGTGCTTGTATTTCCAGAAACCGCTGATTAAATATCTAGTGAAGGTCTTCCCCCAGTCTATGGAAAATGTTGCTTTATGAAGCAACAGCTTATCAATGACCCACTTGATTACATTGTTGTGCAATCTTGACACATAAAAACGACTCAAATTCCTTGATTATTACTACACCTTTACAAGATTCTACAGTACACATGACATAAAGACCACCATACACACATCATTTTCAGTACTTATTGATATAATTGTAAGTGATCATCTCCCAACTCTCTTCTAGATGACCATGATTGGGCTACAAATTTACTAAAATTTCAAAGATGAAGATACCGGCAATTACTCGGCCCCGGCCGGTACCAGCTAAAATTAGGAAACAAAGCCACATGTCTCCGGCTAATGCATTATGAGATTGAAGAACAAGGGATCTTTTCTTTTATCTTGTTGTTCCTTTGGGAACTTAACTTTTATCTCTCAGAAAGAGAGGTAAGCACATGTATTCTAGCTCAAAGGGTTGAAATTGGTTTGGGTATATTAATTATATGTCCCTACTTTTAACTCCCTACAAATATATCCTCATGCAACAATAAATATGTCCCTCCTTTTTTTATAACCTTATCCATTTAATATTAGATTACCTTAATACCCTTACCCATATAATATTTTTTCTTTATTTCAAAATGGAACAAATTTCTTCCACTACTTCACCACCACCACTAGCACCACCACCACCAAAATTCAACTACCATTCCACCACCACCGTTCAACAACCACCACCACTAATATTCCACCACCACTCCTTCACCACCACCATTATACCACCATTAGTCCTCCACCACCACAAGTTCGTCGTCGCCGCCGCCACCGCCACCACCGCCGTCATTGCCGCCGCCACCGCTGGTAATAGTTGATCCAAATAAAAATAGAACCAACAGTAGAAGTTTATCTAGTTTAGGGGATCAACAACGATAGTTGATCCAAGAAAAATGATCAACAGTAGAAGTTTATCCAATTGAGTGGATCAACTTCCATTGTTGATCCACCAAAATTGGATCAACAATGAATGTTGATCCATGTAAAATGGAGTGAACTTGGCGTGAGTCGAACACGCATCATCTGACATGGAGTCAGTAATGCTACCATTGCACCACAAGTTCAACATTGGAAGAAGTTTACATGATTTAAACTACAAAAGCATGAGTTCAAAGGATCAACAACAGTAGTTGATCCCATATAGATGGATCAACAACCATAGTTGATCCAATATGACTGCCTACTTCAACCCATATAACCACCATATTTCATTACCTGATCATTACATGTAGCTTCATAAACACCAACAGCTCCAAGACCAGCTTCAAAACCAATCTCAGTTGAATCAACAACAGATGTTTATCCATTTCAGTTGGATCAACAATGGATGTTTATCCATTGCAGTTGGATCAACAACCATTGTTGATCCAAAACATATGGATCAACAACCATAGTTGATCCAATATCACTGCCTTCTTCAACCCAGAGAACCACCATATTTCATTCAGCAACATGCTTCAATCTACTGTATATTCAAAAAAAAAAAGGCACAACTTTCCAAGCTTACTTTAGTTAGATAATAATACAGTGTATCTAAACCAACAAAACTGAATAATAACAAAGAAACTTCCAACAACATACCCGCATTTCAGAGATTACTCAAATCTCACTTTTAACACAATCCAATCAGATCTCACCAAAATAACCTTAACTCAATTTCAATATATACACAAATTTGAATCAGATATTGATTCAGCTTCAGATTCAATTCCCCTACCTACACCAAACAAAACAAAAATCAATACAACTTCCTGAATTTTAGATTTAGATATCGACTTATACTTAAAATCATCCATCACCAAACAACTCACCTTTAATTTAATCAAACTTACACCCAAAGAAATTCAAAAAATTCAAAAAAAATGAGAAGAAGAAGAAGAATGAAACGTGTGTGTTGGTTCGATCTAGTTGAAATATGAGACCTGATTTCACGGATCTATAAAAGAAGAGATTTATTTAAGTGTTTTTTGTTAGGTTAGATTGACAACACAATATTTATATATATCGACGATGAAACGTCTTCTTCCTTGATTGCTTTGCTTTGGTTATACAATTCCTCCCTCCAATTGATTGCTTTGCTGTCGTATGCGTCACCACCCTTCTGCTACTACCAAAGCAATCTGATGAAATTATTTTTGCTATATTCATCACCACCACCCTTCTGCTACTACCAACACCACTCGCCGCCACCACCTCCGTCGCAAGATGGAGAGAAATTTTAAACCTAGAGAGAATCAATATCGTTTGACAGTGAGAGAATCAATATCCTTTCTTCAGATTCTCTCAATTTCAGATACAAATAAAAAAAAACGATATTGATTGTTAAAAAATGGGTGGTGGTGATGACAATAGAGGAGAAAAGAGAAGAGAATTTTTTTTTTCCAGATCTGAAATTGGAAGTCCATAAATTGTTAAAAAATGGGTATATTTGGAAGTCCCTAAATTGTTGATGGGCCCCTGATGGGCTTATTGATAAAGAAGGACAAAATTATTATGTGATAAGGATATTTGTGTACACCATCAAAAGTAAGGACAAAAGTTCAATTACCCCGGTATCCTTATTATCCCACTGGCGAAGTTACATGCCAGTGATGCCTGTCATTCTCTGTTGTAATACCTGTTCTGTTCCAGTTTGTCGCACGAGCATCTCATAACGCTTGATAACTCTACTATAGTGCAGCTAGTACGTGCAAGGCTGCAACCTTGTATCCACTGCCTCACCTGCTGAGTTTCTTATAACTTGGGTGTCGAAAAGATTCTATCGAAACTGAGTTTATTATGTGTTCTAGACTCTAGCATGGTTCTTATCCTCGCTGTGCATAGCAAAGGAATGAATTTGGAATTACGTTTTATCCCAGTTTCAGTAGACAGATGTTGCTAGTTTTTTTTTTCCTTGGGTGTCGAAAAGATTCTATCGAAACTGGTGATAATTTCTGTTTAGAATATGAAACACCGACTAAAATTATTGACTTCCATATATTGTCTTGGCGAAGTGGTTCTATTGCTGGTAGGTTCTCCAGAGGCATAAATACTGAAAGTAATCCTTTGGCGATCATATGACAGGCTAGAGTTATCAGAATGGGTAAACCTCTATGCAGTGCTTGGGTTCCAATTCTTTGGGGTAAGTGTCGTGATTTATTTACAAAAAACAAAGCAAAGGATTCTATCCCTGATCTTCCTTCTGATATCATCATCAACATACTTACTCGACTTCCAGCAAAGTGCATCTTCCAGTTGTGGCAAACTAAGAACTTATTATTATACGACTTAACTACAACTCGGTACTTTATCCGTACACACCTAGATCGAGCTACTCCAACCATTGTTGTGCAATCTCTTATACAATCCCCTGACAGTGAAATCAAGCTTTTTCTTTTTGATGGTAAAGCCAAGGCTACAAGCTTTCATCTTAGGTATAACGGGCCATATACTCTCTGGGGTTCATATGATGGGTTTCTTTTATTCAACAGCAATTCTGGTCCTTTGTATATTTTGAATCCGATTACAAGAGAACAAGTAAATCTTATTTACGCATATAGTATGTTTTCTTATGTTTGTGGAATTTATTTCGATCCACACAAAAAGGAGTACGAATTGGTTTGTGTACGTCACCTTGAAAAACAGATTTGGGAGTTTCAGATTCTTAATCTAAGAACTAAGGATAAAAGAAGTGTTGGTAGCTACTCTTTTCCTCCAAGCAGAAAAAGGTCGCTTGTTTTTATTAACGGTACTTTTTATTGGATGGTTGACTGGACCTTGAACTTGATAGTTAACCATGTTTCTGGTAGCCTATCGGAAGAACTGCCGGAACCAGAATCAATACTGTCACTCAATATAGAAACCAAGGAGTTCCTCCCTGTGGAAGTTTTCAAGCCATTTGGTGATTCTCCACAACACAGAAAATTCCCTGAAGATGAGTTTCATCTTTTTGAGATGGAAGGCGAATTGAGCCTATTTGGTACTTCATCTGCAAAAGAAGTGGGCATATGGGTGTTTAACTACAATGATAAATGTTGGGTTAAAAAGCACTCAATATTGTCTCCGGATCAAGAGCTCGTTCGGAAATTCAGATCATATTTCAGAGATTTTGAATACATCAATACGAAAGGAGAATTCATAGCATATGATGGCCGGGATAAAAAGAAACAACCGCTTATTTACAATCTACGGTTAGGTACTTGGAAGTTGTTTCAAAGGAAGGGATTTGGACGTGATAGATTCGTAATAACATCTCATACTCCTAGTCTTGTCTCTTTGAATGCTGCAGACTCCGTTATACTTCTATAATGGTGCACTGGCACTTGTCAATGCTGTTTTAGGTACAATGCTAGTAATATGAAGATTTTTTTTTTTTTTTGAGAACTTATGCCGGAACCGTTTTAATTGTTAATTCTGTTTATTTGTCTGTGTGCTTTCACTTGGATAAAACTTTGGCTAGCCAGTCAAGAGACCCTTTAAGATTGTTGACTGTATGGTTCTTGAAGGCTCGTAATTATATCTCGCCATCACTTTTCTGTTGCAATGCCTGTTCACTTTCGTTTGTTCAGCTCTGATTTGTCACTGCAACCTTATATTCACTGCCTTTTTGACCTGTTGAGTTTGTTAAGGATACAACTGCCAAACCAAATATCAAGGGATTGATTAGCGTATATTATGCCTAAATATACAGCTGCCGAAAATCTGTCAATCACATCTAATATATCTTTGTCAGTAGCTTAAGTTTTGCATGTAAAATTATATTCCTTAATGTAGAATATTCTGTAATTATAGCACTGTAAACTCTATATATTGTATTGGTTGTCCACCGGATGAAGTGTGGAATTATTCACCCAAATATTGAGTTCTGTTTTGGTATCAGCCAGACGATCCAATAACTACGCCTTCCTTCAAAAATCTGCTACAATGGCAGCACCGGAAACATCTACACTACATCAAATTCATGTCAATCACCTAGTAAACATCAAGCTGAATGATTCAAACTATGTCATATGGAAAACACAGTTCAAGCCATTATTGAAAGGCTACATACTAGAGGGTTATGTAGATGGGACTTATCAAAAACCATCACCAACAACCCCTAGCACACAACAAGGAGCACCAGCAGTTACAAATCCTGCATACATCAAGTTTGAAGAACAAGATCAAATACTCTTAGGATGGCTGCTCTCATCCCTCACAGAAGGAGTCCTAAGTCGTGTTTCAGGACTAACAACTTCAAAATAAGTATGGGACGCTTTGGAAAAGAGATATGCTCCTAAAACTAGAGCACATCTGATGAATCTCAAAAGACAACTTCACAATCTCAAAAAAGGTAACAGTTATATGTATGAATATTTCTCAAAGTCTAAACAAAATTTTGATGCTCTTTCAGCATCTGGAAGTCCTTTGGATGAAGAGGATATGCAGCAGTCCATTCTCAATGGACTAGATCAGGCATATGATGCCATTGTGACATCTCTCAGCACTGTCGACAAGATCGACATGGATGCCTTCTATGCACATCTGATCTCGCTTGATTTAAGATTGGAACAACAACTAGCTACTCTTCAACAACCATTAGCAAACATTGCCTCTTCATCTGCTGCACGGCCATATCAGAGGCAAGAGTCAGAAAAGTTTCAACCAAATCGATCTCCAAATCATCAAGGTTTTCACAATCAAAATCAATATAATCGTCAGACTATGAGGGATCAAGGTCAAGGGCCATGTCGAATATGCAATCGTAAAAATCACAATGCAAGTTTCTGCTGGTTTCGTAAAGATAACAATGCACCACAGAGAAAAGAACCAGCTGCATATCTTGCTTTACCTGGTGGTTTTATTGATAACAATTGGGTAACTGACACGGGTGCAACTCACCACTTAACTTCCAACCTCAACAACCTCAATATCAGTCATGAATACGATGGTACTGAAACGGTTCGAGTTGGTAATGGTAATGCACTTCATATTGAGAACATTGGTAATGCATCTTTCACTCATAATAACAGAGCTTTTTATCTTAATAATGTTCTTCATGTTCCGAAAATCCAATCAAATCTCCTCTCAATTTCAAAGTTTTGCAAAGATAATAATGTATTCTTTGAATTTCACTCCAATTTCTTTCTTGTAAAGGATCTCAAGTCAAAGACAACACTGTTGCAAGGCATGAGTAAATATGGGATATACATTTTTGATGGTGTTCGAGATATAAAGTCTAGCTACCCAACTATGTTCATGTCAGACACCATTCCAATGTGGCATCAGCGTTTGGGACACCCAATGCTTCGTACTGTCGTCAAAGTTATCAAACAATTTTCCATTCTAGTTAAGAATAAACAGTTTGAGTTCTGTCACTCTTGTCACATAAGCAAGAGTCATAAACTCCCTTTTCCTATTAGCACAACTATTATTGATAAACCTCTAAGTTTGATTGTTTCTGATCTATGGGTGTCTCCTTATTTATCTAGAAATGGCTATCGTTATTATCTTCTTCTTATGGATGTCTACTCACATTATACATGGATATATCCTCTAACTCGAAAATCAGATGCACTTCTTGTCTTTATGCAATTCAAAACCATGATAGAAAATCAAACTGATCTCAAAATGAAGGTTTTTCAATCAGATAATGGAGGAGAGTTTAAAAAATTCACTGTTTTTCTTAACAACTCAGGAGTAGTGCATAGGTTTTCATGTCCTCATACATCAGCCCAAAATGGTCTTTCCGAGCGCCGCATTAGACACATCACAGAATCTGGCATAGCTCTTCTTTTTCATGCCTCTATGCCAAAGTCTTATTGGTTTGATGCTTTCTCTACTGCCAGTTATCTAATCAATAGAATACCAGCTACAAAAAATGAGTCGAGGTCTCCATTAGAATTATTGTTCAACAAATCTCCATACTATTCTTTTCTAAGAGTCTTTGGTTGCTTATGTTACCCCTGTCTTAGGCCATATGTCTCCAATAAACTTGAACCAAGATCATTACCATGTGTTTTCATAGGGTATAGTGGTGCTTATAAAGGGTATTTGTGCTTCCATACTCCAACCAACAGGTTATACATCTCTCGGCACGTCAATGTAGAAACCAGCTTTCCTTTTGATGCAAAACAACAGGTATGTTTGGATGTTTCTAATCTCTTAACACCCACAACTAAGTTATTATCTTCCTCTATTTTGTCTGATCCTGCATCTTCTACTCAATCATCATTACAGCATGTAGAAGATCAACAAACTGAGTTATTACCCACTCCACCAGTATCGCCTGAAGTTACAGAAATTCAGTTATCACCCACACCAAAACCAACTTTTGACTCTACAACTACTATCGCATCAGTCTCAGTTGAGAGAACCAGTGATCGAACTCAACAACCAGCTCAGCAGCATCCTATGGTCACACGAGCACGAGATGGTATCATAAAACCAGTGAACAAACTTTGTCTTACAGCATCCAAATATCCATTTGAGCAGAAAGAATTCATTACTCCAACTTGTTATACAGAGGAAGCTAAAGATCCATCTTGGAGACCTCCTATGGATGATGAAATTAATGTGCATATTAGAAATGGAACTTGGAGTTATGTTCCCTTTGAGCCATGGATGAATCTTATTGGCTCTAAATGGGTGTTTCGCATTAAACAAAAACCTGATGGTGAACTTGACAGATGCAAGGCACGATTAGTTGCACAAGGCTTTCATCAAAGATAAGGGTTTGATTATGATGAGACTTTTAGTCCCGTAATAAAACCTAGCACGATTCGACTTGTTCTCTCTATTGCTGTCTCTCAAAACTGGCCACTATAACAACTAGATGTTCAGAATGCATTTTTACATGGAGTATTGACTGAAGAAGTCTATATGAAGCAACCAACTGGGTATGTGAATCCTAATTTTCCTAATCATGTTTGCAAACTCAACAAAGCTATCTATGGGTTAAAGCAAGCTCCACGAACGTGGTTCTCTCGTCTAAGCAATCATCTTCTACAGTTAGGGTTCAAAGGTTCTGTGGCTGACAGTTCGTTATTCATTAAACAAGCTCCTGGTGGTATTACTTACTTGCTTATTTATGTATATGATATAATCATCACAGGATCGAACACTGCACTTATAGGCAATATAATTGAGGAGTTGAAATCTGTTTTTGCAGTAAAAGAATTGGGTGAACTTAAATACTTCTTGGAAATTGAGGTAGTTTAACAACAAGGTTCACTAGTTCTAAGTCAACAAAAGTATATCACTGACTTTCTCAAGCGCACCAAGATGGATGGAGCAAAACCAGTGTGCACACCTCTTGCAGTAAATACAAATATCAGCAAACAGGGCAGTACAAAGTTTGAGGATCAAACTCTCTACAGAAGCGTTTGTGGTGCACTATAATATTTACATCTCCCTCGTCCTGACGTTGCTGTAGCTGTCAATAAGGTTTTCCAATTCATGCATGACCCATATGTGGAGCATTGGGAGTTAGTGAAGCGAATTCTCAAGTATTTGAAGCACACTGCTAACTATGGCTTAGTTATACGTAAATCTCCGGACAAGTCTCTTCATGCTTATTCCGACTCAGACTGGGCAGGAAATGTGGATGATAGACGGTCTACTAGTGGATACGGTATATATTTTGGAGGCAATCTTATTTCCTAGAGTGCAAGGAAGCAAAAGACAGTTTCGAAATCAAGTATAGAGGCAGAATACCGGGGTATTGCAATTGCAACATCAGAACTCATATGGCTTCAATCCTTGCTTCAAGAACTAGGTGTTACAATTCAGGTACCATCATTGTGGTGTGATAACTTGGGTGCTACTTATCTCACAACAAATCATGTGTTTCATGCGCGTATGAAACACATTGAAATTGATTATCATTTCGTACGAGAAAGAGTTGCAAAGCAACAGTTACATGTGAAGTTTATCTCATCCAAAGATCAAATTGCTGACATTTTTACGAAAGGTCTAGCGTCTCCAAGGTTTCAGTTTCTACGTGACAAGTTGAACATTCGTCCACTCATGTACAACTTGAGGTAGGATGTTAAGGATACAGCTGCCAAACCAAATATCAAGGGATTGATTAGTGTATATTATGCCTAAATATACTGCTGCCGAAAATCTGTCAATCACAGCTAATATATCTCTGTCAGTAGCTTAAGTTTTGCATGTAAAATTATATTCCCTAATGTAGAATATTCTGTAATTATAGCACTGTAAACTCTATATATTGTATTGGCTGTCCACCAGATGAAGTGTGGAATTATTCACCCAAATATTGAGTTCTGTTTGAGTTTAGTATCTTCATGGGATAAATTTATGGAGTGGAGACTAGCATGGTTCTTGTCCTCGTCTCGAACTTGGTTGGTGGCTAGCGTTTACCTGACAAATAAGTGTGAATTAAAAACATCCACACCATCAACACCATCAACCTCCGTATTAAAAACATCCACACCATCAACCTCCAATTTGGTTATACAATTCCTTCTCCTCTTGCCATTTGCTATCTTGTCAAAGTACTTGGTGTTTTTATCTCCTTCATTAAAAACCTTAACTAATAAACTTAACAATATCTCTTGTGTTTACAACCAAGGTAAATGAGAATAATTTCCTAACAGTAAATAAGGTAACAAGATAATATAAAGTCATTGCTCCTTAAGGAAATTATCATCAAATCCAAGATGGTATCAGCCCCCCTACGATCCGATTTTCTCTAAACCATTAAAATCAATGGCGACGGATCTACTGCAGCTCACAGACATTGCTGAGGCATATAGTTTTATGCATCTACAACAAC
This sequence comes from Papaver bracteatum, assembly GCA_023529315.1. Taxonomy (NCBI): domain Eukaryota; kingdom Viridiplantae; phylum Streptophyta; class Magnoliopsida; order Ranunculales; family Papaveraceae; genus Papaver; species Papaver bracteatum. The sequence goes on from JAJJWX010005012.1 coordinate 1,342,877, forward strand.
CCGATGATGCTTTCTACATGGATACTGGTGCTACATCGCATCTCACTGCTGATTCAGGTACTTTACATAACGTTTCCAATTCTAGTATTGTACGATCTATCTTAGTTGGAAATGGCAATAGCATTCCAGTTACTGCTAGTGGTACCAAGCTCATAAACCTCCCTTCTCGCACCCTTTAAATAAAAAATACTCTTGTTGTTCCCGATATTATCAAAAACTTAGTTTCCGTTTATAAGTTCACCACTAATAATCGTGTGTCTATTGAGTTTGATCCGTCTAGTTTTTCTGTGAAAGATCTGAGTTCGAGAAGGATTATCCTTCGGTGTAATAGTTCCGGGGATCTCTACCCTATCACCAACTCTACCGTGTCACAACAAATATCGTCCCATCCTTACTAAATCTCTCTTGCTGTCTGTTCTTCAGATATTTGGCATAGCCGCCTTGGTCACCCCGGCAAGGCTGTTTTAGATGTTCTTCGAAAAAATAATTCTATTCATTTTAATAAGAATCAACATTCTAAACTTTGTCATTCATGTCAAGTTAGTAAACATGTTCGATTACATTTTTATGAATCAAATTCCAATACTTTTGCTCCATTTGATATCATTCACAGTGATTTATGGACCTCTCCATTACATGTTGATACCGGTTTTCGTTATTATCTTATCTTACTAGATGATTTCACCAACTATCTTTGGGTTTATCCTTTAAAATTTAAATCCCAAGTCTATGAAAAGTTTTTGGAATTCGTTCTCTTGTTCAAGCCCAATTTGAGCGTCAAATAAAAAAAATTCAATGCGACATGGGACGTGAATTTGACAACTCTTCTTTTCACAGTTTTGCTCGTACTAATGGTCTAGTTTTTCGGTTCTCTTGCCCCCAAAATTCCTCTCAAAATGGCAAGGCCGAACGCATGATTCGCCGTGTCAATGATATCACCCGCACTCTTATGTCCCACGCTTCCATTCCACCAAAATTTTGGGTCTATTATCTCTTTATGGCTGTTTATCTTCATAATATCCTTCCCACCAAAATCCTAAAATTTTCCTCTCCTGTTTCTATTCTCTATCGACTCCAACCAATATATGACCATCTTCGTACGTTTGGTTGTCTATGCTATCCAAATCTCTCCTCTACAACTCCTCACAAACTTGCCCCCCGCTCCACTAAATGTGTCTTTCTTGGCTTTCCTCCCAACCACCGTGGATACCGCTGCCTTGATCTTACCACAAACGAAATCATCATTTCCCGTCATGTAACTTTTGACGAGAACGTTTTTCCCTTCACTAATCCTCCAACGCCGTCTGAAAATGAATCCTCTTCTTCTCCTATTTATTCCCCCTACATTTCCTACAATCCGCCTACTTCAAATCCTACTCCACAGCCCTACACACTACCTCACAGACGATGTAATACTCTCCATACCAGCCCCACACCACCTCACAATGCCCCTTCAACTTCCTCCATGTCCCCTACTCTCCCTACACATCTGCACAGCCAATCATTACAGGAATTTGACAACTATTCACGTAATACTCTCACTACTGCCTCTGTCCCTGTCCCCTCTCTAAATCCACTCCTTCTCAGCACTTCAAACTTCCACCTCCTATCTCCACCTCCTGCTTCCACTCTCCCTCCTATAAACAACCTTCCCACACCCTCCAATCCTACTACAGACCACCGTCCACCCTCTTCATCACCTACTACACCGATCCCTGTATCCATTCCCACTCCCACTAATTCCCAGCCCAACACACTGCCATCTCCTGCTCACACTCACCCCTCTACAGAAAGACGTCCCACATCCTCCAATCCACCTACCACTCCCACTACTGTGTCACCCTCAGCCACAACATCTTCGCCTCCTCCCATACCTACATCTCCTTATAGACCTACCACTCGTGCCTCTCGTGGAATTTTTCGCCCTATAAATCGTCTTAATCTTCATGTCCAAGCCTTACGTCATATCTCTCCTATTCCTCATTCTCACTTGTATGCTCTTAGGAACATAAACTGGAATGTTGCCATGAAAGATGAGTACAATGCTATGATGAAAACTAATACTTGGGAACTTGTACCACGACCACGTGATGCTCATGTTATTCGTTCCATGTGGTTGTTTCGTCATAAATATAATGCTGATGGATCCCTACGGCGATACAAGGCTCGTCTTTTTTCCAATGGCAAATCTCAACAAGTTGGAGTTGACTGTTTTGAAACGTTTAGTCCGGTTGTTAAACCTGCTACTATTCGTACTATTCTCACTATTGCTACATAACGATCTTGGACCATATATCAACTAGATGTCAATAACGCTTTTCTTCATGGTGACCTAAACGAGACAGTCTATATGCATCAGCCTCCAGGATTTGTTGACCCTGCTCACCCTGATCACGTATGTAGATTACGTAGATCTCTTTATGGCCTCAAGCAGGCTCCCAGGGCGTGGTTTCAGAGGTTTTCCAAGTTTATCACAGGTTGCGGTTTCCGTGGTAGTGTATGTGATTCCTCACTTTTTGTTTATCAATCAGGATTCGAAACGGCATACCTTTTTTTATATGTTGATGAAATTATTTTGACTGCCTCTACTAATGCTCTTTTGTGTCGTTTCATTGATTTGATGAAGAGAGAGTTTGCTATGTCTGACCTTGGCCCACTACATCATTTTCTGGGTATCACTATTACTCATTCATCCTCAGGATTATTTTTGTCTCAGTCATTATATGCACAAGATGTCATCGCCCGTGCCTCCATGACAAAATGTGTAATCCAGTGGCTACTCCAGTTGACACCGATTCCAAGCTCAGTGCATCCTTTGGTCCGGCAGTTTCGGATCCCACTCTATACAGAAGCCTAGCAGGTGTTCTTCAGTACCTCACCTTTACTCGGCCAGATATTGCATACGCAGTTCAGCAGGTATGTCTATTTATGCATGACCCCCGTGAGCCTCACATGCATCCCCTCAAGCGAATCCTTCGCTATCTTCAGGGAACCATCAACCACGGATTATTTCTCTCGGTCTCCTCTATCTCTGGATTAACAACATACTCTGATGCTGATTGGGCTGGTTATCCCGATTATCGACGATCGACATCTGTTTTTTTTGTTTTTCTTGGTGACAATCTCATCTCCTGGTCCTCCAACCGTCAAACAACAGTCTCTCGATCCAGTTCTGAAGCTGAATACCGGGGAGTAGCAAATGCGGTTGCTGAAACAACATGGCTTCGCAACCTTCTTCTAGAGCTCCATCTACCTCTACGACGTGATACTATTGTTTTTTGTGACAATGTAAGTGCGATATATATGTCTGGAGATCCTTTTCAACATCAACGTACCAAACATGTGGAGATTGATATACATTTTGTTCATGAACGAGTTCGTATTGGTTCCATTCAAGTATTACACATCCCATATGAGAACCAGTATGCTGACATCTTCACCAAGGGACTTCCTCGACAATTATTTGTTCGTTTTCATTCTAGTCTCAGCGTTTGTTCCTCTCCCGCTCAGACTAAGGGGGTGTAATAGACTTTATATTATCTTGTTACCTTATTTACCGTTAGGAAGTTATTCTCATTTACCTTGGTTGTAAACACAAGAGATATTGTTAAGTTTATTATATATTCTTCCAGGGAGAACATTGCTCCTTAAGGAAATTATCATCAAATCCAAGATTAACCTTAGCCATTTGGTAAGCCATTCTTGCTCTTGTAACTTTAACACTATTCAACTTGAGTAGAAAACTTGATCTTTCTTCAATCTGACTTGCAGTTAAAGCTGCACTCTTAATAAAGCTTGCACTACACCAAATATGGGGTTTAACAACTCAGATTCGCAACAACTTATCAGCTGTTGCGAATTTTATGTTGCTAATTCCTTTTGAAAATTTTTGCAACAGCCTGAAACAGTTACGAAACTCGCAATTGTTTCTTTCTGTTGCGATTCGCAACTAAATACAGTTGTACGCGTGCTAAAAACTAGTATGACTGCCTACACTTTGTATCTGACTTGGTCAGTTTTCTATTCATCCCATTCAGAACAAAACTGACTCGGCAAACCTTTATTATCGAAAGAGATTTTATTCGGACTTCACTTTCTTCTTCTTTCTTAAAAAATTAAACCCTAGCTCTGCTCTGCGGCTGCCTTCACTCACCATCACCACCATCGCTGAATCTCTTCTCTTTTACTTTCTTTATACTAAAAGATTACTGAATCTATAGATCTAACATCTCTCAAGTAAAAACCCTAACACTACTGTTGAGGACGAATTGAATCACAAAGAAAATTGCAGTTGAGGAGTTATTCGATATTATAAGGTTAGTGTTTTCTTAAAACCCAAATATTTATTAGAACCTCTAGTTTGATTTGGTTGATTAATTTAATTTATTGTATGGATATTTGTTGCAGCGTGGTTAGGGTTTTCAATTTCGAGGAGTCATCTTCATCAAACCATACTTGGTAAGAAACAAGAAAGTTTCAATTTCCGAGTATCTTTGATTGTAGGTTCTGGAAATTGTTTATTATGATGTTTTAGGGATGTGTTTTTGTTTTTATGACTTAATTCTGATTTTTTGATGATGAATTGTTATTGGTGGTTGTGGTTCCACCACTGATACAAGTCTTTCATTGTCTGAAGCTTAATTCGTTTTTGAATGATAAAGATCATTATCATAAATTATGATAAACTTAGTTTAAATCACGAAAATATACATTGATATGTTGTTTATCTTTATTCTGGTTAGGAGCCTTCTAGTTTTATCATAATTTACATTTTTTATATTGTTGTTACTAATATCGAAGATATTGCCCGTTGTAAAGAAACAACATTTACTGTTGTGCACCCTTATTATTTGAAATGCTGATGCAATGGAGGTAAGAATACTTATATCATCCGAGGATAACTTTATCTCCTAGCATGTGTGTTCAGAACTCTGTGCGTGTTAACTAATTTATTTTCTTATTTGGTAGGCGCTCCCTATTTTTCTTGATAGTTTGGTTACAACTTGGGGTGCCATATTGATCTCAGTAACATTGATCATCTTGGTTGGAGAGGTGAGTTAACATAATGTCATACTGAAAAAAAGGCACTTTCTTAATGTATTTGATGTGATAAACAACCACCTAAGGTAAGGCTACATCTCAATATGTTGATTTTAAACTTTGTTCTTTTGCAACAGATAATACCCCAATCCATCTGCTCCAGATACGGTTTGGCAATTGGGGCCATAATGTCACCTTTTGTGCGTGTGCTTGTCTTTGTTTGCTATCCGGTTGCATTTCCAATAATCAAGGTACTGTTTATATGTTTCAGTTAGATATTTTGAGTTCTAATATGTAAATTTTTTATTTGGATATGCAATTGCGTGTAACAAGTAGAAAGGCTAACCACCAAAAGTTTCATCAGTGAAGAGTAATGATGTGAGAATTTGCATTGTATCTTTAGTTATTTCAAGTTGTGGTTCACAAGAAATTTAAGAATTTAAACTGTGCTCTGCATCGAGTTCACCTTTACAATAGACTAGCCTTTATAAAAAGTTCCATATGTGGATTGGTCTGTGATAAGTTGTAAAACCTTATCGACAGAGTAAACGATTTTTTTTAGTGAGTCTCATCTGCAACGTACTGACAATTTATATTTTTGTCCCGATCAGCTACTTGATTATTTGCTGGGAAACCGCCACGTTGCTCTTTTCCGTAGAGCTGAGCTGAAAACGCTTGTTGATATGCATGGTAATGAGGTGAGCTTTCTCGGTGTACCACTTAATCTGCCATTGAAATAGTTAACCTATAAATGGAAAAAACTTGGTTGTTCTGCATCCATGTTTACCATTATGAATCTTGTCTTCTGTATCTTGTACAAAGGAGTATGAAGAAGGAAAAGTGTGGTTTCCAACCCAGTCTTGTTATTCTTACATCTAAACAAGTTATCGAGGTTACAATATCTTTGTGGTAAGAAGGGGTGATTGTTTCAGCAATTATCAAATTTGCCATCTTTTAATGTTTTGTCAAAACTTTATTGTAAATACTTGCGTTTGATAGATCCTGTGTAGCTTCTGTTTTTGTATTTGGTGAAGCTGTTCTGTTACTCTCTTGTTTGAGTTATATCATGTCACTTCGATAAGATTTTGTATTTACAATTCACTCCAGTTAAAGGATAAATGTTTACTCTTTTCTTACTTGTACGCAGGCTGGGAAAGGCGGAGAATTGACTCATGATGAAACAACCATCATAGCAGGAGCGCTTGAGCTTACTATGAAAACAGCAGGATATGCTATGACTGATATAGTTGAGACATTTTCAATTGATATTAATGCAAAGCTTGATAGGTGAGAAATTATGCATCAGTGCTAAAGGAATTTAATTTTGTCACTTGGGATACTTTGTGATACTAAGCACTATACACGTGAAATTGTTCAGGGAGTTGATGAATCTAATTCTGGAGAAAGGGCATTGCAGATTGCCAATTTTTTATGAGCAGCCTACAAACATAATTGGACTTATTCTGGTAATCTCTTCAACTTTTGTAGTGTTCTTTCGGTAACTTTAGCAGCAAGTTTACATTTTAATCAATTTATTTCATTTCTTAATTGCAACATGTAAAAATATGCAAGTGCACCAGTTTCACGTCTGCAACTACTGAAAAAGTAACATAAGATTATATCTTCTTGCTAAAATTTGAGTTTAGAAATTATTTATCGTGTGACATGCGAATATGCATCACATATTCTCTTGAACATTTCCTGAATACTTGTGTGTAGTTATATGTTATATATCATATATGATTATGCCCCACAGATATCTCCAAGGGAATCCTTTTGTTGCCATGCATATCTCAAGTCCTCCATTTGTCATTGTAGGTTAGTTGAACACATATACAGTTCATTGTCTAGAATGTAAAACCACAACTGCTGAATTTGTGTTTTATTTATTGAGGAAGTAATGAAATAGGTTTGATGAAAATTATTCGGTTGAGAGTGCATTTTTTCTATGTACGTAACTTGATCTCTCTAATTTGGAAAACTGAGACTGATCTACCATGGATATTTCATTGCCATTGGCTATATTTGGATCTGAACTTAACTAGTCTAACTGTCTCTTTTGGTTGAATATTGTTTAGCTCAGTTTGAATTTTATCTCCAGGGAATAAGTTTGGATGCATAATATGTTTGTTCAATAATCTGATAACTTCTAATTTCACATGTCCTTTTTGGTATCCAAGTGAGCATAACACGTATGCAGATGTAGAAGGTTTATATAAGTGCTTAGAGCATAACACTAAACATCCCTTGTTTTCTTTATGATATTTTTGTTTACATTTTTTGCTGAACTACAACTCACCAAGACTGCTAGATTTTCAGGTATTTGGTTCTTAATGTTGGCCCTTGATTTCAAGGTACATGGCAAGTGCTAGTGAAGAAACTCATATTTGCGTCGCCCATTTGCATGGCTCAACACCAAGAAATAAGCACTTTATTGTGAGTGTTTTACTGATCTCTTTGGTCTGAGTTCAGGATTAGTTAATTAAAGTAGTAAGGCTTCCACTTTTGACTGTGTCCAGGTTTGTTATGAACACATCGCGGAGCAAGGGAATGAATTCCTCAAGTCCATAAGCCACCACTATACCACCAGTCCATTCCACTACCACCTGTTGTTGCTTTGGTTTGCAATTTGATTTCAAATTGTGAGTTCATGATCAGGTGCATATGTTCACTATTATCGAATATCAAATACTGGTTTTTGGAACCCATTTCTTATGAAAATTATAATCTGGCTTTACCCTTGCCCTAAAGTTAGATGATTATGTTGGAAGGAGCAAAATCTACAATAGAAGTTGTTGATGCATTAAGAAGTGAAGCTGCTGCAATTAAGGCTATGCAAAAAAAGAAGAAGTAAGTAGATGCTCCTCCTCCTCTCTCTCTCTCTCTCTCTCTCTCTCTCTCTCTCTCTCTCTCTCTCTCTCAAAGTATCTTTTTATGTCATTTCACGAAAGTTGAACCACCCTCTTTTACTCGCACATATATGTCAGTATCATTACACTCTTTTTTTGGTGCCTTTTAAAGACTTACGAAAAAAATTGCATGTTCGAAAGTGGATACACTTAATTCAGGAACTGCAAAGTAACACAGATGGCCCTTCACCTAGTTCTACACTCTTCAGGCCTTCATATCACTTTGTTATCATCTTTATGTTGTTCTTACTGACATGGTGCTTGGTGTTTAGGGTTAGGCGTTCACATGTATGGCAAGTAAAACAATAGTGTTCTCATTTCGCACATTGAATACTAATAGTAAATTGGTTCATTGTTTTATTGTATATTTTTGGAAGCTTCAATGAAAGTGGACATGCCACATCTAGCTAGCACATTACTCTTGATGGTTCCTCCAGTAGAAATGCCTCGCAACCCATGGTGACAACTTAAACTTCAAATTTTGGGCATGCCTCATGCAGCAGAAAGGTTCACCTAGGTAGCAGGTTTCCTTAGTTTCAAAGAATGTGAGTTCTTTTTTCTTTAAATCATTTTGTAAGAACCTTGGTGTGATACTGAGTTTATGGATTCCTTCATATAATTTTTATGGTGCGCTTCATACATTTTGTGTACGAATTCATCATGGTGAATTAACTCTAAAAACGCTATATTGATACTTCTATTGATTAATTTGATTTCAAATGAACAGGGGAATCTTGATTTTGCTACAGGGAACTCTAATATTGACCAGGTTTTTACTGGTCGAAACCACTATTTTTTGATGTTACAAAAAATTCGCAACTGAGTTAACCAGTTGCGATATTCCAGTTCGCAACTGTTTAAAGCTGTTGCGACCATCGAATTCGCAATTGTTTCAAACAGTTGCTATATTTTGCGTTGCAACAGTTTCGAACTGTTGCGGAAAAAAAATAGCAACGGTAATGTAGCCGTTGCGAAAAACTGCAACATCGACTTTCGTAACAGAGCGGAACTGTTGCAACCCCACTTTGCAACTGCCACGTACCATTGCTAATCCCTAAATTTGGTGTAGTGTTGGCTAGTCAGTCAAGAGACCCTTTGAGATTGTTGACCGTATGGTGCTTGAAGAATTATAATCATGTCTCATCGCCATCGCCTTTTGAGATGGACTGCGTCTTGATGTCATTCCTGCTTGGTTTTTAATGTTCTAACTTTTGACTTTTAGTAATGCTATATTTTGAAACTTAACTTTCATCTCTAGGAAAGTAGCAAGCACATCTATATTCTAGCTCAAGGCTTGAAATTAATTCTAGCTCAAGGCTTGAAACTGGTGAAGTTGCACGCCGTCATCTTTTGTTGTCATTCTCGTTTCTTCTGTTCCATTTTTTCGCACGAGCATCTCATAATGCCTAGCATTCATAACGCCTAATAACATAGTTAGGACATATGTGTCGGATACTGAGTGATTTCAATGGTGCTTTCTGAATTTTTAGAACATATCTCGAGGGAAAATAGTTTCCTTGAACTCAAATAGCCTGGTGAAAACTGTGGAATGACTTGAAAGTTCATGATGAAAATTGAAGTTAGTACGTTGTTTATCTATAGTTGTAAAACATGACAATGAAGTCACGTCTTGCGTTCTTCTCATAGGTGTTTATTGATTCTACTGCTGCATTACCAAGTTTCAGAAATACATCTTTAGCCAGTTTTGGTTTTCTTTATTACCAACAGGGCCATGAATGAAGACTTAAATAGCTTAGACTCTTAACAATGACCTAACAGATGTTGTAAGGTTAAACTCGTATATGTTCAGTGTTCTGATTTTCGAGTTTAACCTGCTATCAGGTTTGTTACTGTTTAGGAAATAGAAAAACACCGACTAAAATTTTGAGAAATTTATTCTTATGACCCTGGAAATTGTGGGTCTTACTCTTTTGGCCCCAGGGTTATTTAATAAAATTTGAAAATTATTCCGGTGGCCCTGGAATATTATGACCGGTGTGCATATTATCTGCACATAAAATCAGTTTGCATATTACCTGTACACTATAAAATATGAAGAAAAATTAAAAAATTATGTACATAAATTAGTGTGTATATTTCCTGCACATAAAATTAGTGTGCATATTGTCTGTACACTACAAAATATGAAGAAAATTTAAAAAACTATTTAGAGAATAAAAAAAATTCATGAAATGAAAATTTGATAGTTGTATTTAAGCTCATTGTGTAGCTCTTTCAAAAAGTTTTCCAAATATATAAAATTTGTCAAATTCTTACGTATGATTTGTGAGACATGTTATGTTTAAGTTGGTATGACGATTATACATTTAAAGGATATAGTTTATCATTTGATAACATCATCAAACATCTTTATCCAAACGACCCTCCTTTTTTTAAGGGTTATTTCAATAAAATGGGTTAATTTTTTTTAAATTGAGTTTTAAGTCAAAGGCCATTTGAGTAAGAGAGAGTAAGGGGAGGTCAAACACTTAATTCCTACTAAAAATTTTGACTTCCAAATATTGTCTTGGCCAAGTGGTTTCTATTCCTTGGTTTTGTATTAGTCGGTTCTAGACATATAAATATTGAAAGTAATCCTTTGGTGATCATATGACAGAGAGTTATCATAATGTGTAAACCTCTATGCAGAGCTTGGGTTTCAATCCTTTGGGATAAGTGTCGTGATTTATTTACAAAAAACAAAGCGAAGGATTCTATCCCTGATCTTCTTTCTGATATCACCATCAACATACTTGCTCGACTTCCACCAAAGTGCATCTTCCGGTTGTGGCAAACTAAGAACTTATTATTGTATGACTTAACGACAACTCCGTACATTATCCGTACACACCTAGATTGATCTACTCCAACCAATGTTGTGCAATCTCTTATACACAATGAGAATGAAATCAAGCTTTTTCCTTTTGATGGTAAGTCTACAAGATTTGATCTTAGTTCATGTAATAATTCATGTTGCAACAGACCATTTAAACTCCGGGGTTCATATGATGGGTTTCTTTTATCGAAAAACTTATATTGTCCAATGCCATTTTTCTGCATTCTGAATGCCATAACGAAAGAACAAGTGATCATGACTTCCCCAGATATCGATTTTTATGTATGTGGATTTTACTTCCATCCACATAAGGAGGAGTACAAAGTGATTTTTGTATGTGCCGTTAGTGAACAGATCTAGGACTTTCAGATTCTTAATCTAAGAACTAAGCATAGAAGAAGTGTTGGTAGCTGGCGTTTTCCTCCAAGTAGACGAAAACCGCCTGTTTTTATTAGCAATACTTTTTATTGGATGGTTGATTGGCTCTTGTAATTTGCGGCGAACCGTGTTTCCCCTAGCCTATCGGAATCAATAGTGTCATTCAATTTAGAAACCGAGGAGTTTGGCACTGTGGAAGTTTTCAAGCCATTTAGTGCTTCTCCACAACGTAGAACATATATTGAAGCGGAGTTTCAACTTTTTGAGATGGAAGGAGAATTGAGCCTATTTGGTACTTCAACTAGTACTCATGGTAGTTCATCTACTCCTAAAGTGGGCATATGGGTGTTTAACCACAAAGACATATGTTGGGTTAAAAATCACTCAATAACGTCTCCGAATCACGACCACCGTTGGAACTTCAGATCATATTTCATAGATTTTGAATACATCAAGAAGAAAGGAGAATTCATAGCATATGATCACACGAGTAACAAGAAACAACCGCTTATTTACAATCTACGGCTAGGTACTTGGAATAAGTCATTTCAAAGGAAGGGATTCAAAGGTGATAGATTCGTAATAACATCTCATACTCAAAGTCTTGTCACTTTGAATACTGCAGATCCTGTTATACTACTATAGAGGTGCACTGGCACTTGTCAATGTTGTTTTAAGTACAATTCTGCTAGTAACATATTCAAGAGCTTTGCATTAATCATATGGAGAATTTTTTTCTAGTGAAGAACCCTTTTTTTTTTTTTGAGAACTTATGCAGATAAATTCTGTTTCTATTTAGAAATAGAAAAACACCGAAAACTTTGACATCCAAGTATAGTCTGTCAGGATTTTCTTAGGGAATCACTGACAACCGCAGAATAACGGATCTTGAGATATTATGATGAATAATAAGTAAACCAATCACAAGCAACTATGAAAATACGAGAAATATAAATCAATTCACAAGACACAAGATTTATAGTTGTTCGACCAATACATCTACCGTTAGACATCTACGGATCACGGCTACACACTTGCGATCAAGAGTTGTCCATTCATCATATTTGTGTGCTCCTTTTTTCGCAACTCCACCCAATGGATTAGCAAGGTCTTTCTCATATAGATATTCTTCCATCCGATACTTACAAAACGCAAAGTTCTTCCCATTAAAAACTTTAACCTTAGCTACCGTACTTTCGTTATTATCACCCATAACTTTTACTCCAATCTTACTACGATAAACCCTAAAGCTCTAACCCGAGCTCTGATACCAGTTGTCAGGATTTTCTTAGGGAATCACTGACAACTACGGAATAACGGATCTTGAGATATTATGATGAATAATAAGTAAACCAATCAAAAGCAACTATGAAAATACGAGAAAGATAAATCAATTCACAAGACATAATATTTATATTGGTTCGAACAATACATACAACTTGTATATATTATCTACGTCCAATTTGAGACGCACCAACTCAAATCCACTATGAAGAAAGAACGATTACAACGTCGTGTGAATCCCAGCAAACCCTTGGTTACACCGCAATAATTACCCGAGACGATAACCTTGTCTCTTGTTCCTCACCAATATGCTCTCACAACGAAACCCTATCTTTTGCCCTAAAAGCTATACAAGAAAGAACTCTCTTTTTTCTCTAAAACAATGTTCTTCACAATATAATTCTACAAGGCCTAATTACCTATTTATATATGTTACAAAATTTGCCACCAAGAATTCTAGCCGTTTTTAGGAAACCCCTTCCCTAAATAACCACGACTAACTTTAGGAAATAATAATTAGTCTTCAATAACTAACATAGTCTTGGCCAAGTGGTTTATATTCCTTTTAGGTTTTGTATTAGTCGGCTCTAGTGGTATATAAATATTGAAAGTAATCCTTGTTGAGGATCATATGATAGAGAGTTGTCAGAATGGTTAAACCTCCATGAAGTGCCTCCTGGGTTTCAATCTTTTGGGGTAAGTGTGAATATTTATTCATGAAATACAAAGAAAAAGATTATGTTTGTGTAATTGAGGGTCCTTTCCCTGATCTTCTTCATGATATCGTGATCAACATACTTACTAGACTTCCAGCAAAGTGCATCTTCCAACTGTGGCAATCCGAGTCAGATGATGACTTATTACATGACTTAACAAAAACTCGGCATTTTATGCGTACACACCTAGACCGAGATCCAACCATTGTTGTGCAATCTCTTATACAATCCTGTGATAATGAGCATGAAATTGAGCTTTTTCTTTTTGATGGTATAGCCGAGGCTACAAGGTTTGATCTTAGTTCATGTAATAATAATGCAGATTGCAAGGGGCCATTTACTCTCTGGGATTCACATGATGGGTTTCTTTTATTCAAAAGCAGTTTTGGTCCATTCTGTATTTTGAACCCGATTACTAAAGAACAAGTAATTGTGATTTCCCCATATCGCTTTTCTTATGTTTGTGGATTTTACTTCCATCCACACAAAAAGTAGTACGACTTGGTTTGTGTATGTCACCTTGGTAAAATGATTTGGGACTTTTAGATTCTTAATCTAAGAACTAAGCATACAAGAAGTGTTGGTAGCTACCCTTTTCCTCCAAGTATGAAAAGACTGCCTGTTTTTGTCAACGGTACCTTTTATTAAATGATTGATTGGTCCTTGTACTTGATAGAGAACTATGTTTCCCGTAGTCTATCGGAAGAATTACCGGAACCAATAATGTCACTCAATATAGAAACCATGGAGTTTGGCACTATGGAAGTTTTTAAGCTATTTAATGATTCTCCACAACATAGAAAATACCCTAAAGAGGAGCTTCAACTTTTTTAGATGGAAGGCGAATTGAGCCTGTTTGGTACTTCATCTACTCCTGAAGTTGGCATATGGGTGTTTAACCAAAATGAGAAATGTTGGGTTAAAAATCACTCGATAACGTCTCCATATCATGAGCAGTTTTGGAATTTCAGTTTATACTTTAGAGATATTGTATACATCAAGACGAAAGGAGAATTCATAGCATATGATTGCTGGGATAAAGAAAGATAATTCTTCACAATTTTTTTGAAGCATAATTCTTCGCATTTGATCGCGGGCATAGATCCAAACAACCACTTATATACAATCTAAGTTTAGGTACTTGGAAATTGTTCGAAATCAAGGGATTCGAAGGTGATAGATTCATATTAACATCTCATACTCAGAGTCTTGTCTCTTTGGATGATGTAGACTCCGTTATATATACTACTACATGTTGGTTGAGAACATAACTAGATAAATAACTTCGAACTTATCGTGGTTACTCTTTGTATATTCAAGAGCTTTGCATGAATGTAGTTTTCTTGTTTGTTGAGAACTTAAGCCGTTTGAATTGCTTTGTATATTTCTCTATGTTCTTTCACTTAAATAAAGTTTGGCTAGCCAGTCAAGAGGCCCTTTAAGCTCATCTCGAACTTGGTCGGTGGCCACTGACCAACATTGTGTGAAACCATTACAGTTTTCTAAGAATCAATGTAAATCCAAATCAATTGATGTTGAAAGCCTACATGTCATTTTATGTTAAGCCGGGGTGCCACAATTAAAGAAATGCCTATTGATTGGCTCAAGAAAAAGAAGCGTGCACGCTCCCTAAGTTTTTTTTTTTTGGAACTTGGTCGGTGGCCACTGGCCAACATTGTGTGAAACCATTACAGTTTTCTAAGAATCAATATAAGGGGTCACCTTGTCTCCAAATTAATTGATGTTGAAATCCTACATGACATTCTTTAAACGTTAGGCCGGGGTGCAACAACTAAAGCAATTCATATTGATTGGCTCGAGGAGAAGGAGTGCGCACGCTCCCTAAGTTTTTTTTTTTGGAACTTGGTCGGTGGAAACTGACCAACATTGCGTGAAACCATTACAGTTTTCTAAGAATCAATGTAAGGAGTCACCTTATCTCCAAATCAATTGATGTTGAAAGCCTAATTGTCATTCTTCAAACGCTGGGCCGTGGTGAAACTATTAGAGCATTGCTCGGTTGAACCCACCAAGCGTTGGTATGTCAAGTTTGGTTGTCATATTTTAGTGTAGCAAAACTCATTTAAGAGTCACTTGATTTAAATGTACTAGAGTAAGCTTCGTATAGGTTAGCTTGAAAGTATTAAGGTAAGACATTACAAGTATTGAGAAGACTTGAAGAAGTGAAGAAGTGCGGAGCTACAATGACAACATAATCCTTCAACTTGAGGTTAGTGATATTTAACTTGAACTATTTCATTCCCTAATGTATCTTTCAAGTTGTTCATATTGAAAACATAAAACTGCAAAGCATGAACACTCTAGAAAGACATAATATTAAGGAATACAATATGAAGTTTCTTGCTTAACCATTAAGCTTTGTATATAAAACATCGACATAATAGAATGAATGCTATTGTGATTATGTATGGGTATTAGGTGAGGATTTCATCCTAGGGAAAAATGTTTACATGTGTTCTAAGGAAGTAAGTTCATGATATGTGTCGGGAACCGAAAAGGAAATCTCTAGGAATTATTGGGGCTGTTCTTCATTGCATATCTTATGAACGACCAATATGTGTGATTAGTATAACCGCTCACGACTTGTTTGTGTTCTTGGTAGAACTATTCACATGAGGCCTGACTTATGCATTGGTATGACTTTTATTAGTGAAACCGATCTTAAGTAATCACCTGGGGTATGATCGGGTTGTGTATGTCTGAACTTATTACTGGGAAGAGGGGAACCGATTCTAGTAAGAGGTGCAGTGTATCACAAGGGGAACCGATCCTTGTATGAGGTGCAGCAAGGTTTATGGAAGAAAGGGGAACCGATCCTATGAACATGTGCAACATGTTTTTGGGAAGGGGGAACCGATCCTATGGACATGTGCAGTACGTACAAGTTAGATACCAAATATATGTGGGGAGCCGATCCTAGTACCTAGTCAGCCATATCTTTGGTAATCTAGTGTAACTATGCACAATACTCACATTGAGGTAGAACCGAAACTAGTTTTGGTAGAACCGTAAACCCATGAGTTGTGATTGAGTTGTACTTGATCAATCACATAGTTCTTGAAAGTCAGATAAACCAATTCTAAACTTGTTTGGAAGTGTGGTAAATCGGTTTCAAGTGAGGAAGCATGGAAAAAACTTGCAAGAGTAAGATGTCGACACACTTTGAACACGGTGCATTAATGCTTATTTTATTTTGTTCAAAGATATTCCTTAAAGGCTAAGAAGGAAGTAGATCCCAAGATCGAATTAAATAAGTTAAGAATCTTTTTAATTAAGGGTTTTTAATTATATATGGAAAATAAGAATTAGTAATGTGCATTTGCTAATCAAAGATTTTCCAAGGAGATTTCGATCATTATTTTTGGACAGTACATTCACAGGAATTATGAAAACCGAATTTGGTGGAGTAATGAAAATATCTTGAGAATATTTTCGGTTTTGGAAATTCCTTGGTGTCCAAACTTCCTTGTCTATAAATACTTTGAGTTTGCATTTCTAGCAAACTAATCCTGCGTTACATAGACTTACTCTTTTGTCTTTGTTACTGGTGAAGCCACCTATCGGAGAGGAGAGTAATCTAATTATGTGAAATCTCTTACGACCACTCAATTTAAAGTCTTCTTTGGGATTGAGAAGCTCTAGAGTGACCCGTTGGTGGGAAACTAGATATTGCGGTTTATATTTAGTTTTCGTATTGATTTGATTGACTAACGTTAGTTGAACTTTGATTGCACCTAGTTTGTTTATGCTTGAGAATCTTCTCTTCTGATATAAGATTCACTCAAACTAGGTCAAGGTTTCGACAGGGATCTTTAGACTGTTGTTAGATCTAAAGACGATCTTGTGATAATCCATTGTTAACAGACTCCGTTTTTTGTGTGATTGATCACAAGAGATTCAAGTAGTTGTGTGTAGGTGTTTATTGAAGATCTAAGAATTTTTGAAGACAAAGAAGATATTGAAGATTTCTAACTTGGCTTTTACAATCTTTGGTGTGCACAATAATTGTTTGGGAAAAAGAGGATCCAATTAATAATCGGTTTATCCTTGTGGTAGATTGGATTGATTAATTGAGGTAGATCGGCATCAACACATATCACTTAGTTGAAGAGTGTTGTTGGCTTAATCTTAACAATTGCTTTTGGGCATTTGAACATAAGATAGATCTTGGAACCTGGCAAAGGAGGTTATCTTAAGATAAACCAGGGAACCTTTGCGCAACTCATATCACTTGGTTGAAGAGAGTTGATACCAAACAAATTTGTTGTTCCTTTACTGTTTGGAATACGAACCAAAAGAATTGGTCCAAGTACGTGAATTGTTTACAGGTTGGAGGCGTGGGAATATAGACGAAACTAGGTGAACTATAGGTTTAGTTGCTTGGTCTCAGCTATACGAAGTTTTCTTATTTTGTATAGCGGCTTAATACTGAGAGTATTTAATTCTGAACTAGGTCCCGGGGTTTTTCTGCATTTGCGGTTTCCTCGTTAACAAAACCTTGTTGTGTCGTTTACTTTATATTTCCGCATTATAATTGTTTTATTATAATTAAAGTAAATTGCGCAAACGTTAATTCCTATTTACTTGATACATGAATCCTATTGAGTTTGGTTAAGTCCGAACCTTTGTATAAAGTAAACACACTTTGTTGTTGTATTGTCTTGATCTAGTATCCATAGACGATCACACAAAGTGTGAAACGATTTGTTGTATTGTCTCGACTCAGTCCATAGAAAATCACTTTCTGGGAAAGGACTTATAGGAAGGAAAAGTTATAGCTTGAGGTATATTTGGGGTACCCTCGCCTTTTCAATTGGTATCAGAGAAGGAAAACACGAAAAGATCTAACAATCTGTGTTTGGAGCGATCCATCCTATAAGATATGAGTCAAAATAAGAAAAGCAAAGCTAAACTTATGAAGAACTCAGCTAACGTAGGGCAAGATAATGAGAATGTCATCTAAGAGAAGGCCAGTAAAAACCGGTCTCAAAAGTCTTTACAAAAGACAGAGAAAAAGTCTATGACTAAAGACTCTATTGCATATCAGGTTGCTGATCAGAAAAGGTTGGTTTTAAAACTAAAGAAACCTGATATGGATTCAAGTCCAATTTGTGGTGAAAAATCATCTAAAAAGATATTCGATTCTCTCATATGTCCAAGCTCTAAATCTGGTAAGATGATGAGGAGATTTTTCAAACAAATTGAGAACCTTTCAGAAAAGGGAAAATCCATTGATAGTCTAGATGATGTCATAGAACTTATAGTTCAATTGAATGTAAGGATTTGTGAAGAAAACCGATATACTGTAAGTCTTCAAAATAATCTGATTGATTGCGAGGAACAAAAATTGAACTTGTGTAACAAAGTTCATCTGCAGACTACAAAGTGTGAAAATATTACTCATTCGCTGGAACAATCACAAATGAGGAATATGATCTTGATTGAAGATCTTCTTACAAGAACATGCCAAAAGGTATATCTAGATAAGTGTCTAGAAAATTATTTCCATCTTGGAATGAATACCTTAAGGGAACATATAGAATGTCTAGAACGAGAGACAATAGCAATTAGTCAAATGACTAATCTTGATCACACGGGTTCTAGTTCAAAGAATATTCTATCCTGGGCTCAGGATATACTTGAGGAGATTACATATCGAAATAATCTTAATCAAGAAGGAGGGTTCAACACCCAAGAGCGAGAGAAAGTATCTTCAAAGGAGGAACTTGATGAGGTAAATCCTCATCCTAATGCTTAAAACTCATTAGAATGTGCATCCTTACTTTGCCCAATCTTCGGATGTAAGGAAGCACATTAGATGGGAAAGTAGAATCCTAATAACATCTCTAATTCAACATAGAGACATTACACGATCAACCTTAAGAACGTTTGATAATCTTATGAGTAGAAAGGTTGTGTTACAACAACTCGTGTAATAAGGATTGTGGTAAGAAAATATCCCTTGGTATTAATTTCAAAGATAATCTCTTTGAGAAAGTTGTGTGTAACATATTAGATACGAAAATATTTTCAAATATGATCAGAATTATTTATATAAGGATGATATCTATGTTTGGTATGTGTTAAAGGTATTTCAAGTATAAGTTCTCAGCGTGTCTGAAAAAGTATACAAAAGGATGTACTCTCAAACCAGATCTCAAGCAAATCTTCTGAAAGCTTTGAGTGGAATGACATCTAAGGAAACATTTCATCCTGATAATACCTTCAAGAAATCTGGTTGTGAAGATGCAGAAAAATAAAAGGAAGATGTTACTAATCTCCTTGTCCAAAATAGTTTGGATGCCAAGATTGATATTATCAATCTTCGAAAGGTTCTCCTCAGTACGATATAAACTCACCATAGACAGGCAGCACTTCTGAGAAATGTTATTCATAACCAAAGGAAGCTAATCAAACTTGGAATCGGCAATAAGGAGTTCTCTCGTAATATTAATCGAAAGGTTAATGCTCTAGCATGTGAACATAATCAAGGTACTGTATGTAGAATCCGAGATATCAGTCGAGATGATGTTGATGAAGATCCTGAAAAATTTGAGGTAATTGAAGATGATCTTTGAAAAACAAGATTAGAAAAATAGTGCTTTCATTGATTGTATAAGTTTATTGAATAAAACTATTATGAATAAAGTTATTTGATTTAAAAAATTTCTTGTGATAGTTTTTTGATTTACATTGCCGGTACTTTAATGCTTTATTTTATATGCTATGTATGTTTATGAGATGTTTGATTTCGGTTTTATACCTTGATACTCGATATCATAATATGTTGTGAACCTTTATGGTTTGGGTGACTTTTTGATTTAGCAAGATTAAGTTCTAGCCCAAGTTGGTAGGCTTTATCAAAGGATCATGAGGGATTCCTGTAGAAAAAATATGTGAAAAAGTCACAATATGTTGAATCGGTTTTGGTTTAGCATAAAAGCTTATGTGTTTCGACGGTTTTCAACTTTTACTTGCAATTGTTAAAAATGGATTTTCAACCTTTCTCTGGTAAAGGTTGGTTGTTGTTATTATTTTTTTTTTGGCATAAGAATGATAACATGATGGTATTTCGATATCAATTCTCCCGGAAGAAGAAAGCGATGGAATCATATTTGGAGAAGTTGGATGCGAAATTGAGGTAACAATCTTGTTAGTTAATTATTTTCCTGTTTTAAGAAAAGCCTATTTTTATTTGATATATATATTGCTTTTCCTTAAAAGAAATTGTTGGTAAAATTGATATGTTTATTCCATTATGAATGTACGGATGTGTGTTTTATTCAATTGTTTCCGGTTAAGTAAAACTTTTGCTATCTTGCTTTGTTGTGTGATATCAATAGTTTAGGCTTACGAAATTTGGTGTAATTGCGGTGCTTTAATGTTTATGTTAATTCAATTACTTACAGTTAAGTAAAACAATTGTTATTTTGCTTTATTGTGTAGTATCAATTGTTTAAGCTTACAAAATTTCGGTGCAATAATGAAACTTTTGTTTATATATGTTGTTTCCATTGTATCCGGTTAAGGTTAATAATTATGCAAGTTGATTTATTGGTTTGTATGAATTATTTATGTCTTAACGAATGAATATGTTTCCGTTGTTTAGTCCAATTCGATTCCGGATAAGCTAAGTTAAGTTAATTCTGATCTTAGTTAGACTTATCAAAGTGGAGGTTTCGGTTATTCAAGTCTAGCCGAAAGCCTAAAAAAGGAAATTCTAGTTAACTAACCTAGTATTTGGCTTGTTTGAAATCTAAAGGTATAAGTTATATGGATAATTAGAACCTGATGAGAAAAATGAAGTTTATCTTTGTTTTGGTCTTATCGAATGAAGCGGTTGTATTTATACAATCGGTTTAGCAAAGGGACTAACTTGCTTAGTTGATTTTTGGTTTGCTAAACTAGTTGGGAAAATTGCTTCGGACAATTATTTCCATGATAACATATCAAAACGTAATTACTTTGTAGTTTCAGTTTTGATATTGGTTATCAAAAATGGTGTGTAAAACCCTCATGCTTGACTCAACAGGTTGCAAGTCTATTTTGAGATTTGTAAGATCCTTTTCATGTTGTCCTTTATTTGTTCGATTCTTTGTCATTTTTGTGACAAAAGGGGGGAGAAATATATGGAGGAACCAAGTGATGTTGGTATCAATTTATGGTTGATTGGTGTCACTAGGGAAGAGGACAATGGTGCTTGAACGTTTATCTAACGAATGAGGAAAAGCATAGACTAAGGGGGAGTAACATATAATATGAATGGGATAAAAAAGATGTGCGGATTGAAAATCTACCTAGCTCACCTTTAGGGGGAGTATAAGCTTTGTTATTATAGTGCAGCTGCTGTATTTTTGAGGATTGAATGAATGCAGGTTATGTGCTGTGGATTCAGGAATCAAGCGTATGTGTAATGAATTCTTATAATTTGTTTATCCATATGATTGTAAGAGTTTTGTCACTAAAAGTGACAAAGGGGGAGATTGTTAAAGCATTGCTCGGTTGAACCCACCAAGCGTTGGTATGTCAAGCTTGGTTGCCATATTTTAGTGAAGCAAAACTCATTTAAGAGTCACTTGATTTAAATGTACTAGAGTCAACTTCGTATAGGTTAGCTTGAAAGTATTAGGGTGAGACATTACAAGAAGTGAAGAAGTGCAGAGCTACAACGACAACATAATCCTTCCACTTGAGGTTAGTGATATTTGACTTGAACTGTTTCATTCCCTAACGTATCTTTCAAGTCATGCATATTGAAAACATAAAACTGCAAAGCATGAACACTCTAGATAGATATAATATTAAGGAATTCAATATGAAGTTTCTTGCTTAACCATTAAACTTTGTATATAAGACATCGACATAATCATATGAATGCTATTGTGATTATATATGGGTTTGATGATAGGATTTCATCCTAGGGAACAATGTTTACATGTGTTCTAAGGAAGTAAGTTCATGATATGTGGTCGTGAACCGAAAAGGAAATCTCCAGGCGTTATTGGGGCTGTTCTTCATTGCATATCTTATGAACGACCAATATGTGTGATTAGTATAACCGGTCACGACTTATTTGTGTTCTTGATAGAACTATTCACATGAGGCCTGACTTATGCATTGGTATGACTTTTATTAGTAAAAACGATCTTAATTAATCACCTGGGGTATGATCGGGTTGTGTATGTCTGAACTTATTACTGGGAAGAGGGGAACCGATCCTAGTAAGAGGTGCAGTGCATCACAAGGGGAACCGATCCTTGTATGAGGTGCATCAAGGTTTATGGAAGAAAAGGGGAACCGATCCTATGAACACGTGCAACACGTTTTTGGGAAGGGGGAACCGATCCTATGAACATGTGCATTGCTTACAAGTTAGATACCAAATATATGTGGGGAACCGATCCTAGTACCTAGTCATCCATATCTTTGTTAAGCTAGTATAACTATGCATAGTACTCACATGGAGGTAGAACCGAAACTTGTTTTGGTAGAACCGTAAACCCATGAGTTGTGATTGAGTAGTACTTGATCAATCACATAGTTCTTGAAAGTCAGATGAACCAATTCTAAACTTGTTTGGAAGTGTGGTAAATCGGTTTCAAGTGAGCAAGCATGGAAAAGACTTGCAAGAGTAAGATGTCGACACTCTTTGAACACGGTACCTTAATGCTTATTCTATTTTGTTCAAAGATATTCCTTAAAGGCTAAGAAATAAGTAAATCCCAAGATCGAATTAAATAAGTTAAGAATATTTTTAATTAAGGGTTTTTAGTTATATATGGAAAATAAGAATTAGTAATGTGCATTTGCTAATTAAAGATTTTCCAAGGAGATTTCGATCATTATTTTTGGATAGTACATTCACAGGAATTATGAAAACCGAATTTGGTGGAGTAATGAAAATATCTTGAGAATATTTTCGGTTTTGGAAATTCCTTGGTGTCCAAACTTCCTTGTCTATAAATACTTTGAGTATGCATTTCTAGCAAACTAATCCTGCGTGACATAGACTTACTCTTTTGTCTTTGTTACAGGTGAAGCCTCCTATCGGAGAGGAGAGTAATCTAATTAGGTGAAATATCTTATGGCCGCTCAATTTAAAGTCTTCTTTGGGATTGAGAAGCTCTAGCGCGACCCGTTGGTGGGAAACTAGATATTGCGGTTTATCTTTAGTTTTCGTATTGATTTGATTGACTAATGGTGGTTGAACTTTGATTGCACCTAGTTTGTTTATGCTTGAGAATCTTCTCTTCTGATAAAAGATTCACTCAAACTAGTTCAAGGTTTCGACAGGGATCTTTAGACTGTTGTTAGATCTAAAGACTATCTTGTGATAATCCATTGTTAACAGACTCCGTTCTGTTATGTGATTGATCACAAGAGATTCAAGTAGTTGTGTACAGGTGTTTATTGAAGATCTAAGAAGATTTGAAGACAAAGAAGATATTGAAGATTTCTAATTTGGCTTTTACAATCTTTGGTGTGCACAATACTTGTTTGGGAAAAAGAGGATCCAATTAATAATCGGTTTATCCTTGTGGTAGATTGGATTGATTAATTGAGGAAGATCGGCATCAACACATATCACTTGGTTGAAGAGTGTTGTTGGCTTAATCTTAATAATTGCTTTTGGGCATTTGAACATAAGATAGATCTTGGAACCTGGCAAAGGAGTTTATGTTAAAATAAAAAAGGAACCTTTACGCAACTCATATCACTTGGTTGAAGAGAGTTGATACAAAACAGATTTGTTGTTCCTTTAATGTTTGGAATACGATCCAAAGGAATTGGTCCAAGTACGTGACTTATTTACAGGTTGGAGGCGTGGGAATACAGACGAAACTAGGTGAACTATAGGTTTAGTTTCTTAGTCTTAACTATACGAAGTTGTCTTATTTTGTATAGCGGCTTAATCCTGAGAGTATTCAATTTTGGACTAGGTCCCGGGGTTTTTCTGCATTTGCGGTTTCCTCGTTAACAAAATCTTGCTGTGTCATTTACTTTATATTTCTGCATTATAATTGTTTTATTATAATTAGAGTAAATTGCACAAACGTTAATTCCTATTTACTTGATACGTGAATCCTATTGAGTTTGGTTAAGTCCGAACCTTTGTATAAAGTAAACACACTTTGTTGTTGTATTGTCTCGATCTAGTATCCATAAAAGATCACACAAAGTGTGAACCGATTTGCTGTATTCTCTCGACTTAGTCCATAGACAATCACTTTCGGGGAAAGGACTTATAGGAAGGAAAAGTTATAGCTTGAGGTATATTTGGGGTACCCTCGCCTTTTCAGCAAAAACTAAAGAAATGCCTATTGATTGGCTCGAGCTGAAGGAGCGCGCACGCTCCCTAAGTTTTTTTTTTTTTTTGAACTTGGTCGGTAGCCACTGACCAGCATTGTGTGAAACCATTACAGTTTTCTAAGAATCAATGTAAGGGGCACCTTGTCTCCAAATCAATTGATGTTGAAAGCCTACCTGCCGTTCTTCAAATGTTAGGCCGGGGTGCAACAACTAAAGCAATGCCTATTGATTGGCTCGAGCTGAAGGAGCGCACACCTCCATAAGTTTTTTTTTTTTTTTTGGAACTTGATTGGTGGCCACTGACCAGCATTGTGTGAAACCATTACAGGTTTCTAAGAATCAATGTAAGGGGTCACCTTGTCTCCAAATCAATTGATGTTGAAAGCCTACTTGCCGTTCTTCAAACGTTAAGCCGGGGTGCAACAACTAAAGAAATACCTATTGATTGGCTCGAGATGAAGGAGCGCGCACGTTCCCTAATTATTATTTTTTTTGGAACTTGGTCGGTGGCCACTGGCCAGCATTGTGTGAAACCATTACAGTTTTCTAATAATCAATGTAAGGGGTCACCTTGTCTCCAAATCAATTGATGTTGAAAGCCTACCTGCCGTTCTTCAAACGTTAGGCCGGGATGTAACAACTAAAGCAATGCCTATTGATTGGCTCGAGCTGAAGGATCGCGCACGCTCCCTAATTTATTTATTTTTGGAACTTGGTTGGTGGCCACTGGCCAGCATTGTGTGAAACCATTACAGTTTTCTAAGAATCAATGTAAGAGGTCACCTTGTCTCCAAATCAATTGATGTTGAAAGCCTACCTGTCGTTCTTCAAACGTAAGGCCGGAGTGCAACAACCAAAGCAATGCCTATTGATTGGCTCGAGCTGAAGGAGCGCGCACGCTCCCTAAGTTTTTTTTTTTTTTTTTTTTTTTTTTTTGGTACAAACCCCCCTAAGTTGTTGAATTCTACTAAAGCACTCAATTGATTTCAAGATTCCGCTTTTCTCCATCCACTTTGAAAAATGTTGCCCTATGAAGCAACATCTTATCACTTACCCACTTGATTGCATTGTTGTGCAATTTTGACACATAAAATGGCTCATAATTCCTTAAGATTCTTACAACTTGTTGCATTGTTGTTCTAAATATATGACATCACCCCACCATACACATATCATTTTCACTTCAGTACTTAGTGGAATAATTATAGGTGATCCCAACTCTCTTCTAGATGACCATGATTGAGCTACACATTTACTAAACTTTCAAAGACGAAGTAACCGCCGATTTCCCGGACGGCACCTGCACCGGCTAAGACGGCACCGGCATGTGGCTAACAGCTACTGTACCACCCACACCGGTACAGAAATAAATTCAAAGACAGGAACCCATACTTTTTGTCTGAAATTACCAACTTATCCTCAGAACTAATCGGACAGAACGTGTCCTTAATAAAGCTGAAACCAAACTGATTCAAGGCTACGTTGGTCACTATCGATTACACAGATCAAAAGAGAGAGAGAGAGAGAGAGGGGAAAGAAAAAAGGAAAAGGGGTAAATTTTTCTTCTTCTTTTGGTTTCGGTCGATTTGATTGATCAGATCATTCATTCAATTGATTCTTCGCAGTTAAAGTTATAAGTATGAGTAGCGGAGATCTCTTAAACATTCAACCAACAGAGCTCAAATTTCCATGTAAGCTTCTTTTGATTTTTTTTTGGGGGATTTTTTTTGATTTTGTTGATTGTTTGCCCTAGATTACTGTATTTGATTTGATTTAATGAGTTTCTGTTTTGTTTGTTTTGTGATTAGTTGAATTGAAAAAGCAGAGTTCATGTTCTTTGCAACTAACGAACAAAACCAATGAATATGTTGCTTTCAAGGTGATTTCATCTCTGATTTCTCCTTCTGTTTTCATCCTTTTTCTTTGTTTTTTGTCTCTTCTAATCTCTTCCTGTTGGTTTGGATGATTTGAAGGTTAAAACGACGAATCCAAAGAAATATTGTGTTCGTCCAAACACAGGAATTGTATTACCTGGAGCAACATGCGATGTTACAGGTGATGATTCTTGATTGATTCATTGATTTTACAGATCTATTGTTGTTTTTAGATGGTGAGTTTTGATTTTTGTTTTTTATTTGGGTTTAGTAACGATGCAAGCACAGAAGGAAGCTCCACAGGATATGCAATGCAAAGACAAGTTCCTTCTACAGAGTGTTACAGCACCAGAAGGTGCAACGGGGAAGGACATTACACCTGAAATGGTAAATATTCTGTGTTTTAATTGATTTTCTTAGAGGAGTTTGATTGGTTTGACTCTGGTATTCATGTGTTTTGTTTTTCTTTTTGTTTTTCTAGTTTAACAAAGAAAGTGGAAAGGTTGTTGAGGAATTCAAATTGAGGGTTATTTATATTCCAGCTAATCCACCTTCGCCGGTACCTGAAGGATCTGAGGAAGGATCTTCTCCTAGGGCTTCTGGTGTGGAGAATGGGAATCCAGGAACTTCTTTGTTTGATGCTGTAAGTAATTCAGTAATTATGCTATGTTAAAATTTCACTAGTTATAACTTGTAGCTTATTGAGCCAATATATGTAATTTGCTAGCTGCATGTTTCTCTTCCCATCTTCAATGGTAATTTGATATTATAATGATTGCATAGGATAGTAC
The DNA here is from genome assembly GCA_023529315.1 of Papaver bracteatum. Classification (NCBI taxonomy): domain Eukaryota; kingdom Viridiplantae; phylum Streptophyta; class Magnoliopsida; order Ranunculales; family Papaveraceae; genus Papaver; species Papaver bracteatum. Next base: position 1,370,036 of record JAJJWX010005012.1, read on the forward strand.
GCTTTTGAAAAAGTTCCCTTTGAAACTTCGTTCACAGTTTAGGTTGTTATACTTTCTTAGTTACCATTGGCATTGTTAATTCATTGGATTAAACACTTAGGATCAAACAAAGAAGTCCCTTGACGAAACGAAATGAGAATCAGGGAACTTCTTTGTTTGATGCTGTAAGTAATTCCTTCGTATGTTATTACTGATAACTTATTGTACGAATCTATGTCATCTGCTTGCGTTTATCAAAAATAAATGTCATTTGCTAGTTCCATGTTTCTCTTCCCATGCTCAATGAGAATTTGACTTTATAATGTTGGAATAGGATATCATGCCCTTGAAAAAGTTCCCTATGATACTTCGTTTGCTATTTAAGTTGTTTACTAAAACAATATAACACTTAGTAACAATATCCCAGTAATTTGGTTGTTATTCATTGGCTTCTGTATTTGCTCTCTTAAATTGCAAATACAGTTTTCATTATGGAACTGAAAAAAACTGTTGCCAACATTAAAAAGTGTATTTTTATGGAACTCGGCTGCTGTGTTTGAACTTCTCAGGTATCAAGATCTCTCGAGGAGCCAAAGGAGAAATCGGAGGTAAAAGTTTCTCTTTTAAAACCAAATTTTCCCATATATGATTGTCTATAGAACTATAAGAAAATGCTTTATAGGTTTTAAGTTGGTAAATCTTCTTTTTCACACCAGTGTTTTGCTTAAACCAGCTCTTGATCTAGGATAGATAGTTTGATAGATATCTGCTTTTGCCTTCTGCCAGAACTCAGGTGATTAGTATGTTACTTTGTCTTGGGTTGAAAATTTTCACCGTCATTTTGTTTATAGTATCCTAAAACTAGTGCAAATTTGTGGACCCCCTAAAAACTGGGGTGCTCATTCCCCACATTCTTATTGGTTATTCATTTGACTAGTGTTTTTCTTTATTGTATTTTATTTCTATATGCATTGAAAACATTAGAACTTAATAGCAACATGGTGGTTTTTAGGAGAGCAAAAAAATTAGTTAAGTAAAACAATCAAGGTGCACCCTGATTTTTAAGGGGTGTACAAATTTACAGGTGATGTTCTTTAAAAGGACATCTTACATTGGTGAATCTGTCGAGTAGTAGGGGTAGTTAAAATCACATTAGATGCATACTATATAATAAACAAAGTTTAAGTAAATTAAAATGCTAATGGTGCTGTCCTGGAAATATAGGCCTTTCACTTCTGTTTCTCTCATGGATAGAAGGGGGAGGTCTGAGGAGTATTTTAGGGAATGATTTGATGGCCCTGGCAGGAAAGAAGTACCTGTATCACAAATTGGATCATCCTAGTCAAGGATGAGATCTTAAAATACAAACCCTTTTGAAGGCAGAATGATAAATTATAGACCCTCCAAGATGATGTACGTCAATGTGCTTGCCTGTCCCTCTCTTGCTCAGATTACCAAAAGCTTGCTTCCTCTAGTAGCTCAATCAATTGAGGGACAGAGATGTCACTGCAAAGTAGATGTTTGTCCAAACCTCTCCTGGAGTTGTATCAAGCATTGTGAGAACAAATGTATCTCTGAAACTGTAGGGGCCAATCTGTCCTAGAGGCTTTTTTACTTAAAAGCCACTTTTGTTGGGACATATTTCGTTACTACTTCTCGATGGTTTTAAAAGGAAAACGAAGAAAGAAGGTGATGGGGATAAATTTTAGTTATAAATAAAGATTTTAAAATGAATGTAGTGACTTGGGAGTGGATATATGGGCATTAGCAACGACGGACAACTAAGTAATTATTGATGATACATTCAATACGAGTAAAAAGAACTTTGCTGGAAGTAGAAGCATGTAGAATTGAGGAGCATTATACCAGCTATGGGTCAATACTTTTGGCTTTAGCCCTCTATACTTCTGGCAATTTTACTATTTCATTGCATGTTTTAAGTGGCACATTCGGAAATGCAACTGGAGCTGTTAATGTCTAATCCTATTACACATTTGGACCTTTCTACACCTAGGCTGAGAGCCACATTTGGACTGTTTACCTGCATGGAAGTTCCTGTTTTAGAATATAGTCATTGCAATTTGTTTATGTTACTAGCAAATTCCTGTATTCTCATCTTTAGATATTTAAACTTGATTATTTATTCCAAGCTGAACTTGTTGTAGGATTTCTTCAGATCAGAAGCCCTTAGGGAAACCATGTCACAGGAGGTTCTTTTGTGGTTAATTGATTAAGTTGCTCCTTTGATATGATAAAATGCTTCAGTGTTTATACTGTCAATTCATAGTGTAAGATAAACACTGATATGATGTAAGCTTCATTTGGGCTGCTTGACCCAGGCTTCACCTAGTTCTGAAAATGTTGCCAGATACTTATTACAAGTTATGCTGTTCATTTTTATTACATTTTCTCATGATATATGTTGGCTGCATGACTAAGTGATGGACTGTTTACATTCAACAGGCATGGTCTATGGTTTCCAAGTTGACCGAGGAGAAGAATTCTGCTGTTCAACAAAATCAAAAGCTTCGCCAAGAACTGGTATGACTCGAGCATCCTACTAGTGTTTTTTCATTCAGTATTCATAAATCTCAGTCCTTGATTTTTCTTCTTACGGTGTTGTCTCCTATTGTTTTTTAGTAATCTGCTTTGAATGATGTTTCTGTTATATATGTTTGCCTATATCGCCTGTATGAATTTAAGGACATACTAACAACCTAACTGTGAGGTAGCATAAATCCATGATACACCTTTCTTTGTAGGATTATTTTTTAATCTTAGAGTATCTGCAATTCCAAACAGCTATAATTTTTTCTTGGAACTGCCACAAAGTTTCAGATATTTGCGTAACCTGCTTACAACACTAAAACCCGAACTTCAGTTTCCTTTGTCCCAACCTTTTCCCAGTTCTGCAAAATTTGACTTTGGTAAGGAACTGATTACGTAGTTGTGTAAACCATATGCATTCTGCTGGATAGACACATTAATTGCTACAAGGATGCTATATGATAACCGACTGCAGACAGATAAGATGGTTCGCTTGTAGTGTTTGATGGACAGTAGAATGGAGTAACAGAATTATTACTTATAACACATAATTCATGAACTAAATGATTTTCATTATTTTGGTCTGGTCTGGCTTTGTAGACTGTCTTATCCCCCTTGTAGGATATTATTTTCCTCGAAAATGAGATATCATTCTCTGTTTGTGGCCCTTTTGACTATTTGTATCTTATATTATTCTCATTACATTTGTTATACTTACTTGGGGGTTTAGCTGACATGGACTTTGGTTTGATGACAACCTTTTTCTAGTTTTTTATTTCTTATGTTCTTTTTATTTAGTTAATTGCAATACTTCTATGCAAGGTGTATCCTAATGACGCTATTGTGTTAAACAGGAATTAATGAGAAAAGAAATTAGCAAAAACCGTCCTGGTGGCGTTTCTTTCCTGTTTGTGGTGGTGGTTGGTCTCCTCGGACTATTAGTTGGATTCCTTGTGAAGAAGTCATAAGAATGCTGGTACCATATATTGTAAGAAGCGTGTCGTCGGCCTCTCATCTCTAGAAACTACTGTGTCAGACGCATCTTTTTGTGTTATTTGATTTTATTAAACAATTTTAAATAGGTGAGACAACCTTCTGTGTTTTTGTATAAAAATTTGGTAAATCTTTGGTCACGTATTACTGCCTCTAGGGTTTTAATACACCATGTGGAAGAATGAAATTTCTTTCTTTTCTTTTCCTTTTTTTTTCTTTTTTCCTGTGTTCCAACCCGACTATCAATTAACGTGACTGAGCTCCTTCACTGAACCCTGTTTTAGAATTGCTATCTATGACCTCATTTTCGTGAATAACTTGACTGCGATAACTACATACTGGGTGCAGGGTTATTTCCATCAAGTCCTTGTTAACGTTATTTCCATCAAGTCCTTGTTAACGTATCTTCTATGGAATTTGGAAAGTATATATGATCATTTGAACAATCAACTGCAGACATGTCTCGGTTTGTCAAGTTCTTAAGGAGCTTAATAATTTTCTTCCTTAACTAGATTGTGATGGTATCAGCTCGGCTCCGTATCTTTGGCTTCAAACCTTGTACTTGGAAAAAGTATTCATGGCAATTGAGTTTGGTTTGGGATTTTGGATTTCGATTTCTCAAAGACTGAGTAGTACAAGTATTTACTATATAAAGTTTGCGAAATTGTTACACAAAATATTTTTTTTTTTTTACTAGCGTTTATTTTGTGAATTTGTACACATATACCATGAACATTTTACTGACTTGCATCATAGAAAAACGAAGAAACAACAACAGATCAAACCATAACCCAAAAATTAATCTAATTGCATTGCATGAAAACATGCTGGAGCTTCTTCTGCATCTAGCTATCTTAATGACCGGATGATCCAATTTCTTCGAGCTCGATTCCTTCCGCTGCAAATCTAGTTTCTTTATAAACGTACCACTTTGCAGCAATCATATAAACTGCAAAGTTTAGAATGCTTAGCCCAGCTAACAACCAGTAAAAGTCATATAGCTTCCCCTGGTTTATATTGTCCGCTAACCACGGATGCGTGTCGCCAGTAATCATGTGCACAATCGAAACCAAGAGAGAACTGAGAAAGAAACCTAGTGCGAGTGTGCTCAGAAACAAACCGGTACTCATAGTTTTCATCCCTTTCGGACACTCTCTTAGGAAGAAATCAAGTTGCCCTGTATAGGTAAAAGCCTCACCAGCACCAACTATCAAGAACTGTGGGATCAACCAGAAAACAGTTAACGGTATAGTGGCATTCGGATCATTCGCTAACCCGTTTGTTCGTGCTGCATTTAACCGCTTTATTTCCGTCAGAGCAGCCACTGCCATAGCAATTACGGAAAGCACGAGGCCTACACCGATACGCTGTAACGGGGATAGACCATGCTTGTTTTTTAGTACTTTCCGGCAAATCGGAGCAATCAACCGGTCGTAAATCGGGACCGTCAGCAGAATGCTAGCTACGAAGAAAACCGTAAGCGAACCACCAGGAATCAGGAAATTTCCGAGTTTCCGGTCCATGGTAGTTGCCTGGGCGACGGAGAATGTCGTCATCTGAGCATACACCGTCCAAAACATTATCGTCGTTGCCCATATTGGTAACATCCGCACCACCATTTTCACCTCTTCGACGTCCGTTAGAGTCGACAAACACCACTTATTATCGATATATTGCTTGTTTTGCTCTACATCACTGTCCTTGATTGCCGCCTTATCGAGAAAACTGCGCATACAAATACACGTAACTATTAATAAAACGATTCACGGCACCAAGATCTAAAATCATGTGCATTATTTGAACAAAGTGAGACAAGTTATAAATGTCAATTGGGTCGGTTTGGACGTGATCCATATTTTTTTCCCCTCTTGTGGTCCATGAAAGTAGATATGACTAGATTAATGTCTACGTCGCCTAGCTAGATTAGATCGATCACATCCACAACAGTGAGGCGGGCGCTGCTTTATATTTTAAGTTTTTTTTTTATGGTGCAAGAGAATCATACGCCTAGTGTGACCTCATAAGAGAAAGTGAATCATATGATCAGTCTGAGAATCTATATATATATATATATATACTTTTGCTGATGAATGCGACAGAAGAACAAACACAGAGACGATTCAGTAGTAACTCAGCTAAGCTGGTCATGCCCCATACTGAATTTACTCGTGAATCATCTTTGGATTTCGTCACTGTCTCACTCTCTTTTCCTACCTACCAAATATTAATGTATATACTAGCTAGTTGTGTGATATCATCATCAATCATACTTCAAAATTATTAACAAAAATGATAGGGAAAAAACACGAGCCACTTGACACCCGGTGGGTGGCGTGGCGTGTTTTCGACTGCTAATCAGAAAGATTTTTTCGGATCACATTCAGCCAGATAAGGTGATTAGGGTGAACAACAAATTAAAATAAACGTAAAAACTAAATAAGGAAGCATATCATATCATTACTATGCTTTGAGTCAATATTTCCAATACAGGAGTGTGCACCGAAAACTCGATTATTGGCTTGTGGGTGCGTTAAACCACTAGAGATACGTATTTTTGGCTTATGTTCAAATAGACATATTTACGGCTCTAATTCATGATGTTTATCCCGGAGAGTGCACCCTACTATGACTCAATTATTAGATATAATGAGATAAAATGACATAATTTTCTCACCGGCCAAAGAAAACCAATCTATACTCGATAAATATGAATACTTTAAATCATAGCTCAACCCTTTATCAATAATTTATATCGAATTGTCTGGAAAGTGGAATCTAAGTGTCTCTATAATCATCAACTCTGGATTATTATAAGTTAGCTTTCCAATGTAAAATTTGATTTTTGTTTTATGCACTTTTTGGATATATACTAAATGAAAACTTTAAAGACAGATTCCGAAATGAATTACGTACCGGAATTGTTTGCTATGAGGTAGTTTTTGCTTCTGGGCTTTCTTTTTTCCGTCGTCTTGTACTTTGTCGTCGAGGTCGAAAAGAAGTGACGAATCTGACGGTAACTCCAAATGACGTTTCCTCCATGCAGCAACAAAAACCGTCGCTATTTGTGTTAACGGACTACCTACGAGGTTTTTGAAACGGTATTTCCTCGTCCCGGATAAGAAAATAACGAGGCCTAAAAGGATAGTCGTCGCACAAATACCGTAACCCCATTGTCTTCCGATGTTGTCTTGGATGTAAACAAGTACTGTGACGGCCAACAACGCTCCAAGACTTATGAAGAAGAAAAACCAGTTGAAAAAAGTAGTCATTTGAGATTTTTCCTTTTTATCGGATTCGTCGAACTGATCGGAACCAAAACCAGATACACTTGATTTTAAACCGCCGGTACCGAGTGCAGTTAAGTAAAGTGCCATGTAAAGAACCGTGAGCTGAGTACTGGTTGCTGGAATACATTCTGATGAGCCGACTACGGCACACTTTGGTGGCCGAAGGCTTGGAATTACGGTAGATATTGTCAATATCGTCACACCCTGTAATCGGGAAAATTACATACGGTTAAAACTAAGAAAATGAATAAAATATAGATCCCTAGGCTTCAATAATTGTTTTTGAATATTAAAGACGATGAGACCGATCTCATTCAACAAGATCATGTAACTGTATCCAGCAGGGACATTTATTCGTGGAATTATTTTTTAATTATTTATATTTCAACGGAAAATCTAATCGCACTTGGTCGAGTTTTGTCGAACCTTAATTAAATATGATTATTATTTTATTTCAGGCAAGTATCTTACCATGGCTTGAACAGTGGCAAAGATGGCTATGGTGAGATATCTGCACAAGATCAACAAAAATGAGGTAATCAAAATCAGAAAACAGAAATCATCAAGATCGTAAAAAGAAACTACACTGGTTATAGTATATACTGACCGTCCGAGAAATGTATCGGCGATGAATCCACCGAGCAAGCAAAGCATGAACGACGTCCCTAGAAAATTAGTAACCGTATTAGCTGAAGTTGCATTTCCGAGATGCATCACTCCAGTTAAGTACGTAACCAAATTCACGGCGATCCCAAGCGTTGTTAATCTCTCGTTAAATTCCACTCCTGCAACAAAAAAACAGAAAAAAAACATTATTAATCATATAACTTGATATATAATCATGACTGCATATATATATGAACGTTATACGAGAGACGAACCTAAGATCATGGCAGCACTAAGCCATCCTCCAGATCTCGACCTGTCAGAAGGTCTACCTTTGTAATCCCAAGCATCTGAAAGAGTAGTACTATTACTCTTTGTTTCATCAGTGGAAGCCATTTTTTTTTTGCAGTTAAGAGTACTTAACGTGGAAATATGCAGAAATAGAGAGGAGGAGTTTGTGTCCTGGAATATGAGGTGTTGAGATTGGCCATTTTATAGGTGTAAGCTGTAAGAGTGTTGGACTGGATCACGGATGTCATGAACAGTGGCAAAGCTCCTCAAATAATTGAATAAAAAAAATGAGTTCCCAATTTCCAGAAATAAAAATAAATTAGAATTTGTTTTGATATTATCATGTTTGCTACATCCATAATTAATATTGTGATGTCACCTCCCCTAGATGAATTAACTTGCATTTGGAGATTAACTTAGAATAATTACCTCAATAATACCAGTCGTTGGTCCACTGGGGCAGCTTCGTCATCGATAAGGGAATTTAACTAACATTTTTTTTCCTCAAAAAATTAGTTAATTGACCAAATATTTTTGAAACATGGTTCTAATGGACGAGTAAAAATTAGTATGGGTGAAATGGACACCAAAAAAATAGCAAGAATGAATCTGGATTCATCCTGACTTAAACTTTAAAATAACGAGGGTGAAACTGAATGCATCCTGATGTAAATTAAAAATAAAAAAAATATATTTGAAAATGGGTACATGATGAAACCGTTTACATCCTAGTTATTTTTACATTCTCTTCCATTTATATGGTATCAACTTTTACATGTATTTTTCACCCAAAAATTATCGTTATTGGGTTAATTGACCAATTTTATGTTATTTCTTTCTTCTATTTTTCAGATTTTGAAAATTATTAGGAAAAAAAACTCGTGGTCGTTGCGAGCACCATCGATGAGTTTGCATAAATTCGATCGAGGACCACTAAACTGGAGATCATAAAATTTGATACATTTGATTAGTACAAGGAAGGTTTTTAGTGTTGCACTAATCAAATGTGTTGCACTAATCAAATTTGATACCTTTCAAAATGATCCTGCAATGTGTACTTAATTTTTAGAATATTGGTGGTGTTATAAATGTGTTGCACGATCCAATAACACAATGCATTTTAGATTTAGCAGCATTTAAAAAAAAATAAAAAGGGAAATATGGAGATTTTTTTTTGTTGGTGCACTTGGGCAAGAAAATGATGTTAAATCAAACATGCCTGGGAAGTGTTCGTGGCTTTTGATGGTTACGGTTGATTAAGCTATTATCATTACACTAAGCACTACTGATAAATAAAACTTGCTTTGATATTGACTTTGAGCTGGGAGATGTAATTTTAGCCGACCGATTAAAATCATCTCATGTTTTTTTTGTTTAATTGATTGTTCAACATTTAGTAATAGGTTTGACAATTTCTTCTCAATAGAAAATTACATCTAATAATAGAATCTATAGTGCACTTTAAGAAAGTTAAATGAGAATCAATGATTTATGAACACTCATGCGTTTTGAAATAGTGTCTAACAACATCTCAAATAGTAGAAGTCAAGGTAATCTTCTGTGGAGGTGTTATTTATACTTTTTGGTTGTGGGTCATTCACTACATGACAATTTTTTTTTTAAATAACACTCTCTACCTAAATTTCATCTTCAATTTCCAAGGTATTATCTTACACTTTTTATTTAAATCAAGAGACAAAAGATGATGTGGACTTAAGACCTAGGGTCATGAAGAAAGTCTTATTTTCTCTTTCTCCTTTACCCCCAATAAGCCATGTCATCTTTTTCTATGACCCCCACCCTTGCATTGGAGATAAAACTTTGGTGCAAAAAGTCTTAAATCCTATGTGTCATACTAATTTAAGACTTTTACCCCTTGTATTGGAGATGCTCTAAAAGGAAAGTCTGGGAATGTTCACAAAGTATACACTACTATGTATTTTGTATGAAAATCAAGATTATAAACAGATGTCTCTGATTTTCAAATAAAAATATAAAATGGGATATTTTATGTGCAATTATGGAAAGCTATTTCTAAGTTGGTTTAAAGGAAGTGTGCTAAATATTTAGACAAGTGCACTTCACTTCACTTGGCTATGGTTTGGGGGTCCTGACTTTCTCTACTTTGAGGGAACTAGGTGAAGATACTTTATGTTTCTTTAAGCGTCTTAAGAACTGACTTGTCAATAATGATGCTAGTAGTGGTTTTGGTAGTTTTATTTTTCATAGAGTAGGCATTGCCATCTAAAGAGGAATTGGTGACCAGTTTGTTGCTAGGTTGCCACCCATTAGCTTCGTTTGATTTGAAATTATTATTTAATATATGCCTGTTTTTATTGAAATTATGGAATAGTTTGAGTTTTTTGTCTCCTGTTTGGGAGTGTTTAGTAAATGATGAACAATAATGTAATGTTGATTGGCTATCAACGGATTATGTTTTAAGAGGATTAGTTGGTCATATTAAATGGACAAGCGGCGAAGCCAGCTTGTTTCAAAATTTCAAGACTGTTATTGGAATTACAAATCTAATGTATCCAACAGTGAGCATTATGTTGATATGGATTGAGAGGTCATATATGGAGGTTTTAGCATTATGTTGATATGGATTGAGAGGTCATATATGGAGGTTTTAGCTTCTTCTAGCGATTAATATGAATTTTTTTTTTTCTTTTCATTTGTAATACACTTGTTTGTTACTAAAAGAAAAAACTGTTTATTTACAAATCAATGATTCTTTAGGGGCGACTCCAAAAGAATTAAGGGCGACACAAAAAGACAAAAATAAGTAATAATCGGAAGGTTAAACCTAAATCTCATTTTTTTAATGGCCAAACTATCCTTTACTATCGGTAGATAACTATACAATCGGTAGTTAATCAACAATCGGTAGTCAAGATAGTCATATAGCTACCGAATATAAAGTAGTCCCAAAATCAAATTTTGCAAAAATACTTATTTTTTGAATTTTGGTTGAGCTTATAATCGGTAGTAAATAAAGTTATCATGACTTCCGATTATACAATATACCTCTTTGGCGAAATCTTACCATAATCGGTAGTCAAGATAGTTTATATAGCTACCAAATATATAGTAGCCCCAATGCTTCAAAAAAAATAATAGTAGCCCCAAAATTAGATTTTGCAAAAATCCTATTTTTTTTTGAATTTTGGTTGAGCCTATAATCGGTAGTAAATGAAATTATCATGACTTCCGATTATATAGTATACCTCTTTGCCGAAATCTTACCATAATCGGTAGATAGTTCATATATAACTACCGAATATAGAGTAGCCCCAAAATCAGATTTTGCAAAAATCCTTTTTTTTTTGAATTTTGGTTGAGCCTATAATCGGTAGTAAATGAAGTTATCATGACTTCCGATTATCCTGGATCTCTTTGCAAATATCCAACTATAATCGGTAGTCAAAATAGTTCATACAACTACCGAATATAGGGTAGCCCCAAAATCAAATTTTGCAAAAATCCTTTTTTTTTTTAATTTTGATTATCCTATAATCGGTAGTAAATAAAGTTATCTCGACTCCCGATTCAATTATTCTCGAGAATGAAATGACTGTACCGGCAGTGGACTGAAAACCAGAAAAAAAAATCCAAAACGGACTGAAATTCAATTTTCTCGTAGAATTTCTTTTTCCGGGAGGGGCGTAGACCCCTGTATAGCGTACCGGCATTGTATTCATACCACGTCCATGCCCGCACCGATCTTTTTCAACTACATTGGTTGAGCCTATAATCGGTAGTAAATGAAGGTATCCTTACTTTCGATTATATAGTGGACCTCTTTACCGGAATCCTAGCATTATCGGTAGTCAAAGATAATTCATATAACTATCGAATATAGAGTTGCCCCAAAATGAGATTTTGCAAAAATCCTCTATTTTCTAATTTGGTTGAGCCTATAATTGGTAATTAAAATAGTTCATATAACTAACGAATATAAAGTTTCCCCAAAAATGAAATTTTATAATCGGTAGCTAAAAAAACCTAAACTATCGATTATGAAGGGGCACATAAGTATTTTCAACTTATTTTTAGTATTTTTTGGGTTTTTTATTTTTCTTCTTCTTTATAAGTGGCTCTACTATAATTGAGCCCTTTCTTATATTCTCTCTTCAGCTTTCTACCCCTTTGGTGAAGAGCTGATTTTTCTAATTCATTGCCCTTTTCGCGTCAGAAAAAGAATCCAGAGACTTGTTGTTTTTTCTTCGTAAAAAGGCAAAACCGCATTCACGTCTGGATACAAAGTTTCGGTTCACAGTCTCTGAACCAAATGGTGTTAAATAGTTGATACAATTTTGAAGATGGATACTGTTCGAGATGGTTGATATACTATATCCCGTCCATATGTATTCTATTGCATTATCAGCTTTCAATACTCCATACCTACTCGTTAAAACGATAACAATATTGGATTATTTTCAAAGTCAGTACTAGTTATATATATTCCTAGCTTTTGTGTATATCTCAATTAGCAACATCAAAGTAGGTTCAGTATCATTTTGAAAGGTAATGTTATGATCACTTTGTTTTGTTGCGTGTTAGAAAGCTGCATCAGCTTCTTTTGCTTCTAATTGTTCTTTTGTGGTACAATATGCATTTTAAGAGATAGATGCTGCCATGTATGTATAAAACAAAATTTCTTTTATCCAAACAACAAGTATCTTTAAGACAAAACATTGAGTTAAAGTTAATTCGTGGCTTTTCCTACGTATAATAAAGCCAATCATTAAATTCAGTTACGACAAAATTCATGTTCCGTTATAATGCAATGTATCTTTCCCCTATTTCTCCTTGTGAGTGAGAGAGCCATAATTGAATTCCCAATAAAGGGAATGGCAAGTTGAATTTTCATAATCATCTCTCATGTGGAATGGATATATAGGGTTTGTATGGCATGTCAAACACAATGAGGTTTAGACTGCACCTGTTCTGAAGGAAGGTTTGGTGGAATAAATTTAACCGCAATAACTCAATATACCAATTGGTTGTTACTCTGAGAGCTGACATGACATGTAATGTGGCATCCATTTGAAAATATCAGTCCATAGTAAATTATATAGCATAATATTGCTATAATAAATGTTGCCATGTATGTGCAAAATAAAATTCTTTTATAGAACGACAATTATCATTAAGACAAAGCATTGAGTTAAAGTTAATATGTGGCTTTTCCTACGTAAAATAAAGCCAATAATTAAATTCAATTAAGATAAAATTTATGTTCTGGTGTAATGCAACCTATCTTTCCCCACTTTCTCCTTGTGAGTGAGAGAGTCGGAATTGAATTCCCATTAAAGGGAATAGCAAGTTGAATTTTCACAATCACCTCTCATGTGGAATGGATATATAAGGTTTGAACTGTGGCATGTCAAACACAATGGGGTATAGACTGCACCAATTCTGAAGAAAGGTCTGGTGGAATAAATATTTTAATCAACCTATCAAATTAAAAATTAAATACATTTAACGGCATTAATTTAATATACCAATCGGTTGTTACTCTGAGAGCTGGCATGACATCTAATGTGGCATCCATTTGAAAATATCAGTCCATAGTAAATTATTGGATGACCTAAGGGAGTCCTTCTATGTGTTCACTATGGGGGCCAAAAATGCAATTGCACACTACACTTTTTTTTTAAAATTTTTCATCGCAAAAATTGAACGCCGGTTGGTCCTTTCTCTACGAAATTGAATCGACAATTGGAGAGTCATCAACCCCGGCTATGGTTAGGCGCAATCGAAAGGATCGGAAGTCGAGCCGATTGACAGTAATTGCGATTTGAAAATGGCAAAAAAAAAAAAAAACAGTTACCTAAACTTTTAATTTTGATCTTGACCGTTGATTACCAGCAAAATTCAGCCACACGATCTAAAGCTGTCGTTGTTGTTACAAAATTGTTACATATAAATGTTACAAAATTGTTACAACATAAGTATCACACAAATGTTGCACTTATAAATGTTATTTAACAACTGTTACAAAAATTGTTGTAAACACTATTACAAAACTGTCACGAAAACCATTCTCTTACGGTTCCACCGTAGCACTCCCAAACTTCGGTCGGCCCCCCACCGCATTGGGGTAATCTAGTTTAGCATGATATTGCTATAATAGATGCTGCCATATATGTGCAAAACAAAATTTCTTTTCTCCGAACAACAATTATCATTAAGACAAAGCATTGAGTTAAAGTTAATTTGTGGCTCCTTTCTGGTTGTGAGTCAGAGAGCCAGAATTGAATTCCCATTAAGAGGAATCGTAGATCGAATTCTCACAATAACCTCTCATGTAGAATAAATACATATGGTTTGAACCATGGTATGTCAAACATAATGGGGTTTAGGGGAGATAACTGAGTTTTAGCTTTCAAATTCTCATTCCTTGAGGGAGGGGTCACCATAGATTGGGGAGATAACCTAAAATTAAGGTAACGCATTATACTAATTAATATCTTAAATGGGGTCAGGTGTATTTGTCCTTTTTAGCAGAGATATTATTATTGTTTGTTTGTTTTTGCATCAGGGATGACATCTTTATTTTTGGAGATGGAGAGAAATTGTCCCCAAGTAATAAAACATACAACTAATAATCCAAAGTGGTGATGTTTAGTAGTATCATTGACAAAACTAGAGGCAGGCAAGGAAATATGGTACTAGTGGAATCAGTTAAAAACACACAGCAATAGAGAATCTTTTCAGATTCATCCTCCGTATTCACTGAATCAGTAGTAGTATCTGAGAATGAGAATGAGATTCACTTTTCTGACTTTCATCTCTTCTTGTCTTTCAAGCTATAACTTTCCATAGCTTCTTTATGACCACGCACCTGCTTGGATGGCCGGCGGGGATGGCCTACCATGGCGGAGCCAAGATAGTAGGTAAGCGGTAAAAATTTGACCTAAGGCGACAAATGTGTAACATATTTAAATTAAACGGTCCGCGAGTTATAACCCCAAAGGTGTCACCATCCATCCACAAAAAACCCATCAAAATAAAAGTAACACAAAAACCCCAACAAAACAAAAGTAACTCGCGGTTGATGAAACCAAAATTTGGTTTCATTATAAAATTTGATGAAACCCCAAAGAATTTGATGAAACCAAATTTTTGGTTTCATTAAACAATTAGATGAAACCAATTTTGAAATTTGGAGTTTTTGTATCAATTTTTAAAAATTTGGGGTTTTTTTTGTATCAATTTTGTTTAAGATATAGTTTTAATGGATCTCAACATTTGAGTGGGGTTTTTGTACCACAAGTTTGGTCATCTTAGGTTTTTATGACTAGTTTTGTAAATTAAAAGTCGACATTTATGTGAAAATAGTTATAAGTTGGGTTTTTGAGCCAATTTGTAAGTCGGGGGCAATCAACTCTAATTGTTCCTGCCTGATTCTGCCTCTGCAACCTTGCATTTGGTCCCGATCCATGCGAATATAATTTTTGAAAGGGCTTAAAATGTGGGGGACTGTAAAATTAGGACCAGGAATTTTTAAGTTTTAATGGTCCAAAAGGCTATATTATTTGGAGCTAATAAGTATCTATTACTGTTTGTCAGGAACGGTCGAAAAATAATTCCGTGGGCATGGAGAATAAGTAACAGTGTCATGGGTGACTAGTACTTTAGAAATGCAACTTGGAGCTTCTGTCCAAAGAGTTAGGACCTAGGAGCCAGCTATATAGTGTAAGTTTTTTTTCCCCAATCTTCGACAAATAAAAGACACATTACGACCTCTAAGTGATTGGACAGGAGACTTGAATTCTTGATACTACTTGTCAAAAGCCTACATTAATTTTTACTGTTTGTATCTGTGAAAACTACTTAGAATCGGGACCTCTACTGTTAGGTAAAACATCATTTGCTTTTGGATGAAAAGCTAGTTCAGGACTTTGTAAATAGGATCTTCTGAAGGGGTGGATCTATCTGATATCCGAGAATCCAGTGTCTGACTTTAGAAAGCCTTGGAGCTTTGTCCAAAGAGTTAGGACCTAGGAGCCAGCTATATAGTGTGCGCCAAAACCAAAAGAATACTTTTTTTTTTCCCCAATCTTCGACAAATAAAAGACACATTACGACCTCTAAGTGATTGGACAGGAGACTTGAATTCTTGATACTACTTGTCAAAAGCCTACATTAATTTTTACTGTTTGTATCTGTGAAAACTACTTAGAATCGGGACCTCTACTGTTAGGTAAAACATCATTTGCTTTTGGATGAAAAGCTAGTTCAGGACTTTGGTAAGTCTGGTAGGATGGGCCTTCTGAAGGGGTGGATCTATCTGATATCCGAAATCCAAACTGATGTAGCCTTTTTTCCCGAGTCCAGGGTTCAGGATTGGACATGCCAGGTTATATTGGAAAACCAGATACCGCTCCCCGGCTAAACCTATAATGTATTTTCGGGTCACTCTGCACTTGGCTGGACAGGGTAGGCCTCAAAATTTGTCAGGTTTATTTAGATAAGTCACTAGAACTTGCCAAGTCAATTTATGGCTAACAAGTTGGAGAACAGGAGGCTTAGAGGGCAGTACGAATTTCTGGCTCACAGTATAAGTCCAGAAGAAGCTTTATAGTAACATCTTGGACTAATAAGGTCAATACAGTAACAGTTGAACTACCCAAACAAGTAGGGTTGTTGTCTAAATAGATCCTCTAGATATTGAGACGAAAATGTACATCACCTAATAGTTAAAACATTAAATAATATCACCACCCCAAGTTGATTCATTGAAGACAAAAATGAATTTGTTTCCATCCATTCTTTTTCGTAGTTACTTCAAAAAGAAACTAACTCTTGGAGCTTTCTTCTTAATGTGGCTTAACTTGGTTGAAAAAAATGAAAATTTCCTTGGTTGAAATTTGTTTCTTGTTTCATCTCAATCAATCGACTACAATGCATGGCCATGCGACCCTTTGTAATGTAAAGTGGCGAGCCGTCCGTGAGGATCTTTTCCAAAACTACTGGAAAAAACTTAAGTTTTTTTTTTTTTTTTTCCTTCTCATTAAAAAGAAACTTCAAAGAGTGACCACAAAGTTCAAGAAAAAAAGTTTTCCAAGGAAATTGTCACACAAAATATTATTTATTTATTTTTTTCATAAACTTGCGTTTATTTTTGTGAATTTGTACACATATACCATAAGCATTTTATGCTGAAAAGGGAAGAAACAACAAAAGATCAAACCAAAACCCAAAACTTAATCTATTTGTTTGTCATGACAACATGCATGACATGCAACAATGGTGTAGCTTCTTCTGCGTGCTTCTAGCTATTTTAATGACCGCATGGTGCATGATCATCAATTTCTTCGAGCTCAATTCCTTCCGCTGCAAACCTAGCCTCTTTGTAGACATACCAGTTTGCAGCAATCAAGAAAGCCCCAAAGTTAAGCATGCTTAGCCCAGATAATAACCAGTAAAAATCATAAAGCTTCCCTTTGTTTAGATTGTCGGATATCCACGGATGCGTGTCGCCAGTTATCATGTGTACTATCGAAACCAAGAGAGAACTAAAAAAGAAACCTATTGAAAGTGTGCTCAAAAACAAACCAGTACTCATGGTTTTCATCCCTTTTGGACACTCTCTTAGGAAGAAATCAAGTTGCCCTGTGTAGATAAAAGCCTCACCAGCACCAACTATCAAGAACTGTGGGATTAACCAGAAAACAGTTAACGGTATAGTGGCATTTGGATCATTTGTTAAGCCACTCGTTCGTGCTGAGTGTAACCGTTTTATTTCCGTTAGAGCAGCCGCTGACATACCAATTACGGAGAACACTAGGCCTACACCGATCCGCTGCAATGGGGAGAGGCCATGCTTGTTTTTCAGTACTTTCCGGCAAATCGGAGCAACTAAGCGGGTATAAATTGGGACAGTCAGCAGAGTGCTACCTACGAAGAAAACCGTTAGTGAAGCAGCAGGAATCTGAAAAGATTTTCCAAGGCTACGGTCCATGGTAGCTGCTTGGGACACAGAGAATGTCGCCATTTGAGCATGAACAGTCCAAAACAGTATGGTCGTTGCCCATATTGGTAGCATCCGCACCACCATTTTTACTTCTTCGACGTCCGTTAGAGTTGTCAAACACCACTTGTTATCTATATGTTGCATATTTTTCTCTACATCTGTGTCCTTGATTGCCGCCTTATCGAGAAAACTGCACATACAATACACATACAATGAGTGAGAATATATAAACCTTGGCTGATGAAAAAATCCAGTGGAGATTTGAATGGGACAGAAGAAAAACAGGCTATCTACGGTATATATAGTTCTTTGTCATCAATCATATTACAAATTATTAACTAAAATGATAGGGGATAAAAAGTAAAAATATGCCATTTACTCGCTGGCTGTTCTAGACAACCGAGTTTTCACTCATATTTAATCGGATATATTTTTACGGCAAAGGTGACTAGGTATTAAAGCAGAAGCGTGAAGCCAATATTATTGTAATATAATGATAAAATTATTAGTTGAATCTAGTTAGCATAAAACTCTTCCGATTAGCTTTTACTCAGGCCGACATATTTTTAACTCAAAAGTGGCTAGTAAGTTGGGAATGAGCTTGCGTAGCAGAACTCGGCCATCAAATAAATTATATTACTATCACATAAATGACATAAATTTCTCACTACTTAAATATTGAGATACTTTAATTCATAATTCGTTTCGGAATATTATATTGGACTGTCTCACTATTGAGTTAACTTTTCAACGTAAAATTTTATTTTGTTTTATGCTCTTTTTGGAAATATGCTAAATAACTTTATTGAGATTCCGAATCGCGTACCGGAACTGTTTGCTGTGAGGTAGTTTTTGCTTCTGAGTTATCTTCCCGTCGTTTTGTACTTTGTCGTCGACGTTGAAAAGAAGTGATGAATCCGACGGTAACTCCGAATGACGTTTCTTCCATGCTGCAACAAAAACCGTTGCTATTTGTGTTAACGGACTGCCTACGAGATTTTTGAAACGGTATTTCCTCGTTCCAGATAAGAATATAACGAGGCCTAAAACAATAGTTGCCGCACAAATTCCGTAACCCCATTCTCTTCCAACGTTATCTTGGATGTAAACAAGTACTGAGACCGCCATTAGTGATCCGAGACTTATAAAGAAGAAAAACCAGCTGAAAAAACTCAACATTTGAGATTTTTCTTTATCATCGGAATCGTCGAATTGATCAGAACCAAAACCAGACACACTTGATTTCAGACCACCGGTTCCGAGTGCAGTTAAGTAAAGTGCCATGTAAAGAACCGTGAGCTGAGTACTAGTTGCTGGAACACATTCTGACGACCCTATTACTGCACACTTTGGTGGGTGAAGGCTTGGAATTACAGTAGATATTGTCAATATCGTCACACCCTATTCATAATTGAAAAAATTACCATACGTTTAGAAAAAATTGTATAAAAATTGTATGAAAATAAATTAGGAAACGGATAAACTATAAACCGAGAATAATTGATTGGTGCAGACTATTACAATTCTCATAAAAGACCATGTTATCGCATTCAAAGAGGTATGATTTTATTTTATTTTATTTATATTTCAACGGATAGTCAAGTTGCACTTAGTCTGAGTTTTATCGAAACTTCATCTAAAAAAATATTGCATGATTATTATTTTATTTTTTCGGCAATTATCTTACCATGGCTTGAACTGTGGTAAAGATGGCTATGGTGAGATATCTGCAACAAGACCAACAAATTTGGAGTAATTAGAACCAGAAAAATGGAAATCAATATCAATAATAAAAACTGTGCTGGTGATTGTACTGACCGTCCTAGAAATGTATCAGCAATGAATCCACCGAGCAAACATAACATGAACGACGTCCCTAAGAAGTTAGTAACTGCGTTAGCTGAAGTTGCATTTCCGAGATGCATCACACCAGTTAAATACGTAACCAAATTCACTGCAATCCCTAGCGTTGTTAGTCTCTCGTTCAATTCCACCACTGCACAAACAAAAACAAGCTTTCCACAACTCAGTATATAGTTCACTTACACACTGATGAGTATTACAGAAGAGAGAAACGGGAGACGAACCTAAGATCATGGCAGCACTAAGCCATCCTCCAGATCTCGACCTATCCGAAGGTCTACCTTTGTAATCCCTGGCATCTGAAAGAGTAGTAGTACTCTTTTTTTCATCTGTGGAAACCATTTCTGTGATGTACTTGCAGTTAAGCTTAAGAAGAATATGAATATGAAGAGATATACGGAGATGGAGAGATGGAGAGAATGAATATGAGGTGCTGAGATTGTCCATTTTATAGGGGTGTAAGCTGTAAGGGTGTGTGGCGTGGATTGTCTACGGATGTGTCACAAACAGTGCAAAATTCCTCAAATAATTGAATAAACAAATGAGTTCCAAAATTCCAGAAATAAAGATAAATTAAAATTTGTTATGAGATTATCAGGTTTGCTACCTCGATAAGTATTGTGATGTCACCTACCCTATATGAATTTAACTTGGCCTTTGGAGATTAAATTAGTATAATTACTTCAATAATTTAAGTCGTCGGTCTGTCGGGGCGGCTTGGTTATCAACTCGAGAATTCAATTAGCATTTTTTTTCTAAAATTCAGGTTTTAAAAAATATTAGAAAAGAAACTCGAGATCGTTTAGAGCACCACCATGTACGAGTTTGTGCATATCTGATCGAGCCCAACTAATTGGTTGATTCAGGGAATGTGAGTAAACTCTAGATCGTAGAATTTGACCCTTTTATATTAGTAGGGCAAGAAACGCTTTACTAAAACTACTAAAACTAAAATGATAAAAGAATACTCAGTGTCCATAATGTACGTAGTTCTTTCTTCTTGTTTCTTGTGTGCTACCCATTTTGTATACGGGAAGTGTTGTTTTTTGGCGTCCCAATTTATTAACAGCGTGAGTAAGAATTTTAAAATTTCACGACTTTTAAAAATATGTTTTCCAAATATGAAAAACAATAAAAATTAGGAAAATGATAATTATAATTTAGCAAAAATACTCGATTTTTTTTATCACCTTAATTTTCGATTTTTCAGTGCCGGCAAACAAAATGGGTTTGAGGAGTATTTAGTTTTATGCTACATATCATAGGAAATTGTTATTTAATTTTTACAGATTAGCTTTAGCATAACACAGTACGTAAAATTAGCATAACATTTGATGCTATATATCAGGTAGTACAATGTTTCGCAGTGTATTCCAAATTAGTACGCTGTATTGTGTTATAAATGTGTGTAAACAACTCTATTTTTCTCATTTTCCTTTACCATTGATGAATTTTTTTCTTTTATTTCTTTTTTTTTTGGTCAAAAGGAGAATTCATATAAATACAACTGAAACAAAAAATGGAAACCAACATGGCAGAATTCATTGATGAAGCTTATTATTATAATTATTACTAGCTGCTAAAAAGGATAAATGAAAAATGCTGAAACACAGCTGATAAATAAATCTTGGCTTGATATTGACTTTGAGTTGAGAAATAAAATTGTAGCCGACCAATTAAGCTAAATTGGGGCCTATAGCTAGATGACAAAAAAGGTCATTAGAAATAACCTTCACACCACTACTTACCAAAATAATTACCTAAGTATGTATTTTACCGCTGATTAATTAGCATTAATTAATCATATTAGAGGTTAATTATGTTTTGGATGTGAGATTAACTAATGTTAGAGAGTTCTTCAAAAAATCAAACATTTAGATATTTTTTCGTAAACAGTATTCTAAATCGGTTTACGTTCATGAAAATGTAAACCAATTCTGGATTGGTGTTCCAAATTACCAGAGGACATCTATAATTTGTTCACTTTGCCATATGTAAAATCCGTTATAATCGGATATTACGTATTACATATATAAACCGATTGTTTCCTTTCATGCGATTTTTTTTCATTCATTCCATTGTAGGATGCATTTAGCACATGCATCAAGCCTTTAAACCCCTAGGCGACGTAGTGGACGAGTTATAGTCTCGTAAGAGTTTACATATAGGTCTACCCAAACCTATACAAAAACTTCTAAAGCCATCAATCTTCCTTCGAAGACGATACACGATCCATGAAGTCCGGGTCATCCTCCGGGATTTTTTCTGCCAAGAAGTGATAGCTTGCATCAAATGCGAATGCTTTCAAAGTAGCGCGATTTAACTTACATTTGTTAGTGGTGTTTCATTGGAAGATAAAACAACATGGGTTACGTAAAACAAACCACAAAAATTATTACAAATTGTTCAATGGACAAGTTGAACGGGCGAGTGTTAAAAATCCGAGGTTGGATAGCTAAATAAGCAAGTATCGCATTTTCGATGACTAGATGCCTATCATGGACTTGTTGAACACTTCTTCCATTATGATTTCCAAATTCTTGGCTAAATTTGTTGTGTACTGTAGATGCAATTTACTACAAACTACATCCAAAGGGTAGAAATATTCTTCTCATGCAAGTGAAAGTAAGAGCTTAACAATAGACACAATGATATATGTGGTTTGGTATGATTACC
Source organism: Papaver bracteatum (assembly GCA_023529315.1). Classification (NCBI taxonomy): domain Eukaryota; kingdom Viridiplantae; phylum Streptophyta; class Magnoliopsida; order Ranunculales; family Papaveraceae; genus Papaver; species Papaver bracteatum. The sequence continues at coordinate 1,392,263 of JAJJWX010005012.1, forward strand.
TACGTCCACGGGGGTGAAAGGATGAATATTATTGCTTCAAGGTGTTACAATGGTGTTACTCTCCGAGTTGAACTCTCTTCCTTACCTAATGAACTAATTCTCCACTATCTTTCTCTTTTGTGCGATTACAAGTCTTTCTCTCTCCAAAAATTACAACCTACCTTTCTTGGATACAAGTTCTTCTATTTATAGGGGAGGCTACATACAACCAAACTATGGTGTTGTTAACAATACATCTATCTTGAAGTCCTGTGGTCGGGCCCGCTCGCATCGTCTCTTCTTCTGTGAATATGGCCGATGTAGTTTGGTTCCTTAGCAGCCTCTCGTCCGGGACGATCCTTTTAGGTGTTCTCTTGGTGCAATGTCGCCCTTCCAATCCTGTCGCCCCTTTTGGCTGGCCGATATGACACGTATCTTCTCATCTCTTTGACTAACTCTCCTTGTTTGACCAAATACGTCTCGTCTGTCATCTTTGTCAGAGGTCTGGGTCAAGTCTTGTCCGACAGCTATAGAGTGATCATGTCTGACCCACGTGATTCCTGAATCCTCGCGCCTTCCAGTCTATATCCCATGCTTCTCGCTTTTTCCTTCTTGGGTACATCACAGCTTAAGATGTTCCAACCTAGCCCTGTGGATAATCTACACCTACATGTACCCTATCCCAAAAGGTTACGGAATCCACCCTTACGGAGGACTGACGTCTAACTCGAGTTTCCGCGTACCATGCTTTGGTGATTGCCAAATCTTCGTTTGAATCAAATGATGCCATTTGTTGTATGTGGAGGTATGAAATGAGTAGTCGTGGAGTATATGGAGTGAGGGGGAATAAAATGATCAATTTTGGGGAAAATGAGGTTAACTGCTATTTGTTTTTGAAAAACGTGAAATAATTTGGAATAATCGGTCTTCTAGAAGGTATATATAACCCGATTGTGTTTTAATGACACCAGGAATCGGTCATTTTTGTGACCAACATAAACCGATTAAAGACATGTAAAAAAATTAAAATTTTACTGAAACTAATCGGTTTATATATATTCATATGTGATCCGATTCTAGCTTGAAAAACATACAGGAAAAATAGATTGAACAATCGGTTTATATATATGCATATGTGACCCAATTCTAGCTTGAAAAACATACAAGAATAATAGCTTGAACAATCGGTTTATGTTGACATATCGAGTAGACCGATTGGTGCAACACATAATTATAGTTAAAACTTCAAGTGCATTAAGCTGAGCAAACCTTAAAAGAGTGTTAAGAACTTAAAAGAGTTGAACAGAGATCATCCAAAATACAAACCTTAAAAGAGTGTTAAGAACTTAAAACATCCACAAATCTTATAAACCTAAACTTTTAATATCTAAAACTTAAACGTAAAAACTTAAAGTGCGGGAGCACCAGCACCACCGGGAGCATTTGCAGCACCACCATCAGCAGGAGCACCAGCATTAGCACCATCAGGAACAACAGCTTGTGCTTGAGCCATTTGTTCCCACATACCTTCCATTTCTGCATGGAGATCCTTATCAGCTGAAATCATGTTTCTCCTCATCTTAGTGAACCTCATGACCTCATAAAGCTCATCCAGTTCAAGCTTGTCAATCAATGCGAGGGCTTGTTCAAGATGGGTCTCACGTTGATAGGAAAACTTATAGAGGCTTCTTTATGGCACTCGTTGTGGTCTCCTAAGGATGTCCTCCAATGTGATCTCTCGAGAGTAAAACGCTAGGTGTGAGAAGTCCATATCTACATAAAACAAAAAAAACAACTAGTCAACAATCAATAATCGGTACATAATCATACATATGTAAACCGATTCTGACTACAAAAACATACATGCCTCTGAAACATCCATAATCGATTTATGTGGTACATATATAAAATACGATTATTAAAAGGAATTTGAAGAGTCAAACATAAAACCCGATTTTAGGATCACATAATTAAAAGAAAAAAATGTTTCTAGAATCGGATTATTCTAAAGCACTTATGAACCGATTACTGTGCATGCTTTTCATATTTTGTTTCTAACCCTAAAATCGGTTGATGTTAATCATCATATAAACCGATTAATGTGCATGCTCTTCATGGAGGAAACCAAAGAACAGAGTCGGTTTATTCGATATGTCAACATAAACCTATTCTTTATGTAATCAGAGATTTTGATTTTCGAAATTTGAAGATTTAAACACGTAAATCAATCAAGAAATGAAAATCGTAGAATGGGTTGATGGATATTTACCTTTTTATTGGTTGGATCGAAGATCTTGGAGGAGAGGATCAAAAGAAAATTTTGATTAAAGTTTTGAGAATTTGGAAAGATTACGATGAAAACAGAAACTTTTTTCAGGTTTAGGTTTTTTTGTTTTTGGATTTACTGAAAATGGTAAGGATTAGTATTTATAAGAGATTGTTTTAGGAATTAATGTGGGGGTAAATTAGTATTTTTTAGAAGTTTGGGTGCCCAGAGTAATTTGGTGGTGTGGGAATGAAAATTTGATAGGCCCAAATTAAGTGCTATAGGACCCAATTTAGCCAGGCCAATTAAAATCATTGCATGTTTTTGATTGATTGTTAAATATTCAAACAACAATTGCACAACAGTATATCTGATAATAGGTTTGACAATGCCTCAATGGAAAAATATACCTAATAACAATATAATCAATAAGGCATTTTACGAAAGTTATATCTTACGGTGTCAATGATCTATTAGCACTCTTACTTGTATCAAAATGGTGGTCGGAAGGAAGGTTTTCGTATTTTCACACTAACCGCCACAGACATAACGGTGAAACTACTAATAAAGTGATATAAAAAATCTAGCAATATAATAGATATCTAGCGGCAAACCTTTTGGTTACAAAGATTGTTTCAACATTCTTAGAGAGCTTCATAGACTTAACACTTTCTGCTTCATAAATGATCTACCAGTCGAGTGTTGGATGAGGACGTTAAATAACGAGTTTTAACTTTCAAAATTTGAGTTATTCTTTGCCTTTCACAATAATTTTTCATGGAATTTTTATTACAGCAAGTAGCAAGTATCTGAAAGTTAACAAAAAAAAAAACTGATACTTCGAAATTTATAGATGTACATGGTTCAATTTCAATTTTTCACTAATATTATATCTATTTTGTCTTGTTTTCGCATATCTTTCTATCGGCACCTAAAGAGTTGGGCTTGAGTCACTTTGGAATATTATGTTATAACCACTCCATTCGGATGCCCATTGGAAGGTTGCATCAGCTCCTTTCTCTTTTAGTTATTCTCTTGTGTTGCAAGTTGTATAAGATCCCCTTGCTTAAATTGTTCTACTAGAATAATCCATCAGAGTCAGACCAATCCCTACAAGGAAGTTCATAGATAAAACAATTTTTATTGGGTTAACTTCTTAAACTTGCACATTTCTTTCCTTTTTACTATTCTCACTTTTTTTAGTCTTTTTTATTTTATAAAATTAACAAACATCTTCTCAATAACAACTTCAAGTTTTGTTTCAGAAAAACCACAACGTCAATGTTAATTGTTGACTTGAGACACAATCTGAGACATTTAAGGAACTAGAATAAAAATTCGAAAAAAATTTAATAGAGAAAATTTGTAGAGAATTCTGAATCTTGGTGTAAGTAGAGGGTTTGAAAATGATTAAAATTTATATGTTTGAAAATATAGGCGTTTTTGTATTGTTGGAATGTAATCGTTATCGGTGATAATTAAACCGGTTGTCTATGCATGGGTCTACCGGTTCAATATCACAGATAAACTATTCTACCAATGTGAAAAATATCTTTGCCCATCCATAGAGACTACCATATGTCCAATTTTTCCAAGTCCCATTGGACTTGCTCTTAAGTAAATCTATTATGCTTGTTGATGTGACTTGTGATGTGGCATCCATACATATATTATTATTTTTTATGGAAAGAGGGGATTTGGAAAGAACGCGCAATTGGGGGATATTGAAACTAATTAGGGGATATCGAAAAAGGATAAAAACTGTATCCATATATCAAATCAGGCTCACCCCTTATCATAGTATTTTTTTTTAATTCCTAATCTACCCCTCACTAATCAGGTTTAGTGGTTAATAATAATTAGTAAAAATCTTAAGTATTTGTTAAAAGATTAGTGTGCGTTTTTATTTGAATTTGGGTGAGTGAGGTGATAGTAGGAGGAGGGGAATTTTTTTTGGGAGGGAACTTTTTTTGGTGAAAATGGAGGATGATTGTGAAGAGAGAATTGTTGCTGCTCAAGCTTGAACTCAACTATAACATATCTTGAATCTTCAGCTAATGACAACAACTCAAAATTGGAACTCTTTGTTGAGCCAACACTATTGAATTATGATTTTTACGAGCAAAGAATAGAGTTTTTTTGAATAACCTACACAAGAAAGTAAACTTGTACACAAGGTAGTCAAAATCGGTTGTACAGGCTGATATTACAGTTTTTTATCGGATATCGGAAAATACCTATAAGATATCGAAAATATTGTTGATATAAATACGAAATGATATTATCGGTTGTACATGCCGGTACATACCGATATATCGGTTTTACTTGTACACAGATAATATCGGTTTCGTGAATAAATTTTTTATCAACATGCATCTAGTCTTTACAGAAAAGTACAATGTCAATTGGAGAAGGTAAAACTCCCTAATATATTTATAATATATAAAATCAATAACTATATGGTAGGATATAAGATGGAAACCATATTTCGATTGCAGGGCAGAGAAATATAAAAGATAAATATGAAGGATAACAAAAGAGATTTACTGGCATAATGGGACAACAATCACAATGTTGGCTAAAAACTTCTCCAATGGCATGTGTGTGGATATAAATGTCAAAATCCACCTAGGATACACATCCATTTTTTTTTCTAAAATCTCCAACCCTGATGTATTAAACATTAATTCCCCTTGACATTGTCTACCATTCTAGTCAGCTTTTACTTAATTGAATTGACTTTAATATATTAACTAACTATTTTTAGCTCTAATAGAATCTTAATTACGGAAAATAAAATTTATACTAATTAAAAGAAGATATTACATGCAATACTGTTGGAGATGGATTTTTTTCTCTCCCTAATTTTAAGGAAAATTAGATTGAGGATGTCTTACTTGTGTTTCCACATAGGAAACCCACACAATGACCATTGGAGAAGCTCTAATAAACCACCTTGTATTTTGGAAATTTGATATATGTGTATGATTCTTATTATTTTTTACAATGGTTTTATAATTATTTGAAATTCTATATTAAATGATGTATCGCCTGTAAAAACAGATATTAGCATTTGTATAGGTGTATAGGACCCGACCGATACGATACGCGATATTAACTACCTTGCTTGCACAACATACAAGCATCCCCAACACACAGGTAAAGCTGCAAAGAGGTTGAAAATTTGATTTTTTTTCTTCTTTGGACCCACCATTTTTTCAGCTGAAAAAGCTCTGTGCCGTCATAGTAGTGGTACGAATACTATACCGGAAGCTTCTATACCGGCATAGTATTCATAATACGACCATGTCGGAAGCCCAATATCCCCCATTTTGAAACCAAAACCGGCATAGTATTCAACCGAAAAAACTATGCCGATACAAAAGTTACTTTTTACCTACCAAGGAATATTCTGCGACATGGTTATAATCTAAGGTCACCATGCCGGTACTGCATGAAAAACATACAGGAAGCAGTGCCTTCCAAATATAAATACCGGCATGGACAAATTAATTAACTACCACACCGGAACTGTCTACTGGCGTGGAACCATAGATTAAAATTATGCCGGCACTACCACCGACATTGTCTGATTATTACTTTACCATGCCGGCACAAGTACTGGCGTTGAACCATAGATAAAGATCATGCCACCACCTATGTTTCCGACGTTGATTTCAAATGAAATATGTATGCCGGAAAATGTTTCAAATTTGGTCTTCAGTTTCGGTTCAGTTCGACCATGCCGGAACATTGGTCGAGCATGCCGGAACTCTAATCCGGCGTAGTGTTTTTATTTCTTTTGGAACTAATTTATTTTATTTTCATTCGATCCTTAGGTGGTGACATATATTGATCCAACAAATGCAAAGCCGCTTGGTTGGGATACTTTGGAATACTATAAAATGCCTTCGGTATGTTACCAAAGAATACTTTTCACATAATATCTTGAACCTTACTAATGGATTGCTTGTAATGAACCTTCTAATCTCCCATTGTTATCCTTATATAGGGAATAAAAGATCCAAAGGAAGCAATTTCTTGGGCTAAAGATACGGCTCTTAAGAACATGTGTGTGTTGGTGAGGAATACCCAAGGTTCAAAGACTCGTTTTGAGATGGTTTGCGAGAGAAGTGGGGTATACAAGGAGAAGAATAGACACAAGAGAAAGGGTTATGTTTATCCAAAGAACACCAATATGGTATACAAGACTCGTACGAGGAAGGATAATTGCCCCTTTAAGCTTGTATTCCATCTAAATGACATGAACAAGGAATGGGATTGTGCGGTTTGGTTCGGCTGTCACAACCACCGGGATCCAAAAGATTTTGTTGGTCACTCCCTAGTTGCGAAGCTAAAACCTCATAAATTGGAGGATGTTAAGAGAATGACCAAAGCATACTTATCAAACTGTGACAAATTCTCAGAGGCTTCAAGGAAAAGGATAAGACCAATGTGTCTTTTCTAAGTACAATTTATAGCGCACAAGCAACTATTAGAAGGGTAGAATGGGAAGGGATGACCGTTATGTAATAATTTGAGAAGATAGTTTGGGATCACAACTACACGCATATCATTAAAAGAGGGCCGCACAACAAGCCCCTTCAAATATTCATTTCTCATCTTTTGCTTTCACAATTGGCTAATACATGTTGTGGTGTTCTTTTGATGGATTGCACCTACAATACAAACAAATACAATATGTCATTGTTCAACAATGTGGGTCTAACATCGGACAAGGTATCATTCACATTGGCTTGGTGTTTAATGAAAAACGAGAGGGACTATAATTATCATTGGGCATTACGACAATTGAAATTATTCTTCCGGGAAAATCAGCTTCCGAGGGCCATCATAACCGATCAAGATGACGCATTAATGAAAGAAATATCCGACCACTACAAGAAACTTAATATATTGCAGCACCCAATGGTTATGGCATAAACCCCTACTAGTGTCGCGATAACCTATGTAACAAGAAGTCTATTGCTGCACCCAATCTTTTTTGTTGCAGAAAGTGATTATACTTTTTTGTCACACTCTTTTCATATTGTTGCTACAGTTGTGTGGAAAAAGTTTTATTTTACAGCAGTAAATTATAGCTTTTAGTTGCAGCTGAAAAGTACTGTGACTAGAAATTTTCTTTTGCGACACCTATATTCAAGGTGTGGAAATATATGGTATAGCAATAGCTAGATTTTCTTGTAGTGGACGTCTTCCCGGACAAAGAACATGCGTAAATCATAAAAAGTGGTAGGAATTTCTAAGAGATTGGGAGAAATTTTATTGGTATCTTACCGAGGATATGTACGAAAAGAGGTTGGACATGTTTATTGCTGATTAGAACGAGGTTTATTCGACTTCCTTCTGGTATTGTCGGACTCAATGGTTGGATAAGTTCAAGGAAAAATTTGTGCATGCATGGACAAACCGGTATAGACACTACAAGAATTAATCAACTAAGGCAATGAAGCAATACTTTAAGAGTGATATCGGTAGGATCAAAAAGGCCTTTGAGAAAAGCTCAATGGAAATGATGACTTCATATTTTACAATATGGTAACTGGCTACAAGGAATAGAATTCAACATCTCTCATTGGCAATAAAAAATATGATGAGAGAATTGCAAAAGGAGATAAACTACGGAAAACCGGGTGATGTGTGTATTTGTCCCGACATGTCTTCATTGGGGCTTCTGTGTCGTCATATTCTTGTGAAGTATGAAGAAGTGATACCTAGAAAGGTTAGTGATCCATTTTGGAAGCAACTATCTCCCCCCCCCCACACACACACACACAATCACCATGGGATACTTACGAAGCAAAGGAATTCTTCGAAGCTTACTCACGTGGCAACTCGGTTATCCGAAAAGTCTTGTTGAGCCAACTAAGGATAATTACACAGCCATGGATAGCACAAAGTGAAGAGCCAACAATGCGAGATCCTCCCGGTAGACCACAAACTAAAACAGCAAGGAGAAAACATAGAAAGGAATTGAAAGAAATGACTCAACAGGAAGAAGAACTTACGGCAAGTAAGAAACGAGATCCAACCGGATGTGATATTTCAGAAGCAAGGTTCGCTGAAGCTTCGGTTGCAAACAAAAGGGGTAGGCCGAGAAAGGAATCGTTGTCAAGTCAATAACAAATGACGGATTCTGTATCCACACCAAAATCCGATGGATCAGAGGTTCCAAAGAAAATGGGTAGGCCGCCAAAGGTACCAACATTAAGCTACCGAGAACAACAAGGTGAGCATTCTGAAGCCACGCATGAAAAAGTGGGGGTCTAACAACCTCACCCAATATTTCGATTAACAATGTATATGGACAACTCCGAGTTGTTTTCTAGAGAATCAACTAGACTCAATCAATAGAAAATACTCAAGGAGTTATTATCTCAATCTCTCGATTTGATTTACTCAAGCAAATATGATTCGCGAGTCTAATCAAAGAGAGATAACTTGGATGGTAAAAAAGACCAATATCCAAGTGTCAATCAATTTAAATCAACAACCAATAAGGTCGGATATTCTAATCGATTGTACAGCGCACAACCTATATTATTTGAATTATATAAAAATATAATGCGAAAAAGAAATAACATAGACACCGGAATTTTGTTAATGAGGAAACCGAAAATGCAGAAAAACCCCGGGACCTAGTCCAGATTGAACATACACTGTATTAAGCCATTACAGACACTAGCCTACTCCAAATTAACTTCGGTATGGACTGTAGTTGAACCCCAATCAATCTCACACTGATCCAAGGTAGAGTTATGCTCCTACGCCTATGATCCCAGCAGGATACTGCGCACTTGATTCCCTTAGATGATCTCACCCACAACCAAGAGTTGCTACGACCCAAAGTCGAAGACTTTAGCAAACAAATTTGTCTCACACATAAAAGTCTACAAGATAGATAAATTCGTCTCCCACGAATAAACCTATGATTTTTTTTCTGTCTTTTGAAAAATCAAGGTGAACATGAACCAATCAATAAAACCAGACTTATATTCCCGAAGAACATCTCAATTTTATCAATCACCTCACAATAGTCTTAACCGACGCAACGACAAAAGATATTGTGGAATCACAAATGATGAGACAAAGATGTTTGTGATTACTTTTATATCTTTCCTATCGGAGATAGAAATCTCAAGCCAATTATTACAACTGTACTCGTACGATAGAAACAACAAGATCATATCACACAACTACAAGAAAAGTAGTATCGGTCTGACTTCACAATCCCAATGAAGTCGTTAAGTAGTTAACCTGGTTTTAGAAGAAGAAAACGAAAGGTTAAAGGAGAATCGACTTTAGCTTAGCAAACTAGTATCACACAGAATGTGTGGGGATTAGGTTTCTCAGTTGCTAGAGTTCTCCCTTATATAGTCTTTCAAATCAGGGTTTGCAATCAATGTTAGCTTAGTAACAAAGCATTCAATATTCACCGTTAGATGAAAACCTGATTAGATACAAGCTAATATCTCTCAACCGTTAGATCGAAAAACTTATCTTGCCATACACACATGTACTTGACGATTTTGGGTTTGTGTAACCATACCCAAACGTGTGCAATAGTGGGTTCAATATTAGTCAACCAAATGGTTAGCCAAATGATAACTTTCATATCAACCATATTCTTCTTCAGCATAACTAGTCCAAATGACTCAAATGAACTAGTTAGAGAGTTGTTCAATTTCTATGAGATCTTATGTACTACACAAGACACAATTGAAGCAAAAATGATGTAATTCACTCGAATCGATTCATGAACTATAAATCCACGGTTTGCAATAGCATTCCTTAGATAATTTAAATAAGTTCACGAACATCGTTTTTAGACATAACCACTCAAGTTCGTGGACTGGGTTCGCGGACTCACATAACCGGTTGGAGTTCACAAGCTCCGGCAGAAATTCTCGGGTTCGAGAACTTCCGTCAGTTCGCGGACTGAATCAGAGCTACAACTCCAGAAGAAATTCTCAGTTTCGAGAACTACGCACGTTCGCGGACTGGGTTGACGTCTCAAGTTCCGATTTTCACTTGATCAAAAAAGTTCGCAAACTTCGGTTCAAGTGCTAAGGACTTATATATGTATGTGTTACCACAACAATGTTTATATCCCCCAATGGTTATATTGTCTAAACTCTCATTTCAATCATTGAAACATTCTCAGAGGACGTCATATAGTTGTTATTCACAAACTAGTTTTCGTCAGAGCAGTTTCCAAAGTGATTAAAATACAACATGACTTTCGTCACTAGGCAAAGATGAACTTGGCTAAAGCGAAAGCTTTACCAACACATATTTCGAGAAATAGAGAAGCGATATATACTCAGCTAGAATGTCACATGTGCATATCTTTAGTCTATATAGTAAAATGACTTTTGTCTCAAGATAGAAGATAGAGTAGATAGACTTTTGAGTGATAGATAAGTTCAAGTCTCCACATACCTTTTAGTCGATGAAGATCCACTGGTTCCTTGAGTAGTCCTTCATCTTGTATGATGATTTCCATGGAGTTCTTGATCTTATTCGATGAAGATCCACTGGTTACCTGAAGCATAGTGAAATTCCCAATAAATTAGTTGGTAACAGCCTTAGAGGCCCTTCTCATCTCCGCCATCAAATGTGCCATTACCACGGTGCCCTAAGAATAATGATAGACATCTTCCAACGGATCCAAGTATTGAAGGAGGCTTGCACTAACCCTGTTGCCACTAGTTTCAGGGAATAACAGGTAACATTGGATGTATAAAGAATTTGGGAAGGGTCCCATCCATCCTTCAAACTTCTTTCCTGCATTTTGTCAAACTTCTCCTTAAGAAACGTCATCTTGATTGTCTTTGTCCTACTAGCCTTAGATACATAGAAGCTTTCCACAGAAGTTTTGTAGTCCCAACCCAACAACTTGTTAGTCAGGGCGTGCAACTTCGACCACTCTAGTTCCGGACACTTATCTCCTTATGCAATTGATTTTCCGATAACATTCAAGCCTAGAATATTCTGTGCATCATCATGGATCAAGGTCATCTCCACAAACGAGAAACACATGGTATCAGTTTCACCATGATACCTTTCGACAAAGAAATTTACTATCACAGAATCACAATTCACATAATTTTCAACCAAATCATATATACCAGAATCTCTTACTAATGTTTGTACCTCTTCACATTCCTTGGACAAATCCCAATGAGACACAGCTTGGTTTCGGCAAACACGCATAGCCTTCTTATATCCTACAATTATGAGATAGTATGATTAAAAGATTTTACATAAATGCACAAGAATACATATGCACATGATAAAAAAAATTCTTACATAGGTTTGATAGATAGCACAAGCCCACGTGTCCTTGTAGCCAAATAGAATTCTCGGATCGTCAGCTTCACCCCAAATTCTACCACGATCAAGGTTAGGTATCATGTTATCAACATGAAGAAAGTGGGAACCTTTAACTTTTACGTTTCCCTTGCCTTTTCCTTTGCATTGTATGTTGTTGACTTTGCCCAAGAATTTCCTCTACAACTTCGCTTTGGATTGGTAATTGACATGGATGAACCTCAGTATCTTCCTCCTCACTTTCCTCTTCATCTTGCTCATCATGCTCAACTTTTCCAGTAGGTTCACGGATTACAAGTCGACTACGGTTACCACCACTCTCTCAAATTATCCCTCTTGTATCAGGCCCCAAACGCTTCTTGCGACCTTGATCTTTCCCTCGAGGAGGCAGAGACTGAGGAGTATCAACATCGTCCTTCATTCTTATCTTAATGACAACATTTTTAGTTTTTCCTTTGTTAGCTTTCTTGGATTTAGCCCTATATCAAAAGACACACGAAATGAATACAAGACAACTCACTTTCAGTCCCAGTACCGACACAGATTTACGAAGAAAAAAACCATGCTGGGATATCTAACGGCATAGTAATTTGGAAAAAAATGCATTCCAGTACACAATTCCGGCAGTGAACAATAAATATCGACAATGCCCATAATTCCTACGCTATTTTTGGATACCAAAAGAGCAGTACCGGCACAGACGGAAAAAAATCAATTCTATGCGGTAACCGGGTACCGGCACACAATGCAAACTAAATTCTATGTCGGTACTAATAACAATTTCTAGGGGTTTCCTAGATACCAGAAGAGCACTACCGGCAAACACGAATAAATGTAAAACAATATCGTAACCCTATACCGGCATAGTATTCAACCTAATTTTAATTCCGATACAAGTGTTTGAAAATGGCGTTGTATTTATACCAAAATCAATTCCATAACTTAATACCAGCATTGCCTTCATTCTATATTGAATGTCGTAACCCAATACCAGCATTGTATTCATCCATAAATCAATGCCGGTACTCACTGAAACTCAACTGTTTGAGTTAGGGTTCGCGATTCTAACGATTGTAACCCAAACCCACTGCTATAAATTCATTCAAACACTTATAAAACAGTTCAAAATCAATTACCTTCTCACATAATCCATGTTTACGAGAAGTTGATTGTCCGAGTTCGCTTCTTCTTCTTGCTCTTGAGCAATCAAAGCAAGCCTTTATTCTAATTTTTGTTGAGCAATCGATTTTGACTTCGATCGATTGGGCATCTGATTTCTTTCTTTGAGGCATGGTTATGATTCGGATAGGTTAATCGACGAAGAAATTTTTGAATCGACGATTAATCGTCAATGAAGAACTGACGAAGAACGATGAAGAATTTTTTTTTCGAAAGCCCTAAACCTAGATGAGTGGTGGAACTGATTTGAGATAATGGGGGATAAATGATTTGGTTTTTAGATTTTAAGTTTTAGGGGAAAGGGTAGTATAGTCTTTTCATAATGTCTTTTAAATAACCAAAGGGTAGTTTAGTATTTTCATACCCAAAAGTCACCTCTTAGCAGACACCATGGGTTGGTGGAAGTAATTTATATCCCCCAATTAGTTTCAATATCCCCTAATCGTGCATTATTTGGAAAACCCTTAGAATTATTTATTTAATTACCTCATTCAAATTGAGGTTTGGATTGTTACATAACAGAAGTGGTAGACAGACATACCATCATGTTTCATCATTGTACATTGCACACTTATACAAAAAATTTACAATGTGATTTTTTTGATCTACATGAAATAGAATAAAATGGAAAAGGCTAATCTGAATAATGGTATATTGGTTGATCTTCAACCATTTAGAGACTTCTTCCTCTTTAAGATAAAATCCTTTGCAGAAGAAGAAGATTGTACTAATCTTCGTAATCACGATCCATTCCAATGGTCATTGATCTTTTTTGTATAAATATTGATCATCGTCACGTTGGAATTCATCATCTTTAAATATATGCTTCAATTTCTCATTGGATTTCAATACAAGAGCCCAAAGGCTGTAACAAAACGCACTAATGCGATTATTTGAATTATTTTAAGGCATGAAATAGCCATTGTATACATAAGATCATAAAAGAAAAATCTAATATCTAAATCATAATGTGATTTTTATTGAAAGAAAGAAAACAACTATGCAATTACGAACCTGAATTTATTCGGAAAATCTGATAAATCATATTCAATCATAGTAAATCTAGGTTTGAAGAAGGAGATTTGGAAAAAAAGAAGGTTTGGATAATTGGTTAGAAAAACAGTTATGCATAGGATTTTGGAGAGAGAGGAGTCTGTAAATAAAATATGACACCCATCCATATATATTCATTCTTAGGTCGGTTCCTATGAGCATAGCAAACTGGCCAGTTTGCCAGTTTTGCACCCACTATGGAGTTGGCAAACAAGCAAACTGACCTGGATAACTACCGAGCGGTGTAGTGTCTCCCAAATAGTTTAGTATTGAACGGGGGACCTAGTGTAGATTGCTAGCGACTTATACTTGATCACTGATTAAGAAAATTCAGTTACTTTATCATATTTCCCCACGTGATAATACGATTTCAATTAAAAATTTATTAGTTTATTAATATATTGTACATGTGGGGACATACTATAGGTCTCAAATATACGTTTTTATATTTTATTAATTTAGAGTTTAGTATAATCTAAAAAATCATACAATGCTTTTGGTTGGTAACCTAGCAACAAGCCGGACTCCAACTCCTCTTTGAATAGCAACGCCTAATCTATAAAAAATGAAACTACCTACGCCACTACTAGCGTCATTGCTAAATAAACAATTCTTTAGACGCTTTTTATTAATATATTATATAATATAATATCAGATAAAAATAAACTTTATCTATTTTAGTATGTTAATATTGTGTAGAGTCAATAGTGAGCGATCAACTCTCCATCGCCCGATCTACTCTCAATCGCTACATGACTTTTACCATAGTGGCGTAAACCGTTTTCCACTCCACCTAGCATGGCAAAACAAGAATTTTGCATGTCCCTATAGGAACTAGTCTTATAATGGTGAATTATTCCAATTAAGGTGGGACTCAAGGAATTAGCTAGATTCCATCCGGTAATCTGAGCCGATTATAAAATTTCAGCCTAGTTTTTAACGGTTTCGACTTTCGAGTCATATTCCTAAGTTAGTGTACCTAAAACGAGCCCAATAAAAGTTTCGGGTGTCCGTTGGTTCCGGATACCTAGCTATAAAACTTAATCTTTTTTCTTTTGGCCGGAATGCAAATTATTTTTATAAATTATTTATTTATTATTTACTTATTAATGTTCTAATAAATATTAAAATTAATGTAACAAAAAGAGAGAAAAAAAAGAGAAAACATCAAAAGTCACAATCGATCAAATATTAGAAATTTGCTAAAATGATTAACGGAAAGATAAATAACCGGGGAATACCCAGTTGAACCTAATAGGATTCCGGTCTCAATCTATATACCCATCGGGTATCTAAGTTGCTAACATGTTGAATTTTTGAACCCAAGACCGATTTGAGTCAACCGAGCCTGGAGCGAACGGTTTTAACGCGAGTTAAAGCCACGAGAAATTATTTATCTTAAATCTCTGTAAATCTAGCTATTTATGAAGCAAGATGATTTTGTAGATGTTAGGGTGTAGATCTAGTTGTAGCATACAAAGTCTCAAATCCTCAATAGTTTGGGGAGCACCACAGATTGAGGAGATGACCTATAAAGACGAAAAATTATACGATACACTCCTTAGTTATTGGATTGGGTTTTCTTTTTCTTGTATCTTTTCCCTGCTTGGTGGCTCCCTAGTCTCTGCATCGCAGATTTGTAAATTTTCTTTCCTTCTTTTATAAATTTATTTATCAAGCAATTTTTTTTAAAAACATTCTTTAAGAGACTGGTGAGATTGAAGTACACCCAATAAGAAAAAATAGGATTATTTGGAAGTAAATTCCAAAGCCCCCTTAGTTATAATTATCCTTATTTAATTAGTTATAATCAACCTTTTTAGTTTGATTAATTTAGTTAGATTATTTAGTTGAATTAAAAGTTATGAAATCTTGTTTTGGTTAGATTGAACTTTTTGGAAAAAAAAATTTTGTTTTGAGATTTTATTTTGATAGCAGAAATGAAACTACACCAGCCAAACACTTCCAATAAAGAGACTGTACAACTGTTTAATGGCTTCATTCACCAATTACAGAAGAAATCAACACTTTCAGAAATCACAATATGAAAAGTCGGCATGCTCGACTGAAAAATAGCATGTCGACTAAGTACTTTAAGTAGGACTGCCAATATATACGGAATCCGTTTCCGAGTATCCGAGATCCTATAGGATTTTATCCGTTTTATCGGATATCGTATCGGATATTTCCTCCTTAATATATCAGCATCGGATTAGGCTCCATCGAATTGTTAATTTCCGATATCTGATAGAACATGGAATTATTTGTGATTTACCCTAACCATATTTGTGATTTACCCTAATATCCGATATCCGATATGAAATGTTTGAGAAATTGAACATAAATTTCAATTATGAACATGTTTTAAAGGGTTTTTAACATTTTTTGTCAGAACCGGATATTATCGGATCAATATTCGATATCCGATAACTTAGCCTATCGGAATCGATATCTGATTTTTGATATCATATAGGATATTATCATATTTTAAATATTTGATAGCGCTTAACCTATCAGAAACGGATTTCTAAATATCCGAAGGATATTCATCCATTGACACCCCTAACTTTCAGAACTCAGTCCATGAACAGTCGGCATGCTCCACCGAAACAAAGCATGCTGACCAAACTTAATCGGCACGCTCGATTAAAATAAAGCATGCCGACCAAACTTTATTTTTTCATATTTATAGTCGTCATGATCGATACATCACATTGACAACTGTTTATTAGTTGTCATGTTATTTTTACAAAATCATGACGACCAATAACAAAATTGGACACATGAAAACTTGTTTTCTGGGAGTTATTAATCGTCATGATTAAGCTTTTCTAACCTTAACGACTATTCATACTGCATCACTAGTCGTCAAGGTTTATGAATGAAGACCATAACAACCATGTGAATGTTACTTTCAGAAATAGAACTCTTTGAAAAGTCGTCACGCTATTCATCCTACAACCTTGACGACTAAAAATAAATATGGAAAGTCGTCATGCTCGACGAAGACCATGACGACCGTATAACTGCAATTCAACAATTTTAATTTTTTTCACCCTAATATGTCATTCAAACAACAATATAAAATACTCAATAGAGTTTTAAAGAATTAATTGATGATAAAAAAATTCTAATCCATCTTTTTTTTTTAATCTGAAAACGATGAAATATAGGAGAAGGATAAGAATAAGGTTTGGATCTAAAACCAAAAAGGAAGTAGTTTTAGTACTCCCTCCGTCCAAGTTATGTAGGCGGAGAAGTGGTTTTTGCTTGTCCAACTAGATAGATATTTCTAGGTTATTTTTGACATACATGCCCCTATTAATGTTGCCACAATTAACTAGATGTCTTTAGTATTGAGAATATAAAAAAGGGTAAAACAAGAAACGAGATGAACTTTTACAAAACTTAAATTTTCTCTTAATCTAAGTGTTTGAGGGTGAAAATGGTTTCTGCTGATTTCGGTTGTATGGGTGAGAAACGAATTTAAACCCTAAACAATGTACTGCAAGGGATTACTTTAGATTCGAGAGATCATTCTGTACAAGTCCGGCCTAAACCAAGAAATGGCCGTTCTAGACTTGCCTCGGTCACAAAGTGAAGGAAAATGGGTTGGTTTTGGGTAGGGAAGCAAGTAAAGTGATGAGACCAGAATAGTTGATTTCTGGAAGAGTGGTTGTTTTCTACGACTTGTATCAGAAAGTGGGAAGCTAACAAATGGAAAGCTAAATGTTTTATGAGTGTTGTATGCTCCTGACTGAACTTGTTATTCGGTGGAAATAGGTAAGACCTATTTATACAAGTCGAAGTGAAATGTACTCTGGTATCATTAAGGAATGGAAAAATGGGTGAGTAAATGGGAGGAGGTGGTAACCGTTAACACATGGAATTGATGTTCCATAAAAAAGAGCGTTTCACCATTAACTCCCTGTATTTACTAACTGCCTCATCCTTATGACACTTCCTTATGACGGGCGTAGTGTACGCCGTACGCTGTAAATTGCCAAACCAATACCCAAAGAGGATCCCCAGTTTGTGATATGTGTTGGTGTCTCGAATGTTTTTGTGGAAAACATGTAGCATATTGTTGTTTCCTGAAAATTCGAGCTTGGGAGACTTTCTAGCTTGGTGACCTTCGACGGTCGATATTTTTCATCTTAAGAGAAAAGGTATCTGTTGATCGTCGTACGCTTTCCTTTTTTGGTGGCCGCATAGGGAAGTCCATCTTGAAGGCGCGGAAAGGATGGCATGCCATTGGTATACCTTGGCGTGGCCAAATTATGGTTTCAGGACAAAGGTTACCATACATTGTCTGGTAACCTTGGACGACTAGGATTTTCTCCTGGGAGTGGAGGGAGACCGTTGATTGTCGCACGCCTTCGTTTTGGTAGCCGCATAGGGAAGGCCAGCATGGTGACGCGGCTAGGTTGGCATGCCATTGGCATGACATGCCTTGGCGAGGCCAAATTAGGGTTTCGGGCTAAAGGTTACTTGTCTGGTTACCTTGGACGGCTAGGATTTTCTCCTGGGATTGAA
Source organism: Papaver bracteatum (assembly GCA_023529315.1). Taxonomy (NCBI): domain Eukaryota; kingdom Viridiplantae; phylum Streptophyta; class Magnoliopsida; order Ranunculales; family Papaveraceae; genus Papaver; species Papaver bracteatum. Next base: position 1,410,630 of record JAJJWX010005012.1, read on the forward strand.
GGGTGACCGTTGATTGTTGCATGGCTTCGTTTTGGTAGACGCATAGGGAAGGTCAGCATGGTGGCGCGACTAGGTTGGCATGGGGTCATGGAAAGGTGCGTTTGGCATGGCACGGTAGGGCCAAGGGCTTGGTGTGTTTGGCTTGGAATGGTGGGCCAAGGGTTTGGCCTGACGTTGGCACATGGTGCGGCTGGCATGGTTAGGGCCAAGGCAAGGTGCGTTTTGCTTGACATGGTGGGGCCAAGGGCTTGATGCGTTTGGCTTAGCATGGTGGGGTCAAGGGTTTGGCATGTCGTTGGCACATGGTGCGACTAGCATGGCTAGGGCCAAGGCAAGGTGCGTTTGGCTTGGCATGGTGGATGCGGCTGGCATGGTTTTCCATTGGAACAGTGGTGCGGCTAGCATGGTTGGCATGCCTTGGCGTGGTGGATGTGGCTGGCATGGTTTTCCATTGGCACAGTGGTGAGGCTAGCATGGTTGGCATGCCTTGGCGCGGTAGATGTGGCTGGCATGGTTTTCTATTGGAACAGTGGTGCGGCTAGCATGGTTGGCATGCCTTGGCACGGTGGATATGGCTAGCATGGTTTACCATTGGCACAGTGGTGAGGCTAGCATGGTTGGCATGCCTTGGCGCGGTGGATGTGGCTGGCATGGTTTGCCATTGGCACAGTGGCGTGAGAATTAGGGTTTGGTCTACCGAAACCCTAATTAGCATTAAAAAAAGGTACCCTGGTAATTTCCTCGCAGACATATTAAAGGGTTCAATAAATTCATTCATTGGAGACATTATTACTCGAATCCTATGATGTCACTATCTGACTAGGGTTTTACGATATTAACCCTAAGCTAAAAATAACCATTAACACTAAGATATTTGGGTTATCCGCCTACATAACCTGGACGAATGAAGTATTTATTAAGGTAAGGGCAATTAGGTAACTTTATACGAATGATACACCCCTTAGCCCAATATTATGGTTGGGAACAAAACGAATATACCCCTATTAATCTGGATATACCTCAATCTGACCAGTTTTAAGAGGGTTGTATAACTGCCATTTATAGCAGCAGAGATACTATTATTTTTGTAGAAATTGACGTTTAGTCCCAAAGTTAGTGGGTTTTGGACGCTCTAGTCCTATGCTTCCAAGCCTAGTACTCATCAGTCCAAATTAACCCCGTGTAAACAGTTTGGTCCAAAATTTAGGCGAGTTAGTCCAAATTTACACCGATTCAAAATTTTCCAAATTTTTGCAGTACCAAAATTACCCTTTCAGAGTTAAAACGTTTTGAATTTTTTCGATTTTAGATCTCAAAGTTCAGGAGAGATTTAGAGAGGGAGCGATAGAGAGAGACCGGGATAGATTTTGGAGGAGATTTCTTGGATTAACTCGTTTCTTCTCATTTGCAAATCCTAAGTCTGTCGATGAGCCTCTCTACTGGGATTCATTTTTGAATCTCATCGCTAAACTCGAAAACAATTTTGATCTTTATAATACCGAAATATAAATGGAAATTCGTTTATTATTCATTTTTTGTCTTTTTTTTTTTTACTTCGGATTGTCTCTGTATTTGAATCGCTTGTCGAGGAATTCAAGCTTGAGATGTGGGTAAAATGAGGAGGAATTACACGGTTTCTCTCTTTGGTTTGTGGGAAATTGAAGTTTTGGTGTTATGGATCTATAGGATTTAGTTTTAGGTGTTTTGTTTATTCGCTAGTATAAGGTGGATCTATTCTTCTGGTTATTGAGGAGAATTAAGTTATTAAGGTAATATTTCTATACCTTTATATTGAATTTGTTTGTGGATGTTGTGTTTTTCCAGGTTCAAGTTGATTTATTGCATCTGCTTATATTTTTCAATTTCGTGCTTTTGATGTGAATTAATGAATTGAGCTATCAGCATAGATAATACTCAATTATGTGCAGATGTCCCCTCCTAAGTTGAGTCCTCTAATTAATTTCTTTGTGTAGCTATTCATTATTTTTTATGCAAATTGTTTGTTGTTGCTAGTAGAAAACATTACGGAGGTTTATTTGATTGAGAGTTAGGTATTAAGGAAAATAAACCTTGGCTTCTTAGAAAGATAAAGATGGGACTGTATAAATCAGGAGAGCTATTTAAGCATTTCAATTTTGAGCTACGTAGTAAGAAATGAAAATTTAGGTTCACTGAATCACTTAGATGTCTCGTGAAAACGAGGTAAGAAAACATGGCCTACTTTGATAGGTAGCTACTTATCCATATGAAATGTTGACACTGTGGGTGTTAATTTTATTTTATTTTTGTTTTGATTAATTTTTCTGGTTTGGCATTATTATTTACATTAGTATGGGTGGGTCTATGGCCTCGTGCTTCTTCGGTGCTCAGGGTTCACTTTTGATAATCTTTTGTAGTTCATTTAACGAAAATAAGATATCATTGTTTTATAGTCAGCAAGGAAAAGAAACAATATTTTGTTCGTGTTTTTTTTTTTCCTTTTGAATAGAATGTTGTGTTTGATAAAGGGTTGTTGTCATTTGTAATGTTGTGGTTGGGTCAATTTTTGTACTGGTTTGGTCGTTTGAGGTTTTGGATCCTGATAGGTCATATTGTTTGTATATGAACTATAATTTGTATATTAATCGAGATATATAGGAACGAACACATGATTTGTTCAAGATCTTAGAAGTATGACTAAGTAGGTGTATGTCCTTTTAATGTTCAATTGGTAGTATAAATTATGCATGAATATAAGGGGGTTAATTTTTGATTGGATTTTTCGTTTTATTGCAGGGACGAATGAAAGTTGCGGATTTTGGATGGTCTGCACATTCAAGTGAGAAGAGACATACGATTTGAGGGACATTAGATTATTTAGCACCAGAAATGGTTAAGAACAAAGGTCATGATTACTTAATTGACACCTTGGCTATGGGTATCCTTTTTGGGTTCCACCATTTGAAGCAAGATGCAGAAAAAAAAAACATTTAAATGGTATTAATAAGGATCTCTACTCCTCTGTTTATTTCTTTTGTTTTGCATCTTGGATTTTTCTGCTTTTTCTGTTGATAAACAATACATAACTATATCCAAATTCAATACTCAAAGTAGGATTCATGCACCTTTAGCATTATCACTTTCCTATTTTACTCAAATTAGAAGTTGTTGACGTGTGTTGCATATATGCACATAGTTGTACACATGCTAAATATTGATGTGTACATTAGTACATAGTTATACACATGTTAATTGTTAATGTGTACATAGTTGTACACCTGTTTATTGCTACATTTAGTACATCATGTTCTTGTCAACGTCCGATCCATCCATGATACAGGTATGTGAACCATCAGTAGTTCATCTAATTTCTTAACTGAAGCTACTCATTATTTGATAGATTTTTACTTAACATGCTAGATGATCCCAAGGGCTTGTATATATTCACATCTACTTTATTGATATCGAAGCTTAGGCACCCAAATACATCTCTTTGAATGCTTGTTTCAAAGTGGTCACTTAGTAGATGCTATAGTAAAATTAAAGTTGATGTTGGTGTTTGTCAAAGTGAGACAAAAACCTAGCACCTAATATTCTCTTAGACAATGTCTTACTGATATAGGAACTTGTTGTGGTGTGTTCATTGGAAGTATATTTTATGTAAGGAAATATACGTGAGCCAAAGATGTTAGTGTGCACCAGTTGATTGCTAACGTGTACATAGTGGTACACCTGTTTATGGTTAACGTGTACATAGTTGTACACCTGTTTATCGTCAGTGTGTACATAGTTGTACACCTGTTAAAATGTGCACATAGTTGTACTTGTTGATTATTAGTGTGTACATAGTTGTACACATGTTGATTATTAATAATTTTTCTCATTCAAGTTTGATTTCCCATTAAGTATCAGATTATGCTAATATCGGCATTCAATAGTAACATGTAGCTCTAATTTTAGAAATAGGCAACCAAGTGATGCTTTCAACTTTCAGGACATTTTAACTTATTTTTTGTGTACACATGGTTTCTTAGTTGTGACCGAATATGTTATGAGTGATGTTATCTATACTTGCATTTTTACCAAGTAATATCATTTTGATATTGATAAATGTTTCTTGTTACCCTTGTTTTTCTACTTTATTTGTCTTATATTTTCTTTCATTCTATCTTGGCTTGTCGTGATTTCATATATTTTCTTTCTGTAGATAACGATATCTTCAACAAGAAAAGGAGTTGCATCTTTGAATAGTGAAGTTGGAAAGGTAAATTCTTCACTTGTGCCCCCTCTAACCATTTATTCCTTGTGAAATTTGTGAAGATATTCTTTTGAAAGATTAAATACTGGTAGAATCTTTAAGTGCATTTTTTTATTATACCCGTTGTACAAGGTGCACTTGTTTGTACACCAGTTATGCGCAGTGTACTTTTTAGTGCACTAGTTTTATCATACATACTTGTTGTAAGTCGTGCACTTCATTTCTGCATTGATTATGAACCTGAAATCTAATAAACTAGTACTTTCATGTAGACTTGTCTATACATAACAAACATAGAATTCTTCTAATGTCGGGTATCATTACCCCAATTCATAGTTAGGTAGTAAAATTTAGGGACTAATAAGCATCAGAGGGCTTAGTGGTGTGTACATAGAGTGCACTTATATTTTATGTATACAAACCAAAAATTAGGGAAAGCACTAATGTGTACGGGTGTTGGAATTTTTGTAGGTGTGTACATAGTTGTACACCATTATACTCTCTCATTATTTTATGGATTTTTTTGGTATGTATGTTGGGTTTTTTGGGTTTTTGTAGGTGTGTACATAGTTGTACACCATTGTACAATCTCAACAATGTATATGAGTTGTTTGTAGGTATGGATGTTTGTTTGTTTTAAAAATTTTATAGGTGTGTACATAGTTGTACACCACTGTGCTATCTCAACACTACATGCATGTTTTCTGAGTATAGATGGTGGATTTTTGTAAGCATGTATATTGTTGTACACCATTATGCTCTCTCATGATTTTATGGCCTTTTTTGTGGGTATGTATGTTGGATTTGTTGATTTTTGTAGGTGTGGACACCATTGTACAATCTCAGTATTATATATGACCAGTTTTGTGTGTATGGATGTTGGATTAGTTGGATTTTTTTATGTGTACATAGTTACACACCATTGTAATATATAGTCTGTTATGTGGGTATGGATGTTAGATTTTTGTAGGTGTGTACATAATTATACATCATTGTGCTCTCTCAAAAATAAAAAATAAAAAAATAAATTCTTGATGAAACCATAAGTTGTTGTTTTTCGATATCATGAGGTGATTTTAATAGCATGCTTGCTATGTGTTTAGGTACTTCTCGAGGGAGCTTAAGAAAGTGGAGAAGAACAATGGACAAGTTTTGTAGATGGACGCTTTTCTGGATTTGAGTAGCATACTTACTATGTGTTTATGTATTTGCTATGTGTTAGATTTTAATAGCATGTTCCTTAGTGATGCTTAGGTGGAAAATTGTATGTGGTGTACAAACTAGTACACCTTGTCTTGTCTTTGGATTTTTGTAGTGTTTGTACTCCAATGTATACTAAGATTTTTTTTAAAATGAAAATTATATAGTCATATGGGTACTCTTTTTTGTAGCTCTCGGAAAGAGCTTTCCGAATATATAAAGTTTGTGAATTTTGGATGAGCGGTTCAAAAGATAAAACATTTTAAAAATTATTTTTATATTATTTAAAATTGGTGACGTCATCATAAGTCACCGTAGACTAAACTGAAAATATTTGGACTAAATTGTAAGTATTAAGGGTTATTAGTGTATTTTCCATATATTAAATAAATAAAGGGCTAATTTGTATCTAGTTGAATGGGTGTATACTAACTAGTATATTTGGATGAAATTTTAGACTAAACCATATTTTTCCCATTATTTTTGGCATTGGCATGACATGACGGGCGACATCTGTATTTTGGAGATGGAGAGAAATTGCCTCCAACTATTAAAAAAACATATGTTAGTATCTTTGACAAAACTGGAGGCAGGCAAGGAAATATGGTGGTGGTATATTAAAAGAAAACACACCACTAGAGAATCTTTTCAGATTCATCCTCCTTATTCACTGAATCGGTAGTATCTGAGAATGAGATTCACTTTTCTGACTTTCTTCGCTTCTTGTCTTTCAAGCTATAACTTTCCTTAGCTTCATTATGTGGCCACACAGACTGGTGATGGCCGGCGGGGATGGCCTTCCGTGGGCGGAACAAGGTAAATAATTTGACTGAAGAAAAACGATGAATATCACGTTTAAAGACATTTATTGGGAAAATAGTTATAAATAAGGTTTTGAGCCAATTTGTAAATTGGGGGCAATCTGCTCTACTTATTCTTGCTTGCCTCTATACACTAAACTCGGTCCCAAACTGAGTTTAGGACCAGGAATTTTTAAGTTTTAATGGTCCAAAAGGCTATATCATTTGGAGCTAGATAACTATTTCTGTTTGTCAAGAACGGTCGAAAAATAATTCCGTGGGCATGGAGAATAAGTAACAGTGTCATGGGTGACTAGTTTAGAAATGCAACTTGGAGCATATGTCCAAAGAGTTAGGAGCCAGCTAGAGAGTATGTTTGTTACCAATCGTCGACAACCTAATAGACAATATTACGACCTTTCTAATTCATCCAGCAAAAGACTTGAATTCTTGATGGTACTGCTCAAAAGCCCTCATTATTATTTACTGTTTGTATCGGTGTCGAATTATGGATAAAAACTTGGAGAACGAACAAGAGTCTAAGAGGGAAGTGCAATTTGTGGCTCATAGTATAAGTTCAGAAGAAGCTTTATTGTACATCTTGGACTAATAAAGGTCAATAGCTGAATTACCAAACATGGAGTTGTTTTCAATGTGCTTTTATCTCTACATTTGTTTCCATTCAAGCTTTTTCGTAGTTACTTACAAAAAGAAACAAACTCTTGGAGCTTTCTTCTTAAAGTGGCCTTTCTTGGTTGGAAAACATGAAACTTCCTTGGTTGAAAAAAATGAAACTTGGTCGAAAATTTGTTTCTCGTTTCATATATCTCAATCGCCTCTATAATAATGCATGGCCATGCGACCCTTTGTAATGTAAAGTGGCGAGACGTCCATGAGGATCTTTTCCAAAATTTGTGGAAAATTAAGTCTTTTATTTATTTTCCTTCTCTTTTCGTCACTTGTTCTTTTTCTAATGAAAAAAAAAATGCTACTAAAGAAAAATCTATGATTTTATTAAAATTTGGTTATCAATATGAGATTGTCAATTTCATGATCATTTCATAAGAGGGTGTTTTATGCTTCTGTTTTTTCCGGAAACTGAAATCATTATGAGATTACGTTCTTTAAACTACTTTTAAATTTTTACTTTTAGAAGATGAAAAGTAACTACTTAAGTGGAATCCAAACATAATATAATGATCTTGATACGTTTCTTTTATCTCTTTCTTCTATTAGTTTTGTGACAATATCAGTTCTTTATCTTTGGCTTAAAACTATGTTCCTCCATTAGTTTTGTGACAATGTCAGTATTTGTATCGTTATAAAATTGCCACATATTTGGCCAGAATATTGCCTGGTGACTCTGGTCCACCATTCAGCTGTCATTCATTCAACTCATGCATCTAATCAACCAGCCCAGTGTTCCATAAAGTCAATTTCCGGTCAATGGTCAAAGTCAACTATTGGTCAACGATTAATGTCAAAATCAAGTGGTCAAGACCCAGCTCTCCCGACCTGGTCCGCCGGTCCATTTTTTCTGGCCTACTTCAGCAGTCTGGTTCGTCCGACCCGACTCACCCAACTCAGCTCGTAGACTCGATTCATCCGGGTCAATCCATGTATGCTCGTAGTCAAATATTTCATCCATTTGGTGAGAGACGGTTTATTATCCAGTTTGCTAAACATTTTGTCAGCCATGTTGCCAATTGTGCTACCATCCAGTCAACAATCCAGTTTTCAACCATGTTACAAGTCATGCTGTCAGCCAGTCTTCATCTATGTTTCCATCCAAGGAAGTATGCCAACCGAAGATCGACAGTCACAATCAACATCAAAAAGTCAACCTACTGGTCAAAGTCAAGGCCCTCCAGTCAAATCCGCTGGTCCATGACAGCTTGGCCTCCACAGGTCCAGTTTCCGAATCCGCCAGGAAATTTCTAGAAGTTTCTGGATTGCTTGTTGACCAAGTTGCTGCAGAGAAAGATCTAGAACATTCCAGATGACTTGCTAGCTAAGCTACTTCCATATGAAATTTATCTCGAAATTAGGGTTTAACCCAGATATTCAACTGTATAAATAAAGGAGAAGCTCATTTATTTTTTTAATTTATTTTGCTAGAACGGAGGAGAATCTCAACCCTAAAAACGACACGCCTTGATAAATGAAAATACACCTGCAAACTCTAAAAGGGATCAGAAATCATTGTAATCGACAGATCAATAAAATATTTCTCCCTACGAGGATTCCTTCGTGGATATATGCAAAACTTGAACCACGTTAAATTCGTGTCTCTCTTATTTATGCTTGTTTTGTGTAAAACCATAGTTTATATCATCGTTGTCATCATCATCATCCAATCAATTGTGTTTTGTACCTGGAAATAATTTCGGGTGCAAATAGTCAGTTATTTATCTATGGTTGTTGATCTTTATTTTGGATTTCCATTGAGCACGGCAATATGATGAGATTTACATGAAGATTGGAAAATTGTCACACAAATATCGTTTATTTATTTTTTTGATAAACTTGCGTTTACTTTTGTGAATTTGTACACACATGCCATAGACATTTTATACTGACTTGCAGTCATTTACACCACTGGAAAGGGAAGAAACAACAAAAGATCAAACCAAAACCCAAAAATTAACCTATTTGTTTGTCATGACAACATGCATGACATGCAATATGCTGGAACTTCTTCTGCTTCTAGCTATTTTAATGACCGCATGGTGCATGATCATCAATTTCTTCGAGCTCGATTCCTTCTGCTGCAAATCTAGTCTCTTTGTAAACATACCAGTTTGCAGCAATCAAAAAAGCCCCAAAGTTAAGCATGCTTAGCCCAGATAATAACCAGTAAAAGTCATAAAGCTTCCCCTGGTTTAGATTGTCGGATATCCATGGATGCGTGTCGCCAGTTATCATATGTACTATCGAAACCAAGAGAGAACTAAAAAAGAAACCTATTGCAAGTGTGCTCAAAAACAAACCGGTGCTCATCGTTTTCATCCCTTTTGGACACTCTCTTAGGAAAAAATCAAGTTGCCCTGTGTAGATAAAAGCCTCACCAGCACCAACTATCAAGAACTGTGGGATTAACCAGAAAACAGTCAACGGTATGGTGGCATTTGGATCATTAGTCAACCCATTTGTTCTTGCTGAGTGTTGACGCTTTATTTCCGTTAGAGCAGCCGCTGCCATACCAATTACAGAGAACACTAGGCCTACACCGATACGCTGTAACGGGGAGAGACCATGCTTGTTTTTGAGTACTTTCCGGCAAATCGGAGCAACTAAGCGGGTATAAATTGGGACAGTCATCAGAGTGCTGCCTACGAAGAAAACTGTTAGTGAAGCAGCAGGAATCTGGAAAGACTTTCCAAGGCTACGGTCCATGGTAGCTGCTTGGGAGACAGAGAATGTCGCCATTTGTGCATGAACAGTCCAAAACAGTATGGTCGTTGCCCATATTGGTAGCATCCGCACCACCATTTTTACTTCTTCAACGTCCGTTAGAGTTGATAACGACCACTTGCTATCTATATGTTGCATATTTTGTTCTACATCTGTGTCCTTGATTGCTGCCTTATCGAGAAATCTGCACATAAAATATACATACTATGAGTCCGAGAATCTACATACTTTTGCTGATGAAAATCCAGTGGAGATTTGAATGGGACAGATGAACAACAGGCTATTTACTATTGATTCTTTGGATTTCGTCATTTTTATGTCTCACTCTTTTTAAACAAACCTACCTACCGATATATACTAGTTTCGTGATATCAGCATCAATCATACTGCAAATTATTGATAGGGGATAAATAGTAAAAACATACCACTTGCTCGCTGATGCGGGACAGTCAGCTAACTATTGGACAGACAGATTTTCCGCTCATATTTTCAACTCAAAGATGACTAGTTGCTAAAGTAGAAGCGTTAAACCTATCATAACGAGGTGGCGTGTTTTTAACGAGGTGGAGTAGATTTTTCAGTTCTCTCGTATTCACGGTGAGAGATTTTCCACCCAAAAGTAACTAGGATGTTTATGCAGGAGCGTGCCTATCAAGACTTACTATTAGATAAATACCATAAATTTCTCACCAGCTCAGGCCAATCTATATACTTCGAATATGAAATTCTTTAATATTTTCTGGAATCTAGACATCTCGATGACCAACTCTCACTATTATAAGTTAACTTTCCAATGTAAAATTTCATTTTTGTTTTATGCACTTTTTGGAAGTATACTACATAAATAACTTTTAAGGAATTCCGGATTACGTACCGGAATTGTTTGCTATGTGGTAGTTTTTGCTTTTGGGTTTTCTTCCCGTCGTTTTGTACTTTGTCGTCGAGGTTGAAAAGAAGTGACGAATCCGACGGTAACTCGGAATGACGTTTCTTCCATGCAGCAACAAATACCGTCGCAATTTGTGTTAAAGGACTACCTACGAGGTTTTTGAAACGGTATTTCCTCGTCCCATATAAGAATATAACCAGGCCTAAAACTATAGTCGCCGCACATATACCGTAACCCCATTGTCTTCCGACGTTATCTTGTATGTAAACAAGTACTGAGACCGCCATTAATGATCCAAGACTTATGAAGAAGAAAAACCAGCTGAAAAAACTCAACATTTGAGATTTTTCTTTATCATCGGAATCGTCGAATTGATCAGAACCAAAACCAGATACACTTGATTTCAGACCACCTGTTCCGAGTGCAGTTAAGTAAAGTGCCATGTACAGAACCGTGAGCTGAGTACTAGTTGCTGGAACACATTCTGACGAGCCTATTACTGCACACTTTGGTGGGTGAAGGCTAGGAATTACAGTAGATATTGTCAATAACGTCACACCCTATTCAAAATCAAAAATTACCATATGGTTAGAATATATTTCAAATTTTACAAAATTAAAATAAACTACAAAAAGAATAGTCTATGATCCGAGAATCATTGATTTGTGCAGATTACTATACCTGAAACTATTATTTCTTATTTCTTACTTTTTTTTATAATTTGTATTTCAACGGATAATCAAGTTGCACTTTTATAATTTGTATTTCAACGGATAATCAAGTTGCACTTAGTCGAGTTTTATCGAAACTTCATTAAATAAAAATATATGCTTCATATATTATTGCATGATTATTAATTTATTTCGGAGGAATTATCATACCATGGCTTGAATTGTGGTAAAGATGGCTATGGTGAGATATCTGCAAGAAGATCAACAAAGTTGTGGTAGTTAGAATCTGAAAAACAAAAATGAAGTTCGAAACTGCGGTTGCTAGCCAGTTATATTGTACTGACCGTCCAAGAAATGTATCAGCAATGAATCCACCGAGCAGGCACAGCATGAACGACGTCCCTAAAAAGTTAGTAACTGTGTTAGCCGAAGTTGCATTTCCGAGATGCATCACACCAGTTAAATACGTAACCAAATTCACTGCGATCCCTAGCGTTGTTAGTCTCTCGTTCAATTCTACCACTGCAAAAACAAAAACAAAAACATATACATAAGTCAGTTTATACTTCACTTACACAGTGATAACTACTATATATAGTGATGAACATTACACGAGAGACGAACCTAAGATCATAGCAGCACTAAGCCATCCTCCAGATCTTGACCTATCGGATGGTCTACCTTTGTAATCCCGAGAATCTGAAAGAGTAGTAGTACTCTTTGTTTCATCAGTGGAAACCATTTTTGTTTGCAGTTAAGAGTACTTAAAATGCTAGGTTCAGGAAGAATATGAATATGAAGGGGATATACGGAGAGATAGATAGAGAGAATGATATATGAGTTTGTGTCCGGAATATGGTGTTGAGATTCTCCATTTTATAGGGGGTGTGTGGCCCTGGACTGGCTCATGGATGTCACAAACAGTGGAAAACTCCTCAAATAATTGAATAAACAAATGAGTTCCAAATTTCAACATAATTTCTTTCTTTTCTTTAATTTGTTTTGAGATTATCATGTTCGCTACATCCATAAAAATTGTGATGTCACCTCCCCTAGATGGTTTAAGTTGGCCTTTGGGGATTAAATTAGTATAATTACTTCAATAATTCGAGTAGTCGACTCTCGGGGCAGCTTCATCATCGATTTAGCGAATTTAATTAACATTTGATGTTATCTTTTCTTCTAATTAAGGCTGTTTTATAATTATAGAAGAAAACTCGAGATCGTTGCAAGCACCATCTCGAGTTTGCGCAAATTCGATCGAGAGCAACTGATTGATTGATTGATTGATTAAGAGAATGTAAGTAAACTCGAGATCGTAAAATTTGACAACTTCAGATTAGTATAATTAAGGAAAGAATTTCGACGTCCAATGTATCGTATTTAATGTTACTAAAACTAAAGTGATCAGAGAATGAATTGCATACTCAATGTATTATGTACTCCTATGAGCTTCTCACCATTTAGCTTTAATAACTAAAATATAATAATCTGGAAAATCAACTTGGAAAACAAATGTCAGGTTATATAACATGCCTAGCATATTTAAATTTTAGCGTGTTATGCTGTGCAGACTCTTAAAATCCTTATTTGATCCTGCTCTTTTATTAATCCCCCGGAATGCTTGTAGTTCTTTATGTTTTATCATAGATTAAGCTTATTATCATTACTAGCTAGGTGCTACAAAAGAAAAATGGAAAATGCTGAAACACAACCTATAAAACTTGGCTGGTTGATATTGACTTTGAGTTGGGAGATAAAATTATAACCGACCAATTAAATTCATTGCATGTTTTTTATTGATTGGCCATTATCTAATAATAGGTTTGACTATTCCCTCTTTTAAAAAAAATATGTGACTTATTGCTACTCACCAGTGGAAAATTATCTTCTTCTTTTTCTTTTCTTCGTATTAATGGAAATGGAAAACCAGTATTAATAGACTGAATAATAATGCACTTTTAAAAAATTATATGAGAATCAAGGATTTATGAAGCTGATATTTATAATCCGAATGTGGGTCATGAGGAATGGTTTCGTATCTTCACAAAGTGTATGAGTGGCATATATATATATATATATTGTATGAAAAATAGGATCATACAGAGGTGTCTCTCTAGACTTTCAATAAGATATTTTTTGTGCAATTAATTATGAGATATTTGATTGTTTTTGTCTCAAGAGGTGGTAGAGTTGTCCAAGGGTGTCTAGAAAATGATGAACAATAATTTCATGCTAATTGGCTCTCCACGGAATATGTTTTAAGAGGATTTGGTTTGTCATTTCAAAAGGACAAGCTGCCAAGCTTGTTATGAATTTGCCCTCATCTCTGTTTCAAAGAGAGCTAATTATGGCTCTTAACACATATATAGTATATATAATAAAGCCAATTAATTAAGCTAGCTAGATTTTCATTGTCTTGAGTACTTTGTGGGTGAGGGAGCGAGAATTTCATTTCAGATTTCCAGCTAATAGGAATATTAGTTGGATTTTCACAACTATTTCTATGTTTGGCATGACAAATGATGTGCCATTCATCCTTCAAACGATTAGGACTAGTTCACTTGGTTAGGAATCTAACTCTCATCCTTAAGGTTAAGGATCTCGTAAATCCTCGAGAAGAATCTCGAGAATTTTTGAATTCCGACAAAAAAAAAAAAATATGAAACCATACCTTTAAACTCTTCTCTCTGAAAAAAAATATGAAAAAAAAAATGAAAATCCACAAATCTTTACTAGTTGATTTATTTAAGGTATATGTCGTAAAATCCACTAAGGTTTTAATTAGCTAGTTTTTCTTTTAGCATATTCCATGGAGCTTGATCCTTTAGTATTTTCCATGGAGCTCGATATTTATCCCAGCTTTAGCATTTTCGATACTTTAGCAGATCTTTCTCCACATGCGAGAGTCCTGATTATTGTAGCTGAGTTGCTGCACATAAGGTCTCAAGTCTTCTCAACTCTCAATAGTTTGGGGAGCGCCACAGATTTGGGGAGATAACCTAAACTAAATACTAGAGTATAGTATTCAAGAGGGTAGGCATGAAAATCCACAAATCTTTACTAGTTGATTTATTTTGTCCTTATTCAGATCTTTCTCCACATGCGAGAGTCCTGATTATTGTAGCTGAGTTGCTGCACATAAGGTCTCAAGTCTTCTCAACTCTCAATAGTTTGGGGAGCGCCACAGATTTGGGGAGATAACCTAAACTAAATACTAGAGTATAGTATTCAAGAGGGTAGGCATAGTTGTACTTATTCACCGGAGATATTATTATTAGTATTTTTGGCATGGGGGATGACATCTATAATTCTAAAAAAGGGACAACTAATAAATAATCCAAGTGGTGCTGTTGGTATCATTGACAAAACAAGCCAGAGGCAAGAAAATATGGTTCCATCAGTTAAAACACCACAGTAGAGAATCTTTTTAGATTCATCCTCCTTATATTCACTGAATCGCTAGTATCTGAGAAAGTGAGAATGAGATTCACTTTTTTGACTTTCTTCATTTGTTTTCCTTCAACAATAACTTTCGGTAACTCTATCAAGTCTGCACACCAGCCAGATGGACGGCCATGGCGGAGCCAAGACTTTATGCAGGTCTACTAAAGTCGAACAATGAGTAACAAGTTTACACCCAGCTGATTATATCAAAACAAAAACAAAAAAGTTTACAGAGATAACCAACAGAGTCCGGCCAGCTGGTTGGTAAAGAGCTGAGCTCTCATAATTGAGGCATTGGAAATTTAAATTTTATAAATTTAGTTGTTCGTATTTTATAAATCTAGTAAGAGTTTAAACTGTGGGGGACATTCTAAAAATTGGACCAGCAGTGATTTTGATTTTTAATTGTCCGAATTCCAAAGGGTGCATTTCTTTGGAGTCAAACAACTATTTATTTTTGTTTTAAACGATAAAAAATCAATTTTGTGGAGAATAACTGAATAAGTAACAGTGTCAATCTCATGTATGACTAATTTAGAAATGCAACTTGGAGCGTGAGTCCAAAGAGTTAGGAGCCAGCTAGTGAGTGAGTAAGTTTGTTCCTATTCGTCGACAAATAATAGAAACATTACGACCTCTAATTCATCCAACAGAAGACTTCAACTCTTGATAGTACTTGTACATTAATTTTACTGAATGTACTAGTGACAACTACTATTTACAGTTGAGATCTCTACTGTGCGGCCGGTTTAGATGAATAGCTAGTACAGGGGCAAGTCGCGTGCGGTTTCCAGCCCAACCATTATTATCTAGGGCAGTGGCTTAGTGCAACCCTTTTTTAGGTTAAATGCAACTCACAAGAAAAAAAAGGAAAAAAAAACTCACAATAAATTACAAAAAAAAAAAAAAATCACCAATAATCTTGATGCTCAATCAAAAGGTTACCCAAGTTGTTGTTTACATCAAGGCTTTGATTTTTCTCGTGGTGCAAAATCTACTTCCTTGATTTGGCTTGCCCATGGATGTTAAATTGGGATGCTCTCTTCTCATGGCAACCTCATTGAGTTTTCCTCGGTTGGTTTCTTTATTTCCCTTGTGTATCCTTTGATTTGCCAAGGTTCCTACGGGGGTTGTCAAATTACTTGGGATATACTTAATGTTATATAAGACAAAACACTCTCAAATTATTGGATTGGTACATCCTCAAACAAATCGATAACTCCCTATATCAATTTTATGATTCTTTTTGTACATTGTGCACTGTTTCACTGGTTTCCTAACAGTGATAATCTACTACTAAGTCCAGTGAGGCTAGTTAAATTAGCCTCACGTGAGCTCATAGAGTTCACTATATTTAAACAGTCGGTTTCCAGGAAAATATTGTGAGAATGTTACTTATGCCCCTACTATCCATGGGTCATGCACAAACACCCTTATGGGGTCTTTAATAATACCCCTGATGGCAGAATCGAAATTATCTATAGAAAATAATTAATATAATTCCAGTTTTAACCTTCCTACCTTCTACTTTCGATTTCTTCTTCGTTATTCACGATCAGAAAAACCATTTTCATTTTTCACGTCTGAGAAAAACAGGAAGCCTTCGCCACCACAACCAACACTACCAACACCACCATCATCTCCATCATCTCCATCGCCGTCAACGCCACCAACAGTACCATTATTATCGAAATAGATCGATCAGAATTTTGAAAGGGGATCAAGAACAAATTAACTCGAGTAGATCTGAATCTGAGTAGATATGAATCAAGAAGTTGTTGAATGAATCGAGATGAAATTGAAAATAGTATTGTTAATATTAGGGTTTGAGTTGAAGTTGCAGTCGGAAGGGAGATGGAAGTGAAGAAATCAGGGGAGATGAAGTGAAGTTTCAGGTAATTTTTTAATTCGTTGATTTGCTTGTTTGAACCATTGATTTTGATTTGAAAATTCAGATTCAGTCACGAGATTTAGATTTCGTGTTGATTTTGGTTGATTTAGTTATTCTTCCTCAACTTCATAGATTAATTTTATTTTTGGTTTTCAATTTGGTAATTTCGAATCGAAATTCAGATTTCGTGTGGATTTGAGTTGAAGATTAGATGGCAGAAGTTGTGGTTGTGTAATGGTGGTGGAAGTTTTAACAATGATGCTTTGGTGAATGTTAAACAGAGAAGATGAAATTGAAGAACTGAGATTGCAGGTGGTATGAAGAGATGTTTGTGTTTAAATGGTTTATGTAGTGGTTGTATGTGAGATTGCAGGTGGTATGAAGAGATGATTGTGTTTTATGGGTGGTTGTTGGTGGTGCTGTAATTGGAGTTTGGTGGCAGCGGATATGGAGGTGGTTAGTGAAGATGAAGGTGATGTTGTGAATTTGTGTTGATGTTGTGCAAGGAACTGAAATTGCAGGCATATTGCAGATGAAGGAATTGATATTAGAAGGCAATGGTTGTGGTTTTGAGTTAATTTAATGCAGGAAATTGCTTTGCAGGTTACCTAAGTTCAGGTGGTCAAGAAGGTGCATTTTTGTAGCTGTGTGTTGCTTTTAAGGGTAGCTATTGCAGGTGATGTTGCAGGTGGTCTGAGCTACATAAAGTTGTGCATTGCAGGGAAGTGATATCTACAGATGGAGTTGAGGCTGTGTTGGTTGGATGCAGTGGTAAAGCAATGGGGGTATTGAGCTGATGGAGAGATTCAGATAGAAGAAATGGCTAGCTAGCTATGGCACTGTGTTGGTGTTTGAGCTGTTATGAAGAAGAGATGAAGCTACAGTTCAGGTGGAATAGGTACTGAGATTACAGGGAAGCTGGAATGCATTTGTGGTGCCAAGCTTGGAGGTTGCATGGAGGCTACTTTACTGCAACTTAGTTGGCTAAATTTCAGGTATACTCTCTCTTGATGCCATTATCGATTCAGTTAATTTTATTTTGCTTGAATAGTGTGATATTGAACAGTAGAAACATCGAAAATAGCTCCATTCCGATGGTGTGATATTCAACTTGACCAAGTTGCTTCTACTATTTGGAGACAACTTATGCTAGTTGCTTCCAACTTTGAAGACAACTTGACCAAGTTGCTTTCACTTTTTGGAGGCAACTTGTGCTAGTTTCTTCCAGATTGGAGGCAACTTGACCAAGTTGCTTTCACCTTTTGGAGGAAGCTTGAGCTAGTTGCTTTCACTTTTGGAGGCAACTTGTGCTAGTTACTTCCAGATTGGAGGCAACTTGAGCTAGTTGATTCCATTTCGGAGGCAAATTGGTTATGTTTTTGAGCTCGTTGACGAATTTGTAGTGCAATGGTAACACAGGGTTGTGTTGATTTGCTGATAATGGTTGTGTTGTTGATGCTCATGATTTAAAGTCACTTGAGCTAGTTGATTCCATTTCGGAGGCAAATTGGTTATGTTTTTGAGCTCGTTGACGAATTTGTAGTGCAATGGTAACACAGGGTTGTGTTGATTTGCTGATAATGGTTGTGTTGTTGATGCTCATGATTTAAAGTCAAGAGGATAGATGAATGCTTAGGAACTTGAGCATGAACTCAATATGTATCCAGGTAGTGAAAGCAGAACAAGAAGTTGTTACTGCTTGTGTGTTGTTGATGGTATTTGAGTAGGGGCATGGAAGTGACTGCAGTTATTGGCTCATGTTGCAAGTGTGCATAAACGGTTGTGGTCATGAAGCTGTTACAGGTAGAGTTGTAGTAGCAGAGATGGATGGTGTGGTGTTGTGTTGTATGGTGGCTGTTTTAATTGTTGGTTGAACATTGATGGAGTGGCGAACCTGTGGTGCAATGGTAGCACAACTGACTATATGTCAGAAGATGTGTGTTCGATTCACACTAGGTTCACTTATTTGTGTTTATTTTTTATTTTTTTTTGAGACAACTTGTGCAAGTTGCCTCCATATATGGAGACAACTTAGGCTAGTTGCTTTCACTTGTAGAAGACAACTTGAGCTAGTTGCTTTCACTTGTTGAAGACAACTTGAGCTAGTTTCCTCTGATATGGACACAACTTCAGCAAGTTTACTCCACATGGTGGTGGTGGTTGGCGGCGGCGATCGTGGTTGACGGTGGTGATGGTTGTTGGCGGCGGCGGGTAACGGTTGCTGGAGACGGTGGTGGAAGTGGACAGTGGTGATGTTGGTTAGCGGTGGTGGACAGTGGTGGTGGTGGAAAATGGTGGTGGTGGTCGGTAGTGGTGGTCGGTGGTGGTGGTGGTGGTCGGTAGTGGTGGTCGGTGGTGGTCGTGGTCGGTAGTGGTCGTGGTGGTCGGTGGTGGGAAGCGGTGGACAGTGGTGCTGGTTGGCGGTGGACAGTGGTGTGGGCATTAGAGATTTTTTTTTTTTTTTTTTTGAATAGTGGTAATGGTGGTGGTTTTGTATATACACTATATAAAAGAGGGTATTTTAGTAATGTATTAGGATTAGGGGTATTTGTATAAGTTGATAAGGGTATTTTAGAAGGGGCTCTATAATAAGGGTATTTAAATAATGTTCCCTAAAATATTTCCTGCTGTCATAGTCTTGGCCCAGATTATTGCTTCCATTATGGCCAAGCATTCCGCTTGTTCATGGTCTAGTTCTCCATTGAAGTTCCGGCCTTTGATGCCTCTGCTTGTACCTATATAATCACGAACAATTATCCCAATGCCAAAATATTTTGATACATCATTAAAAGAAGCATCTATGTTAATCTTGAGTTGTCCTTTTTTCTGGTGGAATCCACTGTTTTTGTTTTCCTTTCAATTTTCAAATCTCTTTATCACCTTGGACCATATCACATTGTTGTATTAAACACCTTATACTTCTAATGGCAGTCCATCAGATCTGCCAAGTTGTGATCATTAGTGTGAGTAACCACTTATTATAGATATCATCACTAATATTCTGAGTAGTATTGAACCAGTTGCTTATCCAAATGATTGCAGATATGCGCTAAGCTAGCCTGTATATTGGAGACATTTACATTCGTTGCTAGCCAAATTGAAGAAGATTAGTTGCAATTAATAAGGAGATGTTCTAATGTTTCTTCTTCTGCCTTACAATGTGGACATAGTGTTTCAATCCCAGCTTTATAGTCTTAACTTAACCAAAATATGAATTATTATTTTTTTAACATTTCAATATGAATATCTTAACTTTGTGAGGAGCTTCCATTTTCCATAGTCATTTCCAGACTATTTTTGGAATCTGATGCATGTGTTCACTTGTTTGATTTTCTTGACTAGTAAATGTTTTATAAGCTGGCTTAACTATGAAAGTTCCTGCTCTATTTGGTTCCCAGATTAGAATATATCTTCTCCTTGTTGAGGTAGATACATCTGTAACATCAGTTGTGCTATGGGATCAGGAAATAATTCATTAATAAGAGGAGTATTCCATCTCTTTGGATTGTTAAGCATTAGATCAGATACATAAACTATTCTAACTGGTTCAAAAAGTTCTGATTTGGTATTTTTGGCACATCAAGTCCATGTACCATTTATCATACCAAACCAAAACCTTAGTACCACATCATATTGCCCATATATGATGCTTATGAACATTTCTTAAACCTTGTTCAATTTCTTTCCAAATCCAAGAAGATTTATTGTGCTCTTCCTGAAGATGTAAGAAATCACAGCATGGAGCATATTTCGGTTTTAAAACTTTTACCCATAGCTGGTTTGATTCTCTGCACAATCTCCAGGCTAGCTTAGTAATTAAAGCATTGTTAAAGTGCTCCAAATTTCGAAAGGCTCATCCTCCTTCATTTTTTGCTTCATTAAAAGAATTACAAGCAATGAGATTGATTCCTTTGTTGGATTTATGTCCCTACTAGAATCTCCTTTGAATGGAATTCAGGTTTTTAATAATGTATTGTTGTATTTTAAAATTTCCCACATAATGTGCTGGAATCTTATTGAGAACGAACCTAACCAATGTTGTTCTTGCCGCTTGATTTAAGGTTTTGGAATTCTAACCTAGTAATCTATGTGCAAAAACATCAGATAGACTTTCAAAAGACCTAGCTTTGGACTTACCAAAAAGGATTGGCATACCAAGATACTTATCCAAAGTACATAGCTCCTTAACTCCTAATTTGTTCTTTATATATTGTTTCCTCTCATCTAAGATATCACCTTCTATAAAAGCTAATGGTTTTGAGAAATTTATCAACTAACCAGAGAGTTTACCAAAATTCTCTGGAGTGCCCATGACATTATTAATTGTTGCATCAATTGAAAAAATAGCAGACAGTCATCTGCAAAAAGAAGATGATTGATAGATGGAGAATTTTTGCTGCTTGAATACCTTTAATCATTTTCCCTTGTTCTTATTGATATAACTAGTTAAGTATTCCATTTAACATATGAAGAGATAGGGAGATAGTGGATCTCCCTGTAGCAAGCCGCTTGAAGGAGAACAAGTCTCACAAGGATTACCATTAAGACTGATAGATATTGTAGTGGTTGAAATACACTGATGAATGAGAAATCTCTAATCTGGACAGAAACCCATTGACTCAAACATTTTATCTAAAAAGGACCACTCTAGTCTGTCAAAGGCCTTCGACATATCTAGCTTAAGAGCTATCAGACCTTTCCAGCTTCTAGATCGTTTCATTGTATGTATTAATTCATGGGCAATGATGATATTGTCATTTATATATCTTTTTGGGAGATATGCATCTTGAGTTGGAGATATGATTTTCTCCATCAGTGGTTGCATTATTTTGAACGAAAGTTTAGATATTATTTTGTAATTGTTATTACATAGACCAATGGGTCTAAAATCACTTGGAGTGTTGGGATTTTTGGTCTTGGGAATGACACAAATAACAATTTCATTGACTTGCACTGGGAGTTTCTTGTGTATGAAAAAATCTTGAACTAAATTGATGATGACTTTCCCAACTGTTTCCCACTTTGTTTGGTAAAATCATGTTGGGAATCCATCTGGACCCGGATAATTCCAGCTAGCTAAACTCTTAACTACATTATAGATTTCCTTTGCAGTTGGCATATTCATAAGATAAGCATTTTCATTAGTTATAATGCTGCTGTGAATATGAAAAAATGAGAGATCTTGTATTTCTGGAGAGGTAGTTGTGGCAATCGAAGAGAAATAAGTAGTGAGAAAGTTGGATAAATCCTTCATGTTATGCAACCAGATTCCAATAGGATCTCTTAAGGAAAATATATTATTTCTAACCCTTCTTCTATTTTCCATAGAATGGAAGTAAGCTGTGTTATTATCTGCTTCTTTGACCTATTTATCTCCTGATTTTTGATGCCAATATTCTGCTTCTATTTTTTTCCAATGCTGCAAAAGCTCTATAATAGTATGTATTTGAGAGATGTTGTAGTCACTAACTAGTAGAGACTGAAGGTGTTCTAACTATTTATTTTAGTAAGGTTACTTTCTTATCTATCTAACTAAAGTTTTGTCTCTTCCATCTAGCTAACTTTTTTCTAGTCGAAGAGATATTATTGCAGAAGTTTGAATCTGAGGATCTCAAGGAATAAGCAATAGTCTTGGATCATGAAGGATCAGAAAGCCAATATTTATAAAACTTCCAAGCATTCCTAGGAGTAAACATTTCAGCTTCTGTATGAAGTAAAATTGGACAATGATCTGAACCAAGAAAAGGTAGGTGAAATATTTCCGGGTCAGGGTATTGAATTAGCCATTTAGCATTGTGAAATGTCATGTCAATCTGAGCTCTTTTACATCCCTTTCCATTTGATCTGTTTGTCCAAGTATGATTACTACCTATGTGGCCCAAATCAATTAATCTTGCTTTCCTCTATTATATTATTACGGACCCAATTCTTTATAGAAGTAAAACTAGAAGTTTAACCTTGAGACTTAAGGTGAACATATAGATCACCCATAACAACCCACGGATGAGAAAGATTATCACTGAGATCTTTTAAAAAAATCCCATTGTGACTTTTTAATGTCATCATATCTAGAACCATACATACAAGATAACAGCCATTCCTCCTTAGCAGGGTTAGACATAACCAAAAGATGTATTATGTTATCCTTGATACCGACTATATCACAATGGAAATCTTGTTTCCAAAGTAGAATATAAGGCCTTCAGCTCTACCTATTGTACTTACAAATAGTGAATTAGGATAGAAGTAAGTCTGAGTAAGGGCTCTGGCTTTGTCTTCATTTATTTTTGTTTCACTCAAAGATATTATATCAGTATTATGATCTTTTATGATATCTCTTAACTAATCTCTAGTTTATTTAGATGAGAGGCCTTGTACATTTCATGTTAAGACTTTCATTGCGCTAGTTTTAATGATTCTAATTTGTAATTACAGTTGAATACCAGGATGAAATAATTGTTGAAAAAATTGAACATAAGTAGTTTGGGAAATGTATAAGAGATGAGAGTGTACCTGGTAACCAGTGCCGGATGTTATGTTGTCGAAAATCCTTGAGTATTTTTTCTCTGAAACAGTCCCATGATACGATGGATAAGAATTTGGAGTACGATTTGAATCATCCATGATTAATTGGGTATTTTCTGAAGATTCAACAATAGAAGAAGAGGAGAATTGATTCAATTGATTTTGTTCATAGAGATTTATAAGAGACTGAATTAGACCCTTTAAACCTCTAGTCACATGAGCAGTTGCCTGATCTATGTTCTCCTAATTATAATTATCCATCGATAGATCAAATTCCCCCATTTATAGATAGGTTCTAATAAAATTTGAATCTAGGGCACCCTCTAATCCTGGTGATGGAACAAGAGAAGAAATTTCTTTTTCCAAATTAGGATTGTTGATAAACTCTAGAAAATTACTAGGAGAATCAGTTTCCTCTAGTTGAGAACATTTGGTATTAGGGTTGCTACTTTCTCCCATTTTAATTCTCAGTCTCTTTCCTGGCTAAAGCCTATATGTTCAAATGTTCTGCCTCGACTAACATTAACCTGTATCATACCTTGTGTATCACACTATTAATGATGGGTTTTAGTTCAGGGCTAAATTTGTAAAAGTCTATCTACCTGACCCGGCATCATATGTAGTAGACATTGATATGTCTATATTCTGTATGGAATTTGGAGAATATATCAAAATCTGATGAGCACTTATGTCTCTCTTCATATTATATCGAAACTCAAGCTCCTAGATGAATTGTTCACTAGTATAGAGCCTAATGAGTGCATAAGCTCCTAGCTGCATTGCTCACAAATGCCGGAGCCTGCTAAGTACTTTTTTTGTGCTTATGTTCCCTGGCAGAACCCCTAATATTGGCATGGAATGATGGATTTGTGTTCACTCGCAGTAGAGCAGCACGGACCTCCAAGTACCGAGGTTAAGGCCCTTACACAAAATACTCAGTCAGAAAGAAAAGAATAATCAGAGCCGCGTAGTAGAAGAAACAATGAGGGAAGCGTGGCCATGTCGTAGGCTATCCGACGCCACTTGGCCACTCCCCATGATACCTAACCGGCCCTTACTCCTTTTTCGACCAATCAGGAAGCTTTAAACCTGCCACGCACACATAAGTTGTGGTTGGGCCCATACATGCCGTCCCCATTTCCCATTGACCAATCAGGTTGTTCTAAAGCTGCCACACTCACACCATAAGTGTATCCGCAACCATGCTTGGCCGGCCCTCTCCTTCCTACCGACCAATCAAGTCACTTTAAATGCATCACAAGCACTAGAGGTGTGTCCCACCTTATGTTTGGTTGGCCCCTTTTCTTGACCAATCAAGTCGCTCTAAACTTGTCATCATACATTAAAGGCCAAATGCACCAAGCTGCGCCACCATGCTAACTGGCAAGCCAAATGCGCCCTGCCACAACAACATATTAATTGGCATGCCAACATGATGCTTTGCCGTAGTAACATGCAATGAGACACTTTAGTCTTGGCCATGCCTCCAAGCCCTAATTTTGGCCACGCCGCCAAATCCTAGCCTTGGACACGCCGCCAAGCCCTAATTTTGGCCACAGAGCCAAATCCTAGCCTTGTCCACACCGCCAAGCCCTAATTTTGTCCACGGCGCCAAATCCTAGCATTGGCCACGCCGCCAAGCCCTAATTTTGGCCACGAAGCCAAATCCTAGCCTAGGCCACGCGGCCAAGCCCTAATTTTGGCCACGACGCCAAATCCTAGCCTTGGCCACGCCGCCAATCCCTAATTTTGGCCACGGCGCCAAATCATAGCCTTGGCCACGCCTCCAATCCCTAATATTGGACACGACGCCAAATCCTATACTTGGCTACGCCACCAAGCCCTAATTTTGGCCACGATGCCAAATCCTAGCCTTGGCCACGGCGCCAAGCCCTAATTTTGGCCACGGAGCCAAATCCTAGTTTTGACCATGCCACATCGCCACGGCTATGCCACTGGCATACCGCTACGCCAATGGAGCCACTTTTCTATACAATGGACATCCTTCCTCATGAGATGCAATCTCAACCATCCAAGTTCTCCACCGAACTAACAGACTTGTAGCAAATTTCAGGCGACCAGCTTTCTAAATCTAGTGGCCATGGCTACGTCAGGAGCCACTTGCACCACCGTTCCACTGCCATGCACGAACCATGCCATCCATGCTACATTACCACTAGCATACACCAAAACTCCCCTACGCCATTATCAGGCGCCAACACAAGGTATCCATAATCAATGGCTACCCTCCTTCATGAGACGCGATCTCATCCATCGAAGTTCGCCACCGAACTGACAAATCTGTGGAAATTTTTAGGCAACTAGCCAAAATAAAGCCTAATAGCATCACGTGCTATTTTCCTGAAGTAAGTCCCTTGACTTTGAATTGCCACAAGTAGTAAAGTGCTACATGTTTTCCACGAAAACACTCAAGACATCAAACATGTCACAAACTAGGGGATGCTCATCAGGGTATTAGTCTGGAGGTTTACAACATGCGGCGTGCAATGCGCCTATTACAAGAAAGTGTCATGAAGCGGGACAATTAGTGGTGGTGAAAAGTAACGGTGTAAATGAATTTATTTCTTTCATCATGGAAACCTAATGTCTGACAGTTAAACGAATTCACATCCTCCATCATGGAAGCATAATGGCTGACAGTTACACGTTACTTTATTCTTCCACCACCCAATCATTTTCACTTCCTGCTAGACCATGGTACGTTTCAATATGACTTGTATAAATAGGCTTCACCTATTTCCACCAAAAAATAAGTTTTGGTCAACAACAATACGGTATCCAGAAATCACCTGGTAGATTTCCATCATGCTAGCCAGTTCTACTTTCTGATATAAGTCGTAAACAACAACACCTTCAGAATCAACAATTCTGGTCTCAACACTCTCTTTGCTTCCCTTCCTAAAACCAACCCTTCTCCTTCACTTTGTGACTAAAGCAAGCCTGGAACGACCATTTCTTGATTTAGGTCAGGATTTTATAGATTGATACCTCGAAACAAAAGTACTCCCCTGCAGTCATTGTTTAGGGTATAGACTCGTTTCTCACACACACCCAAAATTACCAAAATCAGCATAAACGATTTTCACCCACAAACACACACCCAACCGAAGTAACTGGCACATTATGACTTACTAAGTCAACTCAATGAAAAGTCTCCCTTTCCACCTGGTTTTTCTCTCTAGTACTGATCACCATTAGCGCAGAAAATTGATCAGAATCTTCATTAAAATCTCCAGCAATCATTATCTGTTGATTTGTAGTTACTGCATGTGCTAGATCGTTGGTGATAGTTACTGCATGTGGATTTCCATATAAGTCTGCATCTGAGAAATGTTAGCCGATGAAGCTTTAACTCCTCTATTTTCTGGATTGCTCCAAGAAGGTGGATCAAGAATTGAATTAGTATATAAGTAACCCTTTTGTTGTTGTAGTAGAAAGTATGCTATTTTCTCAAATTAATTTTCTTTATGATCAATAGTATAACAATATCCACACAAATTGAATGGTTGTTTCTCATCAAATAGTCTAATCCAGACCTCTTCTCCTACAACATTCTTCATCCAAAAGCCTCTACGTAAAGGATCGCTGACATCAATTAAAACTTGCACTTTTTGAACCTTTCCTTTAGGTACCACACAATCTGGTGGATCTAATTCTCGTACTTCTCCCATTGCAGATCCAATATTTTTGACAATAATTGGGTTTGCAAACTCATGATGGATGTTGTATAGTCTTAACCAGAGAAGTTATTTTGTGATATCAATCTTACTTTTTGGGATTTTGGATTCCATGGCTCCATTACGAATAAATCTCCTTCTATAAACCGTAGCCTGAATTTTAGTACCAGATCATATTCCTCGTGTGAATAAAACTTGACCATATGGTAATCTGGGTTTTCTTTTTTGATGAAAATTTCTTTACTTTCGATCCATAATTTTTTTAAGTTTTTTATCCAACTCTCCAACAATTAAATTTTTAACTGCATAGAGCTTTTCTAAGAAGAAAAAAATCCATTGATTAACTCCTTCAATTAAGTCATTTAAGGATAGAGCTAGTTGTTTTAAGGTTCTGAGTCTTTATGTGAGAGAAGCGATACCCATTCACTCTTGAACATCCCTAACTTAGTTTTCCATTACGATAAGTTGTGGAGGAGAATCAACTTTGCATGGGTAAAACAAACAGAGAAGTAAAGAGAATATCAGAAGATTGTTCAGACTGTCGTAGTTTCGGTTAATGAATGGTGTACCCTTGTTGAAATATTTGCAAACTTGGCAGATGAACAAGTAGGATATAAGCATAGCTACGGGTTAAATAAATACTTTTGAAGAAAACAAAGAAAGAGAAGGAAAAAATCACCAACTGAGAATAAGATTTGATTAAAAAAAGTATCAATTTGGATCTTCTGGTGTAAAGGAGATATCAAAAGGTATGGGATCTGATTAGAATATTGATAAATCACTGAATAGAAGGGACAGAGGCAAAACTGCTCAATTGTCTCGATAACACATCCAACAAGGTGAATCGGTACCTAGAGGAAATCACCAAAAACACACATATGAGTGGATATAAATTATAAGAAAAATATTAGAAGATAGAGAACTTTTGAATTATAACATGCAAGAATGAAAAAAAAGAAATTCAATTAGAAATTGATTAGAATAGTGTTATTGATGATGACTGAGTTAACATCGATCCATGGAGGTCTTCTTATTCGTTTGATTGTAGAACTTGTTACTATTGTTTTTGCGTCTGAAGCGCAAGTTGGCAAATAATGCTAGTACCATCCAGAGGATTGAGCTATTATATCTTCAGTATGGATCTATATATTTTCATAATGTTAGTTTTCAATTTTCATTCTTTTGATCGATCAAGAGAAGCTTTTTTGTTTTGCATTTTCGTTATGTCCGTTTATCGGGTTTCTCCCATATGTTAAAGGAGTAAGGGAATATAAATGTCTTTTCCACATTTTAAATAAAATTTGGACCACCGGCGATTAAATGATATTTTCCACTGGACACTGGGATAACTACTTGGTTAGGCTTTGGTCCAACCAACAAATTTCTCTATTTTTACGTATACTCCATAATAAAGTAATGGAACTTGTGATGCCTGAATTCCATTGCCTCGACTCGTTTCCCGAATATGGGAATATACGAAAGAAATAGAGAAAAACCACAAAATCCATCTCTTATATTCTCAAACTTAATTAAGTGTGTAAAGTCTATTCGAATCTGAAAATCGAAATTTGAAAGGATTAAAAGAAAATCCTCTTAGAACTATTATTTAAAAGCGTAAATTGAGTCGAGCCACGCAATTTATACGATTCAATAAACAACTCGGGTTGGGGATGTTTATTGTCTTTTGCAAAGTAGTGAATCTCGAATCTCAGCTTCATCTAGGCCTAACCAAGATATTTTGACAGCTTTATTTCAGTGATATTTTTAGTGAAATATTGAAATCTTTGTTTTCAAATTTTATACCACATCATCAAGCAGTTGATGAAGAAATAAGAGATTTTTAGACTTCCTTGAACTCGCCCCTCATAATATGAATCACAACTTTTCCAAAAGTAAATCGAGTTTTACATGGTTGGTTTTGCTATTTTATACTAAAATTATTAAACTCGTCTATGCGAGTATCTTGTTTTGCCGAGGTTGAGAGCAAAAACTATGAATTTTGACGAGTTCTCAACTTTTTTTGGCCGAAACGAACTACACTGGTCACTTGACAATTGAACTATACATGTCGGATCATATCCCACGGCCTACTCAAGCCTCTTATATATTTTGAGCTAGTATGGAGTGCGAATTGGAGAGGATAGGCCTTGAAAGATGTTAGACTCAGGGTTAGTCCATTTTTGGGACAAGATGTTACATAATCTGAACCGTGAAAAGAAAAATAATTCTAAATTTAGGATTGGTAGTGGGGTGGAGAAAGAAGTGATTAAGGTATGGATTTATTGTCCCAGATTTGGACTATAAAATTTGTCCCAGCTTTAGCATTTTCGTGAACCCTAAAATTTGCAGTGCGGCTTCTGGCTAACAACTTGGAGTGCAAGAGGGCAGTAAGTAGACCTATCATTATTATAGATATATAAATAAATCCAGAAGAAGCTTTGTAGTACTTCTTGGACAATAGACTATAATAATTTGAATTACCCAAACAGGGTGGGTTGTTTCCACTAGGTCCCCTAGATAGTGAACTAACATGCACATCTAGGTAATAGTTAAGATGCACATCGGTCAAATTCGAAGAATTGATACATTGAAAACAAAAAATGGAGTTGTTTTCGATGAGCTTTTACCTCTACATTTGTTTCAACCTTCAATTCAAGCTTTTTCGCAGTCAGCTACAAAAAGAAACAAACTTTTGGACCTTTCTTCATCATATGGCCTAACTTGGTTGAAATTTTCCTTGGTTGAAAATATGTTTCTTGTTTCATCTCAATCAATGACTGTAATGCATGGCCATGCGACCCTTTGGCATGTAAAGTGGCGAGCCGTCCGTGAGGATCTTTTCCGAGACTACTGGAAAAAAAATAAGTCTCTTCTTTTCTTTCTCTCTTTTCATCACTTATTTTTCTTGTTTATTGTTGGATATTCCATGCATGGAAAGCCTATGAATTTTATTGGTTTTAAAAGGTTTATGTAATTACTGCACTTGCGTTTAATTGGTGAGGTGTTAGACTGTTAGTGACGTTGTGTTTTTCACGAAAAAGAAATGATAATGACACATTGCCTTTATTGACTGGAACAAGTTTAGAAAATAAAAAAGTAATTAGTGTTAATTAAGTTTACACGCTAATTATCACCAAAAGCCAAAGGCAGAAAAATAGATAGTGAATTGGTAAGTATAATGAGTCGACAACGCTTTTGGATGTCCACTTAGAAGTAACTTATTAATTTCTGGAAATTAAAAAACAAGAAGTTACTTTGGGTAAAGAATTTCAAAACAATTTCTAAAAGTTGGAAAGTTAACTTTTTTTAAAACAAAATACTTTTGCATCTGACTTCTGCTTCTGATATCTAAAATTGTTATTACTCGTGATTATACGTATTCTTCCAAAAATTCATTAGAAGTTGCTATTGGATGTTTGCTCGTGTAGTTTACCTTCTTACTACTACTTCTATTATGACTATATGCCAATGGGATCAAGAATGTGAAATATTAAAGTATTAATTTTTGGGCTCCTAGAATTAAAAAAGCCAAAAGTTAGGAAGGAAATAAAATTTGAAAATCACTTATAAACGCAAAAAAAAAAAGGTTGGAAAGAAACAAAATAACTTTCTTTTTTTAGTACCCAAACACCCTCCTAGTGACTAGGCCACGCAAAATTATGCTCACACACCAAGGAAAATTGCTTTGTAATCATCTACTCGTAAGTGATCACAACTATGATCACCACAGCAACATGTACCGATATTGACAAAGAACAATATGTATGTCGAGGGAGAGATACGAGAGATCTAATAGAACCATGAAGTTCCTTTCATTTTTGTCGATGGTGGTGGTAATCATACGAGTGATCCGCAAGGGCGTATATACGTTGGCCGTAATGCATTGGGGTCATTTAGATGCTTGCCACTTGCCAGAGTGCCTCCAAAGATAACATGTAGTATTATAATTCAATCATGCATGATTTACATGGTCAGACATTTGAAGCCCATGCACGATACGGCTGTGAACCAATGTGAGGTAGACACCAAAAGAGAAAGGCAAGCTTTTTGCCTCCATTATTAGCGTGTCCACAGACCTACCTTCTCTCTTAGCCATAACTCTGAAAGTTCCTGTTGGTCCAAATGGTCCAACAAATGGCAAAGATTTTTGCAGGCCAGATTTTATTCTCCATGGACTGAGCCCAAATGGTCCAACAATGGCTACAATTATTTTTATACAATTATTTTTATGCAAAAGATAGTTTATTTGTTGATTGAATAAGTTTGGAGGAACACTTACTGTAATATGACTGGGTGATCTGGAATGCTTTGTCAACATATCTAAAAACTTATTGCTTTCTAATAAGATAAGGTGCGAGAACAGCTGCAACATTACTATTTCAAT
The DNA here is from genome assembly GCA_023529315.1 of Papaver bracteatum. Classification (NCBI taxonomy): domain Eukaryota; kingdom Viridiplantae; phylum Streptophyta; class Magnoliopsida; order Ranunculales; family Papaveraceae; genus Papaver; species Papaver bracteatum. The sequence goes on from JAJJWX010005012.1 coordinate 1,441,786, forward strand.
AAAAATCACTTCCCATTCTAGGGTTTTTTGTTTTTTTTTGGTTAATTCTCTTTTCTTTCTTATACTATTATTATAGATTTTTTATTTTTTTTCAAAATACTATATTCAAATAAAACACAAAAATAAGTAGCAGATTTCAAGAAATTGGAAGGGAGTCGAGCCACCAGCTGCGCTCGAATCCCTTTCTGAATACAACTCCTAATCTATGGAAAAGAAAATCTCCTACTTTGACATTCGCATCATGACTAGCCATATAATTTCCCAACCTTCTCAGAAAATCTATAGTATCTCCACCAAGCTCCCCTAACGTCGTGAAAGCAAGTACACCAAACTAAAAATACGGGGGTACAACAACCACATCCAACAATTAGTTTGGCAATCTGAGAGAACTTACTCCAATATACTTTCTAGAGAATCAACTAGACAGTCAGACTCAATCTAGGGAAAAGTGTATACAAGAGGTTATATCTTTATCTCTCAATTCAATCTGCAATCAGCAAATAGAAATTTGCGAGCCTGATTGAATATAAGAGAAGTAACTTGAACGGTACCAAAGACCAATGTTCACGGATCAATCAATTTCAATCAACAACCAAATGTTGGATTTCCTAATTGATCAATACAATGCACAACCTGTGATATTTCAATTATATAACAAAATATAATGAGGAAAATAAATAACACAGACACCAGAATTTTGTTAACAAGGAAAATCGCAAATGCAGAAAAACCCCGGGGCCTAGTCCAGCTTTGAACACCATATTGTATTAAGCCGCTACAAACACTAGCCTACTACCAATAAACTTCGGATTGGACTATGATTGAACCTTAATTAATCTCACACTGATTCAAGGTACAGTTGCGTTCCTTATATCACTGATCCCAACAGGATACTACGCACTTAATTTCCTTAGTTGATCTCACCCACAACCAAGATTTGCTATGACCCAAAGTCGAAGACTTGATAAATAAATTTGTCTCACACAGAAAAGTCTATTGGAATAGATAAACCTATCTCCCACAGAAATACCTATGAGTTTTTGTTTCGTATTTTGATAAATCAAGGTAAACAGGAATCAATTGATAAAATGGTCTTATATTCCCGAAGAACAACCTAGTATTATCAATCATCTCATAATAATCTTAATTGATTAACAAAACAAGATATTGTGGAATCACAAACGATGAGACGAAGGTGTCTGTGATTATTATTCCATCTTGCCTATCGGAGATATAAATCTCCAGCCAATTCTTACAATTGTATTCAACCACGATAGAAACATCAAGATCAGATCGCGCAACTACAGAGAAAATAGTTGGGTCTGGCTTCACAATCCCAATGAAGTCTTTAAGTCGTTAACCTACGGGGTCTCTTGAGAAACCTAAGGTTAAAGGAGAATTGACTCTAGCTACGCAACTAGTAACACACTAAAGTGTGGGGATTAGGTTTCCCAGTTGCTAGAGTTCTCCTCTATATAGTTTTCAAATCAGGGTTTGCAATCTAAGTTACCTTAGTAACAAAGCATTCAATATTCACCGTTAGATGAAAACCCCGATTTAACCAAGCTAATATCTTTCAACCGTTAGATTGAACTTAGCTTGTTGTACACAAATAAAATTTACCCTCAATTAGGTTTATGTAACTGTACCTAAACGTGTACACCATGTTGGCTCAACAATAGTTAACCGAGGTTAGACATATGAACACTCTCATATAAACCTTATTCATCTTAACCATAACTAGTTCAAATGACTCAAATGAAACTAGTTAAAGAGTTGTTCAATTGTTATATTCTCATAGACGTATACAAGAACACAATTGAAGCAAAATCGGTTAGCTTCACTCGAATCAATTCATGAAAATTATAGCCACGGTTTGCAAAGATTGCATTCTTTATTTTATTAATGTTTAAGTTCATATACACAACCGATTTTAGAACTTTAACCTTCAAGTGTGCGAACAGGTACGCATACTTGAAATACCCAGACCAAGATTGGGTTTCGCCAGTACGCGTACTTCCAATCCTAACAGAAATATTCGGACATGTACCTTACGCCAATACGCAAACGAGTGTGCATACTTAGGTTCCCGGATTTCACAAGCCAACAGGTACGCGTACGGGTACGCATACTATGGTTCCCAGACATAGATTACATATGTGCAGGAGTACACAACATGTCATATTCAATAATGGTTAAGTGTTCCAAACTCTTATTTCAATCATTGAAACTTTCTTAGAGGGTGACAATAGCCGTTTTCATACACTATTAGCATCAAATCAATTTTCAAGTTATTGAAATAATCATAACGAAACATTCAAGTCTACACCAAATGATTGTATCACACAAACCATGTAAGATGTTACTCGGCAATTTTCACATGATCATCTTTTGACTTGTGTCAAGAATATAAGATGAACTTGGTCGAAGCGAAATCTTACTATTGAGTAAAGTAATATTGAGTAAAGTAAAAAGAACAAACTTTGTAGTGGAATTTCGTTCATTTCATAAAGTAAACTCTTTTTGAATCACTATGGAATCAAATCGAAAATATTTTCCATTCTGATCATTTCTTTATAAATTGTACTCCCTCCGTCCCACTATTAAATGACATATTTGATTTTAGATTTTGTCCACTAATAAGTGACCTATATCACTAAATAAGGAGATATTTCTAAAATTATCCTTTTAGTTAATTATAAAAAATATAAGAAATATGCACAATTTGATAGGCTTGTTTATATTCGTTACGTAGGTGTTTTAAAATGTTTTTCAATGGTATGAAGTTTGAGAACATCCGTGGAGTAGTTTGAAAGATAAATCATTTCTAAATTTCACTAATTACTATCCATAAGGGGTATAATTGTAAAAAATGCTTAAAAGTACTCTTTTCCTTGCTTGCCTTAAAATTGTGCAAACTTAAACTAAGTCACTTAATAGTGGGACGGAGGGAGTATATAGTAAAGTTTCCTTTTTGGAGCAAAGGACCTTATCACAACACCTTTCACCTCATAAAATGAAGTCGTAGGCTCTTTAATTGTACATAATATCTCACAAATGCTAAGAAAAAAGTATCGCACGATCGCTGGATGAAATAAGAGCTTTATTTAGGGACAACTCAATTCTAAGACTAGTCATTCTATTATCTTTTTCAATTCTTTTTTTCAGTCAAGAGGTTTGACTTTGAACCCTCCCCCAGTTTTTTGAGACTTCTCTTTTATTGTATTGAATTTTAATGTGTCTCACAACTCGAAGGGGTTCGAGGGAGGGATCATTTTTTTATCTGGGAAATACTGACTAGGTTCAATAAATGAGAGAATTAAGTATAGCTACCAGAAAGACTAATCCAATCCATAATGATGTACCGGAAAAAACAACATTTTTATTACTTGACCAACCATCTGAAGAAGCAAATACAACGGGTATACTAATCAGTAAGATTGAGGAAGTAGCAATTAATGAAAAAACTTCCAATTGGAAAGCAATAGTCATGCTTATAATCCTCCAAGCTATCAACAAAACTATACCATTTGATCCCTCTAGAAGCCAAAAAGTTGTAATAAATTCTATCATGAAGGGATTTGACCATGAACCCATGGATCCTATAGAACTTATTACCACTTTATTCAGACACGAGGTCGAAGAAATTTTTTTTATTTACTTTACAAACGGGCATGCTGGATCATCGATCTATTATAGATTATTTCTAGTTGTACCTCGTGAAAAAGACTTCTTTCGTGGAATTAGCCATTCCATTTCTTTTAGAAATAAATTATGTTATAGTAAGCAAATATGACATGGTTACAAGGGCCTATTCATCGCGTATAGGCTTTAAGGGCATCATGTCATAACCTTCGAGGTTAAGTAGGGGCCTAAATGATCGAATGAAATGATACATAGACAAGTAAATCCATTATGAGTTCCAAGGTACCCTCTATGATAAAATAAGAGGGTCGGTATTGCTCCTTCAACTTCAATGCTTAATATACACTAAGACGGAAGTCTTATCCGTTTATTCTGAGAAATATGTAAGCGAGTTAAACTCAGCTCGAAATCTCAAATGTGTATAATAGAAAACTATATCGTAACATGACTTATGTCTCAATATAGGAGATACAGTAGAAATAGACTTTCCAAGTGATAGATGAGTTTCAGTATCCATATACCTTTTTTTGATGAAGTTCCACAAGCTTTCCAAGTGATAGATGAGTTTCATTATCCATTTGAAGATGTAGTTCTTCGTCTTCAAATGATGAACGTCGTGAATTCTAAGGCTTAACTACACAATTTATGTCTTAGTCTGAGACATCTTTAAGTAGACAAGAAATCAAGACTTATAGTTTTGATCACTAACATTGACAAAAATGCTTGAGATAGCAACGCATGCTAGTTCGACCGAGAGGTGCTCTAACACAAACCCAAACCCCTGAGCCGCACATTTCTCCAGATATTTGTTATATTTCCGAGAGACAGCATTACAGATTGCTTGTCCAAGAACAAAAATGTGAACACCACCCCCAATAAAAGGAGAGACACCGGTTACGTCCAAACACATGTCACGACCATTATCCCAATTATAAACCATGATATTTGTGGGTCTCAATGCGTGTCCACTATTAGAAATGAGACCTATGTCAACCTCTTTTTTAGCTGGCACACCTGCATGATAGCACATGTCTTCAAGAGTGTTGCGTACTAGATCGTGTCTAAACTTAATCCCAACCTCATGAGAACAATGCAGAGCATGGTCACCAAAAATATCCATCTCTCTATTTGAATTGTTTTTTTTTTCTATCGATAAAAATATGGTGTTGGCGAGTTTCGAAATCATATCTCTAGTATCATCATCCAGCGACTTTACCACTGTACTAGAGTGACATCGGCTATTTGAATTTTTTTGATTGAAAAAATATAAAGATTCTGAATTCTGCTTATCATAATGACATGATTAGGCATTGTTCCATCAAAAGTTGTTTTGTATCTCTCCTTTTATAGCCTCCCGATTGTACAGTTCATATGGATAATCCACTCATCCTCATATTGTGCTTGAGGATTGAACCAACTGCATAACCCATTTTTAGTAAACTGGTCATTTTGCAAAGAACTTAAACCACCTGGCATAAAAATTCAAATTTCTCTAGTGATGTTTCATTGCATAATGAGATGGTCTGCCATTTCCAGTATCTGACTGCAAAAAAGACAATCAGAAACTGCACCGCGCACATTCCTCATAATCTTTTAACTAGAAGATACATTGTCAGTACGACATTTCCTTAGGAAGAGTTTTATCTTATGAGTTGTTTTCAATTTCCATAACTACCTCCAGGTTCTACGATCAATTGATATTTGATTGTTGTTGTTCTTTTGACTCATAAACTTGTGGTAGGATGACTTTATAAAGAATAAGCCATTATTGGTTAGAGTCCTAACTAATCTATCTTAGCATTCCTTGGGATTCTCATCTTCATAACTTTAGAAGCAACAGTAGGATGAAAAGATCCCTCACTTCATTCTCTTTCCATTTTTTGTAGTTACCATATGTAAAATTTGAAACAAAGATGTAGTATTAATGACAGATATTGGAGGATCAAATATCCCTACCACCCATTTGTCCTCCCGAATCTTAATGTTTGTTTTATTTCCTAACCGTCGGAAACAAAACTCATTTTTGAACTCTACAACTTAAACATATTGTTCCAAGCACAAGTGGCATTCTTACTTTAGCATGAAGAAGAGAGTTATTGGGATAAATAATCTGCTTTCAAAATTGATGCCCATAACTGACTGTAGTTGATACATAATCTCCAAGCATGTTAACAAGCGGAGTTTGGTTGATGGAATTCAAATTTCTGAACCGTAAGCGACTACCGTATGCACTTTTACAAACCTTTTTCCAGGAAATGGTATAAAACTGCTTTGTCATTCTTCTTATTCCACGAGAATTGTCTTTGAGTCTTATTAAGAGTATCAAGAATGTTCTTTGGAATTTTGAAAGTATCCTTCTGATGGACTGACATGGTACATAAGGGTGATTTGGTTGATAAACTTCCCTTTTCCTAATTGACAGTTTGCTCTCAATTTTTTCCACGATTTCATTAAGGAAGTAGCTTTCCTTCTATCCATGGATAATGGAATTCCTAGGTATCTTTCGTATGTGCTTATTCCCTAAACTCTTAATCTTCTGGATAGAATTCTGCAATGTCTTTGGTAAAGATTTATGGAGAAGTAAAATGTTGACTTTGGAATTTATTTGTTGTACGGAGCTAGAACTAAACTCTTCGATTAACTCAAGAAGATTGTTTACATTATGAATATTTATCTTAGTGAAAAACATACAGTCACTTGCGAACAACAAATTAGTTACTTGGAGGGAACCTTTTGCAATTTTCTCACCCTGAATCTTCTTGTAAAATTCATCATCGTCTAGAGATCTAGTAAAAACTTCCATAGTTAGGAGAACGAGATAAATTGACAATGGGTCACCTTGTCTCAATCCCCTAGTTAGTTTTAAGGGAGAGCAAGAAGTACCATTTATTCAATTTTGAGTTGATTTCACTAATACTCAGTCATTACTCAACCATAGAAAATCAAATTTTATTAAATCGACTTTTTTGCACAATTTTCGTCAAGAAAATCTACTTCACTCTATCGAACACCTTGCTCATGTCTAATTTTTTAAACCAAATATTCGTCCGACTCTTCTTCATTATCATACAATGTATAAATTTCTGAGCAAGAAAAATATTATCTGAAATTTGTCGCCCTAAGACATATGTCTCCTGCATTGGAGATATAATTATATCCATATATACTTTCGATTTTGTAGCTAATATTTTTGAAATTAGCTTATATGTCGTGTTATATATGGTAATAAACCTGTAGTCTGACGGTTATTGGGAAAGCTTCACCTTTGGTATGAGAGACAAATTTTTCATTGTTCTCAGAAACTTTCCAATTGGAAAAGAATCTTTGCACCATTCTAGTCATGTATTTGCCTATCCCACTGGAAAGAAACCTGGTGAAAATCATCTGGCCTTTTGTCTTTCCACGGCTTCATGGATTTTGAATGGGAGAAACTTTTGACATCATTTGGGATATTAGTGAAAAAAATATTGTCTTCAGGAGTAATACTTTCAGGAATAAGATTAAGAAGTTTTTAGCATGTGGATTGGTAGTAATACTGACTTTCATAAAATGTTGATTTATAAGAATCTCCATCCCAACTACCCTTAAAATCTTTCAAAGATTAAATTTTATTTATGCACCTTCTGTTATTTTCCATGATGTGAAAATATTGTGTGTTGTTGTCCACCTTAATCATATGCTCTTATCTAGATTTCGTCATCCAAAACTGACCTTCTCTAACCTGTCATTCCTCAATTTGTTGTTTGATTTATTGCATTTCAAAAGTATTTCATCTATTATTGTTATTGTTAGAGCATTGCTCGGTTGAACTCACAAGTGTTGCTATCTCAAGCTTGTTGTCAAATTTAGTTGTCAAAACTATATCTTGATTTCTAGTATACAATTAGTTAAGTCTCGGATTAGGATAGAAGTATATAGATGAGAATCAGACAACACTGCGTTCTACCGTTTGAATTCGAAGATCAACCAAAGCTTTTGGAGAACTTCTTTAACAAAAGATAAATGAAGACTGAGCCACCTATTTCTCAATTTATATTCATCCTTCTATATATGAGACGTTGTCGCATAACTAATTAGACTATTGAAATCATATCAAGAATTTCGAGTCAAGTTTATCTTGGTAATTAGTTCTCGAAATATATGACTAAGCTTAATGAACATTTGTTCATACTTGATGAATTTTGGTTACGAACAATTTGTTGTTCATAATCTAAATCGTGATTCAAGAATTATCATTCGAAAATAGCATGAAATAGTGATATGTATCATTGATGTTATTTGGGAATGTTTCAAATTGATTTATAGAGAAATATAGAACTACTGTAAATTTGGATACAAGACAGTATGCATACCAGCTTACATACTGGTGAAAACTGTTATAGGTACGGAACCATGGTTCATGTACTCAGTATACGTTCCGGAGTAGCTATATGCTTTCAGTGACTTAGTGATACACATAGCCAGTATTCATACTACAAAAATTATGTGAACTGGTGAACCTGGAATGGTACGCATTCCAAGTATGCATACCGAAAAAGAACTATTGGTTTTGAAACCTGTGTGGTATACATACCTGGTACGCAAACTAGAAAAAGATGTATGTTCCGGAACGTATATTTGTCTTAAGGGTACACATACCCGGTACATGTACCATAACAAATATAGTCACGAACAAGGTTGAGTACACGTACTTTCCCTTGCGAATATTTTCAGATGCACATAAAATTATTTCTCTGAGATAATTAGCATTTGAATAAATCTCAAAGAACATTATATAGACATGATTGATCTCATTATAACCTATGGTTGTGATTCAAACTTAAAGTCTTAAATGTTTATGAAAAATATTAAGCTTATGGTTCTATCGGCTGGTTTCGGCTAACCGTCCATGAACAATGTCTTTGTACACGGTTCAATTATGGTTCATCCTAACCAGAGTGTATACCTTGATATATCAATCACATTTCAAAGATTCATCTAACGGTGGATATTATTTTCTTGGTTCCAAAGCTATCTTAGCTTAAACCTGAAGCAACTTATACTTTGAAAGTTTATAAAAGGGGAACCTCAAGTAACTAGGATCTTTAAATCTCGACACTACTCTTTGTGTGTCCTAGTTATAAACTAGAGTCGTCCTCTTCCTAAAACCCTCCTAGGGTTTAGCGACTAAAAAGACTTCATAGGGATTCGTGAAGCCAGGTTCAACTATCTTTTATCTTGATAGTTCGTGTATCCTGATCTTTTTCGATTGTTGAGATGCTCACTTGAACAAGATAGATAGAAATCACAAAGTTCTCTTCATCTCAGACTTTGTGATTCCACGGGTTTAATACTTATGAGGTGAATAATAATCTTGGATGCTCTTCGGGAAGCATAAGACCGGATTTTGAGGTTATCTAGACTTTGTCTATTGCTATCAATTTCAAGTTTCTCCTTGATCTATGATCAAAAAGGAAATCACCATATAGGCTTATCTGTGGGAGGAAGATTTGTTTAAATTCTTCAATTAAGTTGAAGCAACTGTTAGGATGTAAAGGACGTCAGCTAAGGGAATCATTTGCGCGGATTCCTGCTGGGATTCAGGAAGCGTAAGGAGCGCGACTGTAACTGAATTGTTGTGAGGGCTTAATTCGGTCTCAATTACATTCCAGTCAGAAGTTAATTGGTAATAGGCTAGTGTCTGTAATGGTTTAATACAGTTTAGTGTTCAAATATGGACTAAGTCCGAGGTTTTTCTGCACTTGCGGTTGTAGGTGTAAATTATCCACAGATCCAGGTGGAAACATCTCAAGCCTTGGCGCACCTAAAAATGAAGGGACGTGAAGCATAGAGTGAATACCAGCAGGCGCGAGATTTAAGGTGCCACGTGGATCGGGCGTGCAACTGTCGGACAAGACTTGACCCAGACCTCTGACAAAGCTGACAAGAAGGGACAGGGTAGGTCAAACGAGGTGCAACGGTCAAAAGGATAAGAAAGTACGTGATGCATCGGCCCATCGCTAAGGCGAAAGATAGGACAGGCGACATCGTGTCAAGAGAACACCCGAAGAGGTCAGCTCAAACGAGAAACGGGCGAGGAATCAAGATACGTCGGCCATAGGAGATGACATGAGTCGGCTCGAGTACATAACTGCAAAATGTATGTAACATGACCAACACCCTAACTTGGTTGTATGAAACTTCTCTTATAAATAGAGTGACTTGTATTCAAGAAAGCTAGGTTGTAATATTGGGAGAGAGAGACACTCGAGTTTTCACCAAGGAGAGGAAAGTAAGAAGTAAGTTCATCTTTGTAAGGAAATCCGACTAAGAGCAACACCTTTGTAACACTTGTAAGTAATAAGATTCACCCTTTCACCCCCGTTGACGTAGGTAATCATACCGAACCACGTATATCTTGTGTTCATTGTTAAGTGTTTACTTTCATTCGACTTGAGTAGAAGCTTTCTATCCTTTGGATGTAGTTGGTAGTAAAATGCATCTACATTATGGCGCCGACTAATGGGACCACGACTAAGATCTCCGGATACCTTGCCGTGGAGACCTTCATAGACGATCAAAAGCTCCCAAATACACGTTAATGTGTTGTGGTTGAAGCTACGATGAATTTTGTTGGCCGAAATAATATTTGCTTTGAGTCATTTGATGTGCATCTAAAGCTAGAATAGTTTTAGTATCTTCGAAAGTAACAGTTCTCGTATTTTCTTCGCCCGTCAACAGTTCGATCAGCAAAGAATATTCATAAGCTCACCAGCGACTAACAGTTCGGGTTAGAAGCTAGACGAAGGATCTGTTGAAAGGACGACTGTTTGTTTCCGATAGTCGAGTGATCTGTGACGTCAAGCAAGTCGTTCTCTGGCTACGGAATGGAGTTTAGCGTTTAGATTTACCAAGAGTACACGATTTAAATATCTCCTAGTGTGTTAAGATGATAACCGATTAGAGATTTTGCCGGCGGTGTAACATAAGTTTTCGGAAAGGTCATGATTAGGTCTCGAGAAAGTGGAGCCATTATAAACTTAGTTTGAGTCTTAGGGTTACGTGCCATACCATTTAAGCATCATGTGCATAAGTTCAATGATTTGGAGCATGTAGAACAAAGGACAAACTAACTTAAATGCATAGGTCGGGTACTGAAAGCGACGTCGTACGGAGAGATACTGACGAATGAGAAAAGACTGACATAGATTCAGCGTAGGATCAGAACAGGATAGATAGGTGGACCCACCTGAGTAATAGGAAGAAATCTTGTCACCAAGGGCAGGCGTAGTAGTAACTGTGGTGTCAGTCGAACTTTTAGGTCTTTCGTTTGAACTTATGTTATAAAAGTCAAGTCAAAGTAAGGTGTTCTTTGTATTTTCTGATGTAGGTTGGGGCGATACTCGGCTGACTACGCGAAGTACCCGATGGCTAGCACTTCAGGAATGAGAAGGATGTTGAGGAATCGTACAATAACTAGCAGCAGCATGCAGGCAAGGGTAACTGGGCCGAAGCAAGAAGATAGTCGACAACCACCGCCCGAGGAATCTCATGCAGCTGCGCGAGGAATGCCAACTGTCGATGAGGAGATCGATCTGGGGCGAGACGATAACACCCTACCCTTGGACCAAGTTGTTTTGACTCATAGAATAGTTGAACAAGTTGATGGGCTCACAGCTTCAGACACCGATGACGATGAGGTAGCGATTGCAGCACAAGCCCAGAGACAAAGAGCGAGGAAGCAAGTAGAGTACCAGGAAGCCCTAGAGAAATAGCAAGAGCGACTCAAGCAGATTCAGCCGGGACGAGGAACAACTAGCAATATCAGCCCAACACTTGTTCATACGGTTGGCCACATAACCGGACCGATAATACCCCCACCACCCCCTTCTGAACATCCTCGGCCACACAACCCAAATGGGAATTCTAGTCATGAAAGCACAGACCCGACATTATTGGAAATTTTGGAGAGTCAAAGGAGACAAGAAGCGGCACTAAGAGAGCTCCAGCAACGGAACCTCGCTTTGGAATATGAGAACTATCAATTGAGGAATCATCGAACCAGATCAAGAGGCTCATCCAGCCGAGGAACATCGATCTACCATGACCGATCAGGTCACGCGCCACCTATTATGGGGCCGAGCAACCCTAATCAGTATGGCCGATCAGGACAGCCACCATCGCCTCCGGTACCCCCCACGCAAAGATATGGGCCACCCGAGGACTCGTCCACTGATGAGGATAGGCGAGGTAGAGACGGGCGACAGGAACGAGAAACAGAGGCCAAATTCAAGGAATTGGAGGAAAAAATCAAAGAGTTCTCGGGCGGAGGAGAATAGAACAAATTGGAATAAATCATGAGCGAAGCCGAGAAGACGCCCTTCTCTCAAGAACTCGAACATATGCCGTTCCCACCAAAGTGTACATTGCCTACATTTCCTTCTAGGTTCGACGGAACAGGAGATACGATCGAGCATCTGAAGATGTACACCATGTCGCTAATCCAATGGAAGAACAACCTGGTAGTCATGTGTAAATTATTTCCAGCCAGCCTGGAGGGCGAGGCACGAGACTGGTTCTATTCGCTTCCACCTGGGTCGATTAATGGATATGAGATGTTATTTGAAGCCTTCCTTGAGACCTACATGCACAACAGTCAACCTCGGCCTAGATTAAAAAAGTTGTTTACCCTCGCCTGAAGATTCAGGGAGCCCTTAAGAACCCTGACCGATAGGTGGAGGAAGCTATGTACTGACATTGGGAAGGTGCCGGTAGATCAGGCCATCTTTGGGTTTGAAAACGCGTTAGGGAGATCGGAACCCATCCGGATAGCCATGTTCTCCGATAATCCGAAAACCTTAAAGGAAATGAGAAAAATGCAGTAGAATTCCATCGCTTTGGAAGAAATTCAGGCCGAGTCAAGAGATAGAGGGATACAAGAAGCTAGTGCTGAAGCGGGTATTGAAGCTAAATCGGTCACAGACGACCCTATTAGGCGACCAGAAAAGAGATCGGATCCACCCCCGAGAAGCAGTGAAAAGAGAGAGTGGATCGCTAAAGGGAATAAGCCGAGGCAGGAAGCCCGATCGTATACCCCCCTGAATGCTCCCCTGGAGGAGGTATTCAAGGAAGTCGAGAAGAGAAACGATATCAACTACCCAGCGTCGAGGGGAGTTCAGTTCCAAGAGACCAGGGAGCACCCCGAGTACTGTCACTACCATCAGTATAGGGGACATTCCACCAACAACTGCCGAGAAGTAAAAGATATCGTTCAGCATCTCATCTGAGATGGGTATTTGAGGCAATTTGTCTGGCACCCACCACAGCCGATAGCAACACCTGATGCACCAATTCATCAAGTCCTCATCGATAGAACAACTCAGTTCGTGAGTACCATTTCACACTCGGCAATTCAAGACTACACGCTCGGCCCAGTAATTACTTCTAGGATCCATAAAAGGGATCGGGATGGAAAGGAAATATTTAGCGTAGCTAAGGCCCTACCAATGGATCCTTGGATGGTGCAACCCATTTCGTTCTCGGCCAAGGATGTCCCAGCGAATGGACAAGCACACAGTGACCCATTGGTCATCACCTTACGGATCTAAAATTGGGGAGTAAGAAGTATTCTTGTGGATAGCGGAAGCTCAGTCGAGGTGTTATTATACGACACGTTCAGAAGAATGAAACTATCAGACGACATGCTCGTCCCCTCAACGTATCGCATCTACAGCTTAAATGGCATAGTAACTATCCCCAGAGGCGAGATAACCCTGAGGGTCTCGGACGATGGAGGCTTCCTCGATACACTGACTACCTTTTTTGTGGTCGAAGTCGCCTCACCTTATGAAGCGATTATCGGGCGGCCATGGATCGCTGGAATTAAAGGGGTAGCATCGGCATACCACCAGAGATTAAGGTTCCCGACCTATAAGGGAATTGCTGAAGTTCTGGGAGACTCCCAAGTAGCACGGCAATGCATGCAAGTATATGCAAAAATAAATGAGGATCGGAAAGCTCGGCAAAGGCGAGAGAAGAGTAAAGCCGAGGAGGTAAAGGCTGCAAAGGAATTGGAAGAGGTGATTTCACAAGTGGTTATGGCGTATGAAACCCAAGAGAGGGACCCTTTATAGCAATTAAAGGAAGCGGCTATCTTTCGGGAGAACAAATCAAGTTTTTCGACGGTCGAACCGATCGGGAAGTAAACTTGGGGACGGTAGAGGCGCCAAAGTTAGTAAGGATCGGGACATTGTTATCGGACGAACAAGCAAGCCAACTCACGATGGTATTAAGGGAAAACTTAGACGCATTTTCCTGGGAGGTGCGCGATTTGGAGGGAATTGATCCGAAGGTCTGCTGTCACCACTTAAAAATTGATCCAAAGTGCAAACCAGTTAGACAAAAAATGAGGCGCATCGTACCAGAATTACAGGCAGCAGTCAAGGCCGAGCTGAAGAAGCTACAGGAATCCGGAATAATCAGGAAATCTCACTACCCACAGTGGATATCTAACATGGTCGTGGTGCCAAAAAATAAAGGAGGGGTCAGAATATGTATCGATTTCAGCGACTTGAACAAGGCCTGCCCGAAGGACAGTTTCCCCCTCCCCAGCATAGATTAGCTAGTAGAGTCGATAGTTGGATACGAGTCGATGACCTTAATGGATGGATACATGGGATACAACCAAATACCATTGGCGCACGAGGACCAGGAGCATACTTCTTTCTTCACGCCGAGGGGATTGTATTGTTATACCAAAATGCTATTCAGACTTAAAAATGCGGGGGAAACATACCAGAGATTGGTAGGGGACATGTTTGAAGATAAGATCCACGACACCATAGAAGTCTACGTGGACGACATGTTAGTCAAGAGTCGTCGCGCTAAGAACCATGTCCGAGACCTTCAGGAGATTTTTCAGACAATGAGGAAACACAAGATTAAGATTAACCCCGCCAAGTGCGACTTTTGGGTCACATCAGGGAAATTCTTGGGGTATATCATCACCCCTAGAGGAATAGAAGCGGATCCCGATAAGGTCCGGGAAGTCCTTGAAATGACGTCTCCCGCAACGGTAAAAGACGTGCATAAACTAAATGGTTGCATAGCATCATTGGGGCGATTTGTCTCACGGTCATCGGACAAATGCAAGGCATTTTACGACATCTTGAAGAAAGGAGAAAAATTCCAATGGACGGACGCTAGCGAAGAGGCCTTTCAAAATATCAAGTTACACCTAGCTAGCCTCCCGTTTCTTCAGAGGCCCGAGCCATCAGAAATTCCCACCCTATACTTAGGGGCGACACCTTATGCCATTAGTGCGGTGCTAGTAAAATCGGAGGGGAATGTGGAGAAGCAAGTGTATTTCACTAGTAAAACATTGAGCCCGACCGAGAGAAACTATAAAAGAATGGAGCAGATGGTACTCACGCTAGATTTTGCTGCTTCTAAGCTCCAAACATATTTTCAAGCTCATCGAATACGGGTGCTCACCAAATTGCCTATTGAAGCAGTGTTGGATAGTGCTGGACGATCAGGAAGAATCTCCAAGTGGGGATCCATAATCAAACAATACGACGTGGTATACGAGACGAGGACCGCGATAAAAGGACAAGTAGTGGCCGATTTATTGGCAGACTTCCCCCTTAGTGATGAGGATGAGGTAGAAGGTGTACTAGGAATGATGAAGGAACAAGAGGAACCAGCGGACCTATTAGCCTCCAATAGCCCTACCCGATGGGAGGTCTTCGTCGATGGGGCGTCAAACAAAGATGGATCGGGCCTCGGGCTAGTATTTACCACACCAAAAGGGAGGAAGATCGTGCATTCGTTCAGACTAGAATTCAAGGCAACAAACAACTTCACCGAGTATGAAGCGGTGATCCATGCCTTACGAATAATTGTGGAGATGGGACTGCAAGAAGTCCGCTTGACTAGCGACTCACAATTAGTAATTCGGCAAATTACGGGCCAATACGCTACCCATGATCCTGTGCTGCAAAAATATTGGGAGCTTGCTCAATTTTACATCAAGCAAATACCCAACATTAGATTCCGCCACATCTGCCGAAAAGATAGCATGCACTCGGACGCTCTGTCATATATCGCCTCACAGATAGTAGTCCCGAGCATCGAAGGCATACGTGTCATGAGGCTTCTTATCCCGTCTATCCCAGAAACACCAGAGGTACGGGTCGAGGTGGCCATTAACACAGCCGAGAGATACAAAGAAGGCAACTGGAGAAAGCCGATACATCAATACTTAGAGACGGGTGAGCTACCTAAGGTACGGCCCAAGATAAACAAAATCAAAAGCAAGTCGGGCGCCTACGAGCTGCGGGAAGGGATTTTATATAGAAAATCTTACCTAGGACCACTCCTACGATGCTTGAGTAAAAAAGAGGGCCACATAATCCTTCACGAACTACACTATGGAGCGGCCGGAAACCATAGCTCGGGCAGAAGCTTGTCGGCCAAGGCGAAAACAATGGGCTACTTTTGGATATACATGAAAGAAGATGCGAAGCAAATGGCAAAAGCTTGTGAAGAATGTCAGCGTTTCGGAAAGAAAATCCATGCTCCCGGAGTACCTTTAAACTCAGTTATAAGCCCGTGGCCCTTTGCTAAGTGGGGTGTAGACATTGTCGGGCCATTACATGTAGGAACAGGGAAAAGGAAGTATCTGATCGTGGCCACGGATTACTTCACCAAATGGGTAGAGGCGGCACCGCTAAGACATATCCGAGACAAAGATGTTTTCAAATTTATTTGGGAACATATCATTTGCCGCTTTGGGGTCCCTGCAGCTATCGTCTCGGATAATGGAAATCAATTACAAGGCGAGAACATCGATCTCCTGTTAAACACTTACAACATCAGAAAGAGCAAAGCTACCCCGATTTACCCCCAGATTAATGGGCAGGCCGAAATCACTAATAAGACTATCGCTAATAACATGAAGAAGAAACTAGATGGGGAATATGGCAACTGGTGTGAGGATTTATATAACGTCCTATGGGCATACCGAACCACACGAAGGGAAGCTATAGGATTCTCTCCGTTCATGCTTACCTACGGAACCAATGCGATCTTACCAACCGAAGGAATGATCCCTACCACAAGAACGGAAGCTTGGAGGCGAAACGTCTCGTCCGATCTAATTTTGGCTAAACTCGACGATCTGGAAGAAACAAGAGAAATGGCGTTACAAAAAATGGAAAACTATCAAAGGAGGTTACAACGAGAATACAACAAGCGAGTTCGACCAAGAGAATTTAACCCATGGGAACAAGTATTGAAATTTCTGGTTGAATGGGAGCGAGACAAAAAGGGCGGGAAGCTAGCACCAAAATGGGGCGGACCGTACATAATTGAATCTAAGGCGGGCGAGGGATCGTATCGATTACTGCGACTCGACAGAACAAAAGAGATCAAACCATGGAACATCAAGTTTTTGAAACTCTACCATCCTTGACGGGCGATACGGAAAAACGGTAAGCATACATGTCTCCTATCTCTATGAAACCGTGAGGGTTATGGGATAGGACGTGAGCGACTAATGGTCATTCGTACTCGGGGCAATGCCAGTGTGGAAGTGCCGAGGTGACTTACACTCGAATGGTCATTCGTACTCGGGGCAAAGCCAGTGTGGAAGTGCCGAGGTGACTTACACTCGAATGGGCATTCGTACTCAGGGCAACGCCAGTGTGGAAGTGCCGAGGTTCCTTACAGTCGCCTAGCTATTCGTACTCGGGGCAGTGGCAGTGTGCAAGTGTCGAGGTATCCTAAAGGTTCTGGTGGTTGGAAACCAGTTCCAAAGGTTGTTGAGACGCGAGGTCTCCTCAGCTAGGTGGGCTACTTACATTTGAAAGGTCGCCCCCATCGCAAGTGGTCGTGTCCACTTGCCCGAGAATGGTTGGTCGATAACCACTCGGGAATGTCGGGCCTATAACTAGGTTGACTGGTACCCTTCCACTGAATCCAAAGAGATAGTGATGAGATACCCCAATTAGGACATGGAATTGGGCCCGATGACCCTCCTTGTTTGGTGTGTTCGACAGAAATGATTAAAATACTAACTTACTTGAACAACAATTGCAGGAATAACATGCGAAACAAACGATAATTCGATTGCATCAAGCGTCTAAGTAAGAAACTACGAAAAATGTCGTGTAACCATACGAAACGAAGAATTTAACGGAAATAAAACAAACAACGTCGGCGACGCAGCACCCCCATAAAAACAAGCAAGCAGTGTAGCAGAAATAAAAAAAGGACAAGTGTTCAAAGCGATTTACAACCCAACGGAAAAGGGAAACTTAGTGATGCAGCACTACAAAAGAGGAGTTCAAGCCTTCAGAGGAACAGTGCCGGCCTTCTTCTGTGCGACCTCGCGCCGCTTGTTCTCCACCCACGTCTTAATACCCGCCTAGACCTTCTCGTCTATCTCGTACACATGGGCGAAACGTTCATCCTCGAGTTGTTGGGTGAGCTGAAAAACATTCCCCTCGGCGTCGGCTAGCTGGGAGCTCAAATCGACCTCGTCCTGCTTCAATCGACGGACCTCCTGATCTAGCTCCTGAGAACGTTTTTGCTCGGCTACAAAACCACAAAGACAGAGCATTATTCGTCGGGCACGATTTAACAATTTCGCAAGAATAAGATGTAATCTAAATCCAAGGAGCGGCCCCAGCACATCGTCTAAGATACCTGAAAGGGCTGGCAACACCGACTGAAGCGACTCTTCCGACTTAGACAACTCATCCTCGGCCTTGTATAACTTCATGGTTAACTCGCTATAGTGTTGCTCGTTGAACTCGTTACTGGGGCAATATTTCGTATGCTCACTCCAATCCTCCATTAACCGATTGCGCGACACCTGGAGCACAGCCAGCTGCGATCTATTCCACTCTAGCTCGTCCCTCACTTTATTAAACTCACTCACTCGGCCTAGCAGATCATTATTAGCTCGCTCCACCACATCTTTGTCTCTTAATATTCGTCGACGATCTTCATGTATGTCTCGATTCTGTATTTGCAAAGCGTTTACCCGTTGCTCTAGGTTCGTGGACAGAGTACTTTGTTCAGCAGCAAGGCGTTGGGAAGAGCCCATATGAGCTCGTAAATTGTCTATCTCCATCCTGACGATACCGTTCTAGTTCCTCCTTGAGTTCTTCGATTTTCTCCAGCCTGGCGATCCATTTTGTCATCTTTGTTTGCCATTCGCCGGCAGAGATTCTCTACCAAATCCTTCTCAATATCTCATTTCCTCTTCATGATCCTAAACTCTGAAGACGCATTTAAGCCTACACTGGTTACCTCGGCTAGCAAAAGGATACCTGACTCAGGATACTGGCACGATAAATTCAATCAACACAAGTTATGATTTCAAGAATAACCATCTACCTTGGGCATCGGCGAGTTTGATCTCCAGCTCGTTCGCGCGATTCTTCTCGTTCTGAAGTTGAAGTTAGATGGATTCTATCAAATGCCTGTCTTTGTGGCGATTGGCGGCATCTAAGCTTACACGGTTCAGAATCTAATACAAGTAAACGATTTTACACCGTAAGCGACAACTAGAACAGAAATCAGAAGCGGGACATCACCACATTCAGACAAATCGCTCACCACAGTGTCAAGTGTCAGGGCGATGTCGCCGTACAGGGGCACTGCATTCAGCATCTCCTCATCAGTGTACTTTCCAAAGTCGGAGGAAGTAAGCTCACCCAGAGAGTTCATGATAGGGCCAGAGACAGTAAAGGAAGTTTCAGCACTAGAAGACGATCCCTCAGTAATCCGGGGCACGTGAGGAAGCTCCACCGGTACATCAGTAACAACCTTCTCCACGTCGGGCGTCTCCAAGGGCTCCTGTTGGTCGCCCATACCTTGCTCGTCGCCTTTGTCATCTGAAACATTCTCACCAAATAGCTCATCCTCATCGGAAAGTTCAATGATTGGGGCCCTCTTCGGTGGTGGCTTAGCGACTTGCTTACCTCTGAGGGGATTGCGCCTAAGAGGATGGGGGTCAACATCACCTGCATCATCATCATCGTGCCTAGGGTGTTTCTGCACAAGGTGTCTCGTCAGAACATGTGAAGGCAAAAAACAGGGGCAAGTACATGTACGTATAAGAAAATCATTGTGTTTGTTACCTTCCCCTGGTCTTCCTCAACCCTTGTGCCAACACCTCTTTTCCTAGATCCGACAGTCTTGGTGGAACCGACCTAAGATTTTCAAACAACAACAAATGACTAACTGACGCCCGAATCTAACAAGATAAAAATTAAGAAAAGCGCATACCTTATCAGCCTTGTCATCATTATCCACCCAGAAAGAATAGGGCTCGGCGGAAAAAGTAGGCGACGGGAAGTCACCATGAAGAATCGGACCTCGGACAAGAAGCGGAACTCGGGGATAAATCGGGTCATTAGAATGGCGGGGTCTCCTGTTGCAGGGTTGGCCGATAGGATCGGCATCCAGCATCATCCTTTCAACACCCTCGGGCATAGTTTTGACCCGATGAGGACTAGCAGCAAAACCAGCAAGATCGCCTAAGGTGGAAGTACCAGCTCGATAATTGAAAAGGAAATTAGCAACGGTATATTCTGGAGCGTCCTCGGGCTTGTAGGTCGACCACTCGGCAGTAGAACCATGACCATCTCGGCGATCCCTCCACTCGTTCATAATTCGGAAAGTATTGCTAGTCCATTGAGCCAAAGCACGAGAATGCTTGATCTGAGAAAGAATCTCGTAATAAAAAGGGCTATCAGGGTTGTACAGGGGAAGACGAAGGCCTGGATCCAGTTGGCCCTAGGTGATGACCACACAATCAGCCGATTGCTCGTGCTTCTTCATATCGTACTTCTTCAGGAGACCATTTCGGCCCGAGAGAAGGGTAACTTCGTAATTTTGAAGATCGTACTTCTCCTTCAGCTGCTCAATGAACTCTTCATCAGAGAGATCTTTCACCCTTTTCTCGGACCTGCACGAAATAGAAGGAGAACTATCAGAAAATATAGAGCTCATGGCGCGGTCATCGTACCTAGAAGGACTATCAAACGAAAACAGAGAAACAAGAGAGAAAGCATCAAACTCGGAAAAAACATCATCGACAGACCTTTTTTCAGTCATGGAGGGAGAAGAAGCCATTAACAGAGATAGTGCAAAGCTCGATTTTCGACGAAGAAAGATGAGGCGACAACAGCTACTGTATCAATTAATAAGGAGGAGATGGCGGAAGAAAATCAAGAAGGCTAGGGTTTTTGGAAGCACAAAGTAATGAAGAAATCTGGGAAAGGAAGTTAGAGTAGCGGACAGAAAGAAAAAGGATAAAGAAGAAGAAAGAGAAAAAGAAGCGGGTTATTTAAAGAAGAAGAGCTGTAACCGACGCCGACGGTTACAGGTAATAAAGTGCAGTTAGTGGGGCATTACATGGCGGGATTCGTGGCATGAACGAAGATGTGGGCGCGCAGTTGGGACGACGTTCTTCCACTCGTGTCTCCCACACGAGCGAAAGAAGGGGCATAAATGTAGGTGTAAATTATCCACAGATCCAGGTGGCAACATCTCAAGCCTTGGCGCACCTAAAAACGAAGGGACGCGAAGCATAGAGTGAAGACCAGTAGGCGCGAGATTTAAGGTGCCACGTGGATTGGGCGTGCAACTGTCGGACAAGACTTGACCCAGACCTTTGACAAAGCTGACAAGACGGGACAGGGTGGGTCAAACGAGGTGCAACGGTCAAAAGGATAAGAAAGTACGTGATGCATCGGCCCATCGCTAAGGAGACAGATAGGACAGGCGACATCGTGTCAATAGAACACCCGAAGAGGTCGGCTCAGACGAGAAACGGGCGAGGAATAAAGATACGTCGGCCATAGGAGACGACATGAGTCGTCCCGAGTACAGAACTGCAAAATGGATGTAACATGACCAACACCCTAACTTGGTTGTATGAAACTTCTCTTATAAATAGAGTGACTTGTATTCAAGAAATCTAGGTTATAATATTGGGAGAGAGAGACACTCGAGTTTTCACCAAGGAGAGGAAAGTAAGAAGTAAGTTCATCTTTGTAAGGAAATCCGACTAAGAGCAACACCTTTGTAACACTTGGAAGTAATAAGATTCACCCTTTCACCCCGTGGACGTAGGTAATCATACTGAACCACGTATATCTTGTGTTCATTGTTAAGTGTTTACTTTCATTCGACTTGAATAGAAGCTTTCTATCCTTTGGATGTAGTTGGTAGTAAAATGCATCTACAGCGGTTTTTCCTCGTTAACAATTTTCTGGTGTCTGTTTTAGTTCTTTTTCCGCATTATTATATTATTTATTTTTATAATTCAAATATCACAGGTTGTACGTAAATCAATCAAGTATATACATTCATACTTTTTTGTTGGATACGCATTGATTGATTTTTGGATATTGATTTTTAAGATCGTCCAAGAACTCTCACGCGTAAATCAAGTTCATGGATTTGGTTATGTCAACTTTCTGATTATGAGAAAAAGATATATAACTCTCAATATTACTCCTAGATCGAGATTCATTAAGTTGGACTTTCGGAATTGTATTTAGGTTTTGTCCATACATGTTGCCTAAGAAAAAGTTGGTGGTGTATTTTGGTACCACCAGTGTTTTCAATTGGTATCAGAGCAGGAAAACACGGTTAAGACCTAATAAGTCTGTGTTTGAAGCAATCTGACTTTATGGACAGGAGTGAAATCTCGATAAACGTACTGCCATACTTTGATGGCACAAGTGGAAAATTGCTATGCATTCCTTTTTACAAGACCGTGACTTTCAGACATGCAAACTTGTAGTTACAGGATACGATCCACCAACTGTTGTTAGAGACGGAACCACCATTGCGAAACCATTAAGAGAATATAGTGGAACCGAGATAAGTGTTGCAAAGCATAATTCTGACGGATTAAACGCTATTATCCATGCCATAAGCCAAGATCTTCAGATTCATGTGACATCGTGCACTAAGTCTAAAGATGCTTGAGATATCTTAGAAACCGTATTCAAAGGAGATACCTCAGAGAAAGAAGCTAGGCTTCAAAACCTAACTTCTGACTCGAAAAATGACATTGTGATGAAAATTCTCCGATCTTTACCAGCAAGATACGAGTCTAAGAAACATGCCATCATGCAAGGAGTCTGCATGAAAATGAACCAGAAGAGTGATGATTCTATAGTTACCTAGCTAAATAAGCAAGGATTACTAATACTAAACAAGCTGATATATGGCTAGACCCTGTAATTTTTATCTTAGCAGCTAACTAAACAAGCGGATATATGGCTAGACCCTCTAATTTTGAGACATGTTTTTGGGCATACCAAAAAATTACCGGGCATACTCAAGGTTCAGCTCACAACTATTTTTTTTTTTGCTTAGGTTTGCTAGGTTCGGCTCACAAATGTATGCCTGATAATTTTTTGGTATGCCCAAAAACAGCCCTCCTAATTTTTATCTTAGCAGCTAGCAATATGATTACAGCACCAGGCCTAGAGATGAGGCCCATCTTCTTTGGTCCGCTTGTTCTCCTAAC
This sequence comes from Papaver bracteatum, assembly GCA_023529315.1. Taxonomy (NCBI): domain Eukaryota; kingdom Viridiplantae; phylum Streptophyta; class Magnoliopsida; order Ranunculales; family Papaveraceae; genus Papaver; species Papaver bracteatum. The sequence goes on from JAJJWX010005012.1 coordinate 1,464,971, forward strand.
GTTAGTAAGTAGTAACCACCTTTGGAATGATGAAATCTTCTGTGAATCATATGAGTTTTTTTTTTTTTTTTTTTTTTTTTTTTGACACATGAATAATCATATGAGTTGCTCGACATTAAATCAGTAAAAATACATAACAAAGTCATAGAGGAGAATAGTCAAAAGCGAAATATAGCTCTAAGTTGCAGTAATAGCAAACTCCGAAACGAAATCAGGGCAGGTGCTACAACCAAACTCCTGCACTAAGGTACTTGTTTTATCATTAACCACTGTGACATTCCCATCACCATCTACATCTATGATGACTGAATCTCCCTCTTTAATCTCCCCCGCAATAATCTTCTCTGCCAAGTTATCCTCCAAAAGCTTCGTAACCGCTCTCCTCAACGGCCTCGCCCCATAGCTCGGGTCATATCCTTCATCAACCACTCTGTCTCTAAACTTGTCAGTAACCCGAACCTCTATATCCTTTCTCCGCAGTCTTTCAAACACCTCCTTGAGCATCATATCAGCAATCTCCTTGACTTCCAACTTCGTCAGCTGCCTGAAAACGATCATCTCGTCTAATCTATTCAAGAATTCTGGTTTGAAATAATGTTTCATCTCGTCTTGGACGAGATTCTTGATCCTTTCATAGCTGCTGCCTTTCTCATCGTCATAGTCTAGATCAAAAAAACCCATTCTCCTACCTCCCTTCTCAATCACACTTCTTCCAACGTTAGAAGTCATTATGATAAGTGTGTTCTTGAAATCCACGGTTCTACCTTTGCTGTCAGTTAATCGGCCGTCTTCAAGAATTTGAAGCATTATGTTGAAGACATCACGGTGAGCCTTCTCTATCTCATCAAAAAGGACGACAGTGTAAGGTCTGCGCCGGACAGCTTCTGTCAGTTGACCACCCTCATTGTACCCGACGTAACCCGGTGGGGATCCGATAAGCTTGGAGACAGTATGCTCCTCCATGAACTCACTCATATCAAGACGAATCATAGCTTTCAGATCCAAAATAATAAGAAGCCACCGTATTTGCCAGTTCTGACTTCCCAACACCAGTAGGTCCAGAGAATATGAAGCTGGCAATCGGACGATCAGGGTTTTTAAGTCCGGTACGCGCACGACGGAGTGCGCGACTTATAGCTTTAACAGCTTCGTCTTGCCCGATCACCCTTTTGTGGAGTGCATCTTCCATTTTAAGGAGCCTAGCCGATTCGTCGATCGAGACTTTGTCGACTGGGATTCCAGTCCAAGAAGCAACAATGTGCTGAATATCAACTTCAGTTACAACACCAGGGCAAGTACCACCACCTGACACACTCTCTGCCTTGTTATTTGTGATCTGGACCCTCAAGTCATTCTCTCTGTCTCTTAGCTCGCCAGCCTTTCCATATTCCTGGCCACGGAATGCCTCATTTCTCTCTTTTATTATTTGCCTGAGCTCTTTCTCAAGCTCTCTGGCTTCATCGGGAAGCTGCGCATTACGAAGTTGAACTCGAGAACCAGCTTGATCGATCAAGTCAATCGCTTTGTCAGGGAGGAAGCGATCACTGATGTACTGGTATGACAAGCGTGCAGCAGCTTCTAAAGCCTCGTCTGTATAACGAACATTGTGATGCGTTTCATATCTTTCTTGGAGACCTTTCAGAATATGGATGGACTCATCAACGGTGGGTTCTGGCACTTTTACCGGCTGAAATCGTCTTTCTAAAGCTGGGTCCTTCTCAATATAATTTCTATATTCATATAGTGTAGTTGCACCAATACACTGCAGTTCACCTCTTGCAAGAGCTGGTTTCATAATATTTGCTGCTGCACCACCACCAGCGCCAGTTAAAGTATGTATCTCATCTATAAACAGAATAATATCGCCCCTTTGTTTTATCTCTTCCATTAATTTCTTTAATCGTTCTTCAAACTCTCCGATTAATTTTATACCAGCTATAAGGAGACCCATGCTTAGGGTGATAACCTTCTTTCCCTGGATCGTTTTTGGCACATAACCACTGGAGATTCGCTGCGCAACCCCTTCAGCAATTGCAGTTTTGCCCACACCAGGCTCTCCAATCAAGCAAGGATTATTCTTCATACGTCTGCTCAAAATTTCAGTTACGCGCTCTATCTGTGCCGCCCTTCCAATAACAGGATCTAATTTTCCCTCCTCGGCAAGTTTTGTTAAATCGGTTCCGTACTCCTCGAGTGTAGGCGTCCTACTTTCTTCAACCATCCGGATAACCTGTTGGCGGATGCTTTCTGCGACATTGGCCACAAGGTTTTGAAGTACACGAGTAGCTCCACCATCACCCTCGCGAATTAAACCCAGCAACAAATGCTCGGTGCCGATATAATTATGTCCGAGTTGCTGTGCCACTACAGAAGAATGTTCCAAAACACGCTTTGCATGAGGAGTAGTAAATATGTAGAAATTCCCACCAGGACCTCTCCCAATGAGCTTTTCAACTTCGGTTCGAGCATCCGTTAGCTTGATTCCCATAGATTTCAAAACCTTTGCAGCAATGCCAGTACTTTCAGCTATAAGCCCTAACAATATCTGCTCAGTGCCAAGATGGTTATGACCCAACCTTCGCACTTCATCTTGTGCTAGCATGATAACTGTAATTGCCTTATCAGTGTATCTCTCAAACATAACAGCTTTAGCAGCAACACACGGCCTACCCCTTCCACGAGGAGGTGCAGCTATAGATTTCGCCACCCTGAAGTGAACATCATGGCTAGGAAATGCCAGCATATCTTTAGCAGTAATGCTTCCAAGTCCATTAAAACCTCTTGTTGGGAAAGATGACGCTGAGGCTCTTAGCCCTCTCGTTCTAACATGATTATTACGTATGATTTTAACGGTGCTTCTGTTGGCTACTGCAAGGCCTCTTTGATTACTGGCATGACTTGTGCCGAATACAGAAGCAGGGATATTCGTCCGTGGAAGAAGAGCTGCAGCCATTGTTTTTATTGATTGTATGAGCTAAAATTCTATAACAAACTATGTATTTATAAAAAACGTAGAGTTCTAAGGAAATAAGAAAACTAGTCCTAAAGAAACACTGAAAACATAAACTAAATCCTAATTGGTGTTGGTATCCCTACAAGGAGCATACAGCTAGGAAGGAGCGAGCCCGCGGTAATGAGGCTGCATGCATGAAATAATTCAAAATAAAGAGCCATATCCAAGTTTGGTGCCTACAGAGTTGTCAGTGACAGTGTATTTTCCAATGCCAGACATGAACATTTCTAGAAGTTAGGAGATGCATATTTTAGAGTCAAATATATTCCAATAACATTTAGGATTATCACTCCTCACGACATGAAGGTATTCCAGGATAAAGATTAAGTTAGTAAATCTTATCTAAATTGATAATCATGTAAAATCATGCATGATTAAATGACAACTCATGTTATCTTGGTGGAAAGCAACTGTAAAATATCTCTCATGCAGTGCATTACACCCATTGTGGGGCTACTTGTAACATGCCCTTGCCAAGCTACTTGGTGAAGTCGTTATAGTAGGGGTGATGGGCCACAGTCATGGGCCTAAAATTTCCGTGTGTAATTTCTATCCAAAGTTTCAAATGCTATACAGAAACTGATTGTGACATTGTGATGAGAGAGACATTGCAGAAAAATCCTGAGTGGGATCTAATGGTGCTTGGATAATCTTTCTAGTATTAGAAAATGTGCTGGAAACTTTTAACATTAGGATATGTGCTAGGGAAAATAGGTCTCCTTCTCCTAATATTTTTCGGGATAAATTTTGGAATATTTCTTGGGACTCCAAGCATTTTCGTTTATGTTTTCTTTAAGATGACATGAGTTTAATTTAAAAGAGGCTTATTGTTTTTCGTGCATATAGGTTATTATTTGCTAGAAAATATTAGTTTGTTTATATGTTGAAAACGAACTCATAATCTTATATTGGCATGGTTCCTATAAATATTAAAGATGTTACGTAGTATTGATATTATCCGATAGTTTGTTTAGTAACTCTTTTTGCAGCTAAATAAATAGGTAGTGCCAATGTGGAAGGACAACAATGATTAAAAATAGTATGATAATCTGCAGAAATATTTCACCTCAAAATTATGTGTCAAGTGTCATTCAACCAATTCAACGGTTTTTTTCGCTCTCAGCTCTGTCAAATTCTTTTTATGGTTAACAAAGTAAACTTTCCTCTGTAGTTAATTCATTTTGGAAGCCAAACCAAAATGGTTAGTGATTTATCACGCACCAGTTGAGGCTTGTGACAACCAGGTTGCATCTTGCATGAAATCTGGTGCTTATTTAGCAACACGTAGAATCAATCCTCCTAAGGCCGGTTCCTATGGTAACGAGTAAAAATGTTATTTTTCCATGCCAGGTGGACTGGCAAATGGTGCACGCCACTATGAGGAAATGAATAAGCGGTCGAGTTTCCATCTAGCGGTGTAATCTCGACCACTAGCGGTTTTGTAGCGACCGCCAGGTGTAGATTACAACGCTAGAGGTGTAATCTCGACCGTTCACGGTCGGTGATCTACCGCCTATAAATACCCCTATTCCTATCAGTTTTCATTCACAAAACAAAAATTATTTCTTCCCATCTTTATAGAGCAGACCAGAGCGATTTTTTAAAAATGAGTTCCAAAAAAGAAAGACAAAGGAAAAGAAACAGGAAGGAAAAAGGAAAATCTGTTGCAGATAGTGATATAGTATGAATTCAGGATAAAGAGCACGAGTTCGCTAATGTTAGGCAACTAGCTGGATCTGGTGTAACATCTACGCATTTATGTAACCATCCTGAGCGAGTTTTGTTACCTAAATTAAGAGGTGGGTGGTCTGAGCTAAGTGAAATTTATGAGTTACTCCCAGAACCTGTTCAAGCATCCTTGAGAAGATATCCTTGGAAACGTTTATATTTCATGAAAGGAAAAAATCACAGGACTCAAATTGTGCGAGTTATTTGTGAACGTTGGTGGAACATTGTAAATACCTTCTTTTTCATGGATTTTGAGTGTGGCAAGTTCTATTTCTTCCGTTCAATAGTTTAATTTTTAGACTTCCGAATATATTGATGTAGAGATACAATAATCGGAAATACATTAACTACCGAATATATATTTTTTGAAAAGTTCTCAAAATTATGATTTAGGCAAAATCCCATTTTGGGACCAATATATATTCAGAAGAGAATATAATGTTCTATTCTTCCGATTATTACTAGTTCAAAACTAGAAAAATTCTGATTTTTAGGCCATTGTACATTCGGAAGTTTATGCAAATGCAATATCTTCCGAATATGCTTGTTGCAGAACAAATCATGACATGGCTCTAGGTGGTTCCAAGAGGCGCTAACCTAAGGATTTTTGAAGGTTAGCCAACATATATTCGGAAGTTTATGCAAATGCAATATCTTCTGATTATTACAAGTTCAAAACCAGAAAAAATTTGGTTTTTCCTAAATTCTGATTTTTGGGTCATTGTATATGCAAATGCAATATCTTCTGTATGCTTGTTGCGGAACAAGCCATGCCATGGCTCTGGGTGGTTCCAAGAGGCGCTAACCTAAGGATTTTTGAAGGTTAGCCAACATACATTCGGACGTTTATGCAAATGCAATATCTTTCGATTATTACAAGTTCAAAACCAGAAAATTTTTGGTTTTTCCAAAATTCTGATTTTTTGGGCCATTGTACATTCGAAAGTTTATGCAAACGCAATATCTTCTGATTATGCTTGTTGCGGAACAATCCTTCAAATACTTCACCCACTACATTCGGACAAATGCTTCATATCTTATCTACTGAATGTAATCGGAGGATAAAAATCATATAATATCTACCGATTATGTAAGGGAAATTTTGCCATTATAAATTACGCGAGATAAGGGCTAGCTACAATTTACGTTTGGGTGACCTTTTTTGTTTTATTGTTGGCCCATAATTCCTTTTGAGTGGCCCCTAAAAACGCTAGGAAATCAATAACCCCTTGTCCATCATATTTTTATTACAGCAATAATGCCCTTACTTCATTAGTGTTAATAATGATGATTAGTGCTTAATGACAATGATTATATAGTCTTAGTTTAAAAGATTTTTTTTTCTTTGAAAGATAATTAGGTTAGGGTTTGTTAAAGAAGAAGAATAAGAAATTAGGCTTTTGAGATTTGCTGAACTAATGGATAATTAAGGTTTTCTAATACAATGGTAAACTTCTAAACAAGGTTTAATGTCCTTTTTATAAGTTGAATTTGTCAAAAAATTAAATTTTTACAACCTAGATCTACTGATCAGATGAACGGTTCGGGTGATAACTTGTCAGCCGAACTTATTTTTTTTGAAAATATGCCTAAGTTCGGCTGAAAAGTTATCAGCCGAACCTCTGAGTTATCAGTCGAACATACGCATATTTTCAAAAAAGTAACGTAGGTTCGGCTGACAAGTTATCAACCGAACTTCACTCTGTAACTGTTCGGCTGATTCAAATGAAAAACTTAACAGCCGAACTAAGTGTGTTTTTTGACAAAATGAAGTTCGGTTATCATTTTCATGTTTAATCATCAGCCGCATTGTTCTTCTGAAACATAATTAAAAAAAATGTGGGTTCCAATATGCGGATTTGAAGCTAAATCTCTTTGTGCAACGCTTCACATGACTCATTTATATTTGTGGTTTTAATCAATGATTAAAAATTTATGAATCAAAAATTAATCACCGACGAAAATAAAATCCAAACGGTTTGATTGATGATTAAATTAAGTGAGGAGTAAAAATGATTTTGGATTTTGGTTAGTTTAGGTTTATGTTTTAATTTTAGGTGAAGGGTATATAAGTAAATAATAAAATAATTAAGGGTAACTTAGTAATCTACCCACTACTATGACACCCCTTATGAACCCACCCTAGATAGGAAAATAATTTTGTATGCCTCAAAAAATTTGAATATGACTCAAAACATGTTTCTTTTTGGAGGAACATGGTTCCTATTTCTGAAATTTCATGTGCAATTTCTATCATAAGTTTCAAATGCAATGCATAAATTGACTTTAATACAGCGGTGGTTAGACATTTGACTAATGGAGAGATGCGTAGCATGGGTTCATTTTGTAGTAGCTTTATTATATTTCTCATACTATGATACCATATCAAATTCTATGAGCCTAACTAATCTTGGAAACCGGTTTTCAAAGTTAAGGTTGAAATTTATCAATTATATGATATATGTTGCTCATATAATGTAAGATTATACTCAATAGTCCTTGCTTATTTAGCAATAACATTTAGGATTATCAGTTATCACTCCTTACGACATAAAGGTATTCCAAGATAAAGATTAAGTAGTAAACCTTATCTAAATTAATAATCATGTAAAATCATGCATGATTAAATGATAACTCATGTTATCCTTAGACTCTAGAGGAGGGAAGCGACCTTAGACTCTAGAGGAGGGGAGCGACCGATAGTTCTTTCTACAGAAACAATTGGGTTTTCAACTCCAAGTGTGACTTCTAACTCTGATGTGAAGGTGAATTCGGAGGCGAGTATTCCGGAAGATTTGAGTTGGATTACAGTTCGGAAAAAGAAGAAGAAGAAGAAGAAGAAGAAGAAAAAGTCCCCTTCTTCTAGGCGTTTAACTCAAGATAATAAAGTTAACTCTACTACTATCTCTGTTACTGATGCTGAAATAGATTCTCAAATCGCTTTTAACAAATTGATGGGTATCTCTGACCATCCTATGATGAGATCTATGTGTAAGAATATTTTGGAGAATTCTAAGTCTCAAGCTGAGATGGAAGCTCCTCCCTTTGAGGATGATGATGGTCTGGGATATTTCGACCCCGACACCGAGAATGATGAGCAAATTGATGCGGTCAAGTGTTCGTTTCAAGATGAAAATGAAGATTTTGAAGATTGATTAGCTTTCGTCACCCTTCTCTTGGGTTTATGGTTTGTCAAGGTTCTTTTGTTTTTTCCTTCGGAGCTCGGAGCTTAGGTTTGAAGTTTTTCTTTCGGGTTGTGTTGTGTTTGCTCGTTCGTGGGCTTGTTGTTTTTCTTTTTCTTTTCTTTTTTGTAACTTTGGTGTCACTCTTGGTGACATCTTTGTTTTTTAATTAAATTTGCCCTTTCCTCGTCAAAAAAAAAATGTTATCCTTGGTGGAAAGCAACTGTATAGTAAGTTAGTAACTCTCATACATTGCATTACACCCTTTGTGGGTTATTCGTAACATGCCCTTTACTTGGTGAAGTCGTTATAGTAGGGCGCGATGGGCCTCGTTCATGGGCCTAAAATTTCCGTGTGTAATTTCTATCCTAAGTTTCAAATGCTATACAGATTACAGAATGAAACTGACTGTGACACTGTGATGAGACATTACAGAAAAATTCCGAGTGGGATCTAATGGTGCTTGGATAATCTTTCTACATTAAAAACTCCATATATTAATAAAAAATCATGGTCTCAACTTGGGCCTGTTATAAATATTAATAAACTCCATATTTTAATATTAATAGATTTTTCCAATCCCACTATAAAGAATTTATCTCTATATATTAATATAATGACATAATGGGAAAATTATACATCTTGTTACATAAAAATGATAAAGAAAAATATGTATCTATAGTTGTTTGAGAAAATGATGTAATTTTTTGGATTGTTGTCGCATCTTTTGATATTTCCAACTTATCGAGCATGTTTAAAGCTTCTTGTCGAGCCCAAATATTCTTTTTTCTATATTAAAAGTCCACCATTTAGATATTATATATATGTAGCCCATAATTAGTTATAAGAAGAACTTGATTATTTTTTTTTGAGGAAAAAAGGATAAATTAGAAAAGAGAAAAGATATTTACAGGGTATTGTACAATGGTGATCGGTGAGATCAACCAGCCAAAGAAAAAAAGAAAGAAAAAAACTCAATGACATGCCAATTACATCCTCCCAGTTATGAATTATTTGGTCCATCGAAAAGTCACGGAAAACTTTCATATCTATACTCCACAAACAGATGTTCAAGATCACGGCTTTAACCAGTTCATCTTTTGACTTGCTCCTTCCTCCATGCACCCTGTTGTTCCTTTCTAGCCATAGCACCCATATAATCGCAAATGGGAGTATCTGCCAAACAATTTTCTTCCGCTGAGAGACTCCACCAATCCTCCAACTTTGTAGCATAGTTTTGATATCATTAGATGACACCCATGGGATCTGCAAAGAGTATAAAAACGTACGCCAAACGTAACTAGCCCAACTGCAATTCAAAAATAAGCGCGCCGCAGATTCCTCTTCCTCATCACAGTAAACACATAGTGTGGACTGTATTACCATACCCCTACGTTGCAACATAGTTCGTGTTGGAACAGAGTCATGAAGCGCATTCCAAATCAAAAATAGTACCTTCGGAGGTACTAGCTTGTTTTGTAAAATTCTCCCATACTCCCGATCTGGCTCTGTCTCCATTAGTTTCGCATATAGAGCTTTTGTTGAGTAATCACCGTCATAAACATCTTCCTCCCCCGCCACTAGAACTATATTTCTGAGATTATATTTAATCTCTAAAAGATCAATACGTTCTGCTGGATTTAAGTCTCTCGAGAACAAGAAACTCCAAGTGTTATGCTTCATATTCGCCACCGATGCATCCTTCTGTCTGCTGATTTTATAGAGTTTCGGGTATTTTTCTTTGAGTGCTTTCTTCTTGATCGACCAATCGTGCCAGAAACATGGCGAACTTCCACTCTTCACCAGGATAGAAATTGAGTTAAAAAAATCATTGTTAGCCTTCAATATGTCGAACCACATACTTCTGCCCATATCCTGATTTGTCTGACTCGGGAACATAAACTCCTCAGCTGCCTTAGTCTTTTCGCACATTATCTTTCTCCACCATGAATTTGGTTCATTGCAGTATCGATCATGCCACTTAGTCACCAACGATATATTAATCTTCCTCAAACTACGTATACCAAGACCTCCCTTTTTGAATGGTTTACATGTTGTTAACCAAGAAACCTAACTCATTTTTCGATTCTGATCGTCCTACCCCCACATAAATCTTCTCATTATCTTATTTAGATTCTTCTCCACAACCACCGGTAAGTATTATAACGATAAGAAGTACGTATCTATGCTTTCTAAACAACTCTTGATCAAAACCACCCTACTTTCTTTATTGAGAAATTTTCTTTTCCAAGGTGCCAATTTATTCTCCATTATTTGGATTACCACATCCCAAATAGCAACACTCCTCCTATGAGCCCCTATCGGCATGCCTAAATAGGTAATTGGTAGCACATTGACCTTGCATCCCAGCTCCAAAGAAAGCTCATTAACAGCTGCATCTGCTCCTATGCTTGATATAGAACTTTTGTCTAAGTTCAGTTTAAGCCCAGTCAAAACCTGAAACGTTAAAAGAATTATGAAAAGTCTTTTAATCTCCTCCTTGGAAGCATCTAAGAAAATGATTGTGTCGTCAGCAAACTGAAAGTGATAAACTATCGATCCACCGTCTACCATCTGAAATCCTCTCAGTATGTTCTCTGCCACTGCACCATTAATAAACATCGATAAGACCTCCACTACCAACAGAAAAATAAAAGGAGAAAGAGGATCTCCCTGGCGAATCCCTTTAGAAGGCTTGATTCTGTTTGTAGCTTTTCCATTCCCCAGTAAAGAAAACTGAGCCCCTGTCACGCACCACTTTATCCACTTCAACTATTTTTCACCGAAACCATTCTTCGTCAGAATAGAAAATAAAAAAGGCCAACTTATGTTATCGAAATCCTTCTCCATATCTATCTTGCAATGGATGCCCGGTTTTTTTCTGCCTCAAACGACTATCCACACACTCATTTGCTATTAATATGACATCTAGAATTTGCTTGTTATTAATGAAGGCACCCTAAGCATTCGAAACTAAACCAGGCATTATAATTTTCATCCTTTCCGCGAGCAGTTTAGAAATTATCTTGTAAAAACTGCTAATGAGGTTGAGTGGCCTAAAGTCCTTCACCGTAGTTGAATCTTCCTTCTTTGGGGTTAGCTTGATGAAAGACATGTTGAGACACCAATCCAGGGAACCTTTACTATGAAACTCATTCACAGATGCCATAATGTCGAATTTTAGGAAACTCCAACATGCCTTATAAAATTCTAGGTTGTACCCGTCTGGCCCTAGCGCTTTGTTCACCCCATACTTCTTAATTGCAGCTAAAACCTTCTCCTCCTCAAAACTCCTCTATAGCCAAGTTTGTTATACTTCATCGATTCTCTGGACACACATATTATCAAAATAATGGGTAATCGAAGAATTAGCAGTAAACAACCTTTCATAATAACTTTCAAGTTCATGCTTAATTGTATCTTGATTGAATACATCAATGCCTCCAATCTCCAACTTTGTTATGCAATTCCGTTTTTTCTTTGCATTCGCAATCCTGTGAAAATACTTTGTATTCTTATCACCCTCCTTAAACCCCTTCACCTTAGCACGCTGGAATTCCATTCTAGCTCTTGTTACTTTTATGTTATTTAGATTGACTAGAAGACTAGCTCTCTCCTCTCCCTGAACATCTGTCAGATCCATTGTCTCCTCTTGCAAATTTAAAGTTTTGATCTTCTCCAGTAACTCATCCTCCTCCCTCTTAACATTACCAAACACCTCTCTAATCCAGGCTTTTATAAAGAACTTTAGATTTTGCAATTTACGAAACAGAACATAATCTGGTGTACCTTCAAAGACCATTGTCCTCCACCAAATATCCACCAACTTTATGAAATTCGGATGCTTTGGCCAGTGACTCTCGATTTTGAAGCTTGAAGCACAACGAAAATCAGGAGTCAAATCCAACAATAACTCATTATGATCAGATATTGTACGAACCAGTGCAGTCTGAGTTGCTCCACTAAATTTAGCGTCAAACAAAGTGCACACCAAGAATCTATCAAGTCTACACAATGTTGGATCAGCATGTTTGTTGCATGCTCCACCATTAAGCGGCAAATCAATTAACTCCTGCTCCATAATGAAATCATTCAGGAAAGCCATATTCCTAGTATCCCCTATAGGCTTGTTCCTCTCTGCATCGTTCCGAACTGCGTTTAAGTCCCCTGCAAAGCACCAAGCCTCAACTGACCAAGTTTTTATCTCTGCCAGGTCTCGCCAAAAATCTTCCCTCAGATTAAAATCGCACGGAGAATAAGAATTCGTCACAATGAATTTAAAGCCTATTGTCCTGAATCCAAACAGATAAGAAATTGAGTTCAAACCCACTCTCTTATCTAGGAGCTCCAAAGTCGCATTATCCCAAATAGATAATAGGCCTCCGATGTTCCCAACACTTCCCTGTGATGGGATGAATTCCCAACCAAAATCCGAATCATACAAAAGTTGTCTCACAAACTAGCTCGAAAAACTTTGTATCTTAGTTTCTTGAATGGAACACACCTTGCATCTGTGAGCAGCAATCATATCTCTCACCGCCACCTATTTATCGTAGGCATTTAAACCCCTGATATTTCATGAGATGAGTTTTGAACTCATTGCTCAATCATATTCTCCCTGGAAGTAACCTCATCAGTATTGTATACTTTCTCATCTGAACTTGTTGTCTCATACGAGTCACAACTATCTTGAATCTTCCTCCCTCTAGCAATGGCTTTATAGCGATCTCTATACTTAAAAATAATTTCATCAATCACCTCTTTTGCTTGGTGTTCATCCTTCGTATTAATGCCTCCCAACCTGCAACACAACTCCACTAACATCTTGACGTGGATAATATGACTTTATTAGAGTCAACATTTGAAGTCTGTATATCTCCAAGGTTGATAACAATTCTATCCTCTACCACTCTAAATAAGCTGGTCTATTCACCTTCCTGTAAAGAAATCACATGTTGCATATCCAATGAATCATTAGCTTCACATGTATCTCTCAAATTCTCCTCAAGCAGAACAATTTGAAGATTGTTATTTGCACTTGACATATGCTCCAGTGAGGTACCCTGTTCTCCTACCCCATCATCTCCATCATCCTTAGAAAATCCATTCTGGCTACCTGAGTGCAAATAGGTTTCAGAATGCTTGAGTACACCATCATCTCTTCCACCCACATTCATGAAACCAGCTGATTCGGCCTCCAACACGCTATCAATAACCTCCAACCTAGCCGAAGAAATTACTGGTTCTTCACATCCACCATCCTCCAGGACATGAAATATATTAGCAGTAGTAGTACTGTTTCTACTCTGAGAACTGGATTACAAAAATGACCTTTCTCTAAATATAGAAAGAAAATTATAATTTCCTTTTTTTAAGACAAAACCGTTAATAACTTCATGCATAATTCCTAACAAACATCCATCTTCCTAAAATTACTCATTTTTACTTAACCTCACTAGAATTACTCTTTTGATTTCTTTGACTATGAAAATATCGGTTTTATAATTCCTAACAAATCTCCCCCTTCCTAAAATTGCTCTTTTTTACTTCACCTCACTAAAATAGCTCTTTTGACTTTTTTTAACTTATGAACATTCCATCTTTCATGATAATATGTTTGCATGTTCCACTTTTTGTGATAATTCCATTTTTTGTTTTGTGATAATTCCAATTTTTGTTGTGAAAATTGCAATTGTTTCACATGTTAGAATCATTTGTTATTTTATGGAAAGTCACAATTATGGCCGGGTCAATGAAAATTAAAGTTGCATAATTTAATGATAATCACAACTTTCACTTATTTGTTATTTTATGGAAAATCACAATTATACCCGGCTCAGTGAAAATTAAAGTCTCATAATTTAATGATAATCACAACTTTCACTCTGGTGATAATTTACTTTTTCACAAAATAATAGGCCTACATAATAACATTGACATTATTATGTTGTTATCCTCTTCTGGTTCATTTAAATAGATATATCATTGTACATGAACAAACAGTTATGCCGCTTAATTAGGCATACTTATATAACTTGTCAAATATTTCTTCACCACTAGTCATATATAACGTTCTTCAAGATTTCAACGGTACTATTTTCTGTCACAATATCAGCTTCCATTACCTGGTATGAAGAAAAAAATATCATCTCTTTCATAAAAAAACATTAATTATGAAAACTATAAATTTCACGATACTGTGAAAACAACAATTATCATCACGTTTGATAATTGCAATTATCACAAGTTATCATAACCACAATTATCAGTGGCTACAAAACATTTAGAAAATCCTGAGTGTCATAATCAAATGCCATATTTGACTAATTCTGGATCAAAGTAATATTACATGATCTTAACATTCCCAAACAAAAGTTACAAAAAAAAAATTTAGGCAAGGATTCCTTCAAGCCATCAGTTTACGACCTACCGATATAATCAAAACTTAAAAATTTCAGCTCAATCTAAAAAGCATTGTCTGTGAAAATCATAGAATTCACATAGATGATGAAAACAGCATTTATCAGGACATGTGATAATTTCAATTTTCATTGTTATATTAAAATATCACACGTTGACATACTCTAAAACCCATTAAAAAAAACCAACGTATGTCATGATTAACAGCCTAATTGCCTATAGTAAGAGTTTACTTGATTCTAGGAATCATACGAAAACCTAAAAAAGAGTTACCTGATTATCGAAAAAACTTCTCATACATCTTTCCAATTACAATTGAAGGAGAAGAAGATGAGGAAAAAAGAGTTTATCCGAATACGATAATCCCTTTGGAAAAAAAAAGAAGAGAAAACCCAAAACACTGACATTAGTTTCTCCCGTAATTGCTAACACCGTAATATTTAAATTAATCTTCTAAAAAGAGAAACAATGTCATGTTTTGATACGCTAGATAAAAGGGAGGCGAGATTAAGGAAGACACGCAAAAAACGCGCAAAATAACTCACATTAATTGACCATTCAAATCAACGATTTTTTGTAAAGATAATTTTGCTATTAATAATTAACTAGTGAAGGTTAATTAAGTCCATCTAAAAATGTGGATCATAAATCTAATCTAAAACTACTAATATTAACCGTCTTATTGACGGGTTTCTAAAAGAGAGAGGAACCATTCTTGGTTTCCTCAAATATTTCCACATTAATATATGGAGTTTGTACTGTAGTATTAGAAAACTTGCTGGGAACTTCTAGAATTAGGATATGTGTTAGGAAAAATAGGTGTCCTAATTTTTTTCGGGATAAATTTTTGGAATTTCTCATGGGACTCTAGCATTTTTGTTTATGTTTTCTTTAAGATAACATGAGTTTAATTTAAAACAGGTTTATTATTTTTCGTGCATATAGGTTATTTTTTGCTACAAAATATTAGTTTTTTTTTATTTGTCGAAAACGAACTCATAATCTTATATTGGCATGGTTCCTATAAATATTAAAGACATTACGTAGTATTGATATTACCTGATAGTTTGTTTAGTAATTCATTTTGCAACTAAATAAATAGGCAGTGCCAATGTGGAAGGATAACAATGATTAAAAATAGTATGATAATCTCCAGAAATTCACCCCAAAACTGTGTGTCAAGTGTCAACCAACCAATTCAACGGTATTTTTCTCTCTCAGATCTGTCAATTTGTTTTTATGGTTAACAAAGTAAACTTTCCTTTGTATTTAATTCATTCTTAGCATGATGAAATGATTGAGAGGTATGGGATAAGGTTCAAATTGGTCGCAATGAAATACTAAAACCTTATGGTTTTAGTGTCATTAATTAGTGTTTCTTAATACATGGGAATGGAACTTTTTCCAAATTTCTTTTGTTTCTTGTCACTTTCTTTCTATTATTTAATTTATCTATGTTGTTTTTTCATTGATTCTGTGTCTTTCTTTCTTAGGATCTATAGTTCCAAATGTATATATGATTTTTTAGTTTTAAAACTCTATATGGTTTTGATTTTCCTTTCGGGGACCCTTATCCTTAATATGTAGATTTTCGCAGTCCTTTTATATCTTGTAAAATCCTTGTACGTTCAGCTTATCTTATTGTTTATTCTTTCGGTTTTCTTTATTTCCGATCTCCTTTTCTTTTTCATTTCAATTTTCTTTCTTTGGATTGGAATGATATCTTTGTTCTCACTATAAGTCGGGATATCTTCTTCCAAGTCGGGATTTAAAATCTTTATCTCCAATCCCCATTGTCTCGTATATCTTCTTCCAAGTCGGGATTTAAAATCTTTTTATCTGTTTCTCCCGTCGCGATTTCTAAACTTGTTATTCGATTTCTGTTTTTACGGTTTCCCCTTATATTGGCAACTCGTTTTCCATCCTGTCTGACAAAGCCAATGTTCTTAATATTATACCTTAGCTTCTTGTTTAGTCATACGGGCATTTAGATTTATGACCATTAGACTTTACATAATTTGACTTTTCTCCGGTCCTTTGGTGTATTTCAACATCACTCATTAACTAAATATTTTTTTAGGGTTTTTTTTTCTGAAATTAAATTCTAAAAATTCTGTTAATTGATTTTATAGTATCTTTCGTGAGAATTTTTTTTTTCTCATTCACTTTGCTCTCTAGAATTTGTGCGTTAAGATGCAACTTTTAGCATGAAATGTTCAAGGATGTGGTTCCTTTTACCCTAAATTACCTTAAATAACTGATTCAAACCAAAAATTCTCTTCTTACCTGAGACTAAGTCTCAAAGACCCTTGTTTAAATCTCTAGTATCCTCGTATCATAATTACCATATAGTTTATCCAATAGGATTGGCGGGAGGTTTATTTATTGCCTAGGTAAAAGGTTTTTTCTTTAATATAATACAATGGAATATTAATATGATAAATATCATCGTTAAAACTAATTTTGATTCTAAAAAATTGGCTCTTACTTGCTTCTATGGCAGTCCCTATCTAGCTTATAAGAATATAGTGTGGGATTTCTTAGAAGAAATAAGCAAACTGGTTAACAATAGGAGAATCCCTTGCATAGTGATAAGCGATTTTAATATGCTTTTTTGATCAATCTGAATAGTAGGAGGCTTACTCATAGTGAGTATTATCATAGAATATATCTAGAAAGGGATGAAATTCATGATTTAGGCTTCTTATCTTATGAATTTACTTGGAACAACCATATATAGAAAAAGGCATTCGATCGGAACATCCAAGAGAGACTTGACAGACCAGCGAAAAATGTTGAGTGGAACTCGCAATTTCCTAATGCTACTCTTATTCATCTAGTAGTTATAAAATCTGACCATTGTCTTATAATTTTCTCTCTTGCTAAAAAAAGTTTCTAAAGTAGAATGAGCTTATGAATTTTATGAAACTTGGCAAAAAGAGGCATCTTGTGTACAAAAAATAAAAAAATCTTGGAATAACTCTAACTCTGAAGACCCTTTAACTGCTTTAGTCACTAATCTGAAAGTTCTAGCGGTAAATTTACTAGATTTGAAGAAAACATATTTGTTCTACCTTCTAATAAAAACATGGGGGTACCAAAATACACCACCACTTTTTCTTAGGCAACCTGTATGGACTAAACCTAAATAAAATTCCGAGAGTTACAACTTAATGAATCTCAATCATGAATTATATTCATAGTTTATATTTCTTTCTCTCACAATCAGAAAGTTTACATAAGCAAATCCGTGAACTTGATTATGTGTGAGAGTACTTAGACGATTTTAAAGATCAATATCCAAGATCAATCAAATATTATTCAACAAACAAGGATGGATATATCTACATTGATTGATTTACGTACAACCTATGATATTCAATTTATAAAGATAGACGATATAATGCAAAAAAAGGAATAACATCGACACCAAAAATAAAAATTAACAAGAAAACCGCAAATACAGAAAAACCCCGAGACCTAGTCAATATTTGAACACCAAACTGTATTAAGCCGTTGCAGACACTAGATTACTATCAAAACTTTAGAATGGAATGTAATTGAGGCCGAATTACCTTCACATCAATTCAGTTATAGTCGGGCTCCTTATGCCTCTTGAATCCCAGCAGGACTCCGCTCAATTGATTCCCTTAGCTAGCGTCCTTTATAGCCTAAGAGTTGATTCAACTAAATTAAATACTTTCAATCAAGCTGCCTCCCACAAACCTCAAAATCCGGTCTTATGACTTCTGAAGATCATCGTAGATTATTATTCACATCACAAGTATAAACTTGTGGAATCACAAAGTCTAAGACGCGAAAAATTTGTGATTTATATCTATATTGTTTGTTGGAGAAAGCTCAACAATCAAAGCAAGATCAGTATACACGAACTATCAAGATAAAGATAGTTGGACTTGGCCCTGGATTTACGAATCCCTAGGCGAAGTCTTTTTAGTCGCTAAACCCTTGAAGGGTTTGAAGGAGAGAATGATTCTATTTTACAACTAGGACACGCAAGAATAGTTTCAGGGATTTAAAGATCCCAGTTGTTTTAGGTTCTCTTTATATAGATTTTCAAGGTCAAAGTTGCTTTGGATTTAAGTTAAGGTAACTTTGGAATCAAGCAACCAATAATCACTATTAGATGAAAAACTTGACTTTAAACTTAAACATAATAGAAATATACACTCTGGTTAGAATAGACCATAACCGAACCGTGTACAATGACTTGTTCATGAAAGGTTAGCCGAAACTAGCCAATCGAACTATAAACTTAACCAATTTCATATAACACTTTAAGACTTTTAATCTTGAGTCACACTTGTGATCAATCATATCTAGAAAGTTATTTTAGAGAGTTGTCCAAACGTCGATCATCTCATAGAAATAATTCTGATGTATCTGAAACTATTCGATGGGGTAAGTACGTGTACCTGGTACGTGTATTGTACTTTTTCGTGAATATTTTTTTCATAATAAGTGTACCGGGTATGTGTACTCTTAAGATAAAAACGGGTTTAGGAACTCACAGATCTTTTATGATTTGCATACTGGGTATGCGTACCTTTTCGGTTTTGAAACCAACATATCTTTTCCGGTTTGCATACCAAGTATGCGTACCTTTCCTGGTTCACGAGTCAACAGACTTTTTGTGGTATGGATACCGGGTATGCATACCAAAAAGTCGATGCCTAACTATAGCTATGCTGGTACTTGTACTGGGTACATGTACTGCGACTGCGGACTTATAACAGTTCTCCCAGTATGTAAACTAGTATGCATATTGTCATGTATCCATATTAATAGTAGTTCTATCTCTCTAATAATAATCAATTCAAAACATTCTCGAATAACATCAATGACATATATCACTGTTCCATGCTGTTTTCAAATGATTAAATTTTGAATCATAATTTAGGTCATAAACAATAAATTGTTATTAATCAAATTCATCAAGTATGAACAAATGTTCTTAAGCTTAGTTAGTCATATTTCGAGAACGAAAATCAAGATACACTTGAATCAGAATTTCTATTATGCATGTACTGTCTAATTTAGTCATGTGACAATGTCTCATAGATAGAAAGATGAAAACTTGAGAAATAGGTGGTTCAGTCTTCACTTCTTTTGTTGAAGAATTTCTCCAGAGCTTTGGTTGATCTTCGCCTTCAAATAGTAGAACGCAGTGATATTCGATTCTCAACTACACACTTCTATCCTAATCCAAGACTTGACTAAACGTAGACTAGAATTCAAAATACAGTTTTGATCAGCTAAATTTGAAAAACAAGCTTGAGATAGCAACACTTGTGATTTCGACCGAGCAATGCTCAGATAACTAGAAAAATAGCTAAAATGACAACAACAAAAAAAGGAATCAAAGTTTAATGGAACAACAAGTTACTAATAGAAAATACTCCAGGAAAGATAATGAAATTGGAATCTCTTATGATATCCAAAAAGTTATAGCTAAACAGCATTCTAGAGATAATACCATTGAGTTGGGGGAAAGAAATACTAAATACTTTCACACTGTTACTCTTAGACAACGTAAATGGAATAATATAGAATGTTTTTTAAATAATCAGAACATTTTCACTAGAAACAACACTGAGATCCGCAATACTCTAACTGATTATTTTCAAACTTTCTTTACTGAAGGATCAGTAGATACTTCTCTTTATGACTCTAGTATTTCTGATATATAACTTTAATATGTTAGCCATTCATTCCAAAGAAGAAATCATCTTAGTTCTAAGGAAAATGAAACTCAATAAATTCCCTGGACCTGATGGTTTCCCAGTTAGTTTCTTCAAGTATAATTGGTAAACAAAAGGAACTCTAGTCACGCTCACAATCCAGAACTTCTTTATAACAAAACTAAAGAACCCTTTTATAATTCCCAAATTAACAAACCTAAAAATCCTAGTTAATTTTGACCAGCAGGTTTATGAAAAAATCTTAACAAATAGAATAAAGTCTTTATTAGACAAAATAATAGCAGCTTTTCTTTCTTCTAGACTAGACTAGATAAAATTTTGATAAAATCATTGTAGCCCATGAAATAATACACTCTTAAAATAAATAAATAAAAATAAATAAAAGCAAGAACAGGAGGACTGGAGATTAAGATTGATATCCAAAGCCTTTAGTTGGGAATTTCTTCTATCTGCTTTAAAAAAAACTTTTGGTTTTAATAAGGAAGTTTGTCAATTTACAGAGCAATGTATCTCAACAACTTTTATTTTTTATACTGAATGGAGTCTCAAGAAAATCCTTCAACCCTTCTAAAGGCTTGCGATAAGACGACCCTCTTTCCCATTATCTCCTCATCATTTTCATGGAGGTTTTTTCAAGACTTCTACTCTCGCAAGAAAATAAAAAAATTATATAGGGTGTAAATATTACACCAAAAGGTTTAGTTCTTTGCGGATGACTGTCTTATATTTGTAAAGGCGGATCTTGTAGAATGCAGAAACTTATCAAGAATAATAGAAATGTTTAGTAAAGTTTCGGGACAATTAATAAACTTTGAAAAAATCTGGAGCTTCTTTTGGTAAAAAAAAAAAGTTCAACCTAAATACCAGAGAATGATGTCAAGACTTCTAAAAATCAAGCAGACCAATCTTAAACCTCGCGTTTTTAGGGGCGACTCCAAAATAATTAGGGGCGACACAAAAAGACAAAATAGGTTGAATATACTTATATGTCCCTTCATAATCGGTAGTTTAGTTGTTGTTTTTTATCTACCGATTGCAAAATCTCATTTTTGGGGCAACTCTATATTCGGTAGTTATATGAACTATTTTGACTACCGATTATAGGCTCAACCAAATTAGAAAAATATAGGATTTTTGCAAAATCTAATTTTGGGGCAACTCTATATTCGGTAGTTATATGAACTATCTTGACTACAGATTATGCTAGGATTTCGGTAAAGAGGTCCACTGTATAATCGGAAGTCAGGATACCTTCATTTACTACCAATTATAGGCTCAACCAAAATTCAAAAAATAGAGAATTTTTGCAAAATATCATTTTGGGGCTACTCTATATTCGGGAGTTAAATAACCTAAATTCACTATCGATTATGGTAGCATTTTATCCAAAGGTCTACTTTAGTCGGGAGTCAAGATAACTTTATTTACTACCGATTATTGGATAATCAAAATTTAAAAGATAGAGGATTTTATTTTGGGGATATTTTATATTCTGAAGTTATATAAACTAAATTGACTCACGGTTGTGGATTAACTTCCCGATTGTAGTTATCTACCGACTGTAAAGGGTAGTTTGGCCATTAAAAAAACGAGAGATAAGGGATGGATAAATTTAACGTTTGGGTGACCTTTTTTGTCTTTTTGTGTCTCCCCTAATTCTTTTGGAGTCGCCTGTAAAAATGCTAGGATCTTAAAGACCCCTCAGGGGGACCCATTTTTATGGACAGATACAAAATGAAAACTTTAGAGTAACAGGAAAGAAATAGAAAATAAATCTCGGGGTTGGAAAAGTAAAGTGCTTCCTCAAACAATTAGAATGGTATTAAATAAAGTAGTTCTAGCTAGTATGCCTATATTTCATATGGGATATTTTGTAATCCCTAAAAAAATTACTAATAAAATCAATGTAATTCAAAAGGGATTTTTAGTGGAGGAAAGATATTGATGTTAACGGCTTTTATCCAAAAACTTAGGCTGGGTTTGGTAATGTTTTTTTTTTTTTACCAAAAGCGTTTTCAAAAACTATATAT
This sequence comes from Papaver bracteatum, assembly GCA_023529315.1. Classification (NCBI taxonomy): domain Eukaryota; kingdom Viridiplantae; phylum Streptophyta; class Magnoliopsida; order Ranunculales; family Papaveraceae; genus Papaver; species Papaver bracteatum. The sequence continues at coordinate 1,487,067 of JAJJWX010005012.1, forward strand.
GTCAATAATTTTTGAAATTAATGTTTGGTAAAAAATAAATAAAATGCTTTTTATCCAAAGCACTTTTCAAATTCTTCAATTTTAGAAAGCTAGCGAGGAGGAGCTTTTAAAAGCTACAAAAACATAAGTTTTGGTTCCACCTAAATTTAATACTTGATTTATCGTTTGTATCCCTACTTTATTTTATATATGAAAAAAGTTACCCTTAAATTTATATACAATCAATTTTTTAATTTTCATTTTTTAAATATTATTATTTTTTATTTTCAAAATATTTTATATACCATTTCATTTAATTTGTCAATAATAAAAATAAATATTAAATAATTACTAAATTTTAGTATGATTTTTTATTTGAAATTATATATATATATATATATTAAAAAGTGGTTAAGTAAAATAATTTTTTTAACAATCATAACAATAGTGATAATTAATAAATTTAATATAATATATATTTATATTTAATAGTAAAGAAATTAATTATTTTTAAACCCAATAAAAATTGAATAAAACTATTTTCTGGGATATGTCTGTTTTTGTCATATGCTACAACAACAACGGTTGAATCTGATGTTTTACCAAACACACTTTGATTGATTTTTTAATTAGCTTTAGCTTTAATTTATTCTTTACCAAACGTCTAACTACTTTTTTCTCACATCACAGAACATCAACACACAACAGAAAAGTGCTTTTACAAAAGTTGCAGTAAAACCAAACTAAGCCTTAGTAAAACCTTTGTAAGCCTATGCACGAAGGGGGTTTAACATTTAGAGATGCACATAAATTTAATCTGCTATGTTATCAAAGGTAGCTTGGAGACTGATTCAGGAATCAGACTCTCTGTGGTCCAAAACTATGGGTTCTATATATTTTAAATCAAAATCCCCTTTGAGGGTAAAACCCTCCTAACAAAAGTTCTTGGATATGAAAATTTATTTGTCAAAAAATGGAACTAATCAACCAATATCGCATCTGGAAAGTTAGAATGGTATTAGAATTAATATTTGGGATGACAATTGGGTATTAGAATTAATATTTGGGATGAAAATTTATCTTCTTATCGTAATTCATCCAACAAATCTCTAACTCTTGTGCAAAACCTATCCTATTAAAAATAAAATCTCGTGAGCCGGGGGTCGGATCTAATAGATCTTATCACTAAAAAGTGATCATGTCTATATTTATAACCAGGGTCTACTTTACAATGAAAACTCTTCTCTTTTATGCAATACTTTTTTATTTTTAGACAATTCAAATTCACTCAAAAAAAAAGGATAAACTTAGACGGGCCTTGAGTAAATCTGGTGACTATATATGTTTTTTATTTTTTATTTTATTTTTATTTATTTATTTTTCTGTTGATAAACAGTTAAATCGATGTATGATAAGCTAAATGAAATAGGTACCGACATAGTAAGCTTATCTCTTCATGAATCTTTCTTGAAATCATCATAGAAACTCGGCATATACTCATACAATTAAAATGTTTTTTGGAAATGTTTACAGAATGCAAACTATGGTTGTAAAATACATAAATACATCTCGTACCATGTGTGGGGAGGTAATAGAAACTACAACACATTTGTTGTTTCACCGTACTTATGCTAAAGCTGTCTGGGAGTTAGGACCAAACCTTATTAATTTATAGCTTCATTCTTCTTTCAAAATAATCGATAAGTATAAGGATTGGTTTCAAAACCCTAACTTTAGTTCTATAAAATTAATTTTAGCTACATGTGGTTTATATGGAAATAAAGATGCAATAAATTTAAATATTTTTTGATAAAACAAATTATCACCGCGGCTAGGGTTTTTCTCTCTCATCTCCAGGATGATTTTCCCTCTTATCTTTTAGGATGATTTTACTTTTCGTCATAGGACGATTTATCTGATCTTCTAACTCTCTCTTTTTCTTAAGTTTGTTTGTTTGTTTTGCAGGTTAATCTTTTTCTAGTTCGCTACATCTACTCTCTGTTGGTATCTCTTAAAGTGATTCTCTCCAATGAACTCCACATCAAACAACACAGAATTTGAGTGTGATGATTTGGCTGAACGTATGGCATCACTCTTGAAAGAAGACGAACAAGATATTGAAATCCCAGAAGATATAACAGATGAAGATCAAGAACACAAGTATTCTCTGGTGGTAACTACAATAACAAGGAGAGAATATGGAATCAATATAATGCATAATATGTTGCAAAGATCATGGAGACCTTCCGGTAGCATGGAAATCAGCAGTTTTGGTCAGGTAATTTATCTAGTTAGGTTTGAGCTTGGATGCGACTACAATAAGGTTATCACAAGGGCAACATGGTCAAGTAATGAAGATCTTCTTCTTTTCGAAGTTTGTGATCCAAACAAACTACCATATGAACACAAGTTTAAGTTTGCAGATTTTATTATCCAAATACACGGTCTCCCTATGAGTGCGCAAAAGATTAAGATGGTGGAATTCTTAGCATCAAAGGTTGGCACGCCATACAAAATTCATCCCAGTGAGCAATCTAAATGGAGAAGTTATGCCAAAGTCAGAGTTAGGGTTGATGTCACTAAACCTCTGAAGCAAGTTTTAAATTTCATACTTCCTTCTAATAAGAAGAAATGCACAACCACACTGAGATATGAAAGACTTCCTAGGATCTGTTTCTTTTGTGGAAGGTTTGGTCATATCATGAAGCAATATCCAAAACTGTCTAAAGACTATGAAAAGATGGGATATTTCTCTCCTGAAACTTTCATGGAAAATATGCAATACATGAAGCTAGCCAGATTCACAGAGGAAATCAACGCCAGTTTCAAACCAAAAGTCAGTCAGCAACAATCATGGAGGAAATCATCCACACCATAATCTGGTCAAACGGATGACAAGACATTAAACTCTCGTCCAAATCAGGTATTTCCCTCTTCAAAACTCGATAACCACTCATCTCACAACCATCCACAGCAGGATAAGTCCAAAAATACACTTGAAACAGATCTCCATGCAATCCCTAGCATAATCCCAACTAGCAAAGATACTCTACCCAACAACCCTAAAATCTCCTTGTCCATCTCGGTCTCTCAATGATCTTCTATTCCAAGTTTAAAAAATTGCTCAGTAAACAAAGAAAGGAATATCTCGTCTGTTTCACAATTAACCACCCAACCTATCCACAGTAAACTCACCAATCCAAACCTGAAAACCCCTATCCCAGAAAAACCCACCTGCAATTTCTCCACAGCCCCAAACCCACTACGAAAACAACCAACCAAGACACCACCCACCCATAACTCTTCAGAAAAACAACACCAAACACCTGTCATGCTATCACCCATCACCAACCTCACCCCAGAATCAACTCACAAAGAAACAAAAGTTATGAACTCCATAACTCGATCCGGAGAACAAGAACAATCTAAAAATATGAGACAATGGAAAAGACAAGCCAAAGATACCCAAGTATCTGACTCAACTACCATGCACCAAATATCAGGGACTAAGAGGCAATCAAAACCAATGGATTGTGATCCCCCGCAGAAATATCACCATGCATGCACTGATGAAGTGGTTATGGCGACTTGTCCTGAAAAGTCACAAGGAAGATGCTAATACAATCCTGGAACTATCGTGGTCTTAGGAATGAGACGACAGTTCTGGCCTTAAACTCATTCCTCAAAAGTTGTAACCCGTCGATATTATTCCTCTCTGAAACCAGGTTAAATGAGAACAATAGTATGAGAGTCTACAAGAAACTAAATTTTAGACATTTTGAGTATGTAGTTGCCCAAGGAAGAAGTGGTGGATTATCTGTACTCTTGCATGATAATTTTGATGTAGAAGTACTTTCTAAATCTCAAAATCTTATGCATTGTTCTATTGGTCCCAAGTTGAGTATACCTAGATGGGAACTTATGTGCATATATGGGACACCAGCTCATAATAATATAAATTCTTTCTGGAGAAACATATCACACACTGTGGCTGACATCAATGCACCGTGGTGTATTATCGGAGATCTCAATGTCCTTATGTATCAGTACGAGAAGCATGATGGATCTACAGAGACAGACATAAGCTGCAATGAGTTTCGCAATTTTATTAGGGAAAGAGATGTCATAGATTTGGGCTATGCAGGACCAGCTTTTACCTGGTCCAACAATCCAACTCAATCCCCACCTATGTTTGAAAGGCTAGATGGAGTTCTATGCAACACAGAATGGATAATTCTCTTCTCCGACGCTATTATACTACACCTTCCAAGGCTGGAAAGTGATCATTCACCAATCCTTATTAACACAACGAGAAGGCCTCCCAAATGGAAACCAAATTATAAATTTAAATTTTACTGGATTGACCATCCTCAATTCAATTAAGTCATGAGGACCAACTGGGAAAATTCCACAGGAGACATGAACATGCGTCTTCAAGAACTTGGAAAAGGCTACATAAATGGAGTAGGAACACATTTGGAGATACTAAGAGAGAGATAAATGAAGAGAAATATAAATTGGTTGATCTTCAAGCAACGGCATACTTGAACGACTTTAGAGAAGAAGAACAGGCAATCTGTCAGAGAATCGCCACCCTTGAGAAAAGAGATAGAATGTTCTGGAAGCAAAGAAATAAATCTCAATGGGTCCCTACTTCAGACAAAAACACAAAGGTATTTCATGTTTCTGTTGTTCATAGAAGAAGTATGAATATAATTTTTTCCATTAAAAATAATAATGATGAATGGCTATCTGAGCAAGATAAAATAAAATATCATCTTATATCTCACTTTCACAGTATGTTCTCTTAAGATGAAAATGGCAATCCTCCTAGCTTCTATGCTGAAAACGATAACAGAATCTCAATGGCAGGCAACATTTCTTTATGTGAAATTCCATATGCTGAGGAAATCTTTAATGTAATCAAAAATATGGGCTCTCTGAAATCACCGGGTCCATATGGATACCCAACTTTATTCTACAAAAAGTGTTGGCAGGTAGTTGGGCAGGAAACCATTTATTTGATTCAAGATTGTTTTAGATATGCTGCAATACCGGCTGGTCTCAACCACACCTATTTATCCCTTATACCAAAGAAAAAGAACTCTTCTACAGATGCAGACTAGCGCCCCATAGCTTTGTGCAACGTCCTTTATAAAGTAGTCACCAAAATTATTACTAAAAGACTCAGCCATTTTTTAGAGAATTTCATCGAAAAAATTCAATCAGCATTTGTACTAGGAAGATAAATCCTAGACAACATTGTGGTCGCAAAGGAGTTATTTCATTCTATGCATACTTTATCTTCTAATCAAGGTATTTTTGCTCTTAAAATGTACATGAGCAAAGCTTATGATAGGGTCGATTGGCAGTTCCTCGGTCAAGCTCTCCATAACTTTGGCATCAAAGACAGAACTCACGATATGATCACGAAACTATATTTCCACTACAACTTTCTCCATTCTCTTAAATGGGAAACCGAAAGGATTTTTTAATGGAGAAAGAGGCATTCGACAAGGATGCCCTCTATCACCATATTTATGTATCACATGTTCTCAAGCTTTATCTAATATTATCAACAGGATGGAGAAGGATGGATTATACAGCGGGTACAAATTGAACAGATATGCTCCAAGTGTCAGTCACATCATGTCTGCTGACGACGTAATGTTGTTTGGGAAATCGGACAATACCACCATGTCTACGGTCTCAACTATTCTCCAGGAATACTACATCATCTCGGGGAAGTTAGTTAATTAAAGTAAGTCTTCCATTCACTTTAGTAAGAAGGTCGATGAAGACAGGAGTGAAGCTATCATTGTTGAATTAGGTGTATCAAAATGACTAAGGAAGAAAAATATTTGGGTATGAAAATGAGGAGCCATAACTACAAACTTCAACTTCCTTGAAGAAAAGTTTAAAAATAAGCTAACTGGATGGAAAATATACTCCCTTTCTCATGCTGGAAGAGTAATTCTGATTCAATAAGTTTTTGCTCTAATACCTATTCATTATATGTCATGTGCCATTATCACTAGAACTATTCTGAAAAAGAACTAAGATCATCAGAGATTTTTGGTGGGGACACACGAAATACAGACGGAAATGCACTTCATTAGATGGGAATGGTTCAATATTCCTAAAGAGAAAGGAGGACTAGGGATACGATCCTTATTCGAGTTAAATGAGGCATTAGTGGCGAAACTGGCATGGAGGTTTATGAATGACAACACATCTATGTGGAGCTGCATATTGAGAGATAAATATCATAAGAACAAATTTTTTTGGTCTGTCAGCAAACCTCATAAGTGCTCTACAACTTGGGATGCTATCTTAGATAGTAGAACACTCCTCAAGAAAGGTTGCATTTGGCTGGTTGGTAATAGAGAAAAAATAAACATCAGAAATGACCCGTGGATTCCCAATGTTCAATATCACACTATCCCTAGTATTGTTGCTCAATCAGAAGGTATCATTACAGTCCAGCAACTCATATCTCCGATAACAAATGATTGGGACATGAACATCATTGAAAATATGTTTGATCAGTTCACTGCTACATAGATCAAAAACATATACATTAATAAAGAAGTTGTTGAGAGTCTCATCTGGAAACTGACTCCCAATGGAGATTTCACCCCTTAATCATTTCAAAAACTTCTTATGGATCGAGCTGGAGAATCCTCTTTAGTCGGCCAAAACACTTTCCCGTGGAAAAAGTTTTGGGCTGCTGGTAATATTGCTCCAAAAATCAAGATTTTTTTGTAAAGAGTGGTGCATAAAGGACTAGGAGTGCTACAAAGAATTGGAAAATTTATGGAAGGTGTTGATCCATTTTGCAGATCTTGTAACATCTATGAAGAAGACACATACCATCTCATTCTTCATTGTAGTTTAGCCCAAAGAGTGTGGTTTGCTTCTCCACTCGGATTAAGGCTACAAGATCATCAAGATATCACTATTGCCAACATAGTTGAAAAATGGCTTACCATTCAAGATAGTAGCTACAATTTTGCAATGGGAGATTTGATTTGTTGGGCTCTATGGAAGGTAATGAATTGTCTAGTTTTTGAAAAGAAACAACTTTAGGTGCATGATATTCTCAAACTCGCCTGGTATTGGTTTAGTTTATATTATGGAGTCGAAGAATCCTTAGAAAATGAAGGATCATGTTAGAGCATTGCTCAGTCAAACTCGCATGCGTTTCTATCTCAAGCATGTTTGTCAATATTAGTGATCAAAACTATACGTCTTGATTTCTAGTTTACTTATGACTAAGTCTCAGTCTAGGATAGTTAAGTATAGTTGAGCTCCAGACTCTATGGCGATTATCTTACAAAGACGAAGAACTACTCAAGGAACCAGTGAAACTTCATCCGACCAAAAAGGTATGTGGAGACTTGAACTTATCTAACACTCAAAAGTCTATTTATCTCCTACTCTTGAGACAACAGTCGTATAAGTATGATAGTTTTCATACATACACATTTGTTATTTCGAGCCGAGTTTACTCGCCTAATTTTTTCTCGAAATATGTGTTGGTAAGCTTTCGCTCTAACCACCTTTTATATTTATCTGTGACGAAAGTCATGATGACGTTTCAATCTTGAAAATGGCTTTGATGACGGTAGTCGATTCTTTATGTCTAACGACTATTAACATTATAGAAGAATGTTTCAATGATTGAAATGTAGAGTTGAGATTATGTAACCACCTATGGATATAAGCATATATAGTGTATTCGCACATTAGTATATAAGTCCATGTACTGGAAACCAAGTGCGCGCATATGTGTGCATGCAGTATTGGTGAAGGAGACAGGTTGGGTACGCGTACTGGTGGAAGTTCATGTCCGTGAATTTCTGCTGAGTTTGGAGTTTACAAACTTACAAACCAGCCACCTTAGGTACGCGTACCCATATGCATACTCACGGAAGTTTTCATCCTAGAATTTCTGCTGGGTTTTCAAACCCAATTCTGGTAGCTAAGGTACGCATACGGGTATGCGTAACCAAGATGGTTATTTCTCAAATCGGTTGTTCATGAACTTAAACAATAAAACAATAAGGAATGCAATCTTTGCAAACCGTGGATATATTGTTCATGAATTGATTCAAGTGAATCAAACCGATTTTGCTTCAATTGTGTCTTGTGTAGTACATAAGATTTCCTTGCAATTGAACAACTCTTGAACTAGTTCTTATGAGTCATTTGTGCTAGTTATCAGAAGATGAATACAGTTGATATGAAAATACTCATATGGCTAACCATTGGTCAACTATTTGTGAACCAACTAATGTACACGTTTAGGTACGGTTACTCAAACCTAAATGAAATACATTTCATTTGTGTGTGTGACAAGCTAAGTTTCGATCTAACGGTTGAAAGATATTAGCTTGGATAAATCAGGTTTTTCATCTAGCTGTGAATATTGAATGCTTTGTTACCTAGGTAACTTGGATTGCAAACCCTGATTTGAAAACTATATAAGGAGACGTCTAGAAACTGGAAAAACTAATCCCTACACCTCCTGTGTGATATTAGTTGGTTTGCTAGAGTCGATTCTCCTTTAATCGTAGGTTTCTTCTCAAGACCCTGTCGATTAACGACTTAAAGACTTCATTGGGATTGTGAATGCAGATGAAATAACTTCTCTTGTAGTTGAGCGATCTGATCTTGTCATTTTCTATCGTACGAGTTCAACTGAATAATTGGCTTGAGATTATATCTCCGATAGGGAAAAATAAAAAAAAAAATTACAAACATCTTTGTCTCATCATTTGTGATTCCGCAATATCTAGTTTCGCTACCATACGATTTAGATTATTGAGAGGTGATCAATAATTCTAGGTTGTTCTTCGGGAATATAAGTCCGGGTTATTGATTGGTTTATGTTGACCTTGATTTTATCAAAAGACGGAACAAAACTCGTAGCTTTATCTGTGGGAGACATATTTTTCTATTATCGTAGACTTTTCTGTGTGATACAGATTTGTTTATTCAAGTCTTAGACTTTGGGTCGTAGCAACTCTTGGTTGTGGGTGAGATCAGCTAAGGGAATCAAATGCGTAGTATCTTGCTGGGATCGGAGACGTAAGGAGCGCAACTGTACCTTGAATCAGTGTGATATTGATTAGGGTTCAACTACAGTCCAGACCAAAGTTAATTTGTAGTAGGCTAATGTCTGTAGAGGCTTAATACATTGTGGTGTTCAATCTGGACTAGGTCCCAGGCTTTTTCTGCATTTGCGGTTTCCTCGTTAACAAAATTTCTGGTGTCTGTGTTATTTCTATTCCGCATTATATTTTGTTATATAATTGAAATATCACAGGTTGTGCGTTGTATCGATCAATTGTGAAATCCAACCTTTGGTTGTTGATTGGAAATTGATTGATCCTTGGATATTGGTTTTTGATACCATCCAAGTTTATATTTCTCTTGTATTTGATAAAGACTCGCAGATTTCTATTTGCTTGAGTATAGATCAAATCGAGAGATAGAGATATTAACTCTTTGATATACTTTTTATTAAGATTGAGTCTGATTGTCTAGTTGATTCTCTTAAAAGTATATTAGAGTTGGTCCATACAGATTGCTAATCGAAATATTGGGTGAGGTTGTTAGACCCCCGCTTTTTCAGAGCGGTTAAACATCATGAGGCTGATAATGGAACAATACCCAACTGGATAGCACCACCAATAGAACTCATCAAAATAAATGCTGACGGGGCTGTTAAAGATGGTTATTATGTTGCTGCAGCCAAGGAATCACGAAGGTACTTGCTGTGGGATGAGCACAAGATTGGGAGATTCAAATACCCCGGTTGTGGGAGAAGCTGATGGATTCCTACTGGCTGTCGAACTTGCCCATTGGTCTGGTTTTAATTCAGTTATTATTGAAGGTGATTGTCAGGTGGTGGTAGACATTCTCCATGGTGAAGTTCGCTCTCCTCCGTGGAGAATATGGAGATTTATCGACAATATCAAGGCTCTAGGCAGATCTAATCTAAGAGTGCAGTACAACTTCATACCAAAAATTGCTAACAACACGGCGCACTCTCTTGTTGCTTATGCATTGTCTAACAAAGTCTAAGCTAAATGGTCTCCACATCAAATTCCTGGAAATATCATTTCCAAATTAGGAATTAGGATCTCTTGAGGGTCCTCTGTTTCCTTGTTGCTTACCAAAAACAAAAAAAAGATGCAATAGAGTTTTTCAAGAAAAATCAAAATCCTCCTCTCAATTGTTACTTGAAATTCAGAGATATATTCAGTATTGATCTCAAAAACCAACTCAAACGAAGGATCCCCACTCATTTGTCTCTTTTACCATCTAGTCTTGCACTAATCCTAAGATATCATGCAGGCATTTTGGAGGAAGAGGCAGAAATTGTAGGCGTACTTCAAGCAGCAAATTAGGTCAAGGAGAAAAGCATCAAAGATTTCAATATTAATGGTGACTGTGAAAGCTTATTCGACTATCTCAATAGAAAGCATTCACAAGTTTCTTGGCATAGCAAAACACCGATTAGAAGAGGCGGATAAAGTATCAAGGACTTGTCAAAACCTTTTAGGTTTCTATGCAGTTCCAAATTCTTTAGCCAAATTTGCAAATATATATATTTCGGATTGGGATGGTTTTCCCTCATGTATCAAACCAACTTTGGAATGAAATTCTGATCCAAAAACAAAACAACTCAAGAACGAAATCTTCTAAATCATAGCACTTGATAATGTACAAATGTGAAAATGTTGTGCATGTTCTCTGCAGTTTGCAGTGCAAGCCCCTCCCAAAAAAACAAGAAATTGCCACTTGTTGAGTCATTTTAATAAGTATATTTCTTTGGTAGTTAACCTGTATGTCTCTTGCACCACCTCTTGTGAACATAAATGAGTAGAAGAAGACTTTTCTATTTAGATAATCAATCATGTTAAGGTCTAATGTAACATGACCCATGTGGGTTTTGATTACTTAAAGAGGATAAAAGAAAAATAGGCGCATTACCAAGAAACAAATAGCAAAAATAATAATTCATCCAAAACTAAACACTACTAAATTCGATGAATTTTGAGTACTACAAAAATAGTCCAGCAACACTGCATGATGCAAATAATTAATAATAATAATTTGATAAAAAAAAAATCATTAATTTTGAAGCTTATACTCCTAAATTCTCCCCCACCCATTATTGTTTCTCTGATTATGTTTGTTTACCTGACACAAACTATAATTATAGGTTGCCATCAAGAATACATTAATTGAAGTCTAATTATGCAGACTTCGATAATTACCTAATATAATTATGCAGCTACAGCGCTGCTTGCAGTAAACCGCCAAATATGAGAGTTGGTCTCCAAACCGCAAAGACCCGCAGGAAGCTAATCTAATCCCACTAGTCACTTGCCTCATATTCAGCAAACAATTTAGGCTTAATCTAGTAAAAAAAAAGTGCATTTAAGAGTCTGAAACAAACCATCATTAACTATGTACTTCTTAATTAGCCAACATTAACCATCATTCCAAGCAAATGCAGGAACTAGCACATGCGAAATACTGACAAGTTACATACTAATTCCTAAGCACTTTTAAGAGACAGACAAGGCTTGCATATGTGTCACTAGACATAAAGTGGCCAGAGTAACTGTATAAGACAGGGTACCTGCACAAGCTATATGTATACAAATAACCTCATTGTTGAGTAAATAATATATGGATGCACTAGCTATGGACCGGGGTGGAAGATGCCTGATAGAATGTCTAAAGCACATTGCATGCAGTTTCAGCAAAGTTTCCAAGTCCATGAAAATTGATAACAAAAACAGCATTACCCTACACAACTGCAAAACTGATCAAAAGTGTTTTCTTTATATGTTCACAAGAAACGACCCTAACTGTATGATAACTTAAAATTCATGAGCAAGCAAGCGCAAAAGTTCAGGTGAGTCGTGAGCAAATATGAATATGAGTTCAAAATAAGAACGCCCATTAGCATCTCACAAAAGAGAAAGAAGAAATGTTAATGAGGGGGGTTAAATCCATCTTTTGCATTTCCATTTTTCTGTTTAAACGTTGTCAAGTATACAACAAACCACCACCTTAACTACAATCAAGTACAACATGAAGACGTAATAACAGAAAATACCCATGTTCAAGATAAGTTGAGAAAACAGAAAGGAAGACTGTGTACTAAACCCTCCCAGTTTCTGAAACTGTTTTTTTTTTTTTTTTAACCAAGGAAATTTAATGATTCTCCATAAACCCACATAAACAGCTGCAAAAGGGAGAATCATAGGCAAGGAAATTCACAAACTAGTGGGAAAATGAAATAGTAGTCAGCAACATAACTTTCGGCTGAGATTAAAGAGTACTAAAGCGATAAATTATGTGGCACCTTATGAAAGTGTTGCTTGTGAATTCCTCCTCCTGCCTGCAAAAAAGAAGTTCTTCTTAACATCTCCAAGCTGATGCCGATACCAGCTCCCTCCTCTGCCAACAAAGCACAAGCGAAGCCTGCCGTTTCTCTACATGAAACCCTCTTCCTTGTAGCCTTTTCAATAAACACTCAGCTTGGGTCTCCGTGAAATTACTGAAAGTTACAGGAGAAAATCCAGCTGAAGCAAAAAGAGTCCTCCAAGGTGGCAATTTTTCGGGACAAAGGTGACGTTGGAAGACTGTGCTTTCAATTCTTGGCTGAACCAAGAACCTCTCAATCTTGTTAATAGTTTCGGAATTCGTATTTGTGGCGTCAAGTGAATCCAACAAGATCGAATTAGCCTGAAGTGCTTGCAGAAAATGATGAGAAAATGGTAAATCACTTCTGTCACAGCCTCTATCAACAGAGACAACAATCTTGGGTGAAAGCTGTTTCACAAGGCGAAGTAGTGCAGGAATGGAAGATGGGTTAATGCATGAAGACCCAACTGGCAGATTCACGGCTATAGTTTCTTTTTCTGATACATGGATTGGAAGAGACCAAGAAGACGGGTCTAGTGTATCTAAATCCACGATGTCAATCTCAAACGAGATACCCAAATCATTAGCAAAATGGGTCAAGTGTTCTTTAGTAAGAGCAAGTTCAAGTTTGTGATGATCATTTGATGAAAAAGAAGCAAAAGCTGAGATTTTGAGAGAAGGTGCACCTCCCATTTTCACTGCAATTTCCTGCATAAAGGAAGCCCACTGTCCACCAATACCAATATCAAAATCGATAATGTGAATATGATCAAATCCATCAAGGGATTCAAGGAGAGCTTGGTTGAGAGTGAAATTAGAGAACTGCAAAAGTGGAGAAATCTCTGAGAAAGACTTGTAAGCACCTATCTTCATAACCACATCAATAGGTGAGAAATTCTTGAGTGGAGGAGAATTAGGTGTACTAAGCAGTTGCAGGAGAGCCTCCTTGAAATAGAAAGCTGCTCTATATAGAGGCTTTCCAATTGGTTGGGAGAGCTGGTGATTGAGCCGCGCCAATATCCCTTGCGCGAGTACAGAGTTTCCGCATTCGACCAACTCAGCTGCCTTAAAGAGTTGGTCTACCAACGCCTGCTGCTGCTGTTGTTGCTGCTGCTGCTGGTTATGCTGTTGGTTTTGGTGTTCATCCAGTTTCGGCTTTGTTAGCATAACTGGAGGTGGCCTTTGCTGTAGATGATTGGGAAGTAAATGAAGCTGATGAGGAAACCCATTTTGTTGTTGCTGATGTTGTTGTTTACGAAACAAATGTTCTTGACCTGAATCCATAAACAACGAATTCTTCTGCATTGAGTGACAATTACTACTTGGGTTTCCTCCCATTCCTTGGTGGCGTTTCGGCGGAGGAAAACAACCACTTTGATCTTGCTGATAAGAGGGTAATGGAACAAAGAATGGTGGTGTGGAACTATTCTTAAGTTGTTGATTCTGGTTCATCATCATAATTTGTGGATTGTATAATTGTGGTTTTTCATCCTCAAACTGCTGATTACTATTATGATGATAAAACACCCCAGGTGGTGGCAGAAGATTATTATGATTAGGTGAAACAGTAAAAGGATTAGTGGTATTACCAGTGTTGTTAAAGCAAGGTGATGATGAAATTTTGGTGGTATTGAAATTAGCTGAAGGATTCTGCTGCTGCTGCTGTATCTGTAGCTGTTGGATTGAATTGTTAAAATTCATCCTCCCTGAAGAAAACCCAGAACCAGGAACACCACCACCGCCACCTAATAAGTTTGTAAAACCACCACCACCACCTCCAATGGATTCAAAACCAAAACCTGCAGCTGCTGCTGTTGTTGGATCCACTATTCCAAAACCTGCATTGTAAGTACCAACAGAATGCTGATGGTGATGATCAGAAGAAGCATTATGAAGATGACTTACTCCTCCGCCTCCTTGTAATAAAGCAGCTGAAGAAGTAGGGTCTTCAGCATCATCAATGATCCATCTTAGTAATGAAGGAGAAGCTTCATTCTCTGATAACATATCATTCCAATCTTCCATTGCAAGTCCTCCTCCTCCACCATATTTTTCACCACCACTGATAATAGTACCAATCCCAACTCCGCCACCACCACTACTAACGATCTCTTGATGATTTGATGAAATGGGTTGAAGTTCAGAACCCCATTCATCTTTCCTACTCCCACCACCACCACCGGAGCTGCTTCCAGAGCTAGCAGGTATATCAGCTGATACATCAGGTGTGGCCGCTGGTGTTGAGTTCTCCTCCTGGTTTGTAATGGTGGTGGTAGTTGGCCATTTCTGTAAAGGGTTGTTATCTGAAACAGCCGCCACGCTGGCTCTGTCGGTAGAACCTCCTCCTCCTCCAACAAATCCTCCTAATAGTACTCCTCCACCACCACCACCACCACCAAAGGATGAAGCAGACAGCGTTGATGTTGAAGAACCCGGACTCCTCCTTGTATCCAGAACAGATGTTGGCTCAACCTCAGCACTAAAAAAACAACTATTCCCAGCTCTAATAATTTCTTCTTCTTGAGTTTTCCAGTAGAACTGACTCAGTGATGAAATCTCAGCTGCTTCTGCTGCTGCTGCTGTTGATGAAATTACTCCAAACTTATTAGACCCCTCCAGATTATTAAAGGGTATACCTCTCATCTACACAAAAACAAAAAATCTAAACAATATAAAAATAAACAATTTTTATACCAAAACCAGATCTTGCTCCACCACCACCCAAAAAAAAAAAAAAAACTTTATGAGCTATTATCACTCAAAAAACACAAATTTTCAAACCCCCATTACACAAAACTATCTTAAAATCATCTATCATCATCTTCCTCTATCTCTTCTCCTTGTATGCAAACCCATTTCTTCTTGATTTTTCTCCAGACCAGACCTTTCTTCTTCTTTCTTTCTTTCTTTCTTTTTTCTTTTTTTTTTTTGGTTTGGGTTTCTCTCTCTTCACTCAGCCCAGAGGCAGAACCAGCCTCATCAACTTCTTGCTTTCTCTATTTTGTCGTCGTCGTTGTTGTAGTAGTGATAGTATAGGAGTAGTAGGTCTGTACTCTTCTTCTCTGTTCTGCCATGGATGCGTGCAACATAAAAAAGCTAATAAAGGAAGAGGAATACCCATCTCTCCATCTCTCTCTGTAAGAGTATTATTTTATTTATTTATTTTTGTTTTTTTTTTTAATTTTAAAAAACTAATTAAAAAAAAATATTTGTGGTCGTTTCTGTCAATCACAGAGTTTTGAGCTGCTTTTTTCGATTTTATAAATATTAAATTGTTTAATGAATAACATCACGTCATAAAAAGAGAGAAAAGTTTACTGCCCCATGATATTTTACGCTCTTCCAAATTTGACCCCCATCACTGTTTTCACTAATTACCTGTTTATGTATCGGCCGATATATGATTTATGTATCAGTAATAACTGTTTGTATTGGTTTTATATTGATCGGAAATGAATAGATTACGAAATGCCTTCTTTGATAAGTAAAGAAAATCTCAAAACAAAATACATACCCAAAGAAAGCGATGTTTCAGGAGAGGAAGCCGAAAGAAAAATGAAAATAGACCTGCTTACCCATCAACGGGTGTCATTCAGTGTTCCGATGAGGATGATACCACACACATCGATATCTAATTTATATTTAATCAATATATTTTACAAATATTAGTTTTAAAACACGTTAAAATCGAGATATTGCGGCAACAATTTGCCGCTTCATAAAAAATGGAAGTAGACATGTCGTGACAGTAACCATGCAATGAAGCAGCTCAAATTTTTACTGAGGGGTATTTACGACTTTTGACCAAAATTTACCTTTTGTTTTGGTCTTGTTCTCGAAACTAAATCTGAAGAGTAAAGTAAAGAAAGATAACGAAGGAAGAAGTGAGTCTGAGACAAAAGGAGGGAAAAAGGTGGGAAAAAATACAGAAGAAAAATCAGAGATACGGAGATGAGTGGTCAAGATTTATCCCATGTGGAGCCCACGTTCTGGCTTTTGAGTCTTTTTAGCCAATGACGGCTTAGTCATAGTGCTGTTGAATCTTGTGATTGACTCTACTTTTTTCTACCTAAAAAAACCTTTTAAAAGGAGTTAATTATTACCAAATTTTGCAGGGAAAGATGATATCCAATGAAGGGTGGTATCGTCAAATGAGTGTAAATTTTGGGTTAGGCTTGGTATTTTGGTTAATGTTTTGGATAATCTTGAGCCACAAAAGATATTAAAAAAGAATACCTGTTGCTGCTGCAGCAGCTGCTGCATCTGTTAGGGGTGCAGTCTTGTAGGTCAGGTGGCATGCATGCAGTAGGGGGTGTACGGCGTAAATGATAGCCATATTCATATGGTAATTTCTTGTCTTTTGAGAGAGAACATTGATATGGTATGGTATGATCATTTTGAATGTTGCGAGATATTATTTCTCATTGAATGATTTGAATTCGATGGAAAATCAGTCTCCATGTGAACCTTGATTTTTGATTTTTTTAGCATTCAAGACAATAATATTTGCTCATGTTATCAAATTACAAGACAGTGTAGTTTTTACTCAGTACTAGTAAATATTTTTGTAAATTTGATTTTTTTACCCTTGCAAAATTGGGGCCTATAGGACTTAATTGGGGCCTATCAAATTTTTCTTCCCACACCACCAAATTACATTGGGCACCCAAATTTCTAAGAAATACTAATTTATCCCCACATTAATTCCTAAAACTCTTTCATATAAATACTAATCTTTCCATTTTCAGTAAATCCAAAAACAAAAAAACCTAAACCTAAAAAAACTTTCTATTTTCATCCTAATCTTTCTAAATTCTCGAAACCCTAATTTTCATCTTCTTCTCCAACGAATCTTCGATCCACACAAGAAAAAGATAAATCTCCATCAACCCATTCTATGATTCTTCTTATCTTATTGATTCACATGTTTAAATCTTCGTTTTTTCCAAATCAAAACTCTGATTACACCCAGAATCGGTTTTTATTGACATATCGAATAAACCGATTCTGGGTTTTGTTTTCAGCCATGAAGAGTATGCACAATAATCGGTTTACATGATGATTAACATCAACCGATTATTGGTTAGAAATAAAATATGAAAATACATCACATAATCGGTTTATATATGTAATATGTATAATCCGATTGCATAGACTTTTCATCTTCCTTGCCAGAATCGGGTTTTATACATGTACCACATAAACCGATTCTGGTAGTCTCTTCAGAATCGGACTACTTTTGTTTCTTTATGTACCGACTTTTACTTGATTTTTGTTAAATTTTGGTGTAGAATGGACTTCGGACACCTAGCATTTTACAATCGAGAATTAACCTTGGAGGATGCTCTGAGGAAACCACAAAGAGTTCTAGAGAGAAGCCTATATAAGTTTGCTTTCGGAGGTGAGACCAATCTTGAAAAAGCGCTGGGATTGATTGATAAGCTGGCACTGGAAGAACTTGTTGAGGTCATCAGGTTCGCTCGGATGAGGCGAAACATTATTTCAGCTGAGAGGGATCGCCACCAAGAATTGGTAGGTATGTATGAAGAAACGGATGAAGTTGTTGCAATGGCTGATGCTGCTGCTGGTGGTGCTGCAGCTGCTCCTAATGCTGGTGATGTTGGTGGTGCTGCTGCTCCAGATGCGGTTCATGCTGAAAATGCTCCTGGTGCTCCTTAAGTTTTTAAGTTTAACTTTTTAATATTAAAACTTCAAGTTATAAGATTTGTGGTTGTTTTTTGTTTTAAGTCTTTTGGGATGGTTTATATATGTAATATAGATGATCTTTGTGTGGTTGGTGTTTTTATTTTGTTTGATCTTTGTGTTGAACTTCTTGGCACATAATGTTTAAATTGATTCCAGCCTGACATGCCAACAATCGGTAGACTCGATATGCCAACGTAAACCGATTGTGCAAGTCATTTTTCCTGGATCTTTTTCAAGCCAGAATCGGATTACATATTAAAATATATAAACCGATTTTTGTGGGTGAAAATTCAAAATCGAACAGATCTTTAATCGGTTTGCGTTGGTCATAGTAGCAACTGATTCCTTGTGTCATATCAACGCAATCGGGTTTTACGGAGCTCTTAAAATACCGATTATATCAAATTATTTCACGTTTTTCAAAAAAATAGTCGTTAGGGACTTTCTCTATAAATAGAGACCTCACCCTTGGAACTCATTTGCCCCAAAATTGATCACTTCATGCCCCCCTCACTCCATATACTCCACAACTACTCATTCCATACATATACGTACAAGAAATGACATTGTTTGACTCCGCGGAAGATTTGGCAATCACCAAAGCATGGAATGCGGAAAATCGACTTAGACATCAATCCTCCGAAAGGGAGGATTCCGAAAACTTTTGGGCTAGGGTACACAACAAATTTATCCAGGAGTTTGGGAATACTAATGCAAGAAGTGTTCAACAAATCCACGCTAGGCAGCTAGTCATCGAAAAAGCGATACTTGCTTTTTTGGCTCTCCAACCTCGGATTTTTAACACTCGCCCCTTCACCTTGTCCATTGCAGAATTTTTAAGTAATTTTGTAGTTTTTTTTACGTAACCCATGTTTTTTTTATCTTCCAATGAAACACCACTAACAAATGTAAGTTTGTGTTTGTGTTTTTGTAGCATGTAGTCGTGAAAACGCGTTACTTGGAGGAAAAGGGGGAAGCATTCGCTTTCGATGCAAGCTATCACTTCTTGGCAGAAATAATCCCGGAGGATAACCCGGATTGTTTGGATGCTGTATCGTCTTCGGAGGAGGAAGATTGATGGTTTTAGAAATTTTTGTATAGGTTTTGTGGGTAGACCTCTATGTAAACCCTCACGAGACTATAACTCGTCCACTAGGGTCGCCCAGGGTTTAAAGACTTGATGCATGTGCTAAATGCATCATACAATAATAATGCAATGAATGAAAATTGGTAATGAAAGGAAACAATCAGTTTATATATGTTATAAGTAAAATCCGATTACCAAAATCGGATTATAAACATGTCAACGTTAACCGATTATAGATGTCCTCTGTTAATTCGTAAACACCAATACATAATCGGTTTACAAGTTGATGAACATAAACCGATTCTGTGTATTGTTTACGAAAAAAAATATATCAAAATGTTTGATGTTTTGATGAACTCTCTAACATTAGCTAATCTCACATCCAAAGCATAATTAACCCATAATACGATTAACTAATGCAAATTAATCAGGGGTAAAATAGGTACTTAGGTAATTATTTTGATAAGGGGTGGTGTGTAGTGATTTCTAATGACCTTTTTTGTCATCTATCTATAGGACCCAATTAAGTCTTGTAGGCCCCAATTTAGCAAGGTTTTTTAGCATAAAAGATAGTTATATTTTACCATGTTATCATATCACACGAGAGCATAATTTTTCTTAGTACTAGTAAAAAGAATTATAAAATTTGGTTTATTTAGAACCTTATTATTGGGGATTAAAGGTTTGACCATTTTGGGGGCTTAATTGCTTTGTGGAGGCAAATTATCGATAAGGGGAGACTCAAGTGATTGAAAAGTCATATTTACCCTTTGTAAATAAATAATTTAAAATCAAAACCTAGATAATCCTAATCTTAATCTTAAATCAAAACCAAAAATCAAAATACATTCATTTTTTCTATTCTTCTTCTTCTTCTCAAAAAAAAAAAACTCTCAAAAACTTAATAATATCTATCTCCCTCTCTTCTCCATTGATTCTCAAGATGGCAGCAAGATCAAGAGTGACAAGATCCGGCCGATTGAACCCTGATTCTAAATCAGGGCAAGTTATTGATGTTCCTTTTCATGGAGATGTGGCGAACCAATTTCTTCAAACACCTTCAAATCCTCCTGTGGTGAACCAATCTGTTCAAACACCCGCGAATCCTCCACAAATGACTCCTACTATGTAATAATCGAAAAACCCACCAGCTATTTTACCATTAGATTGAAAAAATAGGTTCGATTGATGGTTTTAGGGTTTCCAAAAATGGTTTTCTTAAGCGTTTACATCTGGGATATCATATCGTCCTCGCCATAATTTATATCTTACAGTTGGGACATCAAGAACTCCCAGCCGTTAATGTCTCACGCGGTTAGGAAAATTTGGGAATCCAACCGTGAAATAAATTTACGGATGGCACTTTCCCAGCCATAAGTTGTCATGTGTTTGCAGAGTAAAATTGAGTGATTAGTGTTTCGGCTGGGATTTTCCTAACCGTCAATAAATTTTTATAACCGTGATTTTTATTTTCTAGCCAATATTGTGTTTACAGTTAGGTTGTCCGCATGTTTCTAAGCCAGGACTATGTTTACGATTAGGTGGTTTCACTTTTCCCGGACGATAATGTGTATAATGGATGGGTTATATGGTATTACTCCGTGTGAGTTGGTCCTATCTTCTGATATGTTTTCATCATTTTTAGGGGGAACCCTGAAAAGAAGAAAGAACCCCAGGAACTACCAATGTGTGATATTGCTACGATGATGGTACGTAGGCTAAGTATATGATTCTTTTATTGGTATACGTTGCTCAAATTTTATATTAAAACTATTAATCGAATGATGTGAAAATAGGTCAAGAGAGCTAAGTGGATTTCCATGGGACTGATCCATAACATTGAGGAGGTTTTATATTTGAATTGCGACGAACAAAGAACACCGATTATGAGGCTTCAGGATTTACATAATCCAGCGAAGGATGATCTCTATACTAACGACGAGGATGATTGGATCAGTCTTTCCCAAACTCCCGACAGTTACTCATCATCTTCTGAGGATGTTCCTTCGATTGTTGGTTGTAGTGGATGATTGTAGGTTATGTACTTATTTAAGTCATTCCAGCTTATGTTCATTCAGACTTTTAACATGTTTTAGGTTATGAATTTGGGTGATTTACTTTTCAGACTTACTTTTCATTATGCAGACTTAACTTTGAATGAATGGATACTAGTGTTTTGATTCTTAATGTATCCAATTTTTGTTTAAGTATATTATGATACTAATTACAGACAGGATTTCCAACCGTAAGTTTGATTAACGGCTAGGATTACCAGCCGTAAAACTAACAGGATCCAGATTTACGGGTAGAAATCCTGGCCGTAATTGGTTTTACGCTTTGGCGTTTCTCAGCCGTAACGGAGTATAATCTGAAGCTGATATTCCAGGAAGAGTTACGGCCAGGATTATCAGCCATAAAACTGACAGTACCAAGAAATACGGGTAGGATTCTTAGCCGTTACTGGCTTTTCGGTTAGGTTTCCCAGCCGTGATGCAGAAGAAAATCTCCTTGGGTCATTACGGCTAGGTCGTCTCAGCGTATGACCTAGCCGTAAATACCTTTAAATAACCACATTATTATCATATTATCATTACAAACACATAATAAGAGTAAAACTAGATTCTTCATATATAGTGAGTGATTCAAAATATATAGGTTCACACCACATTGTTATCATATTATCATTTTAATCACCACCGTACAAAAAACATTGTTATCATATACCTTCACACGACATTTACTCATAGTCATCCTCATCGGAACTCATTAGTACATACAACGGGCAATCCCCCGAAAACTGTAATACATCCCACATTTGAAATCTTTGCTCGAACCTATGACACCAACCATTGGTATTTCGCCGTCATATCCGTCTACCTTCCTTAATGGAGGTAATGGGAATCCATCTTTCAATTGGAGGCCGATATAATGGGTCATGTTCACGAACCCCATGATGACTATCTTTAGAGATTCTTCTTCGATAAAAATACGTCTTGTTGGTGCGTATGTAACACTATGTGCATAGGAGATGGAATGAATAATGCAATGGAATTCGTTGGCGAGTAGATGGCCACATATTGGCATTCTCATCCAATATTCACTTGTCAATGTAGTGTTTCCCATTAAACGTCGTTCAAATACTTTGAACTCCTCGTTTAGCATCGCCTCCGTGTCATTTCTTTCGAATCTCATCATTGTCTTGTAGAAATCGGGCAAAATACATAGTTGCCTCCTCAAAAGGTCCAAGTTGATCTACGAACACATGGTAACCACAATTTCTGTCGCCCTCAACATCGTCGGTGGACTTGACGTACTGATGAATAAAATGTGGTAAAAAAAAGGCATGTAATTTTTGTATATCGTGTAAGTAGGTCGGATATAGTTACATTCCTCATCTATAGGGTATGATTTCATCAGACCTACATCCAAGATAACCGTCTCTTTCTCACCATCAAGGTTACTACAACTCTTTGTGGGCTGATTTGCGATGGTTCGAACATCGCTTCTTTTCCTTTGACATCATTACCTCGGATTCTCGCTAATTGCTTAATACCAACCACACCACCAACATTTCTTTGGACACTACTAGCTTCTTTTGTTGTTGAACCTTGTTGGGATGGAACTACCGGGTCTTTAATTTTGACTCCACTATCAACTTTTCTTTTTAAATTTTCTTGAGATGCAACAACCACATTCTTCTTAAGGCTTTTTACCTTCGTTCCACTAGCTCGGCTTGGTCTGCCTTTTTCCATTTCCTTTCATTTAAGGGTGTACAACTCGTTCAACTTCTCAAAACCCGAAAGAACTCTTCGCATTGAAGGAGTCAATTATGGACCCTCTTGAACCTTTCTCTTAGCTTCTTCCCTTTCCTGTTTCTTTGTTATCTTATTCGAAGGCCTACCCTTGCCTTGCCCCTTGATAGGTTCTAAAATATCATCTCTAGTCAATGGACGGTTGAATTTCCGCATTTTATACAACCAAAGTTGTCTTTGCACCGGTAGTAAATAAGCATACTTCTCAAAAAGTTCCTTGTGTACCTCCGTGTCGCAAAATACGTCCCCGAAACCTTTATCTGGTAATGGATCTTTAAAATCTAGTTGTTTCCAAAATGGATCTATATCTTCGATCGGAATCATCCTTGTGGGATAATTTGCTACCGCATGCCTACATGGGAACCCCATAGCCGACTTAATGGGACAATTACATATCATTCCCGGTGGAAAATTTTGTTCCTCCCAAGCCTCCACTTCCGTCATCATTTTTAGGATTGCCCATTGAGAAACATATAAACTTATTCCCCGGATCCAAGGGCTTTCCCGGTAGTCGACAACCATTCTAGATCGGCTCTTTTCAAAATCCCCTTTAATTCTATCGAGATCATGCTTGAAATACTCAACCATAACTTCAAAAACAACAACGAATCCACCATCACAACTATTTAACTTACTTTTGAACTGATAGTGAGCCGACTCCACCGTACTTGTGGCTTGATTGTCATAATATCTATAACGGTTTACCCATGCACTAACAAACTTTTCTCTGTGGGGATCCAATAACTCGTTCTTCAAATATGTTATAATATCCGGGTAGGTTGACCATTTTTCCATTACAAAACTCTCCCTTAGGAGATATAATGGTTCCGTGAGCGACCATATTAGTTGTTCCCAATCAACTTGAAAATATTCCCAAAGCACCTCGGCTATCTTATCATTCATCTAGAACTTTTCTTTCTCTTCTTGTTGTTTCTCCAACAGTAGATTTTTAATCCTCTCCATCTCGGTCTTCTTTGTTGGCCATATAACCCTCTTGCAATTAGTTTACATATTGTTCCATAGATGAAACGTGAAAAGATGATGATGCGCGTAGGGGAAAACACGTGGTATGGACCACATCAGTGCTTGCTCCTTATTTGTAATCAACACCCGTGGAGTATAACCTTCTTGATACAATAACTTCACCTTTTGCAATTCCCACAAAAAACTTTCCTTCGTCTCGTCTTTCAAGAAACAAAACGCAACGGTAAATGTCGACTTGGTAGATGTTTGCCCAACAAAGTTCAATATCGGCATGTTGTACTTCTTAGTTTTATACGTGCAATCCATAAAGAGAATTTGATGAAAGAATCTTTCCAATTGTACACATTCTGGATTGGCGATAAAAAGATATTCCACTTGCTTTTCTTAATTCATTTCATAGGCGGTAGAGTACTTTGCCTCCTCAAATAAAAATAATAATTGTTGCATAACCACTCTCTCTTCCCATGACTCTTTTCTAAATCTTTCTCTTTCTTTATAGATAGTTGACAATGAGGATGAGTTTTGGGGGTTTAACACCTTCACGCCACTGAGAATATCAATAGGTCTTGTGCGTCTTTTACTCAACACGTGTACTAACTCCTTTTCTAAGGGGTGGAGCCTTGCCGAATAAGGATGGTTGATCAAACTCTCTGGAATAGGATGAGTATGATAACCCGAGATAACTTTAGCCATATACCACACTTTCTTATCGTCGTTATATTTAAATTGAATCTTAAAATGGCATCCGCACTTCTTCGTATTATATACTCCATTCTTCCTTGTGGTTTTTCGTATATATTCACTACCCTTTTTCCAATGGATCTCATACTTTCCACCACACTCGCAAACCATTTGAAAGTTGGTGCTTGTAACTTGTTTATTCTGGACTATGATGCCCATCTTTTTCAACCCTTGTGATCGAGCCCACTTCTTTCATCTTCCTTATCTTTCCACTCATATGTGTTTGCATAGTGAGCACTTGTGTCCTCAGAAACTTACACAGGTTGGGGTTGCTCTTCCATAACCTCCTCTTGCTCATCAATAACCACCTATTGATCTTCCATAACCACCTATTGGTCTTCCACCGGAATGTACGGTATAATCTATAGTAGAATGACATATGTCACATAATTATTCACAAAAGAAATTTAAACACACACAAACGTCTGGGTCAACGAGTGATATTCCAGCCGTCAAAGGGTATACGGCTGGGTCGACAAGTGATATTCCATCTATCATTGGGTATACGGCTGTGTCGAATAGTGGTATTACAACCGTCATAACTTACACGGCTTGGTCGAAAAGTTATATTCTGAACCGTAAAATGGTTACGTCCAGGTATTCCAGGCTGTAAATTGTCCTGTAAATTGAAGAGTCGGCTTACGGCCTAGAAAATGAGACGTAAAACAATTTAAGGCTTGGTAACCCAACCTGTACAGACATCACTAAATAGAATTTAATATTTTCGACCAGGATATCTAACCGTCACCCACAGTATTAAATGCTTCCCATGCACGTAGAAAAAACATGGCCGTAATTTTTTTAGTTATGGCCAGGAAAATTCATTGTTCCATCCGTGATAGATTTGTAACTGCTGGGAGTTCATTAATTGTGAGCCGTAAAAAAATATAATAGCCAGGAGTTCATGGTTTCCCAGCCGTTATTGAACCCGGCGGCTGGAAACATAGGGTTTTCGAACTTGAAAAATCGAAACTTATTGCCACTCTGAGCTTAAAAACTGAAATTGGAGTTAGAATAGAGGTATACCTGGTAATCTTGAGCTTCGATATCTTCGATTTCTTCTTCTTACGAAATAATCGTAAGGTTCATAAGGGTTATTTTTAGTTTGAGAAAAAAAATCATGATTTTCTGAAAAATCAGCAAAGAACTGATCGTTGTTGATAGGTATTAATTTGTTATCGTATTTTGAAGATGAGGGTTCACCTACATAAAAAGTTTTGCTTGAATTACTGATTTTCATTTTTTTCCCCAATTTGTTTTTCCTCTTCTTCTTCTTGTTCTCCTCTTCCCTAAGATTTTTTTTTGTTTTGATTTTCAACTTCAACACTTAACTTAAAGAAATGAATTAGTGTTGATTAATTAGCTAATCATGATTAGTAATATTGATCAAGTTTATTATCTAAAATCAGTGAGGGTCATATTAGTCATTATATAAATATTTGATAAGGGGTGTCCCAATTACTATTTGGTGACCCTAAAAAGCCCCTAAAGACCATGACTTTTTAAGCCCCAATAATAGGGTTCTTAGTTTACTATCTAGTGCATTTGCATGTCAAGATATTAAATTTTTATACGATTTATAAAGGGGATGCATGATAGATAAATGATTGTTGGAACTTTTTAGCATTAAAAATTAAGAGCAGTTCCTATGGAATGTATAAACTTGGAGTTTGTTCATTTTTCTCCCACTATGGAATGAATAAACATGCAAAATGGATGTTCAAATCAACAAATCTGATGCTTTGAACATTGAGTCGAAACATCCAGCATGCGTCTGTGGTAAAGACGGGCATCATTGATAACAACGCTGGCGTCCGAAACAAAAACGTCAGTGTTTGTATGTCCAACACGCGCTTTCACTTAAAGCGCCCATGTATGTCCCAATGGTGCCAACGGCTCAATCTGAACGGCTGCAAAAAATTATGATCCAACGACAACATTTTTTGAAATCCAACGGCTACATTCTAAATTCACACATTCTTCTCTTCACTCTCAATTGTTGATTGAACATGTCTCAGCCCCGGTTAGTTTGGCGAGTTTCATATGCTAAAGAGGAAGATGAATCTATTTTCATAAACTATGTTTTTTTTATCTACTCAACTTGCTTCGGCAAACTATCCATGGGTGAATTTCTGGGTGGTTATTCATGATGGGTTCTGCAGTGACACTCGTAATCCGAGTCGTCGTTCTATATGTGACATAGAATATCATTTTGGTACAATTAAGAAAGAAGTAAGTGAGTTTGTAGATTTAACCATACAAGTAAATCGATATCGACTGAGTGGTGAAAATGATGCTGAGATGGTAACAAGATCTTTGGATGAATGGCGAAGATGGAAAAATGTGGCTTTTCCTTTCAAAAAATGTTTTGAATTCCTTAAGGGGTTGAACAGTTTCAACCCTTTCTTTGTAGTTGTTGTTCCACCCAGTACTTCTTCTCATTAATGAAGCTA
The DNA here is from genome assembly GCA_023529315.1 of Papaver bracteatum. NCBI lineage: Eukaryota > Viridiplantae > Streptophyta > Magnoliopsida > Ranunculales > Papaveraceae > Papaver > Papaver bracteatum. The sequence continues at coordinate 1,514,282 of JAJJWX010005012.1, forward strand.
ATGTAATGTAGTCCATCGTAATTTAGTGAAGGCAATGTAAAACGCTTACTTTTAAACATATGTAATTTTATTTAATTAAGACTGTCGTACTTTTAAAACTAAAACTACAAATGTAGCGTAATTAAAAATTACAATAATCTCTCTAACGTCGCTCATCTCTAGCTCCCCCATTGTAATTTTCTGGGGCTAATAATTCAGAAAATCCTGGGTATAGACCTGGGAAATCCCCAGTTGCCAACATATTATATAAATTTTCGATTGTTGATAGACCTGGGGATAGACCTGGATGACCTGGCTGAAAAAAATAAGGCGATTGGAAAGCACTTTGTGTACTCGGTCCTCCAAGCATATAAGAGGTTTGTTGTTGTGGTGGTGTTGGTGTGTAGCATTTATTTTGGTTGTAGGGCGAGAATGATGATGAAATGCGCCTAGGTTCAAGCCGAAATGCCTGAGGTTGTGATACAGGCACAAGTTGTGGTGAAGTATTGTGTTGTGTTTCTCGCACCATATTTTGTTGTGTTTCTCGCACCACCGTGTCTTCACTTTCTTGCCATGATCTGTTGGTTTCTTCACCTTCGTACTATTGTATGTTGCTCCTGGTGGAACCAGAAGACTGTGACTGCCGCCCATCATCATTTACAGGCGGACTCAATCCAAACATTGTGTTTGAATGCCATTTTCGTAGTTCTTCCAAGTGCATCGCCTCTACTTGTCGATTCAGCCAATACAAATCATTCAATTGGTTCCTCAACTTTGGCTCAGTGGCAGTCACATTGTTGTAAGGATAATCACGGTCCATACTTTGGGAAACAATGAGGATCGTGGTTGGCTCACCGTGTGAAGTAATACTTTGTAGCTCCTAATGAATTTCAGGAAATTGTGATTCCGGACTGTAAGAAATAACTCTACGCAGAGAATAATCAAGAATACTTACTCCAACACCCATCACCATACTGAGGTCAATCAACGTAAGGGTGAACAACTGCGTTGTTGTGGCTCCGAGTCATCTGATGTAACATGTGAACAAAACTGAAACCAAAGACGTCGCTGCCAGTGTTCTTCTCTACGTTTTTCTTCATATACATGTACAACATTGGAAATCTAATTTTCCGGTCTTTTAGGATTATTTTACCAACACGGAAGTAGGTATACCACCAATACTGCAAATTACTCCATAATTTTATAATTTTGACTAAATAATCTACATTAGTAATAATAATAAATTTAAAAATAATAATTTTGATATTTACCTCTATGATGCTCCAGAAACCATTGAAGTTTTGATCCCTCATGGACGCTTTATCCAGCACATAGTACAATTCTGCTAAAATCGTAGATCCCCAATCATAATCTAGTGCTTTGTCGAGATCTTCTAACGCTTCAAACCAACCAATACGAGCAACAAAAGTTGAGTTTGGAAATAATGCCCGACCCAGTACCCATAAGATAATATCCATTCGAGTTCAGGATAGTCATCTACATGTTATGGGTTTCTGGGTTTGGTTAGGAAAATCTTCAAGTTCGCACATCTAATCCCGCCTCCTTTCAATTATTTATAATCTTCACGCATTTTTGATTCCACAAACGAGGGACAAAGCGTCTCTCATTTAATATTTGACATCCATTCATCTTGGTTGAATGGTGGCGGGTCTCCCATTCCACTTGGAATCCCAACAATGAAATACAAATCAAGGGGAGTAATTCCTATTACAAATATAATATCAACTATGATTAATTCTTTTGATTATTTAATAATTATTTAAAAAAATTAATTTAACTTAAGTTCAAAAAACTTACCAATTTCGAAATCCATAAAATAGAATGTGTGTGTCGTTATCCACCACCTTTCGACCACTGTTTTCGGAATTTTTTTGGTATGTTTTCTAGGTTTTATTATATAAAGCGCACGCCAAGGATATTTGTCAACCCTTTCTCGGACTGCAGGCGGTAGACCAATATAAACAACATTTAATTCTGAAAATCCACCTCTCGTGACATAATATTCCTCAGATCGTTCATGATGCCCAACACATGACCTGAGACTAATAATGGAGCAGCAACTATTTTTTGGTTAGCAAACTCTTCTTCTCGATTTTGAGAAAAATCTACACCTGTGGGAGGCAACGGTGCCGATTCATTTTTTCGATCTCTTTTTTTTCTTTATACTATTCATCGCTCTTCTCGCTATGTTCATATTGTATTAAAAACTTTTTATTTAGAAGAGTTTTAGAAGAAGGAAATGGAAGTGGTGTGACTGAAAATGAAATGAATAGAACGAGAATTTATAGTGTTGAAATTCGACCGTTGGAAATGTAGGCGTTAGAGAGTCGACCGTTATAGACATTGTGTCTAATGCCCGAGTCAGAACACCGAATACTACGTCGGGGCTTCCAATGCCCGAGTTTTGTCTTCCAACACCAGAGTCTGTCCTCTGGTCGCGCGTCTGATGGTCCAACGCCTTACGCTTTACCATAGTGGAAAACCCAGTTTGACCATCCACGTGGCTCAACAAATATTTGAGTTTGGCCATTGCCATAGGAATTGCTCTAAGATAAGTTTAAGAATGTTCGACGATTTTGGATTTTAAATAAATGATGAAAAGTTATCCTCAAAATTATCATATGATGTTACATTAACAAATAATTTGTTGTTCGTGAAAAAAAATTAGAAGCAGAGGCATTGAAAAAGGTTATCTCAACAATTGTCAAGAGCCAAATTGGAGGTCCGATCCAAAACGTAGAGACAGAGTTTATCTAATCCCAATGAGCGACATCATTACAAGCAACTAGACTAGAACTAAGATGAGAAATGTCTTTAAAGAAAACATGCGTGCGTTGATCACCACCAAAATTGCCAACAGAATATCGGTCAATCAACTCTTTTACATCAATTTCAATAATGATATGAGTGAGATTCAACTCTACCGTTTTATTGAGGCAATGTCAATATATCATGAGTTTCAGCTTCAGTAGGGAGCAGACTTCAAAAATCATAGCAGCACAAAAGGAAGCTTTGTTGAGATAACCTCTTATTACATACCATGCACCATTGGCCAAAGAAATATCATCAAATGCACCATCAATATTACATTTAGTCTAACCAAAAGTAGGAGGCACCCATTTATCACTTCTAATGACATCAGTGTAAGGTCTAGGGGGTAGTGGGATGTTTAGTTATAATACTCTAGCTCTACCCAGAATCACCCCTAGTGTTTCATCTTTCTCGCTGAACAAGAGGTTATTTCTGTTACTGCAAATACATCATAGAATGCATAAAAAAGGGATCTAGCATCATCGGGAATAGAAGAGACATGATCAACAAACCAAAAATAAATCCAATCAGCAGAATTTTTTCAAAGTAGGCCCAAGTCCAGATGCAAATAGGAAAAGTGACCCAAATATGGCTATCAAAAGGACACGAAACCAGGGGATGCGTGTTGCTTTTCGTGTATGCAATCAAATTAGTGATCTTATTTTCACTAAATTATAAATAATATAATGGAAGTCAAGGTCGTTCCCACGAAGAGCATGGAGTTTTAGTTGTCAAAAAGTTCACAAAAGGAGGTTTTGGTTTTAGATTTCAAAGTAAACAAACAAAGCAATTGAAAGATTAAGTTGTAAGAAATAGGGAGAGAGATTGTTAGAGCACTGCTCGGTCGAACTCACATGCATTGCTATCTCAAGCAAGTTTGTCAATATTAGTGATCAAAACTATAAAGTCTTGATTTCTAGTCTACTATAGCTAAGGTCTCGTACTAGGATAGAAAGTGTAGTTGAGCTCAAGAACTCCATTGAAATCATCATACAAGACGAAGGACTACTTACGGAACCAGTGGATCTTCATCGACTAAAAGGTATGTGGAGACTTGAACTTATCTATCACTCAAAAGTCTATCTACTCTATCTCCTATCTTGAGACAAAAGTCGTATTACTATATAGACTAAGATTATAAACATGTGATATTTGGAGCTGAGTATATCTCGCTTATCTGTTTCTTGAAATGTATGTTGGTAAAGCTTTCGCTTTAGCCAAGTTCATCTTTACCTAGTGACGAAAGTCATGTTATGTTTCAATCATTTTGGAAATCGCTCTGACGAAAAATAGTTTGTGAATAAAAACTATATAACGCCCTCTGAGAATGTTTCAATGATTGAAATGTGAGTTTAGACAATATAACCATTGGGGGATATAATAAGCATTATTGTGGAAACACATATATGTATAAGTCCTTATTGCTTGAACCGAAGTTTGCGAACTTTGTTGATCAAGTAAAACCGGTATAGTGCGTGAGCTCAGTCCGCGAACCCGGTCTGCGAACTGGCATAGTTCTCGAACCCGAGAATTTCTGCTAGAGTTTGTGAACTCCGTACGGGAACTTAAGTCCGCGAACTTGAGTAGGTTATGTCTAAAAACGATATTTGTGAACTTATTTTAATAAACTAAGGAATGCTATTTCAAACCATGGCTTTATAGTTCATGAATCGATTCGAGTGAATCACATTGTTCTTGCTTCGATTGTGTCTTGTGTAGTACATAAAGATCCAAGAAATTGAACAACTCTCTAACTAGTTCATTTAAGTCATTTGGACTAGTTATGGTGAAGAAGAATATGGTTGATATGAAAGTTATCATATGGCTAACCATTTGGTTAACTATTGTTTAACTAACTAATGTGCAAGTTTGGTTACGGTTTTCACAAGCTTACAAACATGCATTTCATGTGTGTATAACAAGCTATGTTTTCGATCTAACGGTTGATAAATATTAGCTTGAATCTAATCAGGTTTTTATCTAACGGTGAATATTGAATGCTTTGTTAGTAAGCAAACATTGATTGCAAACCCTGATTTGAGAGACTATATAAGGGAGAACTCTAGCAACTGGGAAACCTAATCCCCACACATTCTATGTCATACTAGTTTGCTAAGCTAGAGCCGTTTCTCCTTTAACCTTTGGTTTTCTTCTTCTAAAACCAGGTTAACGACTTAAAAACTTCCTTGGGATTGTGAAGCCATACCGATACTACTTTTCTTGTAGTTGTGTGATCTGATCTTGTTGTTTCTATCATACGAGTACAATTGTAATAAGTGGCTCGAGATTTCTATCTATGATAGGCAAGATATAAAAGTAGTCACAAACACTTCGTCTCATCGTTTGTGATTCCACAATATCCTTTTTCGCTGCGTCGATTAAGACTATTGTGAGGTGATTGATAAAGCTGAGCTATTTTTCGGGAATATAAGTCTGGTTTTATCAATTGGTTCCTGTTCATCTTGATTTATCAAAAGACAGAACAAAAAATTGTAGGTTTATTCGTGGGAGACGAATTTATCTATTACTGTAGACTTTTCTGTGTAATACATATTTGTTTATTAAAGTCTCCGACCTTGGGTCGTAGCAATCCTTGGTTATGGGTGAGATCAGCTAAGGGAATCAAGTGCGCAATATCCTGCTGGGATATGAGGTGTAGGAGCATAAATGTACCTTGGATCAGTGTGAGATTAATTGGGGTTCAACTACAGTCCAGACCGTAGTTATCTTGGAGTAGGCTAGTGTCTGTAGAGGCTTAATACAGTGTATATTTAATCTGGACTAGGTCCCGGCATTTGCGGTTTCCTCGTTAACAAAATTTAGGTATCTGTGTTATTTCTTTTCTGCATTATATTTTGTTATTTAATTGAAATAATATAGGTTATACGTTGTTCAATCAATTAGAATATCCGACCATTTTGGTTGTTAATTTAAATTGATTGATACTTGGATATTGATGTTCGGTACCATCCAAGTTATCTCTATTTGATAAAGACTCGCAGATTTTATTTGCTTGAGTAAAGATCAAATTGAGAGATTAAGATAATAACTCCTTGAGATATTTTCTATTGATTGAGTCTGGCTGTCTAGTTGATTCTCTAGAAAGTAACTCGGAGTTTGTCCATACAGATTGTTAATCGAAATATTAGGTGTGGTTGTTATACCCCCGATTTTTCAATTGGTATCAGAGAAAGCTAACGCGTTCAAGACCGTACAAGTCTGTGTTTGTAGCGATCTGACTTTATGGACAGAGGTAATTCCTATTATAATTTATTCTCCCCTTTTTTGTTAATAAAATTGGCAAAGGTACAAGAATGGGATCCTAATAAAATTTCCATAAGAGACATTTCATGACCAAAGGTAAATGTTCTATCATCTTGTTTGGATGCAATCATAAAGCCGAGGCTAAATGCATTCGTCAAGGAGTTTATAAAGATACAAGATAACCCTTAAAATATTCCACAGCCGCACTCCCCACAAAGATTTGAAAATTAAGCGCAAGTTCAAAAGAACTCTCCCCCATAAGATGTCATTCCCAAGGGAACAACAAAAGCGACCTTATTTTCAAGAGAAAATAAGGATTTCTTTAGACTCAACAAATTACATACAAGTATGAATTTAGAATCCAAAATATTCAATCATATTAATCAAAGTGAACCAAGATTAATTTGACTAAATATGCTCAACACAAGTAAACTTATTGAGACTTAATACATCGATTAGATTATTCACAAGAGAGCCCATAAATACTCTAACCGGATTGCACAAATAAACTAATCACAAAATAATAAATTCAATTGTCCACACTCGACATGAGAAAAATCTATGGAGTGCTAACTAAATAATCACACTAGATGATTGATTTAGTTCATTTGGGATCAACATAAGAGATTATGGAACCCCGACTAAGATTATCATAGAAAATGACAACCTTAACCGTCCATGCACTCAACATGAGAGAACTCATGGAATACAAACTAAATAACCACACAAGTTGATTAATTTACTTCTTAATGCTCAACATATTGCATCTTTATGGAACAACCAACCATGCCAATAAGAAATCGACTTAGTCGTATCGTGCTCAACATAAGATACAAGATGGAACCTTCACGGTAATACATAATAATATGGAACAATTAAGCTCTAAACTGTGGATTACAAAACAAGGACCTATTCTATTTTTCCATCACAATGTGACATAATAGACTTTATCCTTGAATCACAAAAGATTTTAACCTATCTTACATCAAAGATTTACAATATAGGCTTAACTTTTGTGTTTTGCCAAAAGTTCATTCATTCCTCTATCAATATTTGCATACCAATATGTGAACGACTTTACTTTTGGAAAAATATGGGACAATCAAGTTCACGGACGTAAACACACATATCCCATCAAAATATTGCAATATATAAAACCATAAAGATTAATACTGCAACCATCATCTTCCAAACAAGTTTATAATTAAAACCAATAAATCTAAAAACAAGAAGTTGAAATCATTGGATATAGCTATGTGTAATAACAATCATGGCAATTCCAAAACACTAGTTATTCTTCTAAATAAAATAAAAAACATTTAAGATTTACTAGACATTAAGAACCAAACATAAAAACTTCCAAGTCATACCGAACTAGGTTAAAATCGACAGTTCGGGACCTTTTCGAGCCTTAAGATCTTGAAGCTTGTGAATGGAAGCATCTTCTGTACTTTTGATATCCTTATTGGGAAGTTCTTTTACATGGTTTTTCATGAGAACAAGATCAAACTTAACCTTTTTCAACTCAGTTCTTACCACATCAAGACACTTCATTGTATCAACAAGTAGTTGCTTAGCCTTCTCAAATTCCATTAGGAAGTCAAGAAATTCATCTGATGAAATCTCTTCTATATCCGAAAGTGAATCAGAGGATTAAGGAAGAGAACCTTCAAATTCAACAAGGGTTTCCCTTACTTCATCGAGTTTGCCATATACTGCCTTATCAATGACATCTTTAGTCAAATCCGAAGAATACGAAGAAGAAGAATCCATTGATAACAAGAAACCTAGAGTAATGGAGTAACTCAATAGGATAGGTATATAAAGAAAAACTCGAGAGATTTAGGGTTACGGGATAGGTTTAAGGGATAACTTGAACCATACGCATACCCGTAGGATGGTTTTTCACAAGGCTCTTCGTAGAAAAACAAAACACTTTTATTTTTCAAGGTATTTTAGAAAATGAACAATTAAAAAAATACTCACAAACCAGTGTCTGAACAATTATCTTTATAAAAACGATAAGAGATTAGCTATATAATTAGAGTCACTTAGTTATGGAGTATACATATCCCATTCTCTCACAACTAGGCTTTTTGTATGTGAGATATTCAACCTTGTGATTAACTCACACAAGTATGAGCCTTTAGCTCATCAAATGAATATTGTTCATCTCTATCCTTTTGTCTCTGATATGTGCTCTTTCTAGTGAGATAAGACACTGATTGATTATCTTTCGTATCAGGAGGACTAAATCTAGGACCTCTTGCAATAGGATCAAGAAAATTGGAATGGATATGAATCCATTTTCTAGATTTAGATTTCTCAGAAACATCCTTATAAGTACATGAAATGTTCTTATTAATACTGCAAAAAGAATTGCCAGAAAGAACTTTATCCCTGTGATGATATCTAGAGTAGAAATCATTCTCATAAGGTTTATGATTTCTTGTGGGCATACGATTCACTGTTTTAGTCGACTGACTATCTGTTCCATTGTCAGTGAATAGGAGCAAATTACGAAGCTTAGAAATTTATTTCCTTCTATCAAAACAATGAATAACATAGTGATTTTGTTTCCCGCAAAAGGTACAGGTTCATGGAGGTGAAGCAATAACTGACACCTATTTAAACTTCATACCCTTACCATAAGATTGAAAGTTTTGCAACCTTTTATTGTCACAATCTTCTTCCGGAGAACATTTCTTCGTATATGGTAATTCCTAAGAATTAGTCACAGAAGAATTTCTCCTTAGGACAGAGTTTTCCTTTTCCAAGGATTTACACTGTTCATGGGCTAGAGTAAGAGATGCACAAAGTTTCTCTTTTTTAGCACGAAGTCTGTTGAGATCTGATGAATGAGTCTCGAGCAAACATTTTTCTTTAATTGAGTCCTCTTTAACAACTTCCTCAAGAGTACTAATCTTTTCCTAATATAGAGTAGTTTCTTGTAGAAGTTTCTCAATGTTCTTAGAGAAGGACTTTATGATATTATAGAGATCACGTTCTCGATTAAGAGACTTTTCAAATTCATCAATGAGCTGATCATGATCATTAAAATCAATATCTTCATTTGTATGTTTTGAAATTCTGGTGAGTTCCTTTTTAGCTTCTGCCACAGTGTCACATGCCTCATGAGAGGAAGAAATGTCATTACCACATTGAACATTCTTTCTACCTCGGGATTCGGAAGAATCAACTAAGGAATAATCCTTTGAGATGTTTCCAAGACACTTGACATGGTCAAAAGCTTTATGAGACATTTTGGTATGCGCAACAGAGATTCCGTCCACAGACTCAGATTGCCACAAACACATACTTGTAAGGTATTAAGCGTGTTTTCCTGCTCTGATACCAATTGAAAAAGCGGGGGTCTAACAACACCACCCAATATTTCGATTAGAAATCTGTATGGACAACTCCGAGTTGTTTTCTAGAGAATCAACTAGACAGTTAGACTCAAATAATAGAAAATACTCAAGGAGTTATTATCTCAATCTCTCGATCTGATTTACTCAAGAAAAAATGGTTCGCGAGTCTAATCAAAGAAAGATAACTTGGATGGTACCAAAGACCAATATCCAAGTGTCAATCAATTTAAATCAACAACCAAAATGGTTGGATATTCTAATTGATTGAACAATGCACAACCTGTATTATTTCAATTATATAAAAATATAATGCGGAAAAGAAATAACACGGACACCAGAATTTTGTTAACAAGGAAACCGCAAATGCAGAAAAACCCCGGGACCTAGTCCAGATTAAACATACACTGTATTAAGTCGCTACAGACACTAGCCTACTCCAAATTAACTTCGGTCTAGACTGTAGTTGAACCTCAACCAATCTCACACTGATCCAAGGTACAATTATGCTCCCACGCCTCTGATCCCAGCAGGATACTGCGCACTTGATTCCCTTAGATGATCTCAACCACAACCAAGAGTTGCTACGACCCGAAGTCGAAGACTTTAATAAACAAATCTGTCTCACACAGAAAAGTCTACATGTAATAGATAAATTCGTCTCCCTCGAATAAACCTACAAGTTTTGTTTCGTCTTTTGATAAGTCAAGGTGAACAGGAACCAATTGATAAAACCATACTTATATTCCCGAAGAACAACTCAGTTTCATCAATCACCTCACAATAAACTTTATCAACGCAACGAAGAAGATTATTGAGGAATCACAAACAATGAGATGAAGATATTTGTGACTACTTTTATCTTGCCTATCGGAGATAGAAATATCAAGCCAATTATTACAATTGTACTCGTACGATAGAAACAACAAGATCAGATCACATAACTACAAGAAAAGTAGTATCGGCCTAGCTTCACAATCCCAATGAAGTCTTTAAGTCGTTAACCCGGTTTTAGAAGATGAAAACCAAAGGTTAAAGGAGAATCGACTCTAGCTTTAGCAAACTAGTATCACACAGAATGTGTGGGGATTAGGTTTCCCAGTTGCTAGAGTTCTCCCTTATATAGTCTTTCAAATCAGGGTTTGCAATCAATGTTAGCTTACTAACAAAGCATTCAATATTCACCGTTAGATGAAAACCTGATTAGATACAAGTTAATATCTCTTAACCGTTAGATCGAAAACTTAGCTTGTCATACACACATGTACTTGACATTTTGGGTTTGTGTAACCATACGCAAACGTGTACAATGGTTGGTTCAATATTTGTCAACCAAATGGTTATCCAGATGATAACTTTCCTATCAACCATATTCTTCTTCACCATAACTAGTCCAAATGACTCACATGAACTAGTTAGAGAGTTGTTCAATTGCTATGAGATCCCAATTATTACAAGAGACAGAATTGAATCAAAAACAATGTGATTCACTCGAATCATTTCATGAACTATAAATCCACGGTTTGAAAAAGCATTCCTTAGTAATTTAAGATAAGTTCACGACCAACGTTTTCAGACATAACCTCTTGAGTTCACGGACTGAGTTCGCGGACTCAAGCTAACCGGTTGAAGTTAATAAACTCCAGCAGAATTTCTAGGGTCGAGAACTTTCGTCAGTTCGCGGACTGGGTTCGTGGACTGCACCTGAGCTTCAACTTCAGCAGATATTCTCAGGTTTGAGAACTTACGCCAGTTCGCGAACTGAGTTGACTGCTCACGTTCCGGTTCCACTTGATCAACAAAGTTCGCAAACTTCGGTTCAAGTGCTAAGAACTTATACATATATGTGTTGCCACAATAATGTTTATATCCTACAATGGTTATATAGTCTAGACTCTCATTTCAATCATTGAAACATTCTCAGAGGGCGTTATATAGTTGTTATTCACAAACTATTTTTCGTCAGAGCGATTTCCAAAGTAATTGAAACATAACATGACTTTCGTCACTAGGCAAAGATGAATTTGGCTAAAGCGAAAGCTTTACCAACACCCATTTCGAGAAAAAGCTAGATAAGCAAGATATACTCAGCTCGAAATGTCACATGTGCATATTCTTAGTCTATATAGTAAAACAACTTTTGTCTCAAGATAGGAGATAGAGTAGATAGAATTTTGAGTGATAGATAAGTTCAAGTCTCCACATACCTTTTAGTCGATGAAGATCCACTGGTTCTTTGAGTAGTCCTTCGTTTTGTATGATTATCGCCATGGAGTTCTTGAGCTCAACTACACTTTCTATCCTAGCCCGAGACCTTAGCTATAGTAAACTAGAAATCAAGACATTATAGTTTTGATCACTAATATTAACAAACATGCTTGAGATAGCAACGCATGCGAGTTTGACCGAGCAGTGCTCTAAAAAAAATCGTAAAACCCTAGTCAGACAGTGACGTCACAGAATTTGAGTAATAATTTCCCCACCAAGCGTATTTATTGAACCCTTTAATATGTCTGCGAGAAAATTACCAGGGTACCTTTTTTAAAACTAATTAGGGTTTCAATAACCCTAAATCCCACACCACATGTGCCAATGGCATGCCGTGCCAGCCACACCTCCGCGCCAAGGCATTCCAACCATGCCAGCTGCACCACCGTGCCAATGGAAAAAAATACCAGCCACATCTACCGCGCCAAGGCATGCCAACCATGCTAGCCACACCACTGTGCCAATGGAAAACCATGCCATCCATATCTACCACGCCAAGGCATGCCAACCATGCTAGCCGCACCACTGTACCAATGGAAAACCATGCCAGCCACATCTCCGCGCCAAGGCATGCCAACCATGCTAGCCGCACCACTGTGCCAATGGCAAACCATGCCAGTCACATCTCCACGCCAAGGCATGCCAACCATGCTAGCCACACCATTGTGCCAATGGAAAACCATGCCATCCACATCTACCGCGCCAAGGCATGCCAACCATGCTAGCCATACCACTGTACAAATGGAAAACCATGCTAGCCACACCTACCACGCCAAGGAATGCCAATCATGCTAGCCAAGCCAACCGCACCTTGCCTTGGCCTTAACCACGCTAGACGCACCATGCGCCAACGATATGCCCTTGGCCCCACCATGCCAATATTATCCCTAACCATGCTAGCCGCATCATGCGCCAACGGCATACCAAACCGTCTATGCCAAACCCTTGGCCCCACATGTACCAATGGCATGCCAGCTACCTTGTCGCGCCATACCGTGTTGGCCTTCCCTATGCGGTTACCACAACGAAGGCGTGTGACGATAAACAACCACCCTTCCATCCTAGGTGCAAATCCTAGCCGTCCAAGGTTGTCAAAACAACGCATGGTAACCTTTGGCCCAAAACACGCTAGCTTCCCAAAATTTGCTAGCTTCCCAAAACATGCTAGCTTCACAAAAAAGCACCAAACATGCCACCGTCCCTCTTGAATTATTTCTGAGTTTTACTTTCGGGTTGTTTTAACCTATCGAATGAGCTCAAAACATAAATATTCCCGCATGGGAGATATGAAATTCTTTTACGTACAAAATGGAGGGTCTGACCATAAAAATCCGAGTCCGTATGAGAATTTTACATCGATTCTAGTAAAAGGTTCCAATTAGGGTTTCAGCATACTAAAACCTAATTTAGACAAAGTCGCAAGCGCTTACCTTCCAAGATGCACACTACCAGTGGCTCCACTCCATGTCAAATCCATGCCAACCATGCTTTCATGCCGCTGGCTACCAAACAAAGGCCTGCAATAATCAACAACCATCTTTCCATCTAAGATGCAAATCTTAGCCGTCCAAGGTTGCAAACCAACGTATGGTAACCTTTGGCCCAATGCCAAAACCCTAGTTTTGGCCATGCCTAAACCGCGCCAAGGCATGCCAACCATGCCACATGTGCCAATGTCATGCCGTTCCAGCCACCTTGCCGCGCCTAACCCATACCATGACAGCCTTCCATTTAAAGCTGCCAAAACGAAGGCCTGCAACAATCAACGACCATTTTTCATCTAAGGTGCAGATCTTAGCCGTCCAAGGTTACCAGCTAACGCATGGTAACCTTTGTCCCTAGTTTGGTCACGCCTAAACAAATCCAAAACCCTAACTTTTGGCCGCTCCTAAACTATGCCATATTAAATCCATACTAATCATGCAATAATCAACGACTACCTGTCCTCTTAAGATGCAAAATCTCGACCGTCGAAGGTCACCACGCAAGTATCCCAAGATCAACTTGCCAAACAACAGCAAACGTGCTACATGTTTTCCACAAAAACATTCGAGACATCAACGCATGTCACATACAGGGGGATGCCCATTGGGTATTGGTTTGGCGGTTTACAGTATGTGACGTACATTACGCTCGTTATAAGAGAGTGTCATAAGGATGAAGCGGTTGGTAACTACAGGGAGTAATGGTGAAACACCTTCTCTAATGAAACATCAATTCCAGGCGTTACCGGTGACCACCTCCTCCCATTTACTTACCCGTTTTCCATTTCTTAATGAGACAAGAGTACGTTTCACGACGACTTGTATAAATAGGCATTATCTATTTTCACCGAACAACAAGTTCAAGTCAGGAGCATACAACACTCAGAAAACATTTGCTAGATCTCCATCTTTTAGCTTCCCACTTTCTGATACAAGTCGTAAAACAACTACTCTTCCAGAACCAACTATTTTGGTCTCAACGCTTTCTTCGCTTCCCTCCCCAAAACCAACCCTTCTCCTTCACTTTGTGACCGAAGCAAGTCTGGAATGACCATTTCTTGGTTTAGGTCGGTTTTGTACAGATTAATCTCTCGAATCTAAAGTACTCCCTTGCAGTACATTGTTTAGGGTTTAAATTCGTTTCTCACCCACACACCCGAAATTACCAAAATCAGTAGAAACTGTTTTCACCCTCAAACAGGTACATGTTATTAATGTCTATGATCCTGCGGTTAATACAGAAGGAAATGTGTCTACCCTTAAGGACGTTGATAGTTATAAACCAGGATAAATTCTTGCTGCAAAGAAAAATTCTGAAGGCTTAGATGCTATCATACAGGCCATTACCCCGGACCTTCATCACTATGTGTCATCTACTAAGTCTAAAGATGTCTGAGATATCTTAAAAACTACTTTTGAAGCCAACAAACATGTTTCTAAGAAATGTACCATCAATGGAGGAAATAACCTTAATGCTCTTTCTAAAAATTCATCTTTCGGAAAGATAATAATTCATGATCAAAATTCGGTTCAAACCGTTGCATTCAATGGTGTGTCAAAAACAAGTGAACACTCTATTTCGTGGGGTGATGAATGTTGTACACATGAGGTCTGGTTAAAAAACCATTGATTACAGAAAAGATCAAATAATTTATAAAGAGAAGCATTAGACGTGATAAACATCCTCTGTCTGCCTTCGCCGCTAATGATTCGGTGAAAGAAAAACCTTTAAGTATCAACGGGTTGAATACGTTTGATAGATGCGATGAACTCTCAGCTTTTATAGCAGAAACATCTACATACTCAAGTTTTGATTCAGAATATGAAACTGACACATGGGTTTTCGATTTCTTGAACAAAGAGATTCTTCAAGAAAATCTTCAATTAAAAGTTTCATTAAAGAAACTAGAATCATTAATCCAGGTGAAAAATATTGAGATAAATTGTCCTAATGATAAACTCACCAGAACCATTGATCTAAAGGAAAAAGAGATTAATACTCTTAAGGATGATCTACAAAGATTATCTGGAAGCTCTGACAAAATTTCAGCAATGTTATTTGGTCAGAAGTCCTTTGGAAACACGAATGGTTTAGGATACAAAAACAAGTGTGCATACATTGTAAATCTTGTTGCTTCTATTAATCAAGGAAAATTAAAAACTGGCAGCTGTGTTAAGCAAAAGATACCTCAACAAAACAAAGAATCCTTGGTTTGTTTGTTTTGTGGAAATGCAAGGCATGTTCAAAGTACTTGTTGAAGATTCAAGAGGAACATTGAAAGAATTACCAAACTACAAAAGAACATGCAAAAGATGAATCTGGATAATCTGCGCAGTTCTCCTAGAAACAATGCTTCCAGAATCATAAGAGGTAAAAAACTTGCTTACACAACAAACCTTGAAAAATCACTATGTGATAAACAAGGAGAGTGTTTGGCTCATAACGTCCCTATCTAACATCAGGGGCTTTCGCATCCTCGTCTTTAGCTTGAGAAAGTGAGGCTTTGTGTATTTATGTGGATCAAGTTTGTACCTATTTCTGTTAAGAAAATATTCTCCTAACAATGTAGATATTGCTTCATTAAACTATAAGAGACTTGTTCTTCTAGGGTTTTCTTGTTGTTCATAAGTCTATTTAAATCATTGGTAGACTTCATCCTTCCTTGAAAAGATACAACGTTATGGCTCCTGTAACTAGAAGCACCACAAGAAGAGATGCAGTTGAAGCAGCTAACATGAATATGTGTAAAGGAATCTCTTCCTCAAGGATAAAGAAAGTAAAGACTACAAATAATGGAGAAGGTTCTTCCTCTAACTGCCTCTTTTCTGTTTGTCATTTTGACAATAATTTTAGAAGCATGGTGAAAGACATCATCAACAAGAGAAATGGTTTAAAATCTCAAATCATTTTCTCTTTGGAAAAGATAACTCACTATGAACAAATGTTGTGTCTATCCAAGAACACCTTGCGTGATTTGAAAATAGAACTTAGTGAGTTAACTGATAATTCTGAAGATTTGGAAGAATTGAACGATCCCATAATAAATGGGTTTTTCAATAATGAGAAGGAATTCTCAGTAGATGCTCTGAGAAAGATCTACAACAACTAGTAAATCTTCTATTTTTTGTGTTTTGATTAGAAGAATAACTAGTGTTTGGAATAACCATTATTGTGATTACACATAGCTATGTCCAAAGTTTCATCTTCTTATTCTTAGATTTATTGGTTTAAATTCTAAACTTGTTTGGAAGATGATTTTTGCAGTATCAATCTTTATGGTTTTATATATTGCAATATTGTTATGGGATATGTGTGTTTACGTCCGTGAAATTGATTGTCCCATACTTTGTCAAAAGTAAAGTCGTTTGTGAATTGATATGCAAGTATTGATAAAAGAATGAATAGACTTTTTACAAACACAAAAGTTAAGCCTATATTGTCAATTATTGATGTAAAATAGGTTAAAATCTTTTGTGATTCAAGGATTATGTCTATTGTGCAAATGGTGATGGAAACATAGAATGAATCTTTGTGTATTCTACAGTAATTGATCTTCCCTGATCCATCTTTTGTGTATTACTGTGAGACTCCGTATTGTGTCTTATGTCGAGCATTAGATAACCAATTTGATTATTTTTGTGATTAGCTTGATTAGTTGTATTCCGTAAAGTACTTTACGTCGAGTATATTGAATTAAATTAATCATCTTGTGTGATTATTTAGTTATGACTCCGTAAGTTTGTCTTATGTTTGAGCATTTTCGACTGGGTTGGTTGTTTTTATGATTAACTTAGTCATTTCTCCATAGATTTTCTTATGAGAGTATAAACGATTAAATTGATTACTTTTGTGATTAGTTTAATTGTGTATTCCGGTTAGATTAGTTATGGGTTCTCTTGTGATTAATCTAATCTTGTTATTAAGTCTCCATAAGTTTACTTGTGTTGAGCATATTTGGTTAAATTAATCTTAGGTTCGCTTACGGTTAGTTTGATTGTATATTCTTTTTGGATTCCAAATTCATACTTGTATGTGATTTGTTGAGTCCAAAGAAATCCTTGTTTTCTTTTGAAATTATAAGGTCGATCTTGTTGTTCCCTTGGTAATGACATTTTATGGGGGAGAGTTATTTTTGAACTTGTGCTTAATTGCCAAATCTTTGTGGGGAGTGCTGATGCGTGTCGTAGGTGCTCAAATTAATTCACTTATATTCTACTTTACTAATGAATAATATAGTAGTAATTAAGGTTCGTTCCCACGAAGAGCAGGGAGTTTTAGTTGTCAAAAGTGTCACAAAGGGGGATTGTTTTAGATTTTGAAACGAAATAAATAACAAAGCAATGAAAAGTAATTAAGTTTGCAACCAATGTGGAGAGAGATGATCGAGGAATCCTTCTTCGTTACTAAACCGTCAATGAGTTAATATATTCATCAATTCATCATTAATCATAGATTATTATCAACCGTGGAATAACAACTAGCGCAGTGCTATATCAGATTTTATTCATCCTAGCCACCAAGTAGCAGCACACTCAAGGTGTAACTTGGTCGAATATTTTATATTTTATGACTTAGGTTAATCTTAGTAGTTAGACTCTTAGCGCAAGGTCCACTTTCTAATGTTGTTCTACACGTGATTGCTCCACAGAATCCATGTGCAAGGTCTCACGTTTTCTACTTGTGTATGGGTTATTCAACAATGACACGTATATCCTAACCCTTTACTAGCAATAAATAAATCAATAAACTACTATAGTTGGCCACCTAGAGCAATTAATTAATCAATCATAGACATTCATTAAAGTAGAAGCAAACAATAATCATATGAAGAACTCAAAATAGATGCATATATTAATCCAAATCAAGTCTAGAACTTAGAATTCATCCTCAATCAATTATGGGTTTAGCTACTCATGGATGTAGAAACACCCATGTTAAACATACAAGAAAAAGAAAGAGAAATTGTTAAGATGGTGAAATCGCTCCAAAACCCTAGCTTTTTTCCTTGTGTTCTTCTCTCCAAAGGCGTTATTCAAGATTATCTCATTAAGAGATAAGAAATATCTCTTATATAGGTGTCCAAATTATACTTGCGCCCGTGCTCTGAATCCCGGTCAAATAGGTTGCGACCACTTGCCAAAAACGCACCAAATAGCTCACTTCCATAAACTGTCATGCAAAGAAGCTCATCCCCAACTAATGGGCTTACGAACAAACCTGTTAAATTCCAGCCCAACATCTCATCTATAGCCATCCTCGGATACTTGTATCTCCGTGAAAACAAATTAGCCCTGGATTTTGATCTTTCCTCCATCAGAATCACGGCTATTCATGCCTCCGTGAAGAATAAACTCCCCTGAGTTTTAACTTCCTCATTATATATTCCTCAGACACATATCCATAAGTGAAAAATAATTTCCCCTGAGTTTGGTTTTCTCCCGTCAGAATCACAGACAGATGAGTCTCCGTGAATTTTCAAAATTACGGGAATTTTATGTTTTTCGGCCAACTTCCATAAATACTCTGGTAATCGTGAGTTTCCAAAACATCTGAGTTTGCAGCTCAGGAAAATAACTTCATGTATACCAAGCTCTCCGTGAAAGCCATATTTTCAATCACCCCAATGATAACAGCAAAGCCAACTCGATTATCCATCTCTGCCATCGATTTCAATCATCATTTCCATGAACCATAATCGATCAACTATATATCATCACCTCCCTGAAATTTCTGCCATGGCTATCGACTAAAACCCGAGCCAAAACCATTGTTTTCTTGACCAAACTCATATTCCACAGTAGGCCCTCTCTGTCCATAACTCCATTAATGATCATCACAGTCTCTACCATCTTCTCCATTAATCTTCTATCACGACCGATAATATGAACAATAGCATTACCATCGATGCCAGAAGCTTAGACTCAACACCGTAACAGTGACGGACCGGAAAATTACGCCTTAGGCGCGTTTCCCCGCAGGCCATAACTTTTACGATTCGCCGTGATGAGACTACGATCCGAGCCTTAAATCTGGGCAAATGCACGTTCATTTTCCCTTGCAAGCATGCTCTTGGAGCATGATGCAGCTAACTTAGATTCCACACTGTTCCAACTTACCCTTGTTCTGCGAAGGGTTTATTAAGTAAACCAAAAACTTTCTTAAAACGAAAAAAAAAACGTCCTTTTGAGGCTCTGAACGATAGAATTTGGCTTGGTGACCATGTGGATCTATAGATCAACATGTCTTGATCTTTGGGACGTTTCCCATAAAAATGGGCTCCTATTTATCTAAATTACGACACTCGGGGTTTTACCCTATGTCAAACGCCTTGATAGGAAGTATGAGCATCCACTGGATGGCATGCAACTTGCCTCATCAAGTATGGCCACAATCATCTCTTACGTCAATCTACCGAGCATAGATGATATGAGGGGCCAGAATATCGCAATCATCTCCCAATTAGATGATATGAGTGACAGAGTGCTGGACCGACAATGCTGCAACTCATTTTGGCTGCCTACGTACCCTTACCTACTCTAAAGGGATCAAGCACAGACCGTAGTTCATCCTCCAAGGGACGGGAACTTGAGTCAACTCGTTTACATGGTAGTGGCCAAGCAATAATGGAAATGTCCTAGTACGTATAGGTCGTTCCGTCGAAATGCATAAGGAATATGAATCATCGAGTTTGCAGCATGGCATAATGATGCTTATATTATTAGTCTGTATAGTAATACGACTTTTGACTCAAGATAGGTGATAGAGTAGATAGACTTTTGAGTGATAGATTAGTTCAAGTCTCCACATACCTTTTAGTCGATGAAGATCCACTGGTTCCTTGAGTAGTCCTTTGTCTTGTATGATGATTTCCATGGAGTTCTTGAGCTCAACTACACTTTCTATCCTAGTCCGAGACCTTAGCTATAGTAGACTAGAAATCAAGACTTTATAGTTTTGATCACTAACATTGACAAACATGCTTGAGATAGCAACGTATGCGAGTTCGACCGAGCAATGCTCTAACAATCTCCCCCTTTGTCAATTTTAGTGGCAAACTATTAATACATATGGAATATGAAAAATATATAAATAAACTTTGTAGATCCTATTCCACATGTCTAATCTTCAACAATACTCGGAATCTTCGTCACTTCCAAGTAGTCCAATGATCCCAAAGGTTGTAAGTTTAGCATTATCGTTGTTGAAAATCCGTAGCTATAACAATGAGAAAAGCATCGGTTCTCAATCATTGTTATACAATGTCATAGTATTATTACACAACGTCAAAGTCCAATTGCATCACAACTTCAACAACAATACTATGGTGATACTTCAATCCCCCTTAGTCAATACTCCATTTCACATGGAAACCACTCCCCCTTACATAATGATCTGAAAACCATATGTATTTGTAGTGTGAACTACATATTAATTCTCCCCCTTTTTGTCAATAAAATTGGCAAAGGTACAATAACGGGATCCTAATGAAATTTCTGTAAGAGACATTTCATGACCAAAGGTAAATGTATATCATCTTGTTTAGATGCAATCATAAATCCGAAGCTAAATGCATTCATCAAGGTGTTTATAAAGATACAAGATAACCCCTCTAATATTCCACAGCCGCACTCCCCACAAAGATTTGGCAATTAAGCACAAGTTCAAAAGAACTCTCCCCCATAATATGTCATTCCCTAAGGAACAACAAGAGCGACCATATAATTTCAAAAAGAAAAGAAGTATTTCTTTAGACTCAACAAATTACATACAAGTATGAATTTGGAATCCAACAAGAAATATTCAATCATATTAACCCAAGCGAACCAAGATTAATTTGATTAAATATGCTAAACACAAGTAAACTTATAAAGACTTAATAAATCAATTAGATTAATCACAAGAAAACTCGTAAATAATCTAATTTTCATACTCAACCAAACTAATTACAAGAGTAATTAATTTAATTGGCCACACTCGATATAAGTGGAGCAATGACTAAGTTAATCATGAATAACCAACCCAGTCAAAGAAGTGCTCAAACATAAGAAAACTTATGGAGTGCTAACTAAATAACCACACAAGATGATTAATTTAGTTCAACATGTTCAACATAAAGTACCTTACGGAACAACAACTAAGTTAATCACAAAAGAAATCAACTTTTGTTGTTTTAGTGCTCAACATAAGACACTTCATGGAACAACACAGTATTTACACAAAAAATTATGGATCGGAGATTCTACCTATACCGTGGAATAAGCAAGGATTTATTCTATGTTTCCATCACTATTTGCACAATGACACACAATAGACATAATCCTTGAATCACAAAAGATTTTAACCAATATTTGACAATATATAGACTTAACTTTTGTGTTTTGCCAAAGTCTATTCATTATTTTATCAATATTTGCATACCAATTCACGAACGACTTTACTTTTGACAAAATATGGGATAATTAAGTTCATGGACGTAAACACACATATCCCATCAAAATATTACAATATATAAAATCAAAAGATTAATACTGCAACCATCATCTTCCAAACAAGTTTAGAGTTTAACGCAATAAATCTAAAAACAAGAAGATGAAAACTTTGGACATAGCTATGTGTAATCACAATAATGGCTATTCCAAACACTAGTTATTCTTCTTAACCAAGGCAAGATAAATAGAAGATTTACTAGGCTAAAACATTACTCATCATCTTCATTAGAGATACTCCAAGATGTTTGAATTGTGTTCAACTCTTCCTTGAGTTCGGGAAACTTAATTGCAACCGCAGACAATTGTTCTTAAACGCACTTTACTCTTGAATTGACCTTACACACTCCATTGTGAATTTTTTGAAGTAAACTCAAGGTGGTAGGGTCACACTCATTAAGTGAAGCATCTCTTTGTCTTTTGCATACATTCTCCCTTATGCGCCTCAATGTACAGGGACGAACCAGTTTGGGTACCCCAAGAGAGTTGCCAATTGAATCAACACCACAAACATGGAAGATTTAACTAATCAAACAAGGGTAGCATAACATCTTGATGGGAGAAGTCATTGAAACCATTTGAAAAATAGACATTGAACACACGATTCAAGGAAATAGACTAATTCTGCAAATTCATGACTCCACCAAGAATTCTCAATTATGGAGGGACAAATATTGGGAATACCAAGTTTTCCAAATGCCATCAGTGCAATACTAAGTTCATTAGTAGGAAACTTCCCTTGATTCCAAGCTACCTTCTTGCCACATAGCCCAATAGAGATATCATCATATGAAGGACGTTCATCACTTGGTCTAGGGAGATGCACGTTTCCCAACGGAATATTGGTAACCTTTGAAATTAACTCTCTATCAACAAGAAACCTTTTTCTATTTACCATGAATTTGAATTCCATCTTATTAAGATCAACATCATGAATGTTTTCATAGAAAATTCTTGTGAGAGAATCAAAACCTTGACCAAGACCATCAAAGATATTTCCAAGATTGAATTTTTTAAGGCAAGCTAAATCCTCATCACGCCCACTAGAAAAATCCAATTTCTTTTCCAAAATAAAACCTTTAGATGAAATTTTCTTAAATATTCTAGCACATGAATCATCCACAAACCTAATTCTAAGGGTATTTTGGTCACAAGGAAGATCCATACTAGAGGTATTTGAATTTTTGAAGTTCCTTTTTGAACCCTTAGAATTCATCATGAGGTCTAAGAAATTGAAAGTAACGAGAAGAATTTACTTACTTGAAGTGATCTTGAACACCCTTTCTCTTAAATTTTCCAAAGAAGCTTCAGTGGAGGCAACACACAAAACCCTAGAAGTTCACGTAGGCGGACGCGAGAGAGGAAGAAGAGAGTGCACGAACTTCCTCTTAAAAATA
This sequence comes from Papaver bracteatum, assembly GCA_023529315.1. Classification (NCBI taxonomy): domain Eukaryota; kingdom Viridiplantae; phylum Streptophyta; class Magnoliopsida; order Ranunculales; family Papaveraceae; genus Papaver; species Papaver bracteatum. The sequence continues at coordinate 1,537,361 of JAJJWX010005012.1, forward strand.
CCAAACATGGGCTTGGACCCGTTTGCGAACTTCAACCCACGAAGTACAAGGGGGATTTGTTGGACGTTTGCACATCAAGGATTATGCATTCCGTAACATGATGGATGCACTAGAAGGATTTATTTGAAAACTCAAGACAAACCTGTACACGATTAAAACCATTTCTTGCCCCATTTAAAGATATATACATATGGGGTAGTGCCAATCTTGTTACCAAGAGGCATAATGTGCAGAGAAATTCTCATGCAACATTTTCGGTTGATTAGTGTGAACAGTCCCTATATCGTAATCAACACAATGAAGATAATCAGGGGAGTCTGAGCTTCCAATCCTTTGCTTGATATGCCTAGGAGGAGGATTCTTCCGTTTTCCAGGTTGTACAATATTATTCAAAGGTTTAATATGTATAGAACCCTTTTTGGAGCGATTCTTAGACTTAACAGAATTAAGTTTTTCTAAGGATCTAAAAACGTCTTCGAACGCTCTGAATAGATATTTATCAGCTGATCCATTATGATAGTACTCCTCATAGAGATCAGTAGTTAATCTTATGAGGTTCCATATCATTGAGCGCCATGAACATTTCTTTACTCTCTCCTCCTTTTTATTTTTTTCTTTAAATTGACACATATCATCTAAAACTTCCTTCTCAAATGAAATGAGATTATCATGAGAGACCAGAGGTTTTGACCATGATAGATCTTGATCAATCTTTAAGAAATTCTGGCGTGCATAACAGATGCCAAGAGCAAATTTTCCAAAGAAATTTCCCATTGGACAATTTTTAAGGAACGAACAAACATAAACTTATCAGGTTTAAAGTGCTTGCCTGCTCTGATACCAATTGAAAAAGCGGGGGTCTAACAACCACACCTAATATTTCGATTAGCAATCTGTATGGACAACTCCGAGTTGTTTTCTTTTTTTAGAGAATCAACTAGACTCAATCAATAGAAAATACTCAAGGAGTTATTATCTCAATCTCTCAATTTGATTTACTCAAGCAAATATGATTCGCGAGTCTAATCAAAGAGAGATAACTTGGATGGTACCCAAGACCAATATCCAAGTGTCAATCAATTTAAATCAACAACCAATAAGGTCGGATATTCTAATTGATTCAACAACGCACAACCTGTATTATTTCAATTATAAAATATAATGCATAAAAAAAATAACACAGACACCAGAATTTTGTTAACGAGGAAACCACAAATGTAGAAAAACCTCGGGACCTAGTCCAGATTAAACATACACTGTATTAAGCCGCTACAGACACTAGCCTACTCCAAACTAACTTCGGTCTGGATTGTAGTTGAACCCCAATCAATCTCACACTGATCCAAGGTATAGTTATGCTCATATGCCTCTGATCCCAGCAGAATACTGCGCACTTGATTCCCTTATCTGATCTCACCCACAACCAAGAGTTGCTACGACCCAAAGTCGAAGACTTTAATAAACAAATCTGTCTCACACAGAAAAGTCTACAAGATAGATAAATTCGTCTCCCATGAATAAACCTATGAGTTTTGTTCCGTATTTTGATAAATCAAGGTGAACAGGAACCAATCAATAAAACCAGACTTATATTCCCAAAGAACAACTCAGTTTTATAAATCACTTCACAATAGTCTTAATCGACGCAGCGAAAAAAGATATTGTGGAATCATAAACGATGAGACGAAGATGTTTGTGATTACTTTTATATCTTGCATATCGGAGATAGAAATCTCAAGACAATTATTATAATTGTACTCGTACGATAGAGACAGCAAGATCAGATCACACAACTACAATAAAAGTAGTATCGGTCTGGCTTCAAATCCCAATGAAGTCTTTAAGTCGTTAACCTGGTTTTAGAAGAAGAAAACCAAAGGTTAAAGGAGAATCGATTTTATCTTAGCAAACTAGTATCACACATAATGTGTGGGGATTAGGTTTCCCAGTTGCTAGAGTTCTCCCTTATATAGTTTCAAATCAGGGTTTGCAATCAATGTTAGCTTAGTAATAAAGCATTCAATATTCACCGTTAGATGAAAACCTGATTAGATACAAGATAATATCTCTCAGCCGTTAGATCGAAAACTTAGCTTTCCATACACACATATACTTGACGATTTGGGTTTGTGTAACCGTACCCAAACGTGTACAATAGTTGGTTCAATATTAGTCAACCAAATGGTTAGCCAAATGATAACTTTCATATCAACCATATTCTTCTTCGCCATAACTAGTCCAAATGACTCAAATGAACTAGTTAGAAAGTTATTCAATTGCTATGAGATCTCATGTACTACACAAGAAACAATTGAAGAAAAAACGATGTGATTCACTCGAATCGATTCATGAACTATAAAGCCACGGTTTGCAATAGCATTCCTTAGATAATTTAGATAAGTTCACGACCATCGTTTTTAGACATAACCACTCAAGTTCGTGGACTCAAGTTAACCAGTTGGAGTTCACAAAATCCAGCAGAAATTCTCGGGTTCGAGAACTTCCGTCAGTTCGCGGACTGAAACCGAGCTACAACTCCAGCAGAAATTCTCGAGTTCGAGAACTATGCACGTTCGCGGAATGAGTTCGCGGACTGGGTTGACTGCTCAAGTTCTGGTTTCACTTGATTAAAAAAGTTCGCAAACTTCGGTTCAAGTACTAAGGACTTATACATATATGTGTTACCACAACAATGTTTATATCCCTAGTGGTTATATTGTCTAAACTCTCATTTCAACCATTGAAACATTCTCAAAGGACGTCATATAGTTGTTATTCACAAACTATTTTTTGTCTGAGCGATTTCCAAAGTGATTGAAACATAACATGACTTTCGTCACTAGGTAAAGATAAACTTGGCTAAAGCGAAAGCTTTACCAACACATATTTCGAAAAATAGATAAGCAAGATATGCTCAGCTCGAAATATCATATGTGTATATTCTTAGTCTATATAGTAATACGACTTTTATCTCAAGATATGAGATAAAGTAGATAGACTTTTGAGTAATAGATAAGTTTAAGTCTCCAAATACCTTTTAGTCAATGAAGATCCACTGGTTCCTTGAGTAGTCCTTCGTTTTGTATGATGATTTCCATGGAGTTCTTGAGCTCAACTACACTTTATATCCTAGTCCGGGACCTTAGGTATAGTAGACTAGAAATTAAGACTTTATAGTTTTGATCACTAACATTGAAAAACATGCTTGAGATAGCAACACATGTGAGTTCGACCGAGCAATCCTCTAACATTACGGATTAAACTTAGAACGTTCATATAATGTTGACATGGTGATTTAAACATGTGTGAAACTCATATCACTTAATGTTCAAGTATTTTCTTTGGTTCTCAAGGCGAGACCTCAAAACCAAATATTCGGATATCTTTTACATATGTGTATGCTTACCATATCCCATAAGTTTGTATATCTCTAGTTGCTATGTTAGTAAAATATATGTATATATGCTAGATAATATTAGTTGTCAAACCAAATGTAATTTCGGTATATGAGTTTTTTTTTTGCATTTGGAATTTGTCAAAACCCAAAATATTCATTTATTGAATATCTAAAGGATTTTTGGATTTTGTAATTTCTCGTTGTCCAAGCAAGCCTTGATAGAGGAGAGTAATCTAATTAGGTGAATCTCTTGTGTTTCCTTCATTTAAATTCTTATAAGGGATCAAGAATGAAAAAGCGGGGGTCTAACAACCTCACCTAATATTTCGATTAGAAATCTGTATGGACAATTCCGATTTGTTTTCTAGAGAATCAACTAGACTCAATCAATAGAAAATACTCAAAGAGTTATTATCTCAATCTCTCAATTTGATTTACTCAAGCAAATGTGATTCGCGAGTCTAATCAAAGAGAGATAACTTGGATGGTACCAAAAACCAATATCCAAGTGTCAATCAATTTAAACCAACAACCAATAAGGTCGGATAATCTAATTGATTGAACAACGCACAACCTGTATTATTTTAATTATATAACAAAATATATATGGAAAAGAAATAACACATACACCAGAATTTTGTTAACGAGGAAACCGCAAATGCAGAAAAACCACGGGACCTAGTCCAGATTAAACATACATTGTATTAATCCGCTATAGACAATAGACTACTCCAAATTAACTCCGGTCTGGACTGTAGTTGAACCCCAATCAATCTCATACTGATCCAAGGTACAGTTATGTTCCTACGCCTATGATCCCAGCAGGATACTGCGCACTTGATTCCCTTAGCTGATCTCACCCACAACCAAGAGTTGTTACGACTCAAAGTCGAAGACTTTAGCAAACGAATCTGTCTCACACAGAAAAGTCTACAAGATAGATATATCTGTCTCCCACGAATAAACCTATGAGTTTTTGTTAGAGCACTGCTTGGTCAAACTCGCATGCGTTGCTATCTCAAGCATGTTTGTCAATCTTAGTGATCAAAACTATATAGTCTTGATTTCTAGTCTACTATTGCTAAAGTCCCGGACTAGGATAGAAAGTGTAGTTGAGCTCAAGAACTCCATGGCGATCATCATACAAGACGAAGGACTACTCAAGGAACCATTGGATCTTCATCGATTAAAAGGTATGTGGAGACTTGAACTTATCTATCACTCAAAACTCTATCTCCTAGCTTGAGACAAAAGTCGTTTATCTATATAGACTAAGAATATGCACTTGTGATATTTAGAGATGAGTATATCTTGCTTATCTATTTCTCTAAATGGGTGTTGGTAAAGCTTTCGCTTTATCCAAGTTTATCTTTGCCTAGTGACGAAAGTCATGTTATGTTTTAATCATTTTGGAAATCGCTCTGACGAAAAATAGTTTGTGAATAACAACTATATAACGCCCTCTGATAATGTTTCAATGATTGAAATGAAAGTTTAGACTATATAACCATTGGGGGATATAAATATTGTTGTTGAAACACATATATGTATTAGTCCTTAGCACTTGAACCGAAGTTTGCGAATTTTGTTGATCAAGTGGAACCGGAAGGTGAGCAACAACTCAGTCCGCGAACTGGCGTAGTTTTCGAACCCGAGAATTTCTGCTGAAGTTGTAGCTCATGTGTAGTTCTCGAACCCAGTCCGCAAACTGACGGAATCTCTCGAACCCGAGAATTTCTGCTGGAGTTTATAACTTCAACCGGTTAGCTTGAGTCCGCGAACTCATTCCGCGAACTCAAGAGGTTATGTCTGAAAACATTGTTCGTGAACTTATTCTAAATACTAAGGAATGCTTTTGCAAACCGTGGCTTTATAGTTCATGATTAATGATTCGAGTGAATCACATCGTTTTTGATTCAATTGTGTCTCTTGTAATACTTTGGATCTCATAGCAATTGAACAACTATCTAACTAGTTCATTTGAGTCATTTGAACTAGTTATGGTGAAGAAGAATATGGTTGATATGGAAGTTATCATTTGGTTGACTAATATTGAACCAACCATTGTACACGTTTGGGTACGGTTACACAAACCCAAAACGTCAAGTACATGTGTGTATGGCAAGATAAGTTTTCGATCTAACGGTTGAGAGATATTAGCTTGTATCTAATCAGGTTTTCATCTAACGGTGAATATTGAATGCTTTGTTAGCAAGCTAACATTGATTGCAAACCCTGATTTAAAAGACTACATAAGGAGAACTCTAGCCATTGGAAAAACTAATCCTCACACACTTTTCTTGTGTGATACTAGTTTTATTTAAGCTAGAGTCGATCTCCATTAACCCTTGAGTTTTCTCTCTAAATTCGGGTTAACGACTTAAAGACTTCATTGGGATTATGAAGCCAGGCCGATACTACTTTTCTTGTAGTTGTGTGATCTGATCTTGCTCTTTCGATCGCACGAATACAATTGTAATAATTGGCTTAGATTTCTATCTCCAATAGGCAAGATAAAAGTAGTCACAAACATCTTCGTCTCATTGTTTGTGATTCCTCAATAATCTTCTTAGCTATGTCGGTTAAGTTTATTGTGAGGTGATTGATGAAACTGAGATGTTCTTCGGGAATATAAGTCTGGTTTTATCAATTGGTTCTTGTTCACCTTGATTTATTAAAAGACGGAACAAAACTTGTAGGTTTATTCGTAGGAGACGAATTTAACTATTACATGTAGACTTTTCTGTGTGAGACAGATTTGTTTATTAAAATCTTCGACTTTGGGTCGTAGCAACTCTCTTGGTTGTGGGTGAGATCATCTAAGGGAATCAAGTGCACAGTATCCTGCTAGGATCAGAGGCGTATGAGCATAACTGTACCTTGGATCAGTGTGAGATTATTTGGGGTTCAACTACAGTCCAGACCGAAGTTAGATTGTAGTAGGCTAGTGTTTGTAGCGGCTTAATACAGTGTATGTTTAATCTGGACTAAGTCCCGGGGGTTTTCTGCATTTGCGGTTTCCTCGTTAACAAAATTCTGGTGTCTGTGTTATTTCTTTTCTACATTATATTTTGTTATATAATTGAAATAATACAGGTTGTGCGTTGTTCAATCAATTAGAATATACGACCATTTTGGTTGTTGATTTAAATTGATTGACACTTGGATATTGGTATTTGGTACCATCAAAGTTATCTCTCTCTGATTAGACTCGTGAATCATATTTTCTTGATTAAATCAAATTGAGTGATTGAGATAATAACTCCTTGAGATATTTTCTATTGATTTAGTCTTTTTGATTCTTTAGAAAATAACTCGGAGTAGTCCATACAGATTGCTAATCGAAATATTGGGTGGTGTTGTTAGACCCCCGCTTTTTCAATTGGTATCAGAGCAGGAAAACACGTTCAAAACCTTATAAGTCTGTGTTTGTAGCGATCAGACTCTATGGACAAGAGTAGTATCTCTGGTAAACGCATCACCAAAAATAAAGAATCTGTTGCGTCTAAGTCTATTAAAGAGAAAGATTCTATAATCTCAAGTATAGACGAACATTGTGTTAAAATCAGACATGCAGATATTGACATGTACCATTTTGATTGCCCTTCAAAAGAGTCTACTTCTCTAAAATGAGAAACAGCTGAAAAAAGTAAGTTGGTTTTAAATCTTATTAGAATCCAAGCTGATAGATTTAATCGATTAAAGAAACATGTCAATGGTCTTCTTGGTGTAATTAGAGACTGCAAAATCAAAGAAAATACTGAAGACTGTTCTTCATGTGTGACTCTTGAAGCAAGCCTCATAAAGGATGCTTTTGAAATAGAACGTCGCCTGAATAAACTCTCTATTCAAGGATGCTCTAGGCAGTCTAATACATCAATTGTATCTGCTACGACAGTAAATGCTCCAGAAGAAAAAACAGAGTCCCTTCCAAGCAAGGAAAATGTGTCAGTCTCCTCTGATCAAGGAAATCTCACATCACATGGAAGGAAGAAATATCATGACGAGAATGTTGAGACTGAACTAACTAATCACGGCTGTGATCCGAAAGTATGTCACTTTTGTGAAGAAAAAGGTTCTGTTAAACTGAAAGGAAACTCTAAGTTGAATAAAAATTATATTGTTCAACTTCAACGCACCTTAGACCTAACCCTCAATGGTGTAACTGACATTCGTATGTCGAAGCCTATTGGTTTTCATATGAACCCTGTGTATGCTACCAGGAAGGTCAGTTCAATGAGTTCCTCAAATATTAGGAAGCATAACAAAAGTCTTGACAAGAATCATCTAAGGAAAGATCAAGTTGTTTTCTCTGAAAATAACACTTCCCTTGATTTAAAGAGAATTCTAGAAGAAGGGAAAAAAAAATTGATGATACGAGAAACAACCTGATAAAGATGATTCAAGGGTATAAAGAAATTGTTGACAAGTTGTCATCCTCCTCAAGTCAAGACTCTTCTGGTAATAATTCAAACTACGTCTCATATTTTGATGATAGTAAGTCTTATGATAATTTCTCAAAACAAAAGGAGTCTCTCTCAAAATTCAGAAGAAAAAAGAGACTTGATCTTTGATACAATCCCTTAGATGAGCTCAATCACAAGGATGGGAACTTGCTCATAAAAATCCTGCTGAGCAAAATGTGTAAAAATTAGGTGTACTTTGGCAATTTGCATTTTGCCTAGTTAAGCTCTAATCTTGTCGTTTATAGCTAAACTAGTGCTAGCAGACAATATTGCCTAAAAGTATTTGTCTTGTATTGTTTTCATGTTAATTATTTTATTGGGGTGCACTGTGTTCGGATAAGTACACGGTTTACTTTATTGAATGTAGAGTTTGAAAACCCTAAAAGTCCTTTCTTAAAACAAAACCTTTAAATAACCGACCTATTGAGTTACATAAGTTCACTCTCGCATACTCTAGGTCATTATTTGGGTTATCAAGAATGTCCTCTTCTTCATCTCTCTATGGTGTTTTTGCTAAAGGATTTCTTGAGAAAGGTTTTGGTGTTGAATCAAAAGGAAGGAAGAAAAGAACTCTTGTAAAAGATGGTGCACCTAATGCCTCATGCTTTTATGCCTACTCACATCAAGATGTTGAGAATGAGGATATAATAAGAGAGCAAAACTGCAACTTGTTGATATAATAAGAGATCTTGGTGTGGTTAGAAGTAAGTTGGAAAAGGTTACTACTGACCTTGGTCTCATGAAGACACATGTTAAAGAACTTCTCAACAAGGATATCTTCTCGGAAGAAGCAGTTGACGTGAATCACAAGCTCAAGGATCTCGAAACCCATGAAACTGTCAAACATGAACTTTAGTTTGTGATTGGGTTCTACTATATATTTGAGATTATTATGACTAGTAAATCTTCTATCTTTTCTATTTTGTTTAGAAGAATAACTAGTATCTTGGAATATCCATGATTGTGATTACACATAGCTATATCCAATGTTTTCATCTTCTTGTTTTTAGATTTATTGGTTTAAATTCTAAACTTGTTTGGAAGATGATGGTTGCAGTATTAATCTTTATGATTTTTTATATTGCAATATTTTGATGGGATATGTGTGTTTACGTCCGTGAACTTGATTGTCCCATATTTTGTCAATAGTAAAGTCGTTCACGAATTGGTATGCAAATATTGATAAAGGAATGAATGGACTTTTGGCAAAACACAAAAGTTAAGCCTATATTGTGAATTATTAATGTAAGATAGGTTAAAATCTTTTGTGATTCAAGGATTAAGTCTATTATGTCACATTGTGATGGAAATATAGAATAAATCCTTATTTTTGTAATCCACGATATAGAGCTTAATTGTTTCATATTATTATGTATTACCGTGAAGGCTCCATTGTGTATCTTATGTTGAGCACGATATGACTAAGTCGATTTTTTTTATTGGCATGGTTGATTGTTCCATAAGATGCTACATGTTGAGCATTAAGAACTAAATTAATCAACTTGTGTGGTTATTTAGTTTGTATTCCATGAGTTCTCTCATGTTGAATACATGTACGGTTAAGGTTGTCATTTCCTATGATAATCTTAGTCGGGGTTATAATCTCTTATGTTGATCCCAAATGAACTAAATCAATCATCTTGTGTGATTATTTAGTTAGCACTCCATAGATTTTTCTCATGTTGAGTGTGGCCAATTAAATTTATTACTTTTGTGATTAGTTTAATTGTGTATTTAATTCTCCATAAGTTTACTTTTGTTGAGCATATTTGGTCAAATTAATCTTGGTTCGCCTTGGTTAATATGATTAAATATTTTTTGTTAGATTCCAAATTCATACTTGTATGTAATTTGTTGAGTCTAAATAAATCCTTCTTTTCTCTTGAAATTAAGGTCGCTCTTGTTGTTCCCTTGGAAATGACATCTTATGGGGGAGTGTTCTTTTGAACTTGTGCTTAATTGCTAAATCTTTGTGCGGAGTGCGGCTATGGAATTTTGTAGGGGGTTATCTTGTATCTTTATGAACTCCTTGATGAATGCATTTAGCCTCGGCTTTATGATTGCATCTAAACAAGATGATAGAACATTTACCTTTGGTCATGAAAAATATCTTGCGGAAATTTCATTAGGATCCCGTTCTTGTACCTTTGCCAATTTTATTGACAAAAAGGGGGAGAATTAATTGTAGTTCACACTACAAATACATATGGATTTCGGATCATTATGTAAGGGGGAGTGGTTTCCATGTGAGATGGAGTATTGACTAAGGGGGAGTGAAGCATCACCATAGTATTGTTGTTGAAGTTGTGATACAATTGGACTTTGACGTTATATAATAATACTATGACACTGTGTAACAATGATTGAGAACCGATGCTTTTCTCATTGTTATAGCTACGGATTTTCAACAACGATGATACTAAAATTACAACCTTTGGGATCATTGGACTACTTGGAAGTGACAAAGATTTCGAGTATTATTGAAGATTAGGCATGTGGAATAGGAGCTACAAAGTTTATTTATATATTTTTTGTATTCCATATGTATTAATAGTTTTGCCACTAAAATTGACAAAGGGGGAGATTGTTAGAGCACTGCTCGGTAAAACTGGCATGCGTTGCTATCTCAAGCATGTTTGTCAATATTAGTGATCAAAACTATATAGTCTTGATTTCTAGTCTACTATAGCTAAAGTCTCAGACTAGGATAGAAAGTGTAATTGAGCTCAAGAACTCCATGGAGATCATCATACAAGACGAAGGACTACTCAAGGAACCAGTGGATCTTCATCGACTAAAAGGTATGTGGAGACTTGAACTTATCTATCACTCAAAACTCTATCTACTCTATCTCCTATCTTGAGACAAAAGTCGTTTATCTATATAGACTAAGAATATGCACATGTGACATTTCAATCTGAGTATATCTTTCTTATCTATTTCTCGAAATGGGTGTTGGTAAAGCTTTCGCTTTATCCAAGTTCATCTTTGCCTAGTGACGAAAGTCATGTTATGTTTCAATCATTTTGGAAATCGCTCTGACGAAAAATAGTTTGTGAATAACAACTATATAACGCCCTCTGAGAATGTTTCAATGATTAAAATGAGAGTTTAGACTATATAACCATTGGGGGATATAAGCATTGTTGCGGCAACACATATATGTATTAGTCCTTTGCACTTGAACCGAAGTTTGCGAACTTTGTTGATCAAGTGGAACCGGAAGGTAAGAAGCAACTCAGTCCGCGAACTGGTGTAGTTCTCGAACCAGAGAATTTCTGCTGAAGTTGTAGCTCATGTACAGTCCGCGAAATTACGGAAGCTCTCGAACCCGAGAATTTCTGCTGAATTTTATAACTTCAACCAGCTAGCTTCAGTCCGCGAACTCAAGAGGTTATGTCTGAAAACGTTGTTCGTGAACTTATTCTAAATTACTAAGGAATGCTTTTTCAAACCATTGCTTTATAGTTCATGATTAATGATTCCAGTGAATCACATCGTTTTTGATTCAATTGTGCCTCTTGTAATACTTGGGATCTCATAGCAATTGAACAACTCTCTAACTAGTTTATTTGATTCATTTGGACTAGTTATGGTGAAGAAGAATATGGTTGATATGGAAGTTATCATTTGGCTAACCATTTGGTTGACTAATAATGAACCAACCATTGTACACGTTTGGGTACGGTTATACAAACCCAAAACGTCAAGTACATATGTGTATGGCAATCTAAGTTTTTGATCTAACGGTTGAGAGATATTAGCTTGTATCTAATCAGGTTTTCATCTAACGGTGAATATTGAATGCTTTGTTAGCAAGCTAACATTGATTGCAAACCCTGATTTGAAAGACTATATAAGGAGAACTCTAGCCATTGGAAAAACTAATCCCCATACACTTTTCTTGTGTGATACTAGTTTTCTGTAAGCTAGAGTCGATCTCCATTAACCCTTGATTTTTCTCTCTAAATTCGGGTTAACGACTTAAAGACTTCATTGGGATTGTGAAGCCAGACCGATACTACTTTTCTTGTAGTTGTGTGATCTGATCTTGCTCTTTCTATCGTATGAGTACAATTATTATAATTGGCTCTAGATTTCTATCTCCGATAGGCAAGTGTTGATGGTGGTCTTTAGTTTAGGGTTAAAATCGTAAAACGCTAAACCCTAGCAGACATTTAAAACAAGCATTTACTAGGCGCATTAATAAAAGCTATTAATATGTCCCTAATAATTACCAGGGTATATTTTTACAAATTAGGGTTACGACAAACCAAACCCTAATTCCCCCCACGTGCCAATGGCAAATCATGCCAGCCACGTCTAGTCCAAGCTAGCCACGCCATGCCAATCGCACCGTGCCATGGCCCTAGCTATGCTAGCCGCATCTCGTGTGCCAATGGAAAATCATGCCAGCCACACCCTACCGCGCCAAAACATGCCAACCATGATAGCCGCACCCCGCGTGCCAATGGAAAATCATGCCAGCCACGCCTAGCCCAAGCTAGTCGTGCCATGGCCCTAGCTATGCTAGCCACACCCTGCGTGCCAATCACAAATCATGCCAGCCACGCCTAGCCCAAGATAGATGCGCCATGCCAATCGCATCGTGTCATGGCCCTATCTATGTTAGCCACATCTCGTGTGCCAATGGCAAATCATGCCAGCCACACCCTACCGCGCCAAAGCATGCCAACCATGCTAGCCGCACCCCGCGTGCCAATGGCGAATCATGCCAGCCATGCCTAGCCCAAGCTATCTGCGCCATGCCAATCGCACCGTGCCATGGCCCTATCTATGCTAGCCGCATCTCGTGTGCCAATGGAAAATCATGCCAGCCACACCCTACCGCGCCAAAGCATGCCAACCATGCTAGCCGCACCCCGCATGCCAATGGAGAATCATGACAGCCACGCCTAGCCCAAGCTAGTCTCTCCATGCTAATCGCACCGTGCCATGGCCCTAGCTATGATAGCCGCATCTCTTGTGCCAATGGAAAATCATGCCAGCCACACCCTACCGCGCCAAAGCATGCCAACCATAATAGCCGCACCCCGCGTGCCAATGACGAATCATGCCAGCCACGCCTAGCCCAAGCTAGCCGCGCCATGCAAATCGCACCATGCCATGGCCCTAGCTATGCTAGCCGCATCTCGTGTGCCAATGGAAAATCATGCCAGACACACCCTACCGCGCCAAAGCATGCAAACCATGCTAGCCGCACCCCGCGTGCCAATGGCAAATCATGCCATCCATGCCTAGCCCAAGCTAGATGTGCCATGCCAATCACACCGTGCCATGGCCCTAGCTATGCTAGCCGCATCTCGCGTACCAATGGAAAATCATGCCAGCCACGCCTAGCCCAAGCTAGCCGCGCCATGCCAATCACACCATGCCATGGCCCTAGCCATGCTAGCCACGTCTCGTGTGCCAATGGAAAATCATGCCAGCCACACCTAGCCTGAGCTATTCGCGCCATGCCTTGGACCTAGACACACCATGCACCCATGTACAACCTTTGGCCCTATATGCCAAACCACGCCATGCTACGCCAAGGCATGCCATGATAGCCTGGCCATGCCGCCGTCCCTCATGAAATCTTCCTGAGTTTTGCTTTCAGGCATTTTTGCCTTCCCGAACGAGTTCAAAACCTAAATCTCCCCGCGTAAGGAGATGGGAAATTCTTTTCCGGTTGATTTTAGGGGTGGACCATCAAAATCCGAGTCCAGAGTACGTTTCTACTATAACTTGTATAAATAGGTCTCACCTATTTCCATTCGACAACAAGTTGATTCGGACAAGAGAACACTCAGAATACTTACCTGCTAGGTCCCCTCATGAGCTCTCGTAATTTTCTGAAAACAAGTTATAGAAACCCAATTGCTCTTCCAGAATAAACTATTCTGGTCCCTCCCCAAAACCAACCCATTCTCCTCCTCTTTGTGACCGAAGCAAGTCTGGAACGGCCATTTCTTGGTTTAGGCCGGACTTGTATATATAGATCTCTCGAACCTAAAAGTGCTCAACGTGCATCACATTTGTTTAGGGTTTAAACCAGTTTCTCACTCACCTACCGAATTTACCGAAATCGGCAGAAGCTATTTTCACCTATAAACAATTGGCGACCACAGCGGGAGGATTGATCTATCGGTTACAATGTCAATTTTTGACTGTCAATATTGTTCTTCAACCCATGCGTCAAGATGGTAGGAGAAGGCGATTCACTCCGACTCAGTCACTCGACGACTCGATTATCAGTCATGACACAACAAGGGATGGCTGGGGACTCCCCAAGGGTTAGAAGCAAAACGGTCCGCCCAGGGATTGATGGCTCGGTCATTAGACAACTCAGCAACGATTCGGAACACTGGGGACTTCCCTCAGCCATGTTTTTCGAAAAACTTGGTCCTTCGCCCGGAAAGTTTATTTTCATCAGAAGACCTGAGAAACCGAGTAAGTCTTATTCTGGAAAAATACGTGGTCTGCTTTTTCAAGTTTGATAAAACCTATAACCATATTTCATCCCGTGTCATCTACTAAGACACGGTTCCATGGCCTACTTGGGACGTGCGCATCACTTTCATTCAAAGCCATTTCAATTCTAAAACATTTATCAAAAAATATATAATCAAAAATTGTCAAGGTAAATTTTGTCCATCAACCCCAGAAAACCAGAAAATCAAAAACCCGGCGTCTCTTTTTCCTTTCAAAAAAAAAAAAAAACCTAAAGGTAAGAGGTCCAGAAGATAGATATACATTCAAGGAAATATTTCCAACAACGGCTTGCTCCTCTTGGCGAAGGCCTCCTTTGTGCTCTGGAGGGCTGCCCTTTTCAATTTCAATCGCCGGCGCAATTTCTTGAATTCTGCTTCCTGCTTCTTCACCGTATCCGCGGATGGACCTTCGACTGTTTCGCCCAGCAACCTTTCAGCAGCAGAGATACCTTCAACGAACCAAGGAATGTTGAATTCGAAGCCCATGCACATGTCACGATGGAACTTCCATCTCGAGATTACATCCTCAAAAACCGTGTAACCAGTCACGTTGCGCATCTCATCAATCGAAGACAAGGCCACCTCCACACACTTGACCAATGCATGTCGACTGGTGATCTTTTTAGTCGTGGCGATATGACAATAGTTCTCCCAGATCTTGGTGTATAACGTCACATATCTAGCCGGCACGTTGAAGCCTCCAATTAGCACATGGCCTGGGAAAGGGACCAAGTATGGAGGGTTAAAGATGGCGCCTGCAACTGAACCAACAACTGGCAGGAGATCCCTAACTACAATTTCACCCCCCGAAGCGCCCTCCTCCACCTGAGTCGCGGCGGCACTCTCAAGACAATGAATCTCCATGTTCAAATTGCTGGCTGGTGCAGTTTCCGCAGTAGGAAACATGTTTACGTCTTCGCTCTGATGGTATTCCCCTTCAATATCATCCTCAAGAGCCGTTTCCTCCTAAAAAAATAATCAAGATTTAGTTTTCTGCAAAAAAAAAAAAGAAAAAAAAAAGAGAAATCATATGGAAGGAACTCACCGATTCAGTTTCAGATTGACCAGACAAAGATTCAACACTGCTATCGGAAGAATTGCTCTCACCACCACCAGACTCGGAACTTTCATCCTTCTCAGATTCTTTATCACCATGGATAGGCTTGCCCTCGCAATCCTATGTCTCTAAAAGCGATGTTTTCTGGCTGCTTGCAAGTCTGGAAAAGGCGTTTGTGTTGCTGAAACCCTAGAAAAAAATACAAAGACGCCTTCTCAAAAAAAAATAATGAAATAAACAGAGAAAGGGGGAAGGGAATATTAACGATCCAAGATAAGTTGAGAAAAGAACCACACATACCCGCATATTGGATGAACTAAAAGACGGCAAAGCCGTGGGATCCGACTGGAAACCGCCAGCACGATTCTTAGATCTTCGCTCCTTCACTTGGGGACTGTCCATGTCTGGACCGACAAATTTTCTTTTGGTCGAAGAGATATCCCTCAACAATGGATGTTTCACTAAAACCTCGACGGAAGGCCTACCACAGGTATTCTTCACCACAGACTTCAAAAATTCCTGGATAACAAGGAATTCATCCTGCCAAAACGCGTTATATTTGGAGGTCGTTGACGGACTCCGCTCCCCTAGAAAAGGCAGACTTTTACCCGGAACAAGAACACTAACATCAAGAACAGTCGATAACAGAGTTTCTTGAACAACCGGCTGGCAAGAAAGTGGGACCCCTTGGTCAAAACCCATATGCCGAGCAGCCCTATCAATCTTATAAGAAATCGCTTTGCAAGCCCCTCGGAAAAAAGATGGCACGTGACCAGGTGTACAGCTGAGCATGAATACTATCTCTCCAACGCTCAAACCCTCATCATCAAAAGACAAAAACATGTTCGAAATGTGAGCGAAGGTACTAACTGAGTCATGAACGCATGCACCAGATCCTATGGATGAAAATTAACCGCATACGAGTTGTCAAGAAACTTAATCAATTTCAGACTGGTTTTTCGGCGCCTGTTCGACCAACGCAGTATTCTAGAGCCGCCCTAGGACTCAGGAAGTATGGCCAATGGTTTCGGTGTATACTTCGCGAAATGCTCCCACAACCATGCCTAGAGAAAGGCGGCATGAACGTATGAATTCACCTTCATATGACCATTCGAGGCGCGCATGTCCGAAACCAGCTGGTCCAAGTGTGTATACAGGGAACCAAGAAACAAACCACCGAGGGGAAGAACGACACCCTTTGCCAATTTTATGGAAAACTTGATAAGTCCATGTCTTATTTCTTTCTTGCCCGAGCCGTCATCAAAAATATCTCTGGATATCTAAAGGGCCAAGAATACCGCAACGTGAAGCGTACTATTCTTCTGGTTTGTCTCTAACGCGTCAGGAAATCACTGGCACACCCACCAGTCATAGAAGCACTTCATCCCATTATCTTTCATAATGAACCCCTTTGATTTCGAAATTAGAGCGGCGTGCATTTCTTCTTCATCAGCGGACAACTTAACATCAAGATTTCAAACCACGGGAAGGTTCAGCAGTACATCCACACTTTCCAAAGAAATGGTCATCTCGCCACACCTGCATACGGACGTATGAGTGTCCGGGCACCATCTGGAAACAAAAGCAACCAACCCTGGAATGTCTTTCCTAATCTGAAGCACTGCAGAAGCCGCAACAGCACCAAAAATCTACGCCCTGGTCAAATTGGTCTTTACAGTTTCCTGATCCATCATGAATTGTACCCATTTTTCAAAGGAGCGTAACGGACTTGCAGGGATTTTAAATTCGATAGGAGAGGCATGATATTCTTCCCTCTGAATGCAAAACATAATTACGCCTTCTGGTTGAGCTAATCGATTTTCTCATTCACTCTCCGAACCGGTCAAGACGATTGGCATGTATTGAGGATGGTTCCTCTTAGCCGTGGCTGATGTTGTGAAGAACTCGTCGTCTATTTTTGGCTTGGAGTTACTCACATCTTTCGATACCACAGAAGCAGTTGACATATTAACGAAATTCTCTTACGGTGTCTTTCACCGCTGCGATAACTACAAATGAACAAGAGGAGCAGGAATTATTACACAAAGTATGCAGGAATCATTCTTACTAGACGCAAGAGAGCCACTCTGGGCACAAGTCAATTGGTTCCAAGGTCTTTTGTAAATTTTTTTTTATTAATAATGGGGCTGGCATACTCTACATCACGACTACACGCAACCAGGAGACTCACGCCCAGCCAGATAGACGCGTCCAACGACCAAAACAAAGAGCAAACCCTAAAAAACTAGGTTTTCATGAAGGGACATGGCAATCACCGTCACGCACCTTCCTTGCATAATGAGAAGGGGCAGTCAATGCTACTATGGTGTTCACGCCAATATTAATACAGGGTCATGAAAAGGAGCGCCTACACCTAAGGTTTACACCAACAAAAAAAAGGGAGAGGGAAAAGCAAAAGAAAGGTGTTTGAAGACATACCTAGGGTTTGCTCGTCTGCTCCTCTATACTATTGTTGCGCGGCTGGAAGAATGGATAAGTATAAAGAGGGGAAGCCGGTCCTCCTTTTATATGGACATAATATGTGGGAGTTTGAGCGAAGAGAGGATTTCCTATTTTGATCCAAGAAAGGAAAAGATGAAACCGGTCCCGCGCCGAAGAATGCTAATGCCATTGTCGTGTCTCCCCTTCCTGCTAAAGCCGCATCGTGCCAGACCGCGCCTCGCCTTGCCATGGTCCAAATCGCGCCTCACCTTGCCACGGCCCAGGCCAAGCCACCACTTCGTTTTGCCACGGCCTCACCACGTCTAGCCACCACTTCGTTTTTCCACGGCCTCACCACGTCTAGCCACCCTAGCATGCTCCACCATACCACTATTGTGGCCAAGACCACGCCTCCTCTCGGACCTTTCAAAGCTACCCACCTTCTCCGCCTTCCGAGACCGCTCCCTTTTGCCGTGGCCACCAACATGGAAAAACAAAACTCGCCCTACCACTTAAAAGGTTAGTCGGACTCTCCTGACCATCTTTGCAATGATTTACGTTGTCTGTCACCATCATATGCTTACCCCGCAACAAGGCACCTGTTTCGAGCTAAGCAGGGGACTTAGTGTTGATGGTGGTCTTTAGTTTAGGATTAAAATCGTAAAATGCTAAACCCTAGAAGACATTTAAAACAAGCATTTACTATGCGCATTAATAAAAGATATTAATATGTCCCTAATAATTACCAGGGTATATTTTTTCAAATTAGGGTTACGAAAAATCAAACCCTAATTCCCCCCATGTGCCAATAGTAAATCATGCCAGCCACGTCAAGCCCAAGCTAGCCGCGTCATGCCAATCGCATCGTGACATGGCCCTAGCTATGCTAGCCGCATCTCGTGTGCCAATGGAAAATCATGCCAGCCACACCCTACCGCGCCAAAGCATGCCAACCATGCTAGCCGCACCTCGCGTGCCAATGGTGAATCATGCCAGCCATGCCTAGCCCAAGATATCCGTGCCATGCCAATCGCACCGTGCCATGGCCCTAGCTATGCTAGCCGCATCTCGTGTGCCATTTGCAAATCATGCCAGCCACACCCTACAGCGCCAAAGCATGCCAACCATGCTAGCCACACCTCGCGTGCCAATGGCAAATCATGCCAGCCATGCCTAGCCCAAGCTAGCCGCGCCATGCCAATCGAACCGTGCCATGGACCTAGCTATGCTAGACGCGGCCCTAGCTATGCTAGCCGCACCCTGCGCACCAATGGAAAATCATGCCAGCCACGCCTAGCCCAAGCTAGCCGCTCCATGCCAATCGCACCATGTCATGGCCCTAGCCATGCTAGCCACGTCTCGTGTGCCAATGGCAAATCATGCCAACCACACCTAGCCTGAGCTAGTCGCGCCATGCCTTGGCCTAGTGATGAGTGCCAAATATTGCATATTCATACACCTTTTCATTGGCACTTAACTCATCTTTCGCGCTTCAAAGTCATATATTATCCCAAATTCTGCATTTTTACCATTTTCAAGAATAAATATTTGTATTAATTAATTTTGTGTTTTTAAGTACTAAATAAAGCTTGGAAGAATTGAGAAGACAAAAGAGAAGAAAGTTGGAAGCGTTGCAACCCGCTCGCGCATCAGTGGAAACCTGTTTACAAATTCATGGGATTAAACAACCCATGATCCAAAACCAAAGACCCAAATCCATTTCCACCTCACCCCCATTGGATTCTTTCCAAAACATCCACCTCACCCCCATTGGATTCTTTCCAAAACATCCACCTCACCCCCATTGTATTCCATTTCATCCATCAATTAAAGAAAACATGTTTTGTTTAATTGTTGAGTGGTTGCTACTGATAAATTTCGAATCCAAGTGTTGAGAGAGTTTTTGTGTATAAATAGAGAGGGTTGTTGTGTTGAAAACTCATCCAAGAATAGCTTGTTCATGTTAGTTTATCAAATTTCAATTTTGTTGTAATGTTCTTCATGTTCTAATTTCATTTACTAGGGTTTAGATGAAGCCCTAATCTCATTGGTATGTATTCATATCTTGTATCTTGTTCTTGAAAGTTTAGAATTGTTTAAAGATATAATTTAATCCAAGTTTTTCAACATCTTGCTCTCACAATGTATGCCATGTATCCATTGTAGTTAGAATATCTCTATGTTGATTATGCTACAACTCATGCTTAACCAAATATTGATCTTTAGATTAGTTGTGCTTAATTAGACAATTAATGCTTTGGAGAAATACTTTAGTTGTGATTAAATTATCCATTGGAGAAACACCTTAGTTATACGGTAGACTTGAATCTACTATAAGGACAAGAATAATATTACAAGTTGAATGCATATGATAGGTTATTGGTGGATTTGAATACCCTAGTATCCATATTATCATTGTTTACATATCTTGTTATTTGCATCTTTTACTTTTATTATTTCAGTCACTTGAAAATTATATCGTCGTATCGACAAAATCAAACCCCTTTTGGTTACTCTCTGAATCAGGATTTAGAATCAACTTCTACACTCTCCAAGTCTCTGTGGTTCGACCTGTGCTTGCCCTGTGTTGCTTGTCGACACTGTGCACTTGCAGTATACACAATAGTAGGTATCTTTCCGAGCCTACCACCTAGCCACGCCATGCACCCATGGTTAACCTTTGGCCCCATATGCCAAACCACGCCATGCAACGCCAAGGCATGCCATGATTAGACTGGCCATGCCGCCGTCCCTCATGAAATCTTCCTGAGTTTTGCTTTCAGGATGTTTTTCCCTCCCGAACGAGTTCAAAACCTAAATATCCACGCGTAAGGAGATAGGAAATTCTTTTCCTGTTGATTTGAGGTGCGGACCATCAAAATCCGAGTTCGTACTAGTGAAGGGAACCAATTAGGGTTTCTAAACCAAATTGAAGCCAGGCACCCATCAACGGTTGCCCTTCAATCCCAGGAGCAAATCCTGGCCGTATAAAGTCTCCTCATGACTTTAACCCTAACTTGGTCACGTACCTAGACAAGATATCCGCGCCATGCCTTGCCATGGCCCCTCATGTCGCGCCACCATACTGGCCTTCTCCATGCGGCTTCCAAATTGAAGCCAGGCGCCCATCCACGGTTTCCCTTCAATCCCAGGAGCAAATCCTGGCCGTATAAAGTCTCCTCATGACTTTAGCCCTAGCTTGGTCACATACCTAGACAAGCTAGCCGCGCCATGCCTCGCCATGGCCCCTCATGTCGCGCCATCATACTGGCTTTCCCCATGCGGCTACCAAATTGAAGCCAGGCGCCCATCCACGGTTGCACTTCAATCCCAGGAACAAATTCTGGCCGTAAAAAGTCTCCTCATGACTTTAGCCCTAGCTTGGTCACGTACCTAGCCAAGATAGCCGCGCCATGCCTCGACATGGCCCCTCATGATGTGCCACCATACTGGCCTTCCCCATGCGGCTACCAAATTGAAGCCAAGCGGCCATCAATGGTTGCCCTTCAATCCCAAGAGCAAATCCTGGCCGTCTAAAAGTCCCCTCACGACCTTAGACTCGAAACCATAGCTTGGTCGCGCACCTAGTCCAGGCTAGACACGCAATGCGCCCATGGCAAACCCTTGTATCCTCACGCCAAGTATAAACACACCCTAGCCGTGCCACCATGTTGGATCTCACTACACGGCTACCAAAACAAAGGCGTGCAATGATCAACGGTTGCCCCTCCTCTCAAGATGCAACATCTCGACCGTCGAAGGTCACCTAGATAGAAAGTTCCCCAAGCTCGACTTGCCAAGCCACAACAACGTTTTACATGTTTTCCAAAAACATTCGAGACATCAACACAAATAGGGGGATTCTCTTTGGGTATTGGTTTGGCGGTCTACAGTGTGCGGCGTACACTACGCCCCTCATAAGGAAGTGTCATAAGGGTGAGGCACCTAGTAAATATGGGAGTTATGTGGGAAACGTTCATGGGACATAAAGCCGTGAGTTAATAAACTTTATGGACATCAATTCCATAACATTAACAGTTTCATGAAAATCAATTTCATGCGTTAGCTACTTTATGAGACATCAAATCCATGCATACGGTTACCACCTCCTCCCATTTACTCCTCAATCCTTAATGAGACCAGAGTACGTTTCTACTACAACTTGTATAAATAGGTCTCACTTATTTCCATTCGACAACAAGTTGATTCAGATAAGAGAACACTCAAAATACTTACCTGCTAGCTCCCCTCATGAGCTCTCTTACTTTTCTGAAAACAAGTTGTAGAAACCCAATTGCTCTTCCAGAATAAACTATTCTGGTCTCACACTCTCCTTGCTTCCCTCCCCCAAACCAACCCATTATCCTCCCCTTTGTGACCGAAGCAAGTATGGAACGACCATTTCTTAGTTTATGCCGGACTTGTACAGATTGATCTCTCGAACCTAAAAGTGCTCAACGTGCAGCACATTTGTTTAGGGTTTAAACCATTTTCTCACTTACCTACCGAATTTACCGAAATCGGCAGAAGCTATTTTCATCCATAAACAACAAGATAAAAGTAGTCACAAACATCTTCGTCTCATTGTTTGTGATTCCTCAATAATCTTCTTCGTTGCGTCGATTAAGTTTATTATGAGGTGATTGATGAAACTGAGATGTTCTTCTGGAATATAAGTCTGGTTTTATCAATTGGTTCATGTTCACCTTGATTTATCAAAACACGGAACAAAACTTGTAGGTTTATTCGTGGGAGACAAATTTATCTATTACCTGTAGAATTTTCTGTGTGAGGCAGATTTGTTTATTAAAGTCTTCGACTTTGGGTCGTAGCAACTCTTGGTTTTGGGTGAGATCATCTAAGGGAATCAAGTGCGCAGTATCCTGTTGGGATCAAAGGCGTAGGAACATAAATGTACCTTGGATCAGTGTAACATTGGTTGGGGTTCAACTACAGTCCAGACCGAAGTTAGATTGTCCTAGGATAATGTTTGTGGCGGCTTAATACAGTGTATGTTTAATCTGGACTAGGTCCCGGGGTTTTTCTACATTTGCGGTTTCCTCGTTAACAAATTCTGGTGTCTGTGTTATTTCTTTTCCGCATTATATTTTGTTATATAATTTAAATAATACAGATTGTGCGTTGTTCAATCAATTAGAATATCCGACCATTTTGGTTGTTGATTTAAATTGATTGACACTTGGATATTGGTCTTTGGTACCATCCAAGTTATCTCTCTTTGATTAGACTCGCGAATCATATTTGCTTGAGTAAATCAAATTGAGAGATTGAGATAATAACTCCTTGAGATATTTTTTATTGATTGAGTCTTGTTGATTCTCTAGAAAACAACTCGGAGTAGTCCATACAAATTGCAAATCGAAATATTGGATGGTGTTGTTAGACCCCCGCTTTTTCAGTTTTGTTCCGTCTTTTGATAAATCAAGGTGAACAGGAACCAATCAATAAAACCATACTTATATTTCAGAAGAACGGCTCAGTTTTATCAATCACCTCACAACAGTCTTAATCGAACTAGCGAAAAAAGATATTATGGAATCACAACGATGAGACGAAGATGTTTGTGATTACTTTTATATCTTGCCTATCATAGATAGAAATCTCAAGTCAATTATTACAATTGTACTCGTACGATAGAAATAGAAAAATCAGATCACACAACTACAAGAAAACTAGTATCGGTCTGGCTTCACAATCCCAATGAAGTCTTTAAGTCGTTAACCTGGTTTTAGAAGAAGAAAACCAAAGGTTAAAGGAGAACCGACTCTAGCTTAGCAAACTAGTATCACACAGAATGTGTGGGGATTGGGTTTCCCAGTTGCTAGAGTTCTCCCTTATATAGTCTTTCAAATCAGGGTTTGCAATCAATGTTAGCTTAGTAACAAAGCATTCAATATTCACCGTTAGATGAAAACCTGATTAGATACAAGCTAATATCTCTCAACCGTTAGATCGAAAACTTAGCTTGCCATACACACATGTACTTGACGATTTTGGGTTTGTGTAACCGTACCCAAACGTGTATAATAGTTAGTTCAATATTAGTCAACCAAATGGTTAGCCAAATGAAAACTTTCATATCAACCATATTCTTCTTCACCATAACTAGTCCAAATGACTCAAATGAACTAGTTAGAGAGTTCTTCAATTGCTATGATATCTTATGCACTACACAAGACATAATTAAATCAAAAACGATGTGATTTACTCGAATCGATTCATGAACTATAAAGACATGGTTTGCAATAGCATTCCTAAGATAATTTAGATAAGTTCACGAACACCGTTTTTAGACATAACCACTCAAGTTCGCAGACTGGGATCGCGGACTCAAGTTAATCTATTGGAGTTCACAAACTCCAGCAGAAATTCTCGGGTTCGAGAACTTTTGTCAGTTCGCGGATTGAGTTCGTGGACTGAAACCGAGCTACAACTCTATAAGAAATTCTCAGGTTCGAGAACTACGCACGTTCGCGGACTGAGTTCGCGGATTGGGTTGACTCCTCAAGTTCCGGTTTCACTTGATCAACAAAGTTCATAAACTTCGGTTCAAGTTCTAAGGACGTATACATATATGTGTTACCATAACAATGTTTATATCCCCCCAATGGTTATATTGTCTAAACTCTCATTTCAACCATTGAAACATTCTCAGAGGACGTCATAGAGTTGTTATTCACAAACTAGTTTTCGTCAGAGCAATTTCCAAAGTGATTGAAACATAACATGACTTTTGTCACTAGGAAAAGATGAACTTGGCTAAAGAGAAAGCTTTACCAACACATATTTCGAGAAATAGATAAGCGATATATACTCATCTCGAAATTTCACATGTGTATATTCTTAATCTATATAGTAATATGACTTTTGTTTCAAGATAGGAGATAGAGTAGACAAACTTTTGAGTGATAGATAAGTTCAAGTCTCCACATACCTTTTAGTCGATGAAGATTGCCATGGAGTAGTCCTTCGTCTTGTATGATGATTGCCATGGAGTTCTTGAGCTCAACTACACTTTTGATCCTAGTCTGAGACCGTAGCTATAGTAGACTAGAAATCAAAACTTTATAGTTTTGATCACTAATATTGACAAACATGCTTGAGATAGAAATGCATGCGAGTTCGACCGAGCAATGATCTAACAAAGAATCTTTTAGTAGTATCGCTAGTGGGAAATTTATTTGTATTGTTATTTTAGTTTCTGATTATTAATTTGATTGACTTAAAGTGTAGTTATCGTTTCTCTATCAAACATGTTACTCCATGGTCTTTTATTTTGATATATAAGGTCACTCATGTTTGTTTGAGGATTGACTATACAAATATATTTGATTTGAGATCTAAAGATAATATTAATGATCATCCAACATTAACAGACTATGTTCGACATGTGATCGATCGTCAGTAGTAATCAAGTTGTTTGAGCGGGAAATACTTTGATGATTGAAGACTAAAAGAATTTATTTATTTGGTATTCTGATATTTTTTGATACTTCATGCATACCGGGATCTAACAAGCAGTTTATTTTGATAGACATCAGACTTGTGGAAAGATCATGAAAACTGGTTACTAATTTTTCTTCGTAGAACTGTTTGAATAGAGCATGCTGATTGAGATAGATTATTGTTATAATCTTTGTCTTGGTATTGATCTTTAATCAGATGTGGTTATTGGAACAACTTAGTCCTTTACTATTGCGAGTTACAATCCAAAAGAGTTGAAAAGAAGAAGTCTCCACAACAAGTGAATTAACTTGAGATAGTGGACTCTATCTTGGGGTTCACGTGTGAAAAAGCGGGGGTCTAACAAACACACACAATATTTCGATGAGCAATCTGTATGGAAAAACTCCAATATACTTTCGAGAGAATCAACTAGACATTTAGACTCAATCTCAAGAAACGTATATCCAAGAGTTATATCTCTGTTTCACAATGTAATTAGCAAATCAAACAGATAAAAATCTGTGAGCCTAATTATTATGTGAAACAACTTGAATGGTACCAAATACGAATGTTCAGGTGTCAATTAATATAATCAACAACCAAAGGTTAGATTCCCTAATTGATTGAACTATGCACAACCTGTGATATTTATATTATATAACAAAATATAATACGGAAAAGAAATAACACAGACACCAGAAATTTCGTTAACGAGGAAAATGCAAATGCAGAAAAACCCTGAGACCTAGTCCAGATTTGAATACCACATTATATTAAGCCGCTACAGATACTAGCCTACTACCAAGCTAACTTCAGATTGGAATATAGTTGAGCCCTAATCAGTCTCACATTGGTCAAGGTACAATTGCGTTCCTTATGCCTCTTGAACCACGTCGTATTCTACGCACTTGATTCCCTTGGATGATCTCACCCACAACTAAGAGTTGCTATGACCCAAAGTCGAAGACTTGATAAACAAATCTGTCTCACACAGAAAAGTCTATTGTGTAGATAAATTTATCTCCCACAGATATACCTATGAGTTTTGTTCCATCTTTTGATAAATCAAGGTGAACATGAACCAATTGATAAACTGGAGTTATATTCCCGAAGAACAGCCTAGTATTATCAATCACCTCATAATAGTCTTAATCGATTAATGAAATAAGATATTGTCGAATCACAAACGATGAGACGAAGATGTTTGTGATTACTTTTCAATCTTGCCTATGGGAGAATAAATCTCGAGTAAATATTAAAGAAGATAGTACTAAATCACGATATAAAACAGCAAGATCAGAAAACGAAACTACAAAAAAATAGTTGGGCCTGGCTTCATAATCCCAATGAAGTCTGTAAGTCGTTAACCTACACGGTTTAGTGAAAAACCTAAGGTTAAAGGAGAATTGACTCTAGTAGCAACTAGTATCACATATGATGTATGGGGATTAGGTTTCCTAGTTGCTATCTAGAGTTATCCTTTATATAGTCTTCAAATCAGGGTTTGCAATCAATGTTACCTTGGTAACAAAGCATTCAATATTCACCGTTAGATGAAAATATAATTAGATTCAATCTAATATCTTTCAACCATTATATCGAACTTAGCTTGTTATACACAAATGATATGGACCATCATTTAGATAAAGTTAACCGTACCTAAACTGTACACTTAGTTGGTTCAACAATAGTTAACCAATGGTTAACCATATGAGCACTTTCATATCAACCTTATTCATCTTTATCATAACTAGTTCAAATGACTCAAATGAAACTAGTTAGAGAGTTGTTCGATTGTTTATATTTTCATCGAAGTATACAAGGCACATTTGAAGCAAAATCGATTTTGATTCACTCGAATCATTTCATGAACATTATAGCCACGGTTTACAAAAGATTGCATTTATTTTATATATATATAAATGTATTAGTTCATGAACAAACCTATTTTAGAACATAACCTATTGAAGTATGCAAACAGGTATGCATACCTAAGTAGCCGGACTGATTTTGGTTACGCCAGTACGGGTACGGGTATGCATACCATTTTACACTTCCAGACTCTAGCATAAATTCAGGGAACTTGAACTTCCGCCAGTCTGCATACGGGTACGCATACTTAGTTTCCAGATTTCCAACAACCAACCAGTACGCGTACGGTTACGCATATCATGGTTCCCGGTTTTGGACTTTACACAAATGTGAATACACACTATGTTTATATCCAATCATGGTTAAATGTTCTAAACCCATCATTGAAACATTCCTGGAAGACAACAATAACTATCTCACACAAACTATTTGCTTTAAAGAAATTTTCAAGTGATCGAATGATCAATACGAAACATTCTGAGTTTACATCAAATGACTGTCTCACACAAATCATGTAAGATATTACTAGGCGATTTTCACATGATCATCTTTTGACTTTCGTCAAGAATAAAAGATGAACTTGGTTAAAGTGAAAGCTTACCAACACATATTTTGAGAAATACATAAGCGAGATAAACTCGGTTCGAAATACCAAATGTGTTTAATTGTAGTCTATATAGAAATATGACTTTTTGTCTCAAATAAGAGATAGATTAGATAGACTTTTTAGTGATAGATGAGTTCAAGTCTCCACATACCTTTTGTTGATAAAGTTCCACAAGTTCCCTTGAGTAGTTCTTCGCATTCATTCGATAAACGTCGTGATGTCTAAAGCTCAAATATTTTTACTATCCTAATCCGAGACTTAGCTATAAGTATAAGTAGACTAGAAATCAATATTTATAGTTTTGGCAACTAAAATTGACAAACAAGCTTGAGATATCAACGCTTGCAAGTTCCACCGAGCAGTGCTCTAACAACGTGCATTGACCAGATTAGTTATAGGCGCAGGGATAATGAAGGAACTGAGTAACGAGCTGTTTAATTCTGAGAGTTTTCATAACTGGACTATGTCCCGAGGTTATCCTGCCAAGCAATTTTCCTCGATAATAAATTCATTTGTATCATGTTAGTTACTTTACTTCCATATTATAATTGTTGCATTTATAACTAAAGTAAATACACTCGTATGTTAATCCACTTGGTATGCGATTTCATTGTTCGATTTCAAACATATAACTATATACCAAGTTAACATCTTGTTGAAGTTGTCTTTTGGCAGTTATTTTTTCTGTAAGATTATATAAGGTGTGTTTATAGTAGGTTGCTACGAAAATATTATGGTGTACTTGGTACCCTCGTCAATTCAGATACCCTTGAGAATTGATTTGGGGACCTATCATAGGACCGATCCCATACTTGGTATTTTTGAAACCTCCATCTTAATTGGATGAAAAGCCATGCAAGACTGGATTGAAAGTTTTATGTCTTGAAATATTTAACACATGTTTTAACTCTAATAAATTATTGTTCAAATACGTTAGAGCATCTCTCGATCGAACTCACAAGTTTTGCTATCTCAAACTCGTTGTCAATGTTAGATGTACAAAACTATATCTTGATTTCTGGTTACTAAAGTCAAGTCTCAGACTAGGATTAGAGTATGGTAGTTATATATCAGACATCACTAAATAACCATCAAATATGGTAGTTATATATCAGACATCACTGAATAACCATCAAAAGTCCCAGACTAGGATTAGAGTATGGTAGTTCAGTATCGGACATCACTGAATAACCATCAAAGATCGAAGACCGGAGAACAAATGAACACATTTTCGAGAATTTCATTAACAAAAAGGTATGTGAAGATTGACTTATCCTATTTACTCACTCTATTTACCATTCTATCTTATGAGACTATGTCATATGATTTTAATAGATTTAATATTTCAAAGAATAAATTTCGAGTTCGAGTTCGAGCTTGTCTTGGTTAACGCTCGAAACATGATTCAAGCAATGGATATTCGTAGATCCTTAACAATATTAGTTAAAAACAATTTATTATTCAAGAACTATGTTAGAGCATTGCTCAGTCGAACTCACAAGTGTTTCTATCTCAAGCTTGTTATCAAATTTAGTTGATCAAAACTATATCTTGATTTTTAGTATACATTTAGTCAAGTGAAGAACTTCATCAATAAATGGTAAGTGAAGAAAAGGTAAGTGAAGATTGAACCACCTATTTCTCAATTTTTTTCCTTTTTATCTATGAGATAATGTCGCATGACTATATTAGATAGTACATGCATAATAGAAATTTTGAGTCAAGTTTATCTTGAACATCGTTCTCGAAATATATTCGACTAAGCTTAAGAACATTTGTTCATACCTGATGAATTTGGTTAAGAACAATTTATTGGTCATGATCTAAATTATGATTCAAGATTTAATCATTTGAAAATATCCTGGAAGAGTGATACGTGTCGTTGATGTTATTCAGGAATGTTTCGAATTGATTCTTAGAGAGATATAGAACTACTGTAAATCTGGATACAAGAAAGTATGCATACCAGTTTACATACTGGGAGAACTGTTATAAGTCCGGAGTCGCAGTACATGTACCCAATACACGTACAAGCGTAGCTATAGTTCGGCAGTTACTTTTTTGTACGCATACCCGGTATCCATACTATCAAAAGTATGTTGATTCGTGAACCAGGAAGGTACACATACCTAGTATGCAAACCTGAAAAGATATGTTGGTTTCTAAACCGTAAAGATACGCATACCCAGTATGCAAACCGGAAAAGATCTATGCATTCCTAAACCTTAAGGGCACACATACTCGGTAGACGTACTATGATAAAAATACTCATGAACATGTTTACAATACATGTACTTATCACGTAGAATATTTTCAGATGCATCAGAATTATTTCTATGAGATAATCGGCATTTGAACAACTCTCTAAAAATACTATCTAGATATGTTTGATCACAAGTGTGACTCAAGATTAAAGTCTTAAAGTGTTATATGAAAACGGTTAAGCTTGTCATTCAACTGGATAGTTTCGTCTAACCTTTCATGAACAAGTTATTGTACACGGTTCAGTTATGGTTCATCCTAACCAGAGTGTATATTATGTTATGTTAATCTCAAGTCAAGTTTTTCATCTAATAATGATTATTGATTGCTTGATTCCAAAGCTACCTTAGCTTAAATCCAAAGCAACCTTGACCTTGAATGTCTATATAAGGAGAACCTCTAACAACTGTGATCTTTGAATCCCTGATACTATTCTTGTATATCCTAGTTGTAAATTAGAGTCGTTCTCTCCTTCAAACCCTTTTAGGGTTTAGTGAATAAAAAGACTTCACCTACGGATTCGTGAAACCAGGTCCAACTATCTTTATCTTGATAGTTCGTGTATCCTGATTTTTTTATGATTGTTGAGCTTTGCGCCAATAAGCATGATATATACAAATCACAAAAAATCTTCGTCTTAGACTTTGTGATTCCACAAATTTATACTTGTGAGGTGAATAATAATCTAGGCTACTCTTCTGGAGTCATAAGACTATATTTTGAGGTTTACTAGACTTTGTCTATCGCAATCGATTTCCTATCTGACCTTTATCTTTGATCAGACGGAAATCACATATATGATTATCTATGGGAGATATATTGGTTTAAAGTCTTCAATTAAGTTGAAGAAACTCTTAGGCTGTAAAGGACGTCAGATAAGGGAATCAATTTCGCGGAGTCCTGCCGGGATTCAAGAGGCATAAGGAGCGCGACTATAACCAAAAAAAAATTGACAGTTTAATTCGGTCTCAACACATTCCAGTATGATGTTATGATAGTAGAGTATGTAGCGGCTTAATACAATTTTGTGTTCAAATCTGGACATTGTTCGGGGGTTTTTCTGCATTTGCGGTTTCCTCGTTAACAAAATTTCTGGTGTCTGTGTTATTTATTTTTTCGTATTATATTATTTATTTTTATAATCGAAATACGTAAATCAATTAAAGTAGATATATCCATCCATGTTTGTTGGATACAACTTGATTGATCTTGGATATTGATCTTTGGAATCGTCCAAGTACTCTCACGGAATAATCAGGTTCACGTACGGACTTGTCTCTATTTACATTCTGATTGTGAGAGAATGAGATATAAGCTCTTCTTATAATTCCTGATTGAGATTCATTAAGCTGTAACTATCAGAATTGTAAACGAGTTTAGTACATACAGGTTACCTAAGAAAAAGTTGGTGGTGTATTTTGGTACCCCCACTTTTTCGAATTATTTATGTTTCAAGTTGATCCTTTAAAAATTTCCCAAGCAACAGTGCATATTGTATATGGATATTGAGAATGTTTCAAATTAATTAATTGAGAAAAAAAACTGTTTGGCGATAGGTAAGCATCCTTGTATGTTTTACAAAATTCAGACTGAGTTTCGCAGATTGTAGAAGTTCTCAAATCTAGGCTGCAAACCCTTTACATCTGAGTTCTGAGATCAGGTAGGTTCGCAAACCCCTACCATCTGACTTTCACGAATTACCAAGGTTTGCAAACCCTTGTGGCACGACTTTCGTAAACTACTAAGGTTTTCAAACCCTGTTTCCAATACTGGTTTGCAAACCCTGACTTCGTGAACTTTCATAGGTTTGCAAACATGTCCATTTCCAGTATTAACATAAGTACATGAACTCTTATATATTATTATGTTTGGGTATAATACTCATATACACTTCTAAGAAAAATTAATTTACAAAATCGCCCGTGGTTGTGGATCATTGATTAAGTCTTGAGTGTTATTGAACATCGTTAGTGCTTGTAAGTTTAAAGACTACTTAGCCTCTATGAACCATCATTATGCATGGTTCCAAAACCCTAGACCATATGCATATTTTTTGTGTAATTTCAAGGAAGACATCTCACATGGTTACTTGAATTCCTAATAAGAATTTCATATAAATTGAGAAAGTGTTTAGTTGAGATTCAAGTATCCCTAGATTGAATTCGAAGCTACCTGGAGCCTTAATTCAGAGACTCTTGTAATAGGATTTCTCAATCCCTGGTACTATTGTGTCCCAGTTTTTAATCTAGAATTTAGAGTCGTCCTTTATAATCTGGGTTTCCTCTGAGAAACATAAATGGGTTACGACTACGAAGACTTCATTGAAGGATTCGTGATGCCCGGTCAGACTATTTTTTACCAGATAGTTCTTGTATCCATATATTGTTCTCATAAGGTTCTAGTAATCTTGGATCAGGAACGAGATACATAGAATTCATAAAGTTCTCTTTGTCCTAGACTTTGTGATTCCTCAAGATAAATATCTGAACTCTTTTTTGATATGTTTGGATTGTTCTTGAGAGGTGGTTAGTAATCTAAGCTTCTCAGCTAACTGAGTGTAACTTTTCCAGATTTGTGAGGTTTCCAGCTTGTTGTCAATGTTAGTTGTACAAAACTATATCTTAATTTCTAGTATACTAATATCAAGTTTAGACTAGGTTTAAAGGTTGGTAGTTGAGTATCAGATATCACTGAATAACCTTGAAGATTGAAGACTGCAGATCAAAAGAAGACATTGGATAACTTCATCAACAAGAGGTATGCGAATAATGAACCATTCTATTTACTCACATGAATTACCATTCTATCTATATGAGACTACGTCATATAACTTCTAGTAGATTTAATATTGCAAAGAAGAAATTTCGAGTCAATCGTGTCTTATTTAAACATCTCGAAATATGATTCAAGCAATGAATGTTCATAGGTTCTTAACAATCTTAGTTTGAAGCAAAGTTTTCAAGAACTATATTTGTGTTATATGGTGGAAATTACCCATGCAATGATAATTAATATCCATGGCATTTGGGAATGTTTCAGACATCAAAAGAGAGTTTCAATAGCTTACTGAAATATGGAATCAGTGAAGGTATACGTACCTAGTACGCATACCATAGACATATGAGGTTCTGGAATGGGAATGTACACGTACCTTAAGAGTTTGAATTCGCGAATGGGGGAAAATACACATACCTAGTATGCGTACTGTATTGATCTGAGTTCGTGAACAACCAAATGGTACACATACCTAATACGCGTACTACTGGTCCCTTAATTCACGAATTGGTTATGGGTACGCATTCAGTTTCAAATACCTACCCATTGCGAATTTGCAGATGCTTATATACTATTTTAATAAATATGTTTAACATTACTACAACTCTCATAGACACCTCTAAGACATAATTGATCACCAAATCACTTGTGTTGTGCATCATGATTCAAATCTTAAGTATTTAAACGAACATGATATTGCTTATAAGGTCAAAAGGCATATTTTCCGAGAACTATAATTATACACAGTTCCGGTACCCAGACCATAACTTATATTCTTCTACGTAATTTTAAGACAAGTATTTCATATGTTTACTTGAGGCCCTAACGATATTTTCATCTGAAAAGAAAAAGTGTTTGCTTGAATCTCAAGTTATCTTAACTTTGAATTCTAAGAAAACCTAGTCTTGAAAATCTATAAATAGAAAGACTCAATCAATTGGGAGATTCAATCCCTTACATTTTTGTGTCCTAGTTTCTGCTAAAGGCGCCCTTTATTGACATAGGTTTCCTCGAGAAACATAATTAGGTCTACGACTGAAAGGCTTAACTTAGGGATTCGTAAGGCCAAGTCCTACTATCTTTACCTTGATAATACGTGTATCCTGGTCTTAAGTTATCTTGAAGAATGAGATAGATAGAAATTGCAAATTTCTCTTTGTCTCAAACTTTGTGATTCTTCAAGAGAGATATCTGAAAAATTATTCTTAAGTAATTATTTTAAGGTTGTTCGGTTAAGAATTCATGCTTCCCATCTAACTGAGTGTACGTGTTCCAGATTTGTTAGGTTTGCTAGCTTTGTCTATTGCAAACATATTTCCAAGTCTTCACTTAGGCTGAAGCAACTCTTAGGTTGTAAAGGACGTCAACTATAAGGGAATAATTGCATAGAGGCGTGCAATGTTTAAGAGATGTAATGGGCACAATTGCAGTTGAAATTCTTGGAGGTGAATTCGGTCTCAACTACATTCCAATCCTAAGTATGATAGTAAGTCAGTGTCTGTAGCGGCTTAATATAGTTCTTAACCAAAGTGAAAACACGAGGGTACCCAAATATACCTCAATCTAAAACTTTTCCACCTATAAGTCCTTTTCCGAAAGTGATTGTCTATGGACTAAGTGGAGAAAATACACCTAATCAGTTCACACTTCGTGTGATAGTCTATGGATATGAGATCGAGACAATACAACAATGAAGTATGTTTACTTGATAATAGGTTTGGACTTAACCAAACTTTAGGGATTATCTATCAAGTAAAATATGAATTAATGTGTAAGACCCCGATATTCGGTAGTTGTTGGTCGAATGGAATGTAAGTAATGATTTGTCCTTTCCTAACACCGAGGCCTAATGGGTTCACTTGACTGAGTTGTGGGAAATTTTTTTCAGTTAAGCGTGCTTGGGCGGGAGCAATCCAGGGATGGGTGACCTCCCAGGAAGTTGTTGCTGGATGACCGCAGCGATGCCCATTGAAAACCCCACACTGCTGGATAACCGCAGTAGCTAAGTGGGGACAGTATCGGTGGAGGAACGGGTCATTACATAACGTTTGTGTGATTTACTTTAAATTATAATAAACACAATTATAATTGCGAAAAATAAAAGTAAATGACACAACAGGATTTTGTTAACGAGGAAACCGCAAATGCAGAAAAACCCCGGGACCTAGTCCAGAATTGAATACTCTTAGAATTAAGCCGTTATACAACATCAAACCAACTTTGTATAGTTGAGACCAAGCAACTAAACCTATAGTTCATCTAGTTTCCTTAGTATCCTTGAGCCTCCAACTTGCAGTAAGTCACGCACTTGGAACAATTCCTTTGGTTCGTATTCCAAACAGTAAAGGAACAACAAATCTGTTCGGTAACAAATATTTTCAAACAAAGTGATATGATTTTGACAAAGGCTCTTATGTTTAACCAATAAACTCCTTTGTCGGGTCCTTAGATCAATCTCTCAACAACTATCGAAGTAATTGTTAGAATATGCAATCAATACTATTAATCACAAAGAAGTGTATTGATGCCGATCTACTCAACTAATTAATCCAATCTATCACAAGGATAAACTGATTATAGTTGGATCCCTTCCCAGCCGAAACAAGTATTGTGCACACCAAAGATTATGAACCCAAAAAGTATTTGTCTTTAAATATTCTTTAATCTTCAATCAACACCCGTACACAATCAACTTGAATATCTTGTGATCAATCACACACAAAACGGAGTCTGTTAATGTTGGATTATCACAAGACGTCTTTAGATTTACAAACAGTCTAAAGATCCCAGTCGAAACTTCGATCTAGTTTGAGTGAATCTTATATCAAAAGAGAATATTCTCAAGCATAAACAAACTAGGTGCAATCAAATTTCAACCACCGTTGGTCAATCAAATCAATCAAAAA
This sequence comes from Papaver bracteatum, assembly GCA_023529315.1. Classification (NCBI taxonomy): domain Eukaryota; kingdom Viridiplantae; phylum Streptophyta; class Magnoliopsida; order Ranunculales; family Papaveraceae; genus Papaver; species Papaver bracteatum. The sequence continues at coordinate 1,573,106 of JAJJWX010005012.1, forward strand.
CTAAAATAAACTGCAATTATCTAGTTTCCCACCAACGGTACTAATAGAACTTGTCAATCCCAATGAAGTCTTTAAACTGAGCGGTCGTAAGAGATTTCACCTAATTAAGTTACTTTCCTCTCCGAATAGGCGGCTCCGCCAGTAACAACACAACTAGGTAGTTTTGCTGGCTCTGAGGATTAGTTTTCTAGGATTGAAAAATTAAGTATTTATAGACTAGGAAGTTTGGACACCAAGGAATTTCCAAAACCGAATATTCTTATAGATATGCAATAAACACAAAATCGGTTTTCATAACTCCTGGAAATGCATTGTCCAAATATTGACCGAAATCCCAATAGAAAAATCTATAATCAGTAAATGCACATTTCTAATTATTATTTTCTAAAGATATGCATTTAATTGCTGGAGATTAAATAGCATATAAAAACTAAGACACCTTAATTAAAAGATTCTCAATTTATTCTGATCTTGGGATTCTCCTTTAGCTATTAAGGAATATCTTTGAATAATTAAAGATAAGAGTTATTGCACATGTTCAAAGTATGTCGACATCCTTACTTTGCAAGTTGTTTTTCATACTTACAATCTTGGAAACGATTTGCCACACTTCCAAACAAGTTTAAAATTGGTTTGTCTGAATTCCAAGAACTATGTGATTGATTATCCTATTAAATCACCAATCATGGGCTTAACGGTTCTACCAAAACAAGTTTCGGTTCTACCTCCATGTGAGTACTGTGCAAAGTCACACTAGTTACCAAAATTCGGTTGACTAGGTACTAGGATCGGTTCCCCACAACTTATGGTAACTACCTGTATTCGGTTGCACATGTCCATAGGATCGGTTCCCACAAAACTAGAAACTTGTTACACCCCATCTACTAAAAAATGTGTTGCACCTATTACAAGGATCGATTCCCCTCTTGTAAATTTGTTGCACCTCTTATTAGGATCGGTTCCCCAATTGCTAGATAAAAGTTGCCATTTACAAGGCATCGATCATACCATCTTGAGTGATTACTTAAGATCAGTTTCACTAATAAAAGTCATACCAATACATAAGTCAGGCCTTGTGAATAGTTTTACCAAGCTACATAAACAAGTTTATGAGCGGTTATACTAAACACACATATTGGTAATTCAAAATAGATTTGAAATGAATAACAATACCAATAAGCCTAGGGATTTCCCTTTCGCTTTACAAAACGAGTTTATGAACTTACTTCCTTTAACCGAATGTAAAACATTGTTTCTTAGGATGAAATATTCACTCATACCCATACATAATCACAATAGCATTCATATGATCATGTCGATGTATTATATACAAAGTTTAATGGTTAAGAAATAAATCTCGTATTGTATTCCTTAATACTATGTCTAACTAGAGTATCATACACAACTTCACAGTTATGTTTTCAATATGCATGACTTGAAAGATATGTTAGGGAATGAAACCGTTCAAGTCAAATATTACTAACCTCAATAGGAAGGATGATGTTTGTCGTTGAAGCTCCATACTTCTTCACATTCTTCAAGTCTTCATGTAATACTTGTAAGTCTCATATCCTAATACTTTCAAGCTAACCTATATGAAGTTGACTCTAGTATATAATCAAGCGACTATTTAAAAGAGTTTTGATTCACTAAAATATGACAACCAAACTTGACATACCAACGCTTGGTTGGTTCAACCGAGCTATGCTCTAGCACAAAGTGGAATCTACACACCTTTAGCATGAGCATTTTGGTCACATCAATTGTCGCTTACTTGGCAAAATCATTAATAAATAACTTGTCTGGGGAATACTCAAAGTCAATGCCAAGGTTGATGGTATCTGTGGTGTTTGTCAAAAAGGAAAACAAGCAATAATTTCACATAAATCATCACAAAAATTTGCCACCAAAACACCACTTGATTTAATTCATATGAATCTCTTTGGCCCAATCCAGCAACCTACTTTTTTAGGGAAGAAATATGATTTCGTAATGGTTGATAATTACACCTGATTCAATTGGGTGACACTCATAAGAATAATACCCTAAGTAAATTTAAGATTATTGTGAATAGAATCCATAATGAACAAGGTCTCAAACTAATGAAAATCAGGAGCAATCGTGGAACGAAATTAAAAGATAATTAGGTATTCGATTTATGTGGCACATTGGGTATAATTTAACAATACTCACCAACTATGACTCCACAAGACAATGGAGTTGCAGAAAGAAAGAACATGAATGTCAAAGAAATTTCCAGGGTAATGCTCCATAACAAAAATTTACCTCTAAAGTTTTTGGGAAAGTTGTCTGTACAACATGTTACTTGATCAACAGAGTATACTTGAGGTCATGTACCCTGAATACTCCTTACGAGTTATGGTATGGCAAGAAACCTAATGTGAGTTATATCTGTATGTTTCTAAGCAAGTGTTACGTCCTCATAGATCAAGAAAAAAATTGGAAATTTGATTCTAAATATGATGAAGGAATATTCCTAGGCTATGCCTTAGTTATTCACGGGTTTTTAGTATACAATCCCCGAACTAATTTCATGATAAAATCATCAAATGTTATTATTGATGGTTTGATCAATTTTCATTATGATAACACTCCTACTGAATTGCCTCTTATAAATAAAATTGAAAAACTCAAAGAAACACCAAAATTAGTAGAAGTTGTACGAATTGTTGTTAATCTTGATGAGACTAGTGATGAGAAGAAAATCCCTGAAAATGGGTGTTTCTATTGAAAGAACCATTGTTCGACCAAAGCGGGTTTAAAAGGATCATGATACCAACAATATCATTGAGGGAACGAACTCTACGGCTAAAACGCGAGGTTATCTTCAAGATATATGCAAATTTGCATGTTACTTATCGCAAGTTGAGTCCACAAACATGGATGAAGCTCTGAATGACCCTACATGGGTTAAACATATGCATCATGAGTTAAATCAATTCAACATACAAGATGTTTGGAACCTTGTCCCTTTCTATACCAATAAAAATATTGTAGGCACCAAGTGGATATTTAAAAACAAGTCAGAAGAATTCATAGTGGCGGTTCGGAATAAAGCAAAACTTTCCGTTTAAGGATATTCTCAAATCAAAGGAATTGATTTTGATGAGTCCATACGCTGCTATTAGCTCATGCTCGTTTTCTCAAGATTAAACTATATCAAATAATGGACGTGAAATCCACATTCTTAAATGGATATCTTAAAGAAAAGGTTTATATATCTTAACCTAAAGGTTTTAAAAGTCCAGAAAATCCCGGTCATGTCTTTAAGCTCAATAAGCCATTATATTGATTAAAAAAACACCTAGAGCTAGGTATGAAAACCTAACAATTTCTCTTCTTATCAAAGGTTTCTCAAGAGACGGAGCTGATAAAGCGATATTCGCCAAATTGAGTGCCAATGATTTCTTGATGCTCAAATATATGTTGATGATATCATCTATATATCAACATCCAAGAACTTGCTGATGAATTTCAAACTTCTTTTGGTGAAGAGTTCGAACTGAGCAATCTTGGAAATGAGTCTATAAATTCAACAACATAAGGATGTGATTTATGTTTCTCAAGAGCATTATGCCAAGGATCTTGTCAAAAGATTTGTCCTTGAAAAATCCACTCCAAAGCTCACTCCCTTTTCATAGATGGAAAACCTCAAAGTGATAAGAAAGGTGTCAAAGTTAATCCAAAACTCTACAGATCCATTATTGATATCCTCTTGTACTTAACGTCCACGAGACCTGATATTTTTTTTTCCAGTGTAGGTTGTTGTATAGGGTTTCAAGAAGATCCCAAAGAATCTCAGATTGCAGTTGTAAAAAGATCATTGATATGTTAAACATACTATTGGGTTTGATCTATCTTACACCTTTAACACTAACACCGAGCTTACTGCTTATTATAATGCATACTACACAGGATGTGTGGAAGACAGGAAGAGTACATCAGGAGGATTATTTCACGTGGGACTAAATTTTGTAGCTTGGCATAACAAAAAAAAAAAAAAAAAAACTCACAATCCTTGTCAACGTGTGAAGCGAAGTACAATGCAGTAGGTTCGTCTTGTACTCAACCATTATGGATGAAAAAAAATGCTTACAAATTATGGAATAGATACTGGAACTATGAAGACCTTTCGTAATAAATCAAGTGCCAACTAAATCAAACCTAAACTAAGTTTTAGCACATATTTCAAGGCAACCAATAGATATAGAGGCACTAACTAACTGATAATATATTCGGTCGTTATGGTCGGACTCTATTATGGATTTTTGACCACATTCTCCCTGTTAGAACTCAAGAACAAAAAACGTTGACATAATATCACTTTATCAGAGATCTCTTTGAAAATGATATTGTCATAATTGAATATGTGCCTTCTGAACAACGATTGGATGATATTCTCACTGAGACTTTTAATACCCAGACGTTTAATAACCTTCGGGGGGAAATTGTTGTTTTTCTAGTTCATTAACACAAGATGGTTCTATTTACCCTAATTATATTCATATCCTTTAAAGCTTGGGTTTTAGTAAAGGAAATGTCTTCGTTCTTACTCTCCTTTGCTATTTTGTTAAGCATTGTGTGTCGGCTTCTTAGTATTTGTATAATATCCAGTTTCAGACTCTTTATATCATAAAAGTCATAGGACTATTATCATATTTAATTATCGAGCCTTGATCCATAAAGATGTGTCTTATGTTCAACATGTTATGTGACCAATTGAACCCGTAGGTATGATCTTATCATAATTTTCCTCGTTGCACCATATATAAGTAATTGACTTGGTCCCAACGCATCGCTAAAGGTGAGTCCAAAATGTAATGACTTTATGTGGGTAGCAACAGTTCTTATGCTCTTTGTAACAATTCTCCATGCATAGCTGACTCATAAGCAAGAGAGTAAAACATGATCCATGAGAATTTTTACATAATAAGCTAAGAAAAAAAAGTGTGCTAAGATTAACCCATCAATGTTGGTATTTAAACTTAAAAACAATGATTGAGTTGAATTAACAACACAAAATATCATACATATTTTAAGGAACATTATTCACCATAGTGTAACACGATAACCTTTCTCCATAGAATCATTTTTTAAAGGAAACTGAGAATTATTATAGTTTTTATTCCTACATTAGTTATCTTATGATTATGTATGCTTCTTTTGCTATTGTTTTATGAGGAACATGTTTTCTGATGATCTTCCATCTAGTATCCCCACTAAAAAGAAATAGTGTTTGGTGTTAAGATCTTTAAAAAAATACTTTTATATGAAAAGGTCGTTGTATTTTTCTCTCGAGAATGACATCAAATGGGAGAGTGTTCAAATTTTTAACTTGTGTTTAATTGTTATATCTTTGTGAAGACTGCAGTTGTGGAATTATAGGAGATGACTATACACCAAGGCTACGATTCCTGAATTTCATGTTAAAAAGAATTATCTGCAGAAGTATTGCAAAGCAAAATTCTTAGAATTATCTTCAGACAAGAAATAAATTTTCACAAGTCTGGGTTCCTTTAAGAAAAAATGTACATCCAAGGCACAAGAAGTCATGGGAAAAAATTCTTATTATTCCAAATATATACCTGGGGAACCAATCAATATTTTTTAAATCCAAAACCCAAACCCATCTCTCTCTTCTATCTGCTACTGAGAAGATGGCAAGTAGTTGGCTCACCTTTTCTCTCTCAAGTAGGAAGAACATCTTTGGTTCAACATGTATGACAAGCTATTTTAACATAACAAATGACTAATTTTATAATTCCTAAGAATCTCTGCCATCAAAATTGATTCTCACCTGAACAAATATTGGTGTTGAGATGATCAAAAGTCAAACAAGAGAAAGCTACATCTTTTGGCCATAAAGAAATCTGTAAAACAAAGAAAAAATGGGGATTAGACTTTAGAAACAATGAAATCACTAATCTGAATATGGTGACAAGAAGTGTTTGAAGACTTGTGAAGAATCCTAATTCTATATGGGAAAGTAATCTAAAGCAAAATATTTTTGTAAAACTGAGATCCTGCATGCTAAGCGTCCAAGTAAAACTTCCTGTGCATGAAATTGTATCTATAAATCCACAGAGAAGATTGAGCTTTTTATCTCATAAGTGGTGGAGGAAGGAAATTTCGTATACCCCTAGTGTGACATCTGGATTCCAAATAAAGGAGTTGCAACACCAAAAGATAATATAATACCTGATTCTAATCTCAAAGTGGCTGATCTTATTAACTAACAAACTAGAACATGAGATTCAGTAAAACTTTGTGCTTTGTTTTATCAATCTTTTGCAGAGAAGATTGAAGGCATACCTTTGACTCTTATGCCTACTAAAGATTTAAGGATATGGATGAATGCTAGAGATTGAAAGTTCTCTACAAAAATTGCATATCATAGTTCTCTGCCCAAGAGTATACATTATGAAGTATGACTTATGAAGCAAATTTTGGGCTGAAAAGCTCCCTGCAAGGATCAAACTATTTGTGTGGAAGGTCTTGAAAAGAGCCTCACCTGTAAAACTAATTCTACATCAGGGAATACTTATCTCAAACTTTCTTTGCGCTAGATCCAATTTGAAAGAATAAAATTTCATGCATTCACTAGTTACGTGCTCACAACCTAGCACAATACGGTTTACAAGTCATCAGTTTCAAGATCTTATCTTTGTTGAATGGATAAGATACTAGTTGAACTTGAATCCTAATAAAGATGTTTCTAATAAAGTTGGAACATACCCAATGATTATTTATGTTTTTTTTATCAATCTGGACTTGTAGAAATGCAATTGTTCATACTGCAAAAGTTGAAGAACCATCTTCAATTTTGGCTAGAGCAAAATCGATACTACTGGTGCAAATCAATAACCACACCTCTTAAAGATTTTTCATTAACCCGGACCTCTGAAAGCTCTGCTTGGATCTCTCCACCTTTTGATCGAATGAAGATTAATTGAGATGAGGCTTGGAATACCTCCTTTGAAAATTCATATATGGTGCCAACAACCCAAGTTGTTACCAAATTGAAAATTCAAAAAATGGTTAGGCTCAAATTACTGTGTCAACAACCCAAGTTGGCACCAAAATCTGGTGTCAACAACACAAGTTGATACCAACATCTGGTGTCACCACCACCTCCACAGCCGCCATCACCTCCACCACCTTCAAACCTAAATGAATTACATTTTATAAGATGAGGGTTATAATTATTGATGAACAAGGATACTTGTAAAGTCCATGAAAAAAAAAAGGGTATTTATTCAATTTCCATGACGATCAATCCATCATTTCGGTGGAAAAATCTTGCGGTCGACCAGAAAATACGAGACGTTGTGACGTGATCCATGATCTTCACGCTCTATACAGGGCAACGTCCCGAAAAGTCTCCACGGGCCGTTTTCGGTACGTTGTAGAATGGTTGTTTGCCGAAGTCCTTTTTGACAAAAAGGACAATCATGCTACAGGCCATTTGGTACATACGAGACGACTAAAAAGGTAAAAAAAAAAAAAAACGAAGAATAGTCCGATCCTTCTTTCTTCTTCTTCGTCCCCCCGCAAATTTGACCTAATCTTCTTCTTGTCTCTGACTCTATCTCTCTGCTGCTAATCCATGAAAGGAGAAGACGTCATCAACTTTCACCGACGTCTAATCTTTCTCCATCTCATCTCAAATTAGAGGCTCAATTCTCATCATCGATCTACTTTCATTCTCATTTTTTCTTCATTTTTATAAGATTTTCCGAATTGAAGAAGATTTGGCTGATCAATCCACAAATTCTGTGCCAGGTTTATATCGTAGGGTGGGTTTTGATAATAATGGTTAATTATCGGCTGTGATGAGACTGCCGAAGAGGTGGTGCGATTGTTGTCCTAGAGGAGGAGGAGTTGTAAATTGTTACTATTCGGAATGGGTATTAGTTACATATCTGTTTCAGTGGCGTGTACAGTTGGGAGTTTCTTAGGGCTACAGTGGTGTACACTATCTTTACTAGACAAGTTCAAATTAGATGGTTTAATTGCTGAGAATTATATACATTCTGAGAATGCTAATCATGCACTTGACTTACTATTGGGATCCAATCTTATAATTGCACTGTTGGTGAATTTCGTCATCAATCTATACGTTCTACTCATTTTATGTCTCAAGGTAAAATGATTGCCACTCATTTTTGTTGGTAGTTTTGTATTGGTATTGCTTTTGAAGAAAAATGAACAATATCCATTGATGAACCAAGTTTAATAGTTAATACTGTTCCTTATTTTGTGATGTGCAGGCTATTTTTTTTGTCCAGCTGCACCCAACTGAGATGCGAAAAGTAGTAGAACGGTGTGTAAATTACATTATATACAAGGTAATCTTGTTAAGTTGATTAGTTTTGGGTTCTCAGGCAACAGGCAAGCCAGTGTATTAGGATTTATATTGTCTTTGTTTTTCTTGATATGGGGCGTTGTTATTGGTAGTTCTTAGTAACGTAGAATATTCTCAATTCTGTTGTTGCTCAATCTACAATGTTCAATAGAATTTGGATAACATGATTTTGGTACTGATGGCTTGCTATATAACAACTTATGATTTTGGCAAAGGTTAGGATTTAGGAGTTACATGCTGTCTGTAAAGGTGCAGTCCATGTCAAATCAATTTGGACTTGGGCAGAGCTTCTGAGCAGGCCAAGCTCAGTACCTTGTCGCAGGAGTAATTTAGATATACTACTTAATAAGAGTGCCACCCTTTTCAAGGGAAGGAGGGCTAGTGCAGGCATATTTTCAGCTGTTGTTCATTATATTTTGTCTGGGATTTGTTACTAGTTTAAGAATTTGTCATCATCATTCTCTGTTATTTTGGTCTGTCACTTTATCTCATCTTCATGGTGGCAAAAAACCTCGCGATGTCCTGTTAATGGAATAATGATGGCAACTGTTGGACTTGGAATCGATGCTATCTTGGAAGATCTTGGAAAATTTCTGTGCTATTTATTGCATTTACTAATATCGTTCCAATACTTGTGTTGCATACTCCATGGATATTAACGATTATGCTATTAAGTCCTCGTTTCTTTTTCTTCCCCTAAGTCTCTTTTCTATCTAGAAGAAGAAAAAGAAAATCCCTACATGGCTACGAAGCTTCAAAAAGGTGAATATAAAAATGTATCAACAGTACTTCATGGAAATTTATATCCCTATCCGTGTCCTATGCTGCTGTTTAATAATTTTAGATTGAAAGTATATGAGTAGGTTATGCTATTTTGTGGAATCTTATCTGGCGGATAATTTGTTTTATTGATTAAAACAGGTCCCGTAAAGTCTATTAACCAATAGTTGTTGATAATGTTTATGTGATAGGGGGCGTTTCTTCCTTTGATTGTACCACCCACTGTTTCCCAAGCAGCATTATGGTCAACTTGGTTGACAGTTCTCTGTACCTTGAAGGTAACAAACACGTATACAATTGGTAAAATGCAAGTGTTCTCTGTAATATGTATATCTATCTTCTAATTCACCCCTAAATTGCTGGTACTTTTCCACAGATGTTTCAGGCATTGGGTAGAGACCGGCTGGAACGGCTGAATGCATCTCCTTCTGCAACACCATGGACATACTTTCGCGTCTTTTCTGTTCTGCTTCTTGTTCTATCCGCTGATGTCTTCTGGTATATTCCCTAATGCCTTGTTGTCAGAATTTCCATTTATTTATAGTTCTGTTCAGGAGTTTCTTTGCTTTTATTGCTTCTGTTTGACATAAATGTGTGGTGTATAAATAATTTAATTATGTATGATCACACAATCAATGCTTCTAGAACAACTCGGTAAAGGCCTAGACTTTCCATGCTCTATGAAGCGTTAAGACAAGTTCTTTAGCTGTTTAGCATTTGAATAATATAGGGGGCATAAAATGAAAAACAACAATGATTGATCAGACTATTTTCGAAAGTCTTGTTAAAGAGGAATACGTAAGACTGGTCTTTCGGAATTATGAGCATGCACAATTTCTACTGTAGTACCACGAAGAACTGTTGATATTATTTATTTGCATTGACAGTTAATGATCAGTGTAAACAAGAAATAATAGGGTAGTGCGATATTTACTTGCATGACAGTTAATGGTCAGTGTAATCAAGAAATAATAGGGCAGTGCAACTGTGCAGGTCTATCCCCATCTGCTAAAAACTTCTGAAATTGTTCAGTCCCGTGTCTGGATATATGTATTTAAAGTTACTATGAACTTTGAGCTGTCTCTTACTTGTATTTTATGCCTGCAGGTTAAGACTCTGTACCATAATATATAGATCACTGGGTTCAACTATGTTTTTGCTGTTATTCTTTGAACCTCTCAGTATTGCTTTTGAGACTGTACAGGTACTTCTTTAAGCAAATTTCAGTTTCTTGTTACATTCCTGATGCAGAAGCTTAGCTTAACCATTAAAACTGTTCATGTTCAGGATTTTAAACTTAGATTGGTGATATTCTTTCTATGCAAATTTCTGTAGGCTGTGATGGTGCACGGGTTTCAGCTCCTTGATATGTGGCAACGCCATTCAGTAGAAAGTAACACAGATTGCCAAAGCTCCCAGCTCTTTAGCAGATCGGTGGCAGGTATTTGTGTAATTTCAGTGTTCTGACATGTGGTGCACATGTATCTTGCACAAGAATGGTTGTCAAGACTTTGTCCTTTTTTTTTGACCCAAGGATCTTATCTCTCAAGTCTGTAACCTCTTTTTTCTTATGTAAGTTCTAAATTAAAATCTATAGGGTTCTTTCATGTCTGGTTCAACTGGTTTAGGTATGGCTTGTCACTGCTGTCAAATCAGAAGACTATTGTTTATAAAATGTGCATGCATGCTACATTTGAAGGAAAGTGAATGTGATAGCTTTTTACTAGCCCAAGGTCGAAACTATAAGGGAATCAAGGCATGTACATTTCACAAAAGAAATTAAGATACATCAGAACCTGGGGGTGAAAATGTTCAACCATACTAGTAACCAAAACAGTGTAGGAAATGGTATTTCTACTTGTTCGTACAGACCGAGATATGCATGCAAAACAGAACCAGGGACCACAAAACCTGAGTGTTCTGGAACTTTAGACCTTACATTTGTGGCCTGGATATTCAGATGAAATCTTGAAATATCATTTCTCTTTTCTTGCAATGGTGTAGGTTAATTTAGCAACACTTGATACAGTTGCATTGCTCTCTAGCAAAATTTTTAGTTTGTTGAGATGTTGTACCTACACAATTAACATTCAGATTTATAGGGTTCCTAAGTATTTTGGTGGTGATCTCGTTTCCTTTCTAATGAAGTGTCTTTGTAGGTTCTTTATTGGAATGGAAGGGCCTTCTTGTTCGGAACTGTGGTTTTGTCCTAGACATAATGACCTGGTTGATGGCTCTCGGTCATTACTTGCATATCTGGTGGCTTCACGGCATGGCGTTCCATCTAATTGATGCAGTCATTTTCCTAAACATACGCGTAAATGCTTTCATCCATTGTTATAATGTATCTGATCTGAAATTTTCTGTGTTATCCCCTGTGTGTATTCCTCCTACTTAGCTATTTAATTTACATATAAACAGGCTCTGCTAAGTGCAGTTATAAAAAGGATCAAAGGATTTGTTAAGCTGAGATTAGCTCTTAGTTCTCTTCATGGGGCACTTCCTGATGCGACATCTGAAGAGTTGCAAGCATATGATGATGAATGTGCCATTTGCAGGGTAAGCTTAGTTTCCCGTACCCTTTTTGTTGATTTTACTCTTACGAAGGTCCTCCAGAAGTGATGGATATGTGAAATCATAGGAACCAATGGCGAAGGCGAAAAAACTATCCTGTAATCATCTTTTCCATCTTGCATGCCTGAGATCATGGTACGCTTTACAATCATCGATTTTTATCTTTTAGGCTTTGATTTTTGCTCTTTTCAAGACTCTGAATGACTTTTGATGTGAAAGGCTAAAATCTGCATAACTCTGTTTTTTTTTTTTTTTGATCGATACAATCTGTATAAATATGTTTTGCCAATATCTATGGTTACTGACTTGAACTATCACATAAAGTGCCAACAAAATCCTGGCCATGATATCAAGGGCAGAGCCAACTAGGGCTGTGGGGGGTCAGTTGCCCCTTAATGGCAGCTGAGCCCCATATGTTTTAACCTCTCTCCCAAGCCTAATATAGGTCTTAACAAACTATTCTTTTTTATTTTATCCCAAGTTAATTTGCTCCCATGAACTCAACAATTGGTTTTTGCCCCCTCTGGACCAACATCCTAGATCCGCCACTGCATCTCATGTATGGTTGTCGGTTGATCATGTAAATGGAAAGTCGACCATTCACCTTTTGGGTCCTGTAGTTCTTGGTCCTTTCGCACTTACCCTATGCTGTAAAATTTTATTATCGCTCATCTCATTATCTCATTTTGAAAGGTGTATTGAAATACAGGTTAGATCAGGGTACGAACGAGGTTTATTCATGTCCTACATGTCGAAGATCACTATTTCCAGGCACACGTGAAAACAGTACTCACTCCCGTACTGAGGAAGCCTTGAATAATGAACATCTTGCCCGTCAAATAGGTTATGGATTGGACACACAAAATGCACCAGACCGTGTCCCGCCTGCAGGAACATTACCTAACCAACCACAGGCTCCTCCTGATGGTATCCCGTGGAGGTTCGTTTCCATGCTTCTGTGGCTCAGCCACTTCTGTTAACCTCTTTTGCTGTCTCTGTTCATTTATTATATTTTTTCTCTCCTTATATTTTAAAATTTCTGTAGAGTGGGGTTGGAACCAAATTGGGGACAACCTTGGCCAAACCAGGGTTCTGATGGTGCTGGTCCATCAAGTACTGCTGTGAGATCAGTTGGGTTAGGCAGAGTCCAGATGATGATGAGACATTTAGCATCTGTGGGTGAAACCTATGCCCAGACTGCCATTGAAGATACTGCTTGGGGTCTTTGGCCTACGCCACATCCCCAGGCTGCGTCCGGCTCTTCTGTTCTTCCTCCCCAAGCTGCTGCTGCTTTAAGCTATAATGGACATATTGGTGGTTTGCGCTTCAGGAATCCCACTCATTCTGTGAATGATAACATGTCAGCTATACTTGCCATGGCGGAGACTGTCAGGGAAGTGCTTCCCCATATTCCCAATGAAATAATTTTTCAGGTAAGATTAGTGGACTAGTATTTATAGGAATATAAAGCAAATACTCTTTTTTAATTTGTGATATCTTGTTAACTTGTACATTTTTCGTGCAGGACTTACAGCGTACAAACTCTGTCGCTGTCACTGTAAATAATCTACTTCAAATGTGATTTGTAGTCACTATACATACATAACCCCTAAACATCTTAAGATTTTGTATATATAGCGACATGTTTTGCCTGAAAATAATGATCACAAATTTGGTCTAGAAGTAGTGTGACAGTCTAGCCTAGTCCACCTTCAAATGGTCGGAGGTTTTTCCCATTTTCTTGATTTGGTTTCCAAATTGTGCTGTGATTGTCTCAAGGCTGGGTTTTCTGCGAAAGAATTCACTTTTATAATGCATTAAAATAGTGTAGACTGCAGAGATGAGTTTGATGCAATAAAAATGGATACATTTTGAATTATGAATTACAACTAGTTAAAACCCTGTTGTGTTGAATCAGTAACCTGGCCACATTACATCTATCAATACAATGTAGCTACAAAATCATCTTCCGGTACCGATCAGCCGGTGGTGCAAAAAAATTTTAGTCATTGCTCTAAACATTCAACAGCTATGACAACAGTAGCAGCAAATAAGATTCAAACAAGAACCAAAAAAACAAATAGCTTAAGACACAAACTGAAATTTACAAGAACATAAAAATCTTCAGCAAAATCTGAGTTACATAACCTTGCTGCTGCTGCAAGAACATGAACAACCGTATGCAGAACTGATGAGATCAATCAAGAAATAATAAGTTTTAATGGGACCCTGCATTGTTCAAATTCCTTAACCAATTCAACATCACTGAACCCTAAAAAGAACTGAGCAAGTCCTTGAAGATAAAGAGCAGATTGATAAACATCTGTAGCACTAATAATCTCCATCAAAATACTTCTTCTTAACCTATTAGCATCTAAAAACACACTTACTAATTCATCCATCTGAGCACATACATCACCACTAATTGCTTTCAAGATTTCATTCTTCCCTGTAGAATGAATCCAATCATACCCAACTTTATCAATAAACCCAGATTGTAATACCCTATACCGTTTCATAATCCCAGGAAGAATCGATCTTAACCCACATTCCAATTCTTCAACTTTACTGATCAAATTCGTTGATGGGTATTTCCAAACAAGTGGGTAATCTGCAGATTTTTCTGTAACCCCATCTTCATCTTCATCATCATCATCGCCGTTGTTGAGTAATGATCTTAAGAGATTTGTGAAGATACTAGGATGAAAATCACCAAACCAGAGAAAGGGTTTTTGTATTGAATTATGCCAAGTTGGGAAAAGAAGTTGAGAAACATCTTCAGAAGCAGCAAGATCTAGGATTTGGTAATAGGTTTGGAAATGGTGGTGGAACATCTGAACATGAGTTGAGAGTAATTCTGGTGGAGAAACCATTATTGAACGACTTAGTAATGGGAGAAGAGTATTCTTTAAGGTTGTAATCCATTCTTCGTAGAAATCTTTGAAAAGTCGAGAGCTTTTCTTGACACCAATCCATGATAATTTACTCATATTGATCTTCTTGAAAAGATGAGGAGAAGGAGATGGATGATTTTCTTTTTCTTGGTTTGGTTTTTGTTTTGCTCTGAAACAGAGGATATAATAATCAAAAACTCATCTTTTTCCTTTTGAGTTTGGTTTGTCAAAATGCCCCAATTTGGAGGGTCACCTTGAAAAATGAGGATAGGAAATAATCAAAAAACCAATCGTTAGATTTTCCGTTAGTGGGAGTTAAGTAGTCGAAATTTTAGGTACATTGTTCATAATTTAGGGTTCGGTGTTCAAAATGGTTAGATTTTCGTTAGTGGGAGTTAAGGGTTGGGGTTCATGGCTTAGGGTTCAGGGTTTGGGAATCAGGGTTTAGGGTGGTGGTGGTGGTTGTTGTGGTGGTGGTGGCAGCGATAATGATAGTGGCGGTGGTGGTGCGATGGTGTTGGTGGTGGAAGTGGTGGTGATAGTTTCAGTGGTGGTGGAGATGACGGTGGTAGTGGTGGATGTGGTGGTGGTGGTGGAGATGGCGGTGGTAGTGGTGGATATGGTGGTGGTGGAGGAGGCGGTTGCAGTGGTGTTGGCGGTGGCAGTGGTGTTGGCGGAGGCAGTGGATGAGGTGGTGGTGGTGGCAGCGATGGTGGTGGTGTTGGTGGCAGCAGTGGTGGTTGGTGGTTGTTTTTTTTGGTGGTGGTGGCGGATTGGGGAATTTTGACTAAAAGGATAAAAATGGAATTTCAAAACTTCATTAATTGGTCAAGATGCCCAATTTTGATCAAAATGCCCCAAAACTAACGGATTGGGGCATTTTGACTTATTTCCTAACGTCCGAGGCATTTCAACAAGGTGACCCCCCAAATTGGGGCATTTTGACTCTTTACCCTATATATATATGTACCAAAGCGGCTGCGTATGAAGTGGCCGTGGCCCGTGTGTTGGCCCCTGGTCAAGTGGCGCAGGCGCACAGCCAATGCGGCTACATTAGTCAATTGTGGAAATGACTCCACACTGACTATCGGACGTGTAACCAAAGTCGCCGGTGGTTACTTATACTAGTGGAAATGACTCCATAACCATCAAGCAAAGAGGTCACTACTATTTTATCTGTGGCATTCCAGGGCATTGTGAAGAAGGACAGAAGGTTGACATCCGGGTATATCCGGATTCTTCAACGCAACCTAGCAAAGCAGCACCTTCTGCACCAGCTCCATCTAAGAGTAACAGAGCTTCAACCCTTTCTTTCATGGCACTGCTTGGCAAGTTGGTAACGGCTTTAGTAATTTTTCATGGTTAGGATGGTGACAACGGCACAGTCGATGCAAGAAGCATTCCGGTGGAAATGACTAACCTACCCTTAAAAGTAGAAACACATTCACTTCATTTCCAAACATTCTACTTCTTTGAGAAGCATAAACACTTCTAAATCTGTGTGGATGACATCCTGTAAGTAGAAAAGTCAGAGGTTAGTTTGGAAACCAAATTTAAGACCGACTTTTAAAAAAAAATTACTATTTTTTTTGTTTTTTTTTGTAATCCATCCATCAATACTTTGCTTGACTTCTGAAAATAACTTTTCCAGAGGCAAAAATACTTATGCTCTCTGTTTGAATATTATTTAAGAAGCTGTTTTTTGACTTCTGAAAACAAAAAAAAAAATCAGAAATTAATTTGGGTGAACAATTTCAAAATAACTTTTACAGATAAAAAGCTTAAATTTTTAGGAAGCAGAATGTTTTTGTTTTGACTAGTGATTGTGGAGGAGTAGAAGTGAATTCTCCTTCCAGCACCCAAAGTTGCTAAACGGGCTATTTAAAGGCCACATGAAAAGGTGAAGCCGGACAAGCCCACCAAGAGTCTCTACGTCTACGAAACACCCCTGCTGCAATACTTCCGGTCACCGAGCAGTTTTTTTGCACCCCATATTTTACCGGTGATAACCTCCCTTGTCACTCGCTACTAAACCTCCCCAGCAAAACTTCAAAAGCATCGAAAACTGGGTTCCTGGATCACGTCGAAATGATGCTGACATTAAAAAAAAAAGAAAAGGTTTTTTAAGTCTATCCAAAACCAGTTTGAGTACATTTGAATATTTGATGAAGCATCACGTGGAATAACTTCGATTTAGATTCCCATCCCATAGCCATTCGATACAAACAATAATAAGTATAACTAATCCCCTCAGTCAGTCTTCATCCCATTTCCACTTCCACATTTTCTCTGAATCAAAAATGTCTGTAACTCTACGATCATCATCCTCTCCATCACTATCTCTTCTCAAATCAAGAGAATGTAGCAGACTCGTTTCAATCCAACCAAATCACCTCAAATTTCATAATAAGAGAAGAACATCATTCCCTCAAATCTGTGCTGCTGCTTCCACTGGGAATTCCTCATCCTCTATTCAAACAGGTTCATCTACATCTCTCTCTTATTCTTTCCCTCTCTCATTTATAGAGATCAATGATCTAAATCTAATGGTCAAATTGCAGGTTCAAACAGTACTGAACTAGATGCAGTTTCAAGCTTCAGTGAGATCGTTCCTGATACTGTCATTTTTGATGATTTCCAAAGGTTTATTCATTTCATTTCTCTAATTGTTAATCCAATTAGCAATTACTCGTAATTAATGATTGAATTAATCAAATTACTTGTAATTAATGATCTAATTAGTTGTAATCAATGATCTGAGTTTGTTTATAGGTTTCCACCAACTGCTGCCACTGTTAGTTCTTCACTGCTACTAGGTATTTCTAGTCTTCCAGATACCATTTTTAGGGTAAGTATTTACTTAATTTTTTTAATTAAAACATATTGATTTCAGAAATGTATTATTCATGTTTTGTTTTGTTTTGTTTTATTTTGGTGTAGAATGCTATTGAGGCTGCTCTTGCAGATTCAGAGTGTTATGCTGTAGAAAATTCGGAAACTCGCCCTGCTTGTTTCCTTAACAAGGTTTTTTTTATTTGAATTATTATTATTATTGAATTGTTTTTGATTGAGCTAAATTCACCTTTGAATGGAAATTGAGAATTGTTATTGATTTGTATGTGAAGGCTTTAGTGAATGTTGGGTCTGATTTGGCTAAGTTAGTCCCTGGTAAAGTTTCGACTGAAGTTGATGCTCGTTTGGCTTATGACACCCATGGCATTGTCAGGAAGGTAATGAATATGTTTCTGTTACCATCTTTCAAGAACCATTTTGTTTTATTGATCACGCAGTTGGGCTCTTGAGTTGACATAGAGTGTGCAAATCCTACTAATTTTATGCTCAAAGCTTTCTTAATGGCATTCTGCTTCATGTTATTTTCTGCTTAAATCCAGTGAGCATGGGAGTTCTCTATATTAGTTAGTCGAATGTGTGTGAGACAGGATTTTACAATTCAAATAGATTTCTGATTTCACATGCTATTTATACATCTACCAATTAACTTGTAGGTGCATGAACTGCTGAAGTTGTATAATGAAGTGGAGATCCCAGTTGAGCGTCTTCTCTTCAAAATTCCCGCAACTTGGCAAGTAAGAACCCAAGTCACAAAAGTATTTATGCTTGTTTATTGAAGGCTGGTGTGTTTAGTCTCTGAAATTTTGGTGGTGATTTCAGGGAATTGAGGCCTCTAGATTGCTTGAATCTGAAGGCATACAGACACATTTGACTTTCATTTACAGGTATTTAATAGTCGCATTTATTTTGTGAACCTTCCTCTTTCTCCTTTTCGTGACATCTCACATGCTCAAACCAAAATTAGCATTCTTAAACATCTTCCTGTGTGATGCGCATTATATTCTGATATAATAGACAGAATGTACTGAGACCAAATTCCAATTGGGAACCAGATCTAAATATGTGAGTATGATGAGAATTGACAACCAAGGTTTCTACGCCAGTTTTGCTAGTATTAACCGTGTACTAGATAGAGTTCTCTAGGTCTATATTGTTTTCCCATGACTAGCGCATGTAAAATGAGTTAGAGACTTAGAGTCACCTTTGCTGTTACTTTAGTTAAGACTTCACAGACTCCAGGTAGTGGATGCTGAGTAATGGAGAAAAAGTATCCCAAAATGATCATTTCTGCTTCTTGTGTTGAATTGTTATGGAAAGATATGTTAAGATGCACGTGACTCTTAGAGTTGGTGTTAGTCACATGCCTGGAGGATGACATCAGGAAAATCATGTGACCAAGTAATGCTAAAAAAAAGAGGAAACTTATACGGGGCAAATAAATGATTTTTTTTTTTGGGCAGTCTTGGGAATAAGTATTCAAAGAAAAGGGTACCTAGACTTTTACTTGTGGATGGAACAGTGCCGGACTTGAAAAAAGTCGATTAAAATTTGAAACATCCTGTGCATATAGCGACGAAGTGACTGCAGGACCAGTAAACTAAATCTTTGCTGTATGTTGAAGGGTCTAAAAGGTAGTCGACATAAGGTGGGCTGAATGGTTAAAATTTATATTAGTAGACATAAGGTAAGCTGAATGGTTGAAATTTAAATAAGATCTTGCGTCGGTACTGCAATTCAGTTGAGAAGTTACTAAGATTATTGTGACCCGGTCACTCCTGACATTTCAGTTAATGTTGGTTTAATATATTTCATGATACATAGGTTTCTCGGTTGACATAGTAAAACTCTTCGGGAGTGAACAAGTTGGCGTCAGAACCCGGGAAGACCTTAACTTTCTGACAGTTAAACTTGGCTATTTCACTGATAAAGAGATCATGCATCATGAGATACTTGTGTTTATCAACATTTGTTGTGTTTTATAGGTCGCTTTTCTTGTATCTTCTCTTTTACTTGATGTCAAGTGATTCTAAAACGGGTTACTTTAACACATTTGTGATTTATTAATCAGCTGATTGTATGTCCCCAGCTTTTCTCAAGCAGCAGCTGCAGCTCAAGCTGGTGCATCTGTTATCCAGATTTTTGTTGGTCGGCTTCGGGTATGTTTTATTGATCATACATGCACATCATACGCACAAACTTTATCAAAAAATGTTGACTATTATCATCTTACAACAATGCTTTTCAGGATTGGGCTCGTAATCATTCTGGCGACCCTGAGATTGAAGCTGCTATTAGAAGAGGAGAAGATCCCGGGTTGGCTTTGGTTAGCTCCTGTCTTATTCGTTCATCCATTAGCGTATTTCTGCCTTGTCATTTTAGTATGTCTAAGAAATCTTAGAAAGGACAACCCAAAGGGCTATTTTTCTTTTTGTCAAAATAAACAAAGGACAAGATGGTAAACATTAAATCCTCTGTGATTGCAGGTAACCAAAGCATATAATTACATCCACAAATATGGGCATAGGTCAAAGTTGATGGCGGCAGCCGTTAGAAACAAACAGGATTTGTTCAGCCTTCTAGGGTAAATCCTATCTTTCAAAGAGAAAAACACTTCCTTTATGCTGTATAACTTTGATCTGATAATAGTTTTCACATGGCTGGCTATGTGTCAATGACAGGGTTGATTACATTATTG
This sequence comes from Papaver bracteatum, assembly GCA_023529315.1. Taxonomy (NCBI): domain Eukaryota; kingdom Viridiplantae; phylum Streptophyta; class Magnoliopsida; order Ranunculales; family Papaveraceae; genus Papaver; species Papaver bracteatum. Next base: position 1,593,288 of record JAJJWX010005012.1, read on the forward strand.
CCCCATTGAAGATATTGCATTCACTCAAAGAATCCTCTGCTTATCCTGATGAAAAATATGGATTCGTGAGGAGGCTATCCCCAGATTTGGCCAGGGAATACAATTTCAAAGAAGAAGAGGTATTGTCATCTACTTGATCTTTGTACTTTTGCGTAAGTAATTTACTTGCTTAGATATAAATAAACTACGGGGAACATCTAAATCATTCACTCTCTTGTTTGGAAGATAGTATACTAGAATAATCTTCTTTAAGGTGTTTTATGTTAAGTAGAGATTTATTCCTCGCCAGCTATTATGATCTCCCAGCCTATCCCAACTTGTTTGGGACTAAAAACTTGGTTGTTGTTATTGTGTGATGATCACACCCACACCTAATGGAGTTTAGCAGAACTAGAAATTTAGGTCAGTCAAGTTGGTTATGTCTCCAGTATTCCTTTGTGAAAGCACAAGTCAGAAGAATCACCAAACTCATGTCGTCCACTTAAAATTTTCTGCTCTTTTTATAGTCACTTGCAAAGATGTCTAACCTAGAATGTGGTTTCTTCTAATTTTTTCCATTTACAGCTTGTGAAGTGGGACCAATTGAAGTTTGCTTCAGCAATGGGACCTGCTGCCGAGGAGCTGCTCGCATCAGGCCTGGACGGATACGTTAATCAAACCAAGCGTGTAGAGGAGTTGTTTGGTAAAATCTGGCCTCCTCCAAATGTCTAATAAAGTGAATAACTTGTTTTAGAGGGATGTGTCAAAGCAGAGTTACCCTTCTTCCTTGAGAAATAAATGTTTGGAACAGGATGTAGTTTGTTACTTTGTTTACCAGTCGGAGAACTTATGCTGTTGATATTTGTATGCGTGAATGACGATGACAACAACGTATCGTACAAGCAAATCTGGTTTGACATCATAGGCTCTGCATTGCATTTTACCACTTTTATCCACCAAATCCCATTAGAAGATTACAGAACAATGAAAATTTTCCTTTCCATTTCTGCTCTTTGGTTTTCTTTCTTGGCGCTGCCACCTCACCCTCAAAAGAATTCATGTTTGCCCAAAAATCGGATGAATGTCTATAGGGCTCATTAACTGCTAAACTAGTCAAACGAAAATATCTTTGTCAAGGAGTGCAGAGCGCACACAAACGGATTCGGTTTGGAAACCCTCTCATCGTACGTAAAAATCCTGGTATTGATTTCCCCCACTGGTAGGAAGTCTCAGATGGTCCTACGGCCGTAATGCAGTGATGTAACAAACGTGTCAGATGTAATCTACGCGTACGGTCCAGATTAGCTCGCGTGTTTGGTCAATTGACTTTCTCTTAGATGCTCAGCTCTAGTTATTCTTTCCAAGCTTGCTCAGTTCTCATTTCTTAGATCCTGTGTAAGTTTTCATCTTATTATTCTGCTTCTGCTTTTGCCTTCCGTTTGTTGATTTGCCACAGAAAATGAAAAATGATTAAGCATCTAATTGAGATTCTATTGATTTTTGTTTTCCTTTCAGGTTTGAGAATTAAGTTTTGTAATCATCATTCAGATTTTAGTTATTTGGTCGAATAGAGTTACTCTATCTTGGAATTTATCTTCAGTGCACAGAATTTGCTACTCTTGGTAAGATTTTTTCCATTCGTTTCTGTATCTTAATTGGGAATCATGATGAGCAAATTATTACGTCTATTTTGATTTTGTTCTATGGTTTCGTTGTTCTAATTTCAACTAACTGATGCTATAGGACTTCTAGACCAGAAGATATTAGCGCAAACAAATTTGTAAAAGATCCAATTCAAGCTTATAAAGTTCTGGTTTTCATCAAAAAAAAAAAAAGGACCCATTCAATAATAGCTTCCCTCCAATAACATTGTCGCATGCATATCTTGAGGCACGTTCTTCGTATCCTTCAATATTGTGTTGAGATACGCAAAGAATAAACAAAGTAGCATTGCTCACATAGGCAAATCTCATGTATTCGGTCAACTATCACTATTACTTAGAATTTCGTTGCTACTCTCCGTAAGATTTATTTTCATTAATGAGCAGTGTGTAAAATTTGAGCAAACAAACAAAAAAGTGGAAAATGATCACCTAGATTAGAATTTGTACATACATTTTGTGGAATTAACAACTATATATTTTTGTGTTTTTATTTATACCTTCGGTTCAAAGTAAATACCAGGTATCCCCTACTTTTGCAGAATCTGGTAGCAAGTGTTGTTCCAAACGGGATTCTGCTTCAAGTTGAACCAGACATGGATCCAGCTTTGCACGAAGCTATAACAACAGGGAACGTAGGAGTAATCAAAGAGTTTACGAAACAAGGCCAAGAATGTTTGAAACAACTAGACAGCTATGGAAAGAACTGTCTACATATTGCTGCTGAGAACGGAAGTGTAAAAGTGATCAAGTACATTTTGTGGAAATCAAACATGGCCGAGGATATGATAAACGGCAAGGACAACCAAGGGAACACACCTTTGCATCTTGTTCTCAAGACGAAAAGTATTAAATGTCTGAGAATTCTCTGCAGGGACAAGAGAGTGAACAAGACAGCCGTCAACGAGGAGAACTTAACAGCTTTTGATGTTTTTATCCGCGATTACCAGCTAGCTCTCACCGACGCTCAAGAAGAGTTTGTCAAGAAGGGCTACAATTATCTGTCGACTGAAGGAGGCTGGCTATGTTGCGGGAGGCTTTGGTGCACCAGACGCATCAAAGTAGATAGAGGTAATGGAATATATGAAGCTATGACAGACGAAAAGATTAAGAAACTAGAAAAAGATGCACGTAAAATGGCAACATGGCAGATTTGCTTGAGCTTCGCGATGATCTGCACTGTATCTTGATTTTCCGGGTATTAAGAGGGAAAAATACCTACGGAATAACATGGATTCAAAAATGATTCAGTACTGATTTTTTTTTTCTTCTTATGGTGTGGTTGTCTGGATGTGGGGTGCTATGGTTTTCTTATTCATGTAACTTGTTCATAATTTTTTCATTGGTCACAGAAATTACAAAAAAAAAACTCCGTGAGAATTTTTTCTCACCATGTAACTTATTCGTGGTTTGCAAATAGTTGGTTATGTGTCTATATATGATGGACAATTCTTGTTACACCAAATTGCAGGTATAACATAGAGCGCGAAATCACTCGGCTCTACGGAAGAGCATACCATAAGAGGCTGGTCTTCCAAATTTTCAAAATGCCCCTCCAAATTGTTTGCCATGTCTTAACACTTTGCTCTAAAAACCTCTGAAGTTCTAAGCACAGTGACAATGCTAATTAGTCTTGAGTGTGGCAGATGTTAGAAAGATATTGAAGCAAAACTAGAATAGAGGATTCCAGATATGCGATATATATATATATATATATATAATTTTTTTTTCTTCTTTTTTGCTAGGTGAATGCTAGATAGTCTTGACTGTATACGTAAGCAACATAAAAGAAGCAGCAGCAAGTATACACTAGCAACTCGAGAAAGGAGCCAAGGCGCAGCGACGGGATTTACCAAGTGCATGTGAATTTTATCGAAACAGAGATACCAAAATACTATTTCCCATTGAAAAACAGAAACAAACGAAAAGAGAAAATTACATATCTCCTGATAATTAACTTATGTTGCAGCATGCACGTATGCTGTAGGCCTATTCTTATTCACCTTATTTACCATAAATATCATAGCAAACCACTGAAAGAAAACCAAAAACAGTAACACAAGAAAGTGCGATTAAAAATATGTCCATGGCACTCATATGATCATGATGAATTGGCCATCGTTTTACTAAAATACTAGAAGATTTTTCATGATTTTTAACATTGCCATCAATTCTTTCCTTGAACAAACTAAAACGTCCTTCTGAATCCAGTGTTGCTCTGTATATATGAACATTAGTACATCTCATCCAGTGTTGCGCTGAATCCAGTGTTTCGTTCACATCAGTGCACTATGTTGGGGGAGGCTTACGAAATCCGAGCCGCTATGCGCAATACGAAACCTACACGAGCAATGAAACACAATGCGGAAATACACAAACTATGACGATATAGAAGCAATCACACAACACCGGCAATTACGTGGAAAAACCCCTCCAAGGTGAAGGGTAAAAAACCACGGGCAAATCTTCCACTATAACAATAATGGGTTACACACAATTCTCCCAAATTTGGGGATAACAATAACCTCAAGGTGCCTATAGCACTTGGATATCAATTTTCCTAATTACACTCACCCCTAAGGATGGATCAACAATTCATTCATATATAATATGAGATTCACTATCAATTTAAGAATAAGAAGTGATTTGAGATACTTACTACTAGGGTTTGACAAACCCTAGATTTTTCCCCCTTTGAAGAGATGTGGAAATTGATCAATCAATTCTCCACCACAACAACCAAAAGATCCTTCAACAAGATCCCTTTCTTCTCCTCTTCAAGATGCCTCTAATCTCACCAAAAATGGTGACTTAAATCTCTCTATATCTTCTTCCTCTCTTTCTTTCTCTTTCTTCTTCAAAAATGAAGAGCTCGAACATCAAATGAGTCTCCTGATGCCTTTTGGTCTTATAACCAAAAACCAAGGCATGTGCTAGGTAGCTGCCTTAATTTGATAAGGGGGTGCCAAATGTTTGGGCCATAAGGATGAAACCCAACAATTTCCCCCTCACGACTTATGGCAAGGTACCCGTCACCACCAAACCCGCCCGCTTGAGAAATACACATGCTTGTATTTTGGTAGCGACTTTGTCATCATATCGAACCGTTGTCATCTCGTATGGATCTTCTCAATATACAAGACCTTCTCCTCGAGAACTTATTGTATCCACTGATACCTAATATTGATGTGCTTGGACCTCGAGTGAAAACTCGAATTCTTGCCGAGATGGATGGCACTCTGGTCGTCACGAAAGAAACGATGAACTTCTGTTGCTTCACACCGATTTCTCTAACAAACCTCTTCATCCATATCATCTCTTTGCAACTCTCTGTAGCTGCAATGTACTCTGCCTCTGTAGTAGACAATGCCACACATTTTTGTAACTTGGATTGCCAAGACACATCTCCCCCTGCATAGGTAAATAAGTAACCCGATGTAGACTTGAGACTGTCTTGAGCACCTGCCAAATCTGAATCTGTGTAACCAACTAACTCTAGCTTGTCACCTCCATAGCACAAACACATATTAGAAGTACCCCTTAGATACCGTAGTATCCATTTCACTGCTTCCCAATGCTCCATAGCAGGATTTGATAGAAATCTGCTTACCACTCCAACTGCATGAGCTATATCCGGCCTTGTACACACCATTGCATACATCAAACTACCAACTGCGGACGCATAAGGAATTTTCTCCATCTTCCGTTTCTCAACATCATTCAAAGGACATTGATCACGAGTTAACTTAAAATGGTTTGCAAGTGGACAACTTACCGGCTCAGCCTTGTCCATGTTGAATCTTTGCAACACCTTCTCAATGTAGCTTTCTTGTGATAGCCACAACTTCCTCGCTTTCCTATCACGAGTGATCTCCATGCCAAGAATACGCTTTGCTGCACCCAAGTCTTTCATAGCAAAAGACTTGCTCAGATCTGACTTCAACCTGTCAATCTTTTTCTTATCTTTCCCAACAATAAGCATGTCATCAACATATAGCAAAAGAGTAAGAAAATCACCATCAACAAATTTTTGAATGAATACACAATGATCTGAAGTCGTCCTCTTGTACCCATGTTCCTTCATGAACGATTCAAACTTCTTGTACCATCTTCTTGGAGCTTGCTTCAAACCATATAGACTCTTCTTCAGCTTGCACACCATGTGCTCTTTGCCTTTGACTTCAAAACCCTCGGGTTGTGCCATATACACATCTTCCTCCAACTAACCGTGAATAAATGTTGTCTTGACATCTAGTTGTTCTATCTCAAGATCCAAACTAGCGGCTATTGCCAAGACAACCCGAATAGAAGAAAATCTCGTCAAAGTCAACACCCTTTCTCTGCTCATAACCCTTCACAACTAAGCGTGCTTTGTACCTTGGTTGTGAGTTACCATCTTCAGTTTTGATTCTATACACCCACTTGTTCTTCAGAATTTTCTGGTTCTCAGGCTTGTCAACCAAATCAAAAGTGTCATTCTCATCTAAAGAGCCAACCTCTTCTTTCATGGATTTCAACCACTTCTGACTTTCAGGAACACTGAGAGCTTCTTCATAAGACTCTGGTTCACCTGCATCTGTGAACATCACATACTCATGTGGTGGATACTTTGTTGAAGGTAATCTAGTCCTGTTGGATCTTCTCAACTCAGCTTCTGGTTGTTGTTGTTGCTGCACTTCTTATTCAACATCACCTACTGGAACATCTTCATGAGCTTCATCTTCATTGCCATTACCGTCAACATCATCATCATGTTGTTCAAGAGTAGGAACAACTGGATTTGGATCCAAGGTCATATCATCTTGAAGCTTTGGCATCTCAATCTTCTCAAAGTCTTCAATAGTCTGATCTTCAAGGAATACTGCATCCCTACTTCTGATAACCTTCTTCTCAACTGGATCCCAAAATCTGTAACCAAACTTCTCTGTTCCATAGCCTAGGAACACACACTGCTTTTCTTTGTCATCAAGCTTTGATCTCTGATCTTTTGGGATATGAACAAATGACCTGCAACCAAACACTTTCAAGTGATCATAAGTAGGCTCTTTGTCTCTCCATACCTTTTATGCTACTTCTCCATCTAGCGGTCTTGAAGGAGATCGATTGATCAAATACACGGCAGTATTCATTGCTTCACCCCGTAAAATGCTTCGCAACTTGGAATGAGATAACATGCACCTGATTCTCTCAAGAATAGTGCGGTTCATCCTCTCCGCAACACCATTATGTTGTGGGGTCTTCGGTACTGATTGTTCATGATGTATACCCATGCTCTTGCAATACACTTCAAGTGGCCCAATGTACTCTCCCCCGTTGTCAGAACGAAGGCACTTCAAGGTTCTACCTGTTTCTCTTTCCACCATGTTGTGAAACATCTTGAACACAGGAACAACATCATCTTTGGTCTTAATTTCATATGACCAAACCTTCCTTGAAGCATCATCTATGAAAGTAACAAAATAAACAGCACCACCAAGTGTTTTGACCCTTAAAGGTCCACATACATCAAAATGAACAAGATCAATAATACCAGAATTTCGCTTGGTAAAGCTTTATGAAAAGAGACTCTAGTTTGTTTACCAACTAAACAATGAGTACACTTACCCAATTGCATACCTTTGGCCTTTGGAAAAACTTGTCTTTTGGTGAGTATTTGAATTCCCTTCTCACTAAGATGACCAAGTCTTCTATGCCACAGCTCGGAGATTGAATCTTTGTCAACAACATTCAACTCACCTTTCAACACCTTCACTTGTGTCTTGTACAATGTGCCACACTTCTTGCCTCTTGCAATAACCATGGAGCCATTGCTTAGCTTCCATTTGCCATCACCCAAGTGATTGTTGTACCCTTCATCATCTAACACTCCTGGTGACATTAGATTCAAACGAAGATCTAGTACATGTCACACATTTCTGAGAACCAACGTACATCCAACACTGGTCTCAACCTTCACATCACCCATTCCTACAATTTTCGCAACACCATTGTTGCCCATTCTGACTGACCCAAAGTCACCAACCTTGTAGGAGGTAAATACATCTTCATGAGGAGTAGCATGATAAGATGCACCTGAATCAACTATCCATTATGAATTAGAACCTGCAAAACTAACACAAACATCATTACAATCTGAGAATACAATGATATCATCATTTGTCACAGTAGCTGCAACACCATTGTCTTGGTTATCATTTCCTTTCCCCTTCTTGTGTTCTTGCTTCGGCTTCCTGCATTCATTTGAATAATGACCTCTCGTATGACAGTTCCAACATTCAACTTCCTTTCTGGACTTTGATTTACCCCTTGACTTGCTACATCCAACTTGTCTTCTATCTTTTCTTCTACCCAGATTTTCTATCACAAGAGCTTCTGAATGAGATGAGTCTAGTGACCTTCTTCTAACTTCTTCACTCAGCAAACTGCTAGTTGCAACAGTCATGTTCAACTTCTTGTCTGGAGCAGAATAACTGAGACAATTCCTCAATGGCTCCCAACTGTCTGGTAAAGTATTTAGCAACAAATAATCTTGAAACTCTTCAGGAATTTTGAGGTCCATAGATGTAAGCTGATTCATGATACCCTTCATTTCATTTAAATGTTGCGCCATTGAACTCCCTTCCTTGTAACACAGCTTTCCAAGCTTTTTGAATAGAAGAGATTTTTCACAAGGAGACTGCTGATCATATATCTCCTCTAACTTGGTCCACAAAGGATATGCTAGTGTCTCACTAGCCACATGATGAAAAATGCTATCATCAATCCACTGACGAATATAACCAACTGCTTTTCGATTAGTAACCTTCCAATCTTCTGCACTTGTCGCCTCAGGCCTTACTCCCTTACTCTCTATTGGACCATAGAGATCTTTACAATATAACCAGTCTTCCATCTTCGCCTTCCATATGACAAAGTTCTCACCGGTCAAATTGACCATTCTATTACTAGTGCTAGCTTCCGCCATTGCACAGGATTAGCTCAACACAAAAGCTCTGATACCACTTGTTGGGGGAGGTTTCGTATTGCGCATAGCGGCTCTGATTTCGTAAGCCTCCCCCAACACACTCTTCTTCTTGTTGCCTTGGTTGTTGATTCCTGTTCCGGTAAAGATATTTAAGTACTACATCATCTGAACCAACAAGATATAAGCTACCAGTAGTGTCCAAACTTAGGAATAATGGCCTACTTACTGAACCCTTAAGTGCATGTGATACCGGTACGCTCTTTGCACTTATCTCACCTTGGTCATCATCTCTTAACCCAAAATTAGTCTTGATTTTAATAAAGTGCCACCGTTTTTTTCATTATTAATTAAATGCCACAACCGTTAGCTTTTCCGTCAGGACCTACACACTTGGTCATTTTCGTTTACCCGGTCAAAGGAGTATGTCGCGATTTACATATTTACCCTTGATTATAAAATCACAGGTTCACCATCTTTGTCACCGGTAAACAAAAAACGAAACGAAAAACAGCCTGCCTCTCTTCTGGTGCTGCTTCCCGTATAGGTTCTCCATGAATGAATTTAGAAGATTGGAACTGCTAAGAGGGGAAAATTGATTGAGTGATGAATTAAGGAGACAAATTTGGTGATTGGGTTTAATTAAGATTTCTATTATTGTTTCAATTTGATTGATGAAATTGGTGATTGCTGTTAGGGTTCTTAAATCGAAAGCAAGAAAATCCAGGGGTAATCGTTGGTGTTCATGGTAAGCTTTCAATTAGGTATTTGCTAACATGAATGGTAAGCTTTCAGGAAAGTCCACGGATCGAGTAGCTGCCAGTAATGGGTTGGAAGAGATTGGTACGAATGAGAAAGAGATGGACATGGTGAATTTTCTGACGTTCTGAACTAGAAAAAGGGAAGAGATTGAGCTGAAATTCAGGTGGAAATGTGCTGCTTCCATGTCTAAATTTTGGGAGTCTACAATGGGTATTTTCCAGGGTCCATCAAGAGCTTTTATAGCTCGACTTGCATGCTGAAATGAGTTCGAAATGTTCAGCAGTTGATGGAGTTTGAAGACCAATTGAACCAGAGAAGATAATGATGTTATTGGTTGATATTTGGGAAAAATCTAGAGATTTATGATTGTTGAATTGTTTCTGAACTATGGGTTTGTTGTGAATTGAATTTGCAGGTGTTTAGGTGAGTTTAGAAGCTATGAAAAGTTCAATGTTACAACAAGATGAAAATGGCACATCAGGTGTTCGATAACAAGCCTAAATGACTTTTTCTTCACCCCTTCAAGCTCAGTTTCTATTAGTTGAGCATGTGTACAAGGGATGTTCTGAAAATTGCTTGTGGAGGTATTTTCCATGAGTTTTAGTGGCTGAGTTCATTTGAGTCTAAAGTAATTTTATGAGATTGATGGGGGAGGAGAAATGTGTAGTGATTCAGGGCAAGTTTTGGCAGCAAAATTAGTTAAGAAAACAACTTGGTGTTGATGTTATTCCCATGGGTTACATTGGCTTGAATTGGTAATGAAAGGGGTAGTTGTTGGACTGATTTTGTGATGGGCACTGACAAGGGTTTTGTTGAATCAATAAGAGTAAGAAACAATGCAAGTCTAGAGAGTATATGGGGTTTGGTTCTAGCATTGGGCTGTGTTTCAGCAGGGAAAACAATCAGGCAAGGAATTGGTGTTGTTGCCATGGTTCAATGGTTGTTTAAGACCTGTGATGCTGCTGTAATTGGTGTTTGCATTTGGTAATAGATGAGATGTGATTTAGAATCCATCATGGAGAGGGAATTTGGGTACCAACTAGTATAGAGTCTGGGTCCAGAACAACATCCGACAATAGAGATGTTGCCGATAGTTCTGGGTCGGTGAATGGCTTAGACTATTTGAGGGCGTATATGTCTTTTACTAAGATGGGTAACTGCCACCTATGCACTAACTGATGTCAATAGCTTTTTTGGATGGAAAAGATCAAATGTGTGGCATTTAATAAACTCTGGAAAAAAACGGTGGCATTTTCTTGAACACCTAATTGGAAGTGTGGCAGTTTATTAAAATCCCCCTAAACCATTAGTCTGTTGCACTGATAATCTGTGATAACCGGAGATTAGATCAACTCCAGGTCTTAACTTTTGACCACTGAGAATGGTATCGGTAGGATAGTCGAAACTTTCCCAAAGCACTTGAGAATCCGAATCATATAAAACAAAGTTTCCATTATCATGCATCTTTGCATATGACACTGGTACTTGCACGTCAGGTATTAACAATTGCTCTTTATCATATGGCGTTCGCAGCATGAACTTCCCATCGTTGTTGAAGAGAATTGAAGATGGTTTATGTAACGGAGGATCGTTAGGATTAGCTATCCAAACTAGGGTTTTAAGTTCGGATTTGACAAACCATATACCAACTACGTATCTATCAGGAGACCAAGGTAACTGGTAGAAGCCAAAAGCAATGTTCCCCGAGGGAGAAAGCCAATAACCAGAATCATTCAAATAAGTAGAAAGTGATGAGCCTCTTGTTATGTTGCTGCTGACCAACGTATCATTCAAAGAGGAAGATTCAACAACTAGTAAAGGAAAAACAAGAAATAAAAAGGAGAATGAGAGAATTACCCGTAAATATCTCATGTTTTGAATGATAGAAAAACACCAAGAGAGTTAGAAGATTGTTTGTGGTTATAGGGCAGTGAATCACTTCATTATATATATAAGTCTCAAAAGTAATACGAGTTTGAGCTAGCAAGAAACTACTAGTATGTTCTTCTAAACAACCTAGGATTATGAAAACGAAATCAATTCTGACTGAGCAGCAAAATTTCAGAATTATGGGAAGAAGGCAGCACGGTCTTAGCAGCAGCTGCACGCATGCAGGCTTAAATTAACAAACTACATTTTGTGCCCGTGCTACGCACCGGGCAGATTTTTGATTTGGTGTGGCGTTCCTTCGTAGCGCCACGTTGTTATGCAAAAGCATAAAACCTTCGCCTCGCCCCATCTTAATACATAGATCACAAATGCAAGCTAGTTCTCAGAAAAAGCATATACATTACCATTTCATTAAGAGAAACCAAAACAAAAGTGTGTGCAAGCTTGCTCACTCCCTGACATGAAATACATGAGTACATTACCGGGCACCATTAGTATCTCATTACTAATAGCACTTTCTCATCAACTTAATTCATGTAGATCTTCAAAGTCCTCCACTTCTGATATGTGTTCCAGATTAGATGCATAAATTTGCGCAACTTCTTAGTATGTTGTACCAAGCTATCAGATGCTCACGGTCTTCCTGCCAAATATAAAATCTCTCTCCCTTCATTATGTTAATAAACAACACTGCCAAACTACTTGATGGAATAAGCAAATTAGTTTCTTATATTCATTAAATAGACAAACCTCAAAGCCCATAAATTATGCCTACAGTTTCATAGGGAAAGGAAGAAAAAAAATGCTAAATTCAATGGATACCTACAACCTAAAGTGATTACCAACACCTTCTCAGTACCCAAAAGCTAAATTCAATATTTAAACTGAAGATTCACATCCGTGGGCATCCTGGGATGAATTAACGCTTCCTGGGATGAATTATTCCACTCTCATGTTGGAATAGTTACTTGGGCACAATCCTAAGAAAGTGGCCCTTGCGATGAGAAACTTATAAGAATAAGATTATTGGAATTAGAGTAGTAACTGATATGGAAGTGGAATCTGCAAAAATATTGGGCACACTGCACATTTCATTGATGGCTAGCTAGCATTATATTTTGAAACATTAGGAATACAGTCAATGTTATATACCTGCACCTCCATGCTAGGAGAGGAGGATTCCACGACCATGACGCCCTTCTCCTTGATGCTGGATTCTCAAAATGAAGACCACATTTTTGCAATATTGTTTCCAAATTGACTATACCCTAATGCCTTATCTGCAAGACTTTAGATAACTTTCACAGGACTTGATAAGACAGTTGCCCCATTTCCACTTTTAAGATAATTTCTTCTCGATTCCCATCACCTTCACAAAAAATCAAAATCAAAATCCAAAATCTCTCTTTTAATGAGCAGAACTACAATTAGATTAACAAAATTGGAACTTTTCTTACCAGTTTAATAAGGTTTAATGGTTGAGCTGGTTTTCTTATATGAATTGGTTCTTCCACTCTTGTCATCATTAGAATTTATTTGAGTATTTGACTAACCCTGACCCTAATTTACTACCACCACCACCACCACCATTTACATTATGATTATCACCACAACTCCGCCAAATTTTCTCTGAATTCCCTTACAATTTACAGTACTGCGACGACAGCATAATCGGTACCTTCCCCATAAAAACTTTTGGCAACTTCTCTCTTCTAGTAACTTCTTCACAATCATGTCCTTCATGTACAATCTCTTTCATGACATCCGTTTAGGCATTTTAGCAAACATTGCATGTGTACTCTGTTGGAGTTGAAGAGATTGTATCCTCTTCTGATTTTTGAGGCATTACATCTTATTCCCTGCACAAAAATCAAATCCACATAAACCCAAATTGAATCCTAATTCACTAAAAAGCTCAAATCATCCATCAATCAATCTGTATCATTTGTCACAACAGTCAAACAGGGAAACCAAATTTTCTCCATGTTAATCAACCGACCCGTCAGCTGTAACTCCTCTTCTTAACTGACTTCTCGATTATAAAAGTTGAGAAATTGCAGGTAAACATATTGGCTAACAGATATGTAAAAGTAATTGATGTTTTGAAAAGTAAAGTTCTCTTTGAGAGTTACAGGACAAGGTCTTATATAGACCTGACTTAGACACTACACATGACTCATGTGTTTACAACAGAAGAAGTTATCCGTACAGGCTATCAATAAAGTTGTCTGTACAACAAGACAGGCTGGCAAGAAATACTGAGATGCAATGACAGCCATTCGATGGTCTAACAGCCCCCCTCAAATTGATGGCTGTACCATAGGCATAAGTTTGGACCTGAGCAAACTGAACTGAGATTTGGAAAGTCCCTTAGTAAATATATCAGCCACCTGAGATGAAGTATGGATATAAGAGACTTTGAGGAACCCAAATCGAACTAGATCTCGAATCATATGATAATCCACCTCAATGTGTTTAGTGCGGGCATGAAAAATAGGATTAGAGGTGAGAATCGACAAAGACCTTGATTGTCCAGAACAGTTGACAAGGTAAGGAGAGATGAACTGACAATTCTTCAAACAAATAGGATAACCACAAGATCTCTGCAGCAGCATTGGCTAAGCCACGGTATTCTGCCTCTGTAGAAGAACGAGATATAGTTTGTTGCTTCTTGGAAGACCAGGAGACAAGATTACCACCAACAAATACACAATAGCCTGAAGTAGATTTCCTAGTGTCAGGGCAACCTGCCCAGTCACTATCACTAAAGGCTTGTAACTCAGAACAATTGCTTGCACTAAGAGTAAGTCCTTGACCAAGAGAACCCTTGATATACCTCAAAATCCGTTTTGCAAGTTGAAGATGAACATCAGTTGGGCAATGTAGAAATTGACTAACATAATTAACAGCATAACTGATATCAGGTCTGGTGAGTGTCAAATATTGAAGACCTCCTACTAGACTTCTAAAAGAAGTAACATCTGATAATGGAGTGCCATCACTTACTGAGGCTCTTTGGCCTTGAGCAACTGGGGTTCTACAAGGCTTACAACCCAACATATCATGCTTCTTTAAAAGTTCCAAGGAATACTTGTTCTGAGTCAGTAACAACTTCTGAGCTTTAGAATCATGTGTAGCCTCAATGCCTAAAAAATAGTGCAAAGGACCCAAATCTTTCATGGCAAACTCATTCTTGAGAGAAGTAATGAATGAATTCATGAGTGCATCTGAAGAGCCAACTAAGATAATATCATCTACATAGACTAGTAGAATCATTCTTTCATATCCTTGTTGGTAAATAAACATGGAAGTATCACAAACAGAATTCAAGAAACCATAAGCTAGAAGATAGTTACTGAACTTGTCATACCATGCCCTGGGTGCTTGTTTTAAACCATAGAGTGACTTCTGAAGTAAACAAACATGATCTGGGTGTTGAGGATCCACAAATCCAGGAGGTTGTTCCATATAAACAGTTTCAGATAAATTCCCATGTAGAAATGCATTGCTGACATCCAACTGTCTGACAGACCAATTCTGAGATAAAGCAAGACTAAGAACACATCTAATAGTGGTGGCTTTGACAACATGGCTAAATGTTTCTTCAAAATCAATGCCATCAATCTGATGATACCCTTTTGCCACTAATCTAGCTTTATGTCTCTCAATAGTACCATCAGCATGTAGTTTAGTTTTGTAGACCCACGTTTTCTTTGAAAGATTTAGGATCGTGTCTAATTCTTAGATATGGGTGTTACATTTAAATTTGCTAAGAAGTGCACAAAGAACCGGATGCTTAAGAACAATAATATGTGAATGTGTTAGCCACAAAATCTTTAGAAAGTTGTTTAGGTAGATGAATACCTGATTTTGATCTGGTTTTTGTGGAGTTTCCATATTCTGATTGATTGAATTTATTAATGTATATGGATGTGGTGTTTCCGGATGTAGGATGAGAGACTTGCTGAGGTAATGCAGAAATATCTTTAAATTTTTTGTTTATGAGTTCAATGAGAAGTAGCTGTAAAATGAAGTAGTTGATGTTTCATTTTAAATTTTAAATAGGTTTTGATTTAATTCTTTTTGAAACAAGTGGAATTTTTCTAAGTAGAGTTGGATAATTTTAAATATCTCATAAATATACTATTTTAAAACTTGATGAAATATCCGAAGGAGTATGTTTGAATGGAAGACTTAACCATTTAAAAACTATGGTTGATTTAGGTTGTTCTACTATAGTAGGAGATGTAGCAAAAGGAAATTTATGTTCATCAAACACTACATTTGTAGTGACATAAATTCTGTGGGTTTTCAAATCCATACATCTATAACCTTTATGGTGAATGCTATATCCCAAGAAAAGACAGGGTGAAGATTTTGGACTGAGTTTGTCCTTCCTATAAGGAACCAGGTTAGGAAAGCAAAGGCAACCATACACTCTGAGCAAAGAATAGTCTAGCATGGTGTGATACAAAACTTCATAAGGAGATTTATAGCCCAAAACCTTAGTTGGAAGTCTATTGATAAGAAACACAGCAGCTAAGAATGAGTCAAACCAAAATTTCTTTGACAAACTAGCATTGAAGGACAAGGTATTACCAACCTCTGTGACATGTCTATGTTTTCTTTCTGCAGATCCATTTTGTTGATGAAGATATGGACAAGATATTCTCAATTCAATTCCACTGCAATCAAGAAACTCCCTGAATGGACCCTTAGTTAGTTCAAGAGCTCCATCACATTGAAAGTATTTTATTTTTGTAGTAAAAAGATTCTCAACAAGAGATTTAAACAGTTTAAAACACTGAGTACTATCTGTTTTATTCTTCATAGGTAAATCCAATTGAACTTGGTGCAATCATCTACAAATAGAATATAGTACTTAAAGCCTAAATGTGATTGCACTGGAGCAGGTCCCCATATGTCACAATGTACTAGTATAAGAGGAGCATTGGACACAGAACCTGTAGACTTAAAAGGAAGACATTTATTTTTACCCAATTGACAAGATTCATAGACAAAGTTAACAGACTTGGTAGACATCTTGATAGCAGCAGCAGCATCTAGTTTGTGAAGTATATTTGGAGCAGGATGACCTAATCTTGAATGCCATAGAGTTGAAGAAGCCACTATGGAGTTGAAAGCAACAGGTGAGGACTGAGTAACATGTGGAGATGTTGGACTGGTTCTTATTGGATATAAACCATCTTGGACTTTCCCACTAGCAAGAATATGGTTGTTCTTCAATGACTTGATTTCATAGCCCCATGGATAAAATATAAATGCACAATGATTATCCAGTGTAAACTTAGCAACAGAGAGTAGATTATGTTGAATATGAGGAACATAAAGAACTTTATTTAGGTGAAACTGAGTATTTGAAGTAGATATAGTAGAAGACCCTGTTAAAGAAATGGGTAGAAGCTTACCATCACCCACCATTACTTGATCAGAACCAGAATAAGCAGTAGGCTGAGTCAACAATGTGGATGTATTTGTCATATGACTAGAAGCACCAGAATCTGGTATCCAAACAGGTCCAGAAGAAGTATGTCCCCAATATCCTCCAACTTCATATTCATGAGAAGAAGAAGAGCCAGCATTGTAATCAAACTCATTCTGAAACCAAGGAGTAGAATCCATTGTGTTGACAATATTGAGATCAAGACCAAGAAAAGCCTTGTGTGTTGGTGGTCCACTATTCTTGGATTGAATATATCTGAAGCGGCATCGATTACCCATATGACCATATTTATAACAAATTTGGCAAGGAACTTCTGAATCAATAACTTGCTTCTGAGTTGGATTAAAGTTAGTTTTCTTGAAACTAGGTGAAGGTGATGAAGCATGAAATTGAGATTGAACTGAGTTGTGAGGTGGTTGAAAACCAGGAGGTATATTATGTTTACGACCAAAAGAATTTGAGGAAGAATTTTGTCTCCTGACAAAGAATGCTGAATTTGTTGGATCAGTGACAAGAGATGAAAATGACTCAGTTTCTTGCTCCTTTAAAAATTGTTCATGACTGATTAACCGAGAGCGTAATTCAGAGAAAGGAAGAGGAGATTCTCTATTGTGAACACTGACAACAAAATGGATGTACTCTTTCCCTAAGCCTTGAAGAGTGTACATGACCAGATCTGAGTCTGGAACTGGTTCTCCAATCTCGGCTAAAGCATCAGAAATATTCTTCAGTTGATGTAGAAACTCAGTAACAGTAGAAGAACCTTTCTTGATGGAATACAACTGAGATCGAAGCATAGATTTTCTTGCAAAAAATTGTTCAGAAAAAAGTTTTGCGAGATGTAACCACTTATCTCTAGCTGTGAGTTTGCCAAGAAGTTCTGACGTTAAAGATTTGTCAACTGAAGCATTAATGCAAGATCCAACAAATTTATCATATTGTAACCATTCCAGATAGTTAGGGTTTGGAACCTGAATATTGTTGATCATGACGAGAGGCTGTTCTGCAGGAATGGAACCATCAACAAGACCATAGAGATTTGTACAAATCATAATAGAAGACATTTGATCTTTCCAAACAAGATAATTGGAATTATTTAACTTTTTTGAAATGAAATTGGCTATATTAGGAAAAGGAATACTAAATTTACTGGGAAACATAAATGAAGGATATGTTTGATGTTGAAATTGTGATTGCGGTGGTTGAAATGAATAGGATGAAGTAAACTGTGGTGGTGGTTGTGATGTCGGTGGTTGTAAAGGTCTATACTGTTGAGAGAAAGTTTGAAAATCAGAAGAATAAGATGGAAATTGTAATGGTGTTGGTTGAGATAAAAGTGGAGATCTCTGAGAAATAGATGGTGAAACATGAGAATTAATTAGAGGAGAAGATAAAGAAGATGAAGATGGTTGTAGTGGTGGTATTGGTTGAGATGAAGATGACGGTGGTATTGGTGGTGGTTGATGTGAAGTAGATGGTTGTGAAGAAAGAACATGGTGTGGTAATCTGTTTGGTGATGTAAGTGGTGGAAACATGTCAAGATTCAGTCCTTGACGATGAGAAGGTTGTTGTTGTGATACAGCGGAAGAAGGTTGAGTTGTTTGAGTAGATCTCGTCATGAAAAAGTTGCAGGTTTAATGGTGTGTAAACAGGTATAGGATCAGAGAAGTCAGAATTCTCCTTTGGTATCTGATACCATGTAAAAGTAATTGATGTTTTGAAAAGTAAAGTTCTCTTTGAGAGTTACAGGACAAGGTATTATATAGACCTGACTTAGACACTACACATGACTCATGTGTTTACAACAGAAGAAGTTATCCGTACAGGCTGTCAATAAAGTTTTCTGTACAACAAGACAGGCTGGCAAGAAATACTGATATGAAATGACATCCATTCGATGGTCTAACAAGATAAAAGTAAAATAGAACATAAAATAGATAGAGGAAGAGAGGCGGAGAACTCTAGTTTTCATCCAACAGAATTAGGCGCAAACTCATATTGCAGTAAACCCTAACTCGCTACCGAATTCAAACACAGTAAACCCGATTCCTTCAAACCCTAACTTTAATTTTGTAAAAATTGTATCTGAAAAAAATAAATCCCTAACCAAGCCTGTATGATCATAGATCAAGATATTAGAGTTTCAAAAATCAAAACAAAGCAGAGAAACCCTAACCTATGTTTCGTTAGACTTGATTCCTTCAAACCCTAACTTCAATTTCAGTTACTCTTCTCTGCAACTCAGGAATAACTCTGACTTTTTTCATAATTTCTCGACATGAATCTCTGAACCCTAACGTCAAAAAAAGAAGGGTTTTTCCATTTGTTTCTCAGTTTTAATCAAATAATTACTCATTGGACGGAAGTATTGTCTACCTAACTGGCGTTAATAACGTCCAGTTAAGTATTTGGTGTAAACGAAGTGTAATTAATTAGTTAGGTGTAACTCCACACATAAGTGTTGTATACCCACGTTTTATCTAACGGTGTTACTAACAGCCAGTTAAATACAGGGTGTAAACAGAGTGTAATTCATGTTTTGATGTCTCGAATAATAGAGTCTAGCCATTTGTCATCTCCAGAATTGCTCTATTTGAAAGCTTTTATCTAATTTAATTTGAGAGAGGTGTCATGCTCACCGTGCGACGTGTGATCTCATATGACTTAGCCTTTTAAAGGAGGAGTGATGCCGCTTTAACTAGAGTTTTTAACTTATCAGGTGTTTAAGGCAACAATATTACTAGCAGTTTCATCCAAATCAGAAACCTTAAACAAACCGTCTTTCTTATCTTTCTCTTCTAAACAAACACTAGAACAACACACCACGACTTTCTTGATCGCATCCGGATACTGCAATGCTAAACTATACGTCTATACCTAACAAAATAACCATAACTTACACCAACTAAGCTCAATTTGCAGAACCTGAAAACTCTTCATTTATATCTTCAAACATTGAGCTTGAAAATGTTCAGTCATATAACTTGATTGTTTTCAATGGTACCAGATATTACAAAAAGAAACTCCTCTTGTGAGAATTACTTTCTCACCATGTAACTTATTCATGATTTGAGAATTGTTGGTGATGTGTCTGTGATGGCAGCCCTTATTGAGTTGTCACACCATCAAAATTGGGTTCCACTTCCAAATAATATACTCCGTCCATCCCAGAGAAAGTGAGAAAGTGATTCTTTAATTTTTTTTATATTTTTAGTCAAAAATGTAAAAATGAAGTATCACTTTTTCTGAAACGAAAGTTGTTTATTTGGATTCCAATCCAAAGCGGGCACTGATTGTCCGGGTTCTCCATGGATAGAGCGTGAAATCACTCTATGCTTTGGAAGGGCAGAGTAGCATAAGAGTTGTTCTTCCAGGATACCCCTCCAAAGCTGGTTGTCATGTTTTAACACTTGCCACGAAAACCACTGAAGTTTTTTTTAGCACAGTGACATTAAAGAGTATGGAAATGGGGACAGGAAAGTTGTTGCACCAAACACTAGAGTACAGATTTTCAGAAACGACTTTGCCTTATATAATAACCATTACAAAAACGATATGTAATAAGACCTAGCTACAAGGAATTCCGTGTGGTTGAAAGGGAAAGATGACCTTCCAATAAAAGCCTATTTTCTTTCCCTAGCTAATTTGGGGCGTAGTGTGATTATTTAGGCCTTATGAATTTTTTCAACCAACCTAAAGAGCAAAGATTAATTGGGGGCCTCAAATAATAATCGGGGCCCTCACAAAATTTATACTCATACTAAAAATATTAAGGGGCTTCCAAAATAAGGGTGAAAGTATTATTCTACCCTTCCCCAAATAATAAAAACTTAAAACCTAATAACCCTTAATTTGAAATCCCCCAAAATCAGAAAACCAAAACCCTCCCCTCCCTCACCCGACTCCCATCTCTCTCTCGCCATTAATGATACCCGAAGCAAAAAAAAATTCTTCAATTGATTTCATCGTCGTAATCTTCGATTCGAAAATAAAACCCCTTAATTTAATTCTTGTTTGCGTTTAATTTGATGGGTTACTTTCGAAATTAGGTTTTCCAACTGGAAAATTGCAGTTACAGTTATAGGGTCGTCATATCGATAGGTTTATACCCCTAACGACTTTTTATCTGCATGTTTTTTTAATAAAAAATCGTCAACGTGTAAAATGTAGGAGATAACGATCCTTTTTCTGGGTTTAAGATTTAATGGCCTAGGTTAGAGTCGTTAGTGTTTTATGGGACCATTGACGATCCTTCAATGACGACTTGTTTTTATACAATAACGACTCTTTATGGCCAAAAAACCACCTCTCTGTATGATTTTTTAAGGGATCGTTAATATTTATATGACAAGTTCACGGCTCTTCTATCCAAAATTTTTGAAGGCTCGTCAATGGAAAAAAAAAAAGATTAAGGGTCGTCAATTTTATTTTAAAGTCGTCAAATATATTTGAAGGGTCGGTAAAAAAAAAATTAAGGGTCGTCACTATGAAGTTAAAAAAAAAAACGACCCTTGGAATACATTCAAAGAAACTCGCAGCAAAGATCACTACAAGTCGGTGTTGGATTACAAATATACTTGGGGTGACCCTAATCCTACAGACACCAATGATGTAGTGACTGCTAATTTGGCTGAGTTAGATAGTACATTCAAAGAAACGTTACAACTTCCAGCATTGTTTATGGGAAAAGCATTGTTTACAAACTCCAGCATTAACGACTCTTATTCGTACCTTAACGACTCTTATCAATTGACAAAAATGTTAACGACTCTTATAAAGAAAAATGATAATGACCCTTTTGACAAAATGATAAAATGAATGACGATTTTTCATAACTGCACATTAGAGTCGTCCATTTATTCAAAACTGAATGACGATTTTTCATACTGCAGATTAGAGTCGTTTATTTTTATGACAAATAACTAACGACTCTTAAGGGTCATCAGTTTAATAAACTCCCGACCTAACGACTCTAACACTGAGCTGCTGCATAGTGACCATGAATCGACAACTTGGGGCACCATTCATGCGATTTGAAGAGTATAAGAAGTTTACATGATTGTTTAGAGCTTTGGGTTCTTCATTTTGAGTATTGGTTCCATCATTTTGAGCAAAAGGATCTTCATTTGCAACCATTTTAACCTAAAATTTCCCCCAAAACTCACTTTCTTCCTCTCTATCCAACACAAAAACACAAATTTTCTATTATCTAAACTAATTAACAACTAATCTAACTTAACTAATCAACTAAATTAACATTAATGGTTTGGGGGTAGTTTAGCCATTTTAAAAATTCGGATAAGGGTAAGAACAAAATGCTATTGGGAGACCAACTGGTCAGGCCCCCAATTATTTTTTCTGGCCCCCAATTAATTCTTGCTAAAGAGAAGGATATGGGGTATCTAAAAGATGGTAAAAATACTAAATTAACCTTTAAAGAAACCTTAATTATTCTAACACAAATACAAATATAAAATCATAATCTTAATTAACAAAAATCATTAATCAAAACTCAATTTTTTTTTCCATTTTCCATCAAAATCAAAACTAAAACCTAATCAATCACAAACAACAATTGAAATCTAATTTCCTTTTTGGGTTTTGAAAAAAAAAACTCGAAAAAAAACTATTCAAGTGATTGAGTTAAACCCCTTTAATCCATTCCTTCTTAGAGGAACTTAACAATGATTTACATCTAAATCTTTGAAATTCACTCATCAATTTTTTTGAAAATCCAACCAGAATTGGTTTATGTGTGAACTATGTTAGTCCGATTGTAGTTGATGTAACAAGCAATCAGTTTATATTGTACACCTACATAAACTGATGCTGGGTTGATGTAATGAACATCAACCATAATCAGTTTACGCTAATGCACACATTAACCGATTCTGGGTTCAAGTTCGGATTTGTAGAGAAATCAAGAATCAGATTATTCGCACTTCTATATAATCCGATTGTAACTTTTGTTGATACATGAAATTTTTTACCCCTTAACAGGGATAGGGAGCTCCTAAAGGGGAGCCAAGCCCAACATAAAACATGGGGACTAAAGCCCAAGTCCACTAAGAAGTGTCCATAAGGAAGATAGGATAAGGAGGGAATTGAGGGAAAACATAAAGGTTATATTAGAGAAGGAATGACATTAGTGGTAATTAAGGAGGTTTAAGACATGTGGCATGATGTCATAAAAGGAAGGGCTTTTGGGAAAGTCTATATAAAGAGAGACATAGTATAATGAAAAGCAAACTCTCTCTTACCATTCTTAGAAAGGTGTTGTCATTAAGTGTGACTATGACGGGTAGAACCAAAATCATATTCACCCCTCAACATTTGGCGACCACACCCGGAGGCTCGTGCCTAGCCCACCATGACATACCAAGGAAGCACTAGCTCAGATGCGCTAAAGAATCAATCGGCCACTTGACCCGATAATCTCGATGAAGTAATAATAAAAGAGGAAAATGAAGACATCGAAGAGAAAACACTAGCACAAGGCGCGGTTATACAACAAGCAATACATGAAGTCCATAATAAGGAAGCAAGAGGGGAACATGGAAAACGCATACAAAAAATAACTCAGCCACCGCACCCTCCAGCTCGGACGCTACAAGACATACATAAGGAGTTGGAGGGGAACGTACAAAGGAAACATGACCTGAAAAAATGGGTAGAACAAGCTACGATGACATACCAAGGTATCACCGAAGGAACAATGATAAGTGAAGGATACAACGATAAAAAGACGACGACAATATCACAGGAAGCCATGGCAAAGTACCTAGAAACAAACTACCACATAGCAAATCAAGACAACTACGTCTCCATGAGCAGCCCTTACCCAATGAGTATCAGCGAGTACCAATATCCAGAGTATTATATATCACCAAAATTCATTGTATATGATGGGAAGGGGAATGCGCAGGAGCACCTTAGCGGATTTTTGTCGGCAATGAACGATAGGGCTTCTAACGGAAAGTTATGCCTAAGAGAATTCCCCAAATCACTCACAGGAACTGCGTTCACCTGGTACGATAACTTAAAGGAAGAAAGTATAGACTCGTGGCAGACCATGTCCTCTCTCTTCCTCATAAAAGTTTACTCAACCAAGAGAAAGATCACATCAATATACTTGAGCAGGTGCGGATAGCGAACATGAGAAAAAAAAAAGGGAAATACATCTTTCGGTTCCGACATTTCGCTCTGGACTGCCATGAAGATATAAGTGAAGGGTACTAGTTGAAATTTACATACGCGGAATGACCCCCGCCTTTAAGAGGAGCATGATCAACTTCAGGTTCCAAACTTTCGTAGAGCTGGAAGAAGCAGCAGAGAGGATTGTCGACTATGTTGAAGAGACGCATGTAGACCACCCTTGGCATCACACAATCAACGCCGTATCCGAAACACCACGCAATGTAAGGCCCAATGAAGGTAAGGGAAATAAAGACATGTTTCAGACTACCGAGGGGAACTCGGGAGGAACCATAGGAGCAAAAGGGACTTCAACCCTACACCTTCCCTGACATGCGGACGAGAGCGGATAGTCGAACTCCTGGAGCAGTGTATAGAAAACAAGGAAATCAAGCTACCCCCGACAATACTGGATTTCAACAAGCTAGACAAAAACAACGCCAGATACTGTCGTTGTCATCACAGATTAGGCCACCTGACAGCGGAGTGTTTCACCATTAGAAGCATTTTTGACCGCAAATGTACATCAGGAGAAATAGAAGTAACATGGTAAGCTATTGAACACGACCACTTCCCTCACCATTAAACAATAATTCGGCGAGGCATATAAGTTAAATAAGCTGGAAAGCGGTAAGATCACGGCCTCCCTTAAACCCAGTAGCATACAACAATGTCCCATAACAAAAGGCAAGTTGTATCTCCCTTTTGTCCCCTATAAATTATAATTTATATTAACAAATGGAGGTGTTGCAAAGAAAATTACGTCAATATACCAAAAGCCTACGGGATGCCAAAGGCACCTGGTCGGCTAAGGAATATACTAAAGGCTACGGGATGCCAAGGGCACCTAATCGGCCGATGAATATACAAAAAGGCTATAGGATGCCAAAGTCACTTGGTAGGCCGATGAATACACAAAAGGCTACGAGATGCCAACGACAGCTAGTGGGCCGATGAATACATAAAAAGGCCACAGGATTCCAAAGGCACCTAGTCGTCCGATGAATACACAAAAAGGCTACGGGATGCCAATGGCACCTGGTCGTCCGATGAATATACAAAAGGCTAAAGGGTTGCTAAAGGCACCTGGTCGGCCGATAAATACACAAAAAGGCTATAGGATGTCAGAGGCACGTGGTCAGACGATGAATATAAAAAAAGGCTACGTGATGCTAAAGTCACCTGGTCGGCCAATGTATACACAAAAAGGCTACGAGGCGGCAAAGGCACCCAATCAGCAAATGAGCTCGAAAATCATAGGATGCCAAAGACACCTGGAAGAAGAAAAAAAATGAGAGGGGGGGGGGAGTAGGTGCGTCTAATATACGCCCTATCCAATCCCACGAAGGAAAAACAGGACGTCGCATCCCATCAAAGATAAAAAAGGAAGGAAGAATAGGCGCTTTTGAGATATACCCTATAAAATCCCACCAAGGAGAAACAAGACACCGCGTCCCATCAAAGAAAAAAAAGGAAGAGAGAGTAGGCGCGTCTAATATATGCCCTATCCAATCCCACGAAGGCGAAATAGGACACCGCGTCCCATCAAAGATAGAAAAGGAAGGGAGAATAGATGCGTTTGAGATACACCCTCTCAAATCCCACCAAGGCGAAACAAGACATCGCGTCCCATCAAAGATAAAAAGGGAAGTGAATTTAGACGCGTCTAATATATGCCCTATCCAATCCCACGAAGGCGAAACAGAACGCCGCGTCCCATCAAAGATAAAAAATAAAAGAGGATAGGCGCGTTTAAGATACATCCAATCAAATCCCACCAAGGCGAAGCAAGACGCCACGTCCCATCAAAGATTAAAAGGGAAGGGAAATTAGGCGCGTCTAATATACTCCCTATCCAATCCCACCAAGGTAAAAATAAAATGCAACATTCCATTTGAGATAAAAAAAAAAAGAGTGGGGGAGTAGGCGCGTCTAACATACGCTCCACCTAATCCCCCCAAATAAATACGATCGACCACGCTCTATCGAATGCAAGCCTAGGCTAACCCTGAAAACGCTGGATATGGCATTTTACGTAAAAACACAAGATACCCCAACACACAGATCAGAGAATTTTACGAAAAATATAATAAAATCAATGACAAACATGGACATAACCAAGGAAGGCATATAATGCAACCTCCAAACCGTCCCACACAGTTAAAATATCCGCAAACAAACCAAATATATAACAAATTGTCCTAAGGAAAACATGTGCACGATATAAACAAACAGTAAGAAGAGGAAAAAAAACACAGAGCGTATCAAGTAAACTGGAACATAGACCACTCTTGTCTTTTCTTATCAAGCTCCACGTGAACCCTCTCATATGTAATCTTCGCCTGCTGAGCCGCACTATTCGTTTCTCCCACACTGGCGATAAGCTGATTCAGCGCTACCTTCTTGTCCAAAGGAACTTTAGAAAGCAGAACCATCTCCTTTTATAACTTAGTAATCTGGCCCGGGAGATACACGCGTGGGTCATTGCGATCCTTCACTTTCGTCAGTAACTTGTCCAACCACCTTACTTAAAAGTCGATGTTAACTGCTGAACGGATCTCCCAACCATGCAACACACTCACATCAATAGGGCCATCATTTACTTGCGTGAGCTGGTCAACTACCTCGAGGATATTTTTATTCATATAGCATAAGGTCTGCATATCCAGGATACCCTCCTTCATCATATGACCACCGTCGCGCTCCAAAATATCTCTATAAGTGGCATCAAAGGCAGAAGGTACCCAAAATCCATGAACCATCTTGTAAACGGTAGGATCATCAATAGCCTCAGCGGCATCCACCACCTTCGAAAAGAAAAACTTCGCATCCTCAGGGACTGATAGCGGGTCAAAAGTGTTGGGACGCCTCTCCAAATGATCAACTAATGCAAAATTATTACCATCTAACCGAGCGCGTTTTACATACCCATCACCACCAGGATAAAATTCAAATATAAAAAAAATGAGAGAAAAAAGACAAAAGGATGCCATTAAATTTGAGGTACACGTGCCAAGCAGAGAATGAGTAACTACCTTCAGGATAGTCTGGCCGGGGTGCCACGTGGGCGGAGGACCCACCTAAAACCTACCAGTTCGACCCATAAAGGCTTAGAGAATGTAGTACATCACTAGGGGACTCCAAAGATTGACCCCTAATACCAAGGTATTTGCCCGTGAAGGATTAACAAACGATATGTGAAGGTGCGGAGACACCCAGTCAGCCCCTTTAGATAACTCAACTCCAATATTTTGCACGAGGTCCACAAATGAATGGGTTGGGATACCACCAGTGCCTTGTTGGGATCGTGATGGTCTACTCTGCCGAGCCTATATGGGCTGCAGAGACAGAGCATCACTAGAAGAAAGATCACGGGGAATGGACAACTTAGCCGATTCCCGTTTAGCCTTCTTAGCAAGACTCTTGGCAGACCAATCATCCTTGGGAATGTTGAGAACTCCTCCATCAAATAAGAGGGCGCCTTTCACCCCAAGAAATTAGATAGAGGAGCTGCCTCGGAATGCAGGATTCACCAGAAATTTTTTAAAGAGGGGTGAGAGAGAAGGATGTGGTGCCGGGAGACTAGCAACAGTCATAAGGATATGGAGTTTAGGGGGCTTCCAGTTTGAAGAAGGCTTTGTCCCTTTCTTCTTCCTTATGGGTTCATGACCCTCAGGTGGATCCCACGAGGTCACCAGCGGGTCCAGAGGATGACCTTTAATACCCGATTTAAGACCATTTTCCCTCGGCTATCACCTCATCAAGCTTAACCCGGCTTGACACGTGTAAAATCTGGAGATCCTCGGAAGACAAGTCAGGAGGAAGAGCTGAGTCACGCAAGAGAAAATTTAAGGCTCGCGACGAATGAGAAGCCGATACCCATGAGCCAGCTAGGTAACCACCAGATGGAGCTTAGGAATAGGCTGCTGTAAATAAAAATTAATTCCTCGGTCTCTTAGGCGCGTTGATCCTTTGAAGATGAAATGATCAAAACTGGCAACGATACCTGCAATATTGGAGCCACTCCAAGGCAGGAAACTAGAAGGACCCCCTTGATCAAACCCAACTTGCCGAGCAGCATGGTCAGGGTTATAGGACATAGCAATGAACTTACCAATGTAAAAACCATGAAGATAACCAGGTAACACCATAATTACCGAGTCAAAATCTGACTCTGCGTCGAATCCAATCCCGTTCCCTCCAGTGGTGAAGAAAAATCGTAATGCCTCGGACCTGAATAATCATCATGGTAAGGGAAATACTTGAATTTCTTGAGTACATCCATGAATTTAGCTATATCACCCTTGGGAACTTTCCCTTTACCATTCCAAAGAGCCATCCGAGGATAACCATAGGTGACAACGTTCTTACTAACAATGCTATTGTCCTGTTCAACATCCTCCTCACGATGAAATTCTAAGACATGAGGATCGGGTGCATACTCAGGAAGGTGTTACCAAAACCATGCTTGCATGAAAGAAGCAGGAATATAAGTCTCGACCTTATGAACCGCATTAACTATACGAACGTCCTGGAAAAAAAGGTCCAAATGACGATATAGTCCGCCAAAGAACATTGGCGCGAGAAGAAAAAACAACACTCCGAGAAAATAACACGGATATTGGTACAAGCTTTCTCTTGATGGTATCCTAAGGGTTGTACTCGAACACGTTATGACAAATCCAGAACAGAATATAAGCCGCCAACTTGACGCTAGGATTCGTTTCTTTCTTGCGATGAGGCATAACCTTTTTGTCAATCAACTGTAGAGCCCAGTACTTGATCCAAAGTGGGAAGGAGGCGCACCGATTGCATTTGGTAGCCAATTCATACTTGTACACGCTGGGGGAATTGATGAGCCGTGAATTGCTTCATAGGCGCGAGTAGAGTTGCGAGAAAACGTTCCTCTTATCCTCGACCGCTTTAGCCTTGCCTTTAGCAGCAGACCACGGTTTCTCCTTTTTGCTAGCGCTTGCAGCTTTTCCTTTGTTTCCCCGCCGTGCTGGAAACTGATCATTCCTCACATGTTCGTTGAGGGAATCGTCTTTATAGTATAATAGATAATCCCATAACTCCTTATCCTCGTCATTTAGAGCTTCAAAGACGACCACCTCATCATATGAATGACTACCATGAATAGGCAATTCCGTGAGTGCAACCAAGTCCTCTAAGACTATGGTGGCTTCCCCCCCACGCAAAGAACAGGGTATGGACGGAAGACGCCCAATGACAAAAAAAAAAAAAAAGCCACGTCATGTCACGACTACATCTAACCACTTCTTGTTTAAGAGACAAGTTTATAGCTTCCTCAATACCTGCTGAGCGAAGAGTGGATACATGATCCGGGTTGGAGAGGATATAAGATGTCCAATGCGGCCATGCGACATGTGTCGTAGATGAGGAACGAATTTTAATAGCAGGGATATCATAATATCCACAGTGAATAGCCATACACAAAACTTTCTTAAATGAATATGTGTCTAAAGTGTTCACCTCAGGTAGGGCTGTCAATAATAGTACGAAATCAAAAATCCGTTTACGAGAATTCGAGATCCTATAGGATTTTATCCGTTATATCGGATGTCGGATGTCAGATCGGTATTCTTATTGGATTTTTTCCCCTTAACGTAATGGAATCGGATTAGACCCCATCCGGATGTTAAGTTCCGACATCCGATAACATATAGGAATGTACTAGTTATTTCCTAACTCTAGGATAAAGATGTTGAATATCGAAAATTATATTCTTAGAAATTATCATAAATTATCGAAAATTATCGGAACTTATCGGAATTTCTAAACGAATTAGTAATTTTTAATACTTTTTACCCAATTTTTTCATATTTTAGGAATTATCGGAAGTTATCGGATTTCCGATAAGTTAACCTATCGGAATCGGATTCAATTTTTAAAATTCCTTCGAACATTACCGGATTTAGGAATTCCGATAACAGTTAGCCTATCGGAATAGGATTGGCGAAAATTCGACGAAATTTCATTTGTTGACAGCCCTAACCTCAAGATACATGAGCCATCCGGAAACATGAGGATAGGGTAATACAGAGGAATTGAGAAGGCGCGGAACAAGGACGTCATCCATGGAAAGGACGCACTGACCATCACAGAAGCCTCTCAACTTCAATGTGCATTTTAAGACAGGAGTGCTTGTGATTTCGCGGATCGTGTATGACTCGCCATCTGCTGGTAATGGTATATGCAACTACTCCTGATCCGCGTACTCAGTTTCTTCGGAGTCAGTGCTCATCACTTCCTTGGACTCTGCCTCCTCCTCCCTCTCGGATGAACTATTACTTGTAGAGACGCAGGGCATGGCGCATATATGGTATTTTCAAGATGAGGTAAAAAGAAAATGACAAGGTAAAATAAAAGGAAGGGATAATCCAGTAAGTTTATATATATGTAATCTGGAGACTCGAATGTGGCGGTTATGAGGGGAAAGAAAAACTGAAATAAACTGTAAAGTTTCTCACACGTCGTGAAATACCAACCATCACTTGATAGGCGTGGGTTAATAAAAGGAATTCCTCCACTCTATCCAGAGGAAGAGATACGCACGAAGGAACCGATTGACTACCGGGTCATTTGACAATTGGCCCAATAGTCAGGGAACTAATGTTGATACATGAAAATTATTACCCCTTAATAGGGATAGGGAGCCCCTAAAGGGGAGCCAAGCCTAACATAAAAAAAAGGGGACTAAATCCCAAGTCCACTAAGAAGTATCCATAAGGAAGAGAGGATAAGGAGGGAATTAAGGGAAGAGATAAAGGTTATATTAGAGAAGGAATATCATTAGTGGTAATTAAGGAGGTTTGGTACATGTGGCATGATGTCATAAAAGGAAGAGCTTTTGGGAAAGTATATATAAAAAGAGACATAGTACAATGTAAAGCAAGCTCTCTCTCTTATCATTCCTAGAAAGGTGTTGTCATTAGGTGTGACTAGGACGGGTATAACCAAAATCATATTCACCCCTCAACAACTGTTAATGGCCATTTTTTTTATTGTTGAAATTATATCCGTTGGTCCTTAATTTGTGTATATAAAGAGGATGGCCTATTATCTATTATACACTACCTTATTCAAAGAAATCTTTCTCCATAACCACACTGTTTTGGATCCCTCGGAGCAAGCTCTTCAAACGTCCATGAGATCCTTCCACGATACTTATCACCTTATTCTTGTAATGCATGTGTTGGTAGGTGTAAGCATAGACAAAATTTTCCTTGTACGGATCCAACAATTCCTTCAAGCAATAAGCCATACATTTCTCGTAATCCTTCTTCCATAGCCCAATAAAACTATCCAAATAAGATTCGAACTCAGCCACTGACATTGAGTGTACCATTAAATCTCAATGGTGTTAAAAATCCTTCCATAGCAACCCATTCGCTTCATACTCTGTTTTGCTTTTCTTCTTCTCCTCCTCTCATTGTTCCAGAGTTATTTTTTGAAGATGCTCATCTCTAGCCTTTTCACAAGCGGTACCTTTTTGTGGCTTTGGCTTTTGGATATGACCCCTACAATTACTTATAATATTGCCTTGTATGTGACATGTGCAAAGAAAATGCTTAGCGTCCGGAAAAACTACTCATATGGCATTCATAAGTGCTTGGTCCTTATCCGTTACTATGATCCTCGGAGTTTGATCTCCACGGTATATCTCCTTGAAGGTCTCTAGCATCCAAGTAAAACTCACATCATTCTCCTGATCCATAAACCCCCATGATACGTTAAAGTTTGCTTGTCGGAAGTATGGCAAGCAATGTTTAACAATGGCATGTTGTACTTGTTGGTCTTGTACGTATAATCTGTTAACAAAACTTGATAGAAGCATTGAGCCAACTTGATTATCTCCGGATGCGCCAAGAAAATACGAGTCACTTTGCCTTCCAATACCTGCTTCCTCATTGTGTATCCCCGTTGATCATCTAACCACTGAGATTGTTCCGTAACCGCTATACCATCACATTCCATCTTCCTAAAGGTTGTTCTTGCCTCCTAAATTTGCCTCAAAGTGGACAACTTATTCTTATCATCCTCCTTAATCTTCCTAAGGATGTCACTTCGTTTACACGCTTTCATTGACCTTACCATTTCGAATTGATGTGGTTTCAACCTACAAACGACCGCGTGTCCAATAAGAGATTCCGAATCATCATGATTATGACAACCATTCATCGCTTTGTAGAGCTTGTGTACCTTACCATTGGGTATATTGGGTCTATTAACTATAATATTAAATGGGAAACCAAACTTCTTTGATTTAGTAATGTATTCCCTTGTTGTCTTCTTCACGTACGGTATGTTCTTTGCCCAATGACTTTCTTTCATTCAACCTCTCTCACAAATAAGTTCCAAACGATCACAACTTGAATGACGCCCTAAAACTATTGTGCATTTGATCTTTATGCCCTTGTCTATAAACCATTGATTTGCATCGTTTCTTTCTTTCCATTCCAAATCAGTGAAATAATGGGCAGAGGTATCAGGACTCAGCAGAGATACAGGTTTGGGCTGATCTTCGTCGAACGTCTTAACAATCTACATCATATATCGACAAGTTGAGGATTTATAATCGGTTTACCTATCACAGTCGAGAAAACCGATTGTGAAGAATCAGATTATATGAGCAATTATAAAGTCTGATTGAAGACTTAATGATTTTAGAGAAAATTTTCCAAACTTCACAATCGGTTTACGTTGCATAACATGTAATCCGATTTCCGGCCTCTTTTTTCCTGAGACATTTTGTCTTCACAATCAGATTGCATATATACGTAAATTAACCGATTGTGAACTTCGTGTATTTTACTGGAACATCCAAGTGGAGGAATCGGCATATGTACATCACAATAAAAAAACCGGTTTTGGTCACGTACCCATCGCGCCAAAATTTACTACAATGGAATTATATGGTGATGAATACAACCAAAATTTACTACAATGGAATTATATGGTGAGTTCCCGGATGGAGTTCACAAACTCCATCTGAAATTCTCGGGTTTGAGAACTTCGCCAGTTCACGGACTAAAGCTCGCGCACTTCTCCGGTTCTCTTGATTGGTTCAAGGAATAAGGACTTATACACATATGTGTTTCCACAATAATGCTTATATCCTCCATTAGTTATATTGTCTAAACTCTCATTTCAATCATTAAAAAATTCTCAGAGGACGTTATATAGTTGTTATTCACAAACCATTTTTCGTCAGAGAAATTTTCTAAGTGATTGAAACTTAACATGACTTTCGTCACTAGGTAAAGATGAACTTGGCTAAAGCGAAAGATTTACCAACACATATTTCGAGAAATAGATAGACATCGAATAAGAGTCTTGCGCACTTTACTAACAACCAAATCTTTATTGAATTGAGCATCAAGGCTTAATGAAAAAAGAGTTAGACACAATCAATAAAAATTATATCAAAGAGTTTATATCTCTATCTCTAGATTTAAATCTTACTCAAGCAAACTACGAGTCTCAATTTAAATACAAGAGAGATAAACTTGGATGTTACTAAAGACCAATATCCAAGTGTACAGTTATGTTCCTACACCTATGATCCCAGCAAGATACTGTGCACTTGATTCCCTTAGCTGATCTCACCCACAACCAAGAGTTGCTACGACCCAAAGTCGAAGACTTTAGCAAACAAATCTGTATCATGCAGAAAATTCTACGATAATAGAGATATCCGTCTCCCACGAATATACCTACGAGTTTTGTTCCGTCTTTTGATAAATCAAGGTGAACATGAACCAATTGATAAAACCAGACTTATATTCCCGAAGAACAGCTCAGCTTTATCAATCACCTCACAATAGTCTTAATCGACCCAGCGAAAAAATATATTGTGGAATCACAAACGATGAGACGAAGAGGTATTAAGAAGAAACCAAGGTTACATGTAAGTTGTGGGGATTTGTTTTCCAGTTACTAGAGTGCTCCCTTATAGCTGATTCGAAATACCAAATGTGTATAATCTTATTCTATACAACAAAACAACTTTTGTCTCAAGATAGGGGATAAATAGACTTTTGAGTGATAGATAACTTCAAGTCTCCACATACCTTTTAGTCGATGAAGATCCACCAGTTCCTTGAGTAGTCCTTCGTCTTGTATGACGATTTCCATGGAGTTCTTGAGCTCAACTACACTTTCTATCCTAGTCCAAGACTTTAGCTATAGTAGACTAGAAATCAAGACTTATAGTTTTGATCACTAACATTGACAAACATGCTTGAGATAGCAACACATGCGAGTTCGACCGAGCAATGATCTAACAATCTCCCCCTTTGTCAATTTTAGTGACAAAACTATCAATACACATGGAATAAAAAAAATATATAAATAAACTTTGTAGCTCCTATTCCACATGTATAATATTCAACATTACTCGAAATCTTCCTCACTTCCAAGTACTCCAATGATCCCAAAGGTTGTAAGTTTAGCATCATTGTTGTTGAAAATCCATAGATATAACAACAAGAAAACAAGAGTTCTCAATCATTGTTATACAATGTCATAGTATCATTACACAACGTCAAAGTCCAATTGCATCACAACTTCAACAACAATACTATGGTGATATGTCACTCCCCCTTAGTCAATACTCCATCTCACATGGATACCACTCCCCCTTACATAATGATCCGAAAACCATATGTATTTGTAATGTGAACTACATATTAATTATCCCCATTTTTGTCAATAAAATTGGCAATCATATCATAATGAAATTTCCGTAAGAGATGTTTCATGACCAAAGGTAAGCATATATCATCTTATTTAGATGCAATCATAAAGCCAAAGATAAATGCATTCATCAAGGAGTCTATAAAGATACAAGATGACCCCTATAATATTCCACAGCCGCACCCCCCACAAAGATTTGGCAATTAAGCACAAGTTCAATTAAGAACTCTCCCCCATAATATGTCATTCCCGAAAGAACACCAAGAGCGACCTTAATTTCAAAAGAAAAGAAGGATTTCTTTGGACATAACAAATCACATACAAGTATGAATTTGAATCCAAAAATATTAAATTAATCATAAGCTAACTCATAATTAATTTAACCGAATATGCTCAACAGAAGTAAACTTATGGAGACTTAAAAATCTCAATTAGATTAATCACAAGATAACCCATAATTAATCTAATCGGAATACACAACTAAACTAATCACAAGAGTAATCAATTTAATTGTTTATACTCACATAAGAAAACTTATGGAGTCATAACTAAATAACCAAACAAGATGATTAATTTAGTTCAATATGCTCGACATAACGTACCTTATGGAACAACAACTAATCTAATCATAAAAATAATCAACTTTGGTTGTTTAGTGATAAACATAAGACACATTACGGAGCCTCACAGTAATACACAAAAAAATGGATCAGGGAAGATCAATTACTGTGGAATACACAAGGATTCATTCTATTTTCCATCACCATTTGCACAATGACATATAATAGACATAATCCTTGAAAAACAAAAGATTTTAACCTATCTTCCATCAAAAATTAACATAATAGGCTTAACTTTTGTATTTGTCAAAAGTCAATTCATTCATTTAATCATATCAACTCATGAATGACTTTAATTTTGACAAGTTATGGGATAGTCAAGTTCAGGGACGCAAACACACATATCCCATAACAATATTGCAATATATGAAATCATAAAGATTAATACTGCAAAAATCATCTTCCAAACAATTTTATAATTTAAACCAATAAATCTAAAAACATGAAGATGAAAATGTTGGACATAGCTATATGTAATCACAATAATGGCTATTCCAAACTCTAGTTATTCTTCTAAACAAAACAAGAAAAATAGAAGATTTACTAGGCAATAATACCTTTAAAGAATTTTTTATCGTCCCCGAACTCCTTGTCGTCAACAGCCATTGGAACATAAGGTTCATTAAGGTAGGAATTTATATCAATAAACCTTCTTAGATGATGATGTCGAACCAGGGCCTTCTGAATCTCATGAGTCTTATACATAAAAGTCTTTATTTGTTGAATCTCCTTTTGCATCTCCTTCAACACTTCAAGAACATCAGAAAACTTCTGAGAATTTGAAGGAACGGCTCTTGGCTTTCTCAAAACCTTTAAAATGGTTCGTACATGACCAACTCCCAACCATATGAAGAGTAGAATTATCGATAGTACCCTTTCTTTTGTTTGATAGACAAAAAGAAGGAAAATCTAAAGAAAAAAACTTTTTCCTAAAGCCTGAAGAATACAAAATCATTGTCTCTTTTGATCAGGCACATGAGACAAGATTTCAAAAACAACAAAATCAATCTGCGTTGAGGTGAACAACAATTTGTACACCATTTTCCTCTTGAGAGGGATCCACAGACTTTGCCTATCAAAACGACTTGACCATACTTTCTTATTAAATGGTCTAGCCATATCCTTGGACACTAACTTCTTAGACGAAGATAAAATCCTACATACCTCAGCAGTCTTCTGAGCAAGTTTAAGCTTCCTTACTAAATGATTTGCTATTCGTTGAAGTTTGTTAACGTGCCTTTGTTTGTGTTTGAACTTGTAACACCTTGAAAGTTCATGACCCTTTAGAGAACAATATGAACACGTCAAAATAGGATAGAAATCAGGATTTTGAGATGTGCAAGCAGCTAGGAAAATGGTGGAACCTGAAACATTACAAATAGAGTTTCCAAAGGATGGGTCAACTTTATCTGGATTATCTTCTGAAAGAATATCAAGATTGATGTATATATTGCTACAATTATCAAAATCAATATTTTCACCAAGAAGTGCAATACTTGATTTATCGTCTTCATTAGAATCATAGTTATCAGACATTTCATCAAGAGTTGCTGCAAAATGACCAAATTCCTTACACTTAAAGCACTGAGGCATATCCTCATCATCAGTTTCATCAATATCCTTATTTTTAGGAGGAACACGATTATGAGGTTTGACTGATGCCTTAGGTTTATCTCTGGAGAACCGTTTACTTATCTTCAATAGAAGATCCCTAAACTGTCTTGTGATCATTGAGGCTGATTTGTCAAGATCTTCATCTGATGAATATGTCTCAGAGTGATCACCTTCAGAGATATACAATTTTTTTACTTTTATCTAGTAATTTAGTGTCCTTTAGTGCTTTGAACGCAACATCCTTAGATTTGGATGAATGTTCATGATCAAAGATCTTAAGCTTTCCAACCAGCGTATTTCTGGAGAAATTATCAAGGTTATTTCCCTCAACGATGGCATACTTCTTAGAATCGTATCTAGATGGCAGCGATCTAAGAATTTTCATCACAATGTCCTTTTCAGGAATAGTCTAGCCCAATGCAAAAGATGCATTAACAATTTTAGACACTTTGTGATTAAACTCATCAAATGTTTCTTCATCTGCCATACGAAGGTTTTCCGAAATCGGAATTAAGGTTTTGAAGTCTAGCTTCCTTCTCACCGGTATTACCTTCGAATACGGTTTCTAAGATATCCCAAGCTTATTTAGACTTAGTGCAATTTAACACATGGTGATGAAGATTTGTGGTAATGGCATGTATGATGGCATTCAAACCGTCGGAATTTTGCTTTGCAGCAAGTATCTCGGCAGGGATGTATTCACCAATATTCTTGGGAATGTTTACATCTCCAACTGCCACAACGGGAGTATCATAGCCATTAACAACATATACCCATGATTGAAAATCACGCGCTTGAAGATAAGCTCGCATAACAATTTTCCACCATAAGTAATAAGAGCCATCGAAGACTGGTGGTACGTTTATTGAGATAACACCTCTGTCCATAGAGTCAGATCGCTACAAACATAAACTGATAAGGTCTTTAAATGTGTTTTCCTGCTCTGATACCAATTAAAAAAGATGGGGTCTAACAACCACACCCAATATTTTGAATTAGCAATCTGTATGGACAAACTCCGATATATTTTATGAGAATCAACTAGATAGTTAGACTCAATCAATAAAAAGTATATCAAAGAGTTTATATCTCTATCTCTCGATTTAAATCTTACTCAAGCAAACTGCGAGTATCAATTCAAATGCAAGAGATATAAACTTGGATGGTACTAAAGACCAATATCCAAGTGTCAATCAATTTAAATCAACAACCAAAAGATCGGATATTCTAATTGATTGAACAACGCATAACCTGTATTATTTCAATTATATAAAAAATATAATACGGAAAAGAAATAACACAGACACCAGAATTTTGTTAACACGGAAATCGCAAATGCAGAAAAACCACGGGACCTAGTCCAGATTAAACATACACTGTATTAAGCCGCTAAAGACACTAGCCTACTCCAAGATAACTTCGGTCTGGACTTTAGTTGAACCCCAATCAATCTCATACTGATCCAAGGTACAGTTATGCTCCTACGCCTCTGATCCCAGCAGGATACTACGTACTTGATTCCCTTAGCTGATCTCACCCACAACTAATAGTTGCTACGACACAAAGTCGAAGACTTTAATAAACAAATTTGTATCACACAAAAAAGTCTACGGTAATAGATAAATCCGTCTCCTACAAATATACCTACGAGTTTTGTTCCATATTTTGATAAATCAAGGTGAATAGGAACCAATTGATAAACCAGACTTATATTCCCGAAGAACAACTCAGTGTTATCAATCACCTCACAATAGTCTTAACTGATGCAGCGAAAAAAGATATTGTGAAATCACAAACGATGAGACGAAGAAATTGCGATTACTTTTTATCTTGCCTATCGGAGATATAAATCTCAAGCCAATTATTACAATTGTACCCGTACGATAGAAACAACAAGATCAGATCACACAACTACAATAAAAGTAGTATCGGTCTGGCTTCACAATCCCAATGAAGTTTTTAAGTCGTTAACTTGGTTTAGAAGAAAAAAACCAAAGGTTAAAGGAGAATCGACTCTATCTATGCAACTAGTATCACACGTAAGGTGTGGGGATTTGGTTTCCC
Source organism: Papaver bracteatum (assembly GCA_023529315.1). Classification (NCBI taxonomy): domain Eukaryota; kingdom Viridiplantae; phylum Streptophyta; class Magnoliopsida; order Ranunculales; family Papaveraceae; genus Papaver; species Papaver bracteatum. The sequence continues at coordinate 1,632,216 of JAJJWX010005012.1, forward strand.
AGTTGCTAGAGTTCTCCCTTATATAGTCTTTCATATCAAGGTTTGCAATCAATGTTAGCTTAGTAACAAAGCATTCAATATTCACCGTTGGATGAAAACCTGATTAGATTCAAGATAATATTTATCAACCGTTAGATCGAAAACATAGCTTGTTATACACACATGAAATGCACGTTTGTAGGCTTATGAAAACTGTACCAGACTTGTATATTAGTTGGTTCAACAATAGTTAACCAAATGGTTAGCCATATGATAACTTTCATATCAACCATTTTCTTCTTCACCATAACTAGTTCAAATGACTCAAATGAACTAGTTAGAGAGTTGTTCAATTGCAAGGAAATCTCATGTACTACACAAGACACAATTAAATAAAAAACGATTTGATTCACTCGAATTGGTTCATGAACTATATAGCCACGGTTTACAATAGCATTCCATAGTTTATAAACATAAGTTCACAAACATCGTTTTTAGACATAACCTACTCAAGTTCGCGGACTTAAGTTCCCGGATGGAGTTCACAAATTCCAGCAAAAATTCTCGGGTTTGAGAACTTCTCCATTTCGCGGACTAAAGCTCACGCACTTCTCCGGTTCTCTTGATCAACAAAGTTCGCAAACTTTGGTTCAAGGAATAAGGACTTATACACATATGTGTTTCCACAACAATGCTTATACACATTCTCAGAGGACGTTATATAGATGTTATTCACAAACCATTTTTCGTTAGAGCAATTTTCAAAGTGATTGAAACTTAACATGACTTTCGTCACTAGGTAAAGATGAACTTGGCTAAACCGAAAGCTTTACCAACCCATATTTCGAGAAATAGATAGGCGAGGTATACTCGGCTTGAAATACCAAATATGTATAATCTTAGTCTATACAACAAAACGACTTTTGTCTCAAGATAGAAGATAAATAGACTTTTGAGTGATAGATAAGTTCAAGTCTCCACATACCTTTTAGTCGATGAAGATCCACCAGTTCCTTGAGTAGTCCTTCGTCTTGTATGACGATTGCCATGGAGTTCTTGAGCTCAATTACACTTTCTATCGTAGTCCGAGACTTTAGCTATAGTAGACTAGAAATCAAGACTTATAGTTTTGATCACTAACATTGATAAACATGCTTGACATAGCAATGCATGAGAGTTTTACCGAGTAGTGCTCTAACACTTAACCCCCCCCGCACCAAAAAAAAGAAGCTTCATAACCTTAGTAGGCCTACTTATATTAGGAGAAAAATTGCCTGGAATTAAAGCTCGTGGGTCTGAAAAGGGCCAAAACAGTTCAGTCTTGTCTATATTCAGATGTAAACCCTTTTTAACCCCAAACTATTGAATGATCTTCAAAGCCTTTGCAACCATAAGAGTATCTCCAATAAAGGTACCATCATCTAAGTACCAGGATTGTAGTTCAAGCTCACAATGCGCGATAAATTTTTTAACCAAGGGGTGAAGAGTAAGAGCAAACAACAAAGGGACCAAAGGATCACCTTGTTGAACACCCTGGGAGGAGGATATGGTCCATGTAATATAAACGAGAAGGAGAAGTGTAACAAAATTTAACCCACCGAGAGATCGATGAGAACAATTTACGTACCTCAGAAAGAATGAAAGATCTGCCAATGAGGTTAAAAGCATTCGAGAAATCTACCAGTAACATGGAAAGATTATCCGAGTCCCTTTTCTCCTCAATCATATGGTTAATAGCATGTAGAATAGCATCCCCACCACATTTAACACCTACTCCGAACTAATAGTCTCCTAAATACACATTTAGTTCCTTGCCAACAAAAGTTGTAGCCCATTTGGAGATGAGCCTTCTCCACATTGTCCCCACAGCAATGGGACGTAATCCACCACCCGGCTTAACCAAGGGAGTAAGAGGTGCACTCGCGACAAATACCCCCAAACCAGCTGAACACAAGCCTGCAAGCCAAATATTAACTACCTCCGTGATAACTGCGATTACCTCCTCCGAAATGGTAGCTGCGGAGCCACTGATGGCATCTAAGAGATGTTGCGCCCTGAATCCGTCCCTACCGTAGGAAGTACCCTTAGGAAAGTTTTTTAGGCGGCTCAAAACATGATCAGTTGATGTTGTTATAGCCTCCACAACAATAGAGCTGGTCGGAATCTGAGGAGGAGCATCAAAGGGATGCTTACTCCGTAATTCATTCAGAGTGCCATCATTATCAGGATCTACTCCACTGGAAGTGAGAGTACGTATGGCTGCAGCATAAAAGCTATTCTGCAGTTATACCTACACAACCGTAGGTTAGTGGCCTCTTGGTTGTTCGGCAGAGTCTTCTTCCTCTTGTCCCGTAGTTCTTGTACACTCTTATGTTCATCCAGAACATTATGTATCAACCTCATACAACCATTAACCTCTTCCCACTGATTCAAGGCCAAATTAATGGACCTGACTTGCATCTTTTTTTTGGTAGAAGCCTTCACTTCCTGAGTGCTTTGGGGAATATACATATGGAGAATACATATGGGAAAAAGCAAGAGATGAATCCAAGGTGTCAAATCCTTAGGCGAGGCAATTACTTTCTGAAGAATATTATTGAAAGTGCGAGCAAAATGGAGCTTGCATTTGGTAGGAATACTCGAGATAGTTGGAATGTTAGCTTGAAAAACTGTATTCGGTAAATCAAGACTCACAGTAGGCAAGAGAACCTCCTTAGGCTTGTTTGCAACAACATTGGTGAAGGCACTGGATAAATACTAAATCATATTTTGGTAAAGTTTAATATGTATGAAATTAATTTTTTATTTTTCTAGTAGCATTATTATTTTATATATTATTTGGGACCTAATAATCATTAAGGGGAACTTTTGAAATGTATTATTTTATAATTTTATCGAATTTATTATTTTAACACTAAGGGCCCTAGTCGGGACCAGGAAAATTTATTATTTTAACGAGAATATTGTATTATCGAGTATTACTTTAAATAAGTTATACTGTATCACCTTCTTCTTCCCGGCGATATTGTTCTTGTGCTTGATTCATATCTTCAAGCATTCTTTGGTTGACATTGTAGGTACCGAATATCACAAGGCATTAACTTACGAACATCGTGACAAATATAAGAGGAAAGAGTTACAAAACAATACGAAGATAGAGGAAGCACAGGGAAGTATGAATATTTGCGAAGATATAATAATCGTACGAAGATGTGTTGCGATATTTCGCAACAAATATACAGCTGTACATAGTTCACTATAAATAGGAGTTCAAATGTAAAATTCGGGAGGTTTTTTTAGTGAGTATTAGAAATTATCTTAGGAAAGAGAATATAGAAAGTTGTAACTATTCTAGTTCCATTTAGATACTTCTTTGTAATCAATTGAGAGAATTAATAAGAAAATTGGCATTCAACATCAAGAACTTCTCAAGTTTTACTAATTCTACTGAGGGTGTAGTTGTAGGTTATTCTACAACTACATAATTGGCGCTAGAAACAGGTACAAGAGGATTGTGATAGCCAAAATTTGAAGGAATTGTGGAAAATTTGAAGATCAAATGGAGTCAGTGGATGGAGATTGCAAAAAAGAAGAATGTAATATGATCACAAAGACAATGATTGATGAATTTCATAATAACATGAAGGGAAAGATATACAAGCGAGATTGTAGAGGAAGAAAGATCATGGAGGAGAAGAAAATAACAACTTTAGAAGAATGGGAAAAATAGAAAATCACATTTTCAGTAGCAGAAATTCCAAATGAAGACTTGAACCACACTTCACCATTGGTGATCACAGTTCCAATCATGTGAGAAGAGAAGAAAGCTATAGAAAAATGGAAATTAAACCGAATCTTGGTTGATACAGGGAGTTCTATTAATATCATATTCTATCATGCACTTAAAGGGATGGGAATTAAAGATGAAGAAATCACAAATTCAAAATGTCTCATTCATGGATTAGGGAAATCTACAACAAAATCTAAAGGGGAAATAGCACTGCGAATATTGCTAGGAGAAATCGAAACACATATAGTCTTATGTGTGATAGATATGGAATCTCCATATAATATGCTGATAGGAAGGTCGTGGATTCGTGCGATCAAAGATGTTGCTTCAACATTACATCAGAAAATCAAATTTCCTACACCAAATGGAATACAGGAAATAAAATGAGATCTTGATAGTGCAAAATTTTGTTATCAGGTTGAAGTAAAACAGTGTGGGGGGAAAGCAAGAAAGAAACAGTTTCGTAGAAAACTTGCGAAGGAGGTAAAAAAGGAAGAAGAATTCAGAGTGTATACAATAAGAGCAAAGTAAGGAAGGGGAATACCAAGTGAGATTCCAGAAAAAGAAGGGGAACCAGCAAAAATAATCAAAGAACCAACACCAATGGGGGAGCAAAATCCAAGCTATGTTGCAGCTGAACCAACTAAAGAAGTAAATATTGGAAGTAAAGAAGAGCCTTTATTCTTGCGAATTGGAATAAAATGGATGAAGAAGAAGAAAAGATAACTATTGATCTCTTACGAGAATATAAAGATATATTTGCAGGAAGTGTAGATGAGATACCAGGAATTGATACATCAGTGGCGTGTCATAGATTGAACATCGATAAAAACGTAAGACCATTCAAACAAACAATAAGGAAGATATCACAAAATTATCATGCACAGATAGAAGAAGAATTACAAAAGATGTTGGATGCAGGAATCATAAGGGAAGCAAAATACCTTAATGGATTGCGAATATGGTCATTGTTCAAAAAGAATAAAGGGATAAGAATTTGTATAGATTTCACTGATCTAAACAAAGCCTGCCCCAAAGATAGCTTTCCATTACCAGACATACCACAAATGGTGGAATCAGCTGCAGGACATGATAGAGTCACTTCACTTGATGGATATAAAGGGTATAATCAAATATCACTCAGAAGAAGATCAAGAACATACTGCCTTTTTTGCTCCAAGAGGTTTGTATTGTTATGTGAAGATGCCATTTGGTTTGCGAAGTGCGGGTGCTACATATCAACGAATGGTTGAAAAAGTGTTCGCAAAGTGGATATATAAAACTTTGGAAGTATATGTAGATGATATGTTGATAAAAATCAAAGAAGCCAAAGATCATGTGCAAGATTTGAAGGAAATATTTGAACAAATGAGAAAGTTCAACATCAAGTTAAATCCTGAGAAATGTATAATTGGAGTCGCGTCTGGAAAATTCTTGGGATATATAGTATCAAAGGAGGGAATACAAGTTGATCCAGAAAAAGTACAAGCAGTTCGTGACATGCCAACACCCGCAACAGTAAAGGAAGTACAAAAGCTAAATGGACTCTTGGCTTCACTCGGAAGATTTATTTCACGAATGTGAGATAAGTGCAAACATTTTTTCAACATACTTAAGAAGGGAGAAAAATTCAAGTGGACTGATGAATGTGAAAGAGCTTTTCAAGGAATCAAAGAATATCTCACAAATACATCCATATTACAGAGACCAGAGAAAAACGAAGAATTATTGATATACCTCGCAACAACTCCATATGCTCTAAGTGCAGTTCTGCTGCGAACAGACGCAGGAATAGAAAGGCCCATTTACTACATCAGTACAACTTTTAACGCAGCAGAGAGAAATTATTCTAAAATGGAGAAGTTAATCTTAGCCCTGGTGTATGCATCATTCAAGTTACGAATATACTTCCAAGCACATGTGATAAAAGTGGTAACCAAGGTGCCAATTGAATCGGTTATGAAGAACACCAAAAGGTCAGGGAGAATAGAAAGGTAGAATGCACAAGTAAACTATTACAAGATAAAATACGAAGTATTATCATCGCAAAAGTCACAAGTCGTCGCAGATTTCTTGGAAGAATTTCCTTTGGAAGAAGATGAAGCAGTAGAAGAAATGATGGATATTGAAGAAGAGTTTGGGAATCCAAAAGACTTGTTAAAAAAACCAAATAGATGGGAAATTTTAGTAGACGGATCATCCAACAGTGAGGGGAATGGAATTGGAGTTGTGTTGATCTCACCAGAAGGAGAAAGAACAGCATTCTCATTCAGACTAGAATTTGCATCCACAAACAATGAAACAGAATACGAAGATGTAGTTCACGCATTAAATATCGCAATAGAAAAGAAGCTTGAAAGTATAAGGATAACAAGTGATTCACAGCTGGTAATTTGTCAAATTAAAGGGGAATATACCACAAATGAGTCTTCCTTGAAGAAATACAAGAAACTTGTTGCTGAATTATCTGCGAAGATACCAAAATTAAAGTGGAGGCATATAACAAGGAAATAAAATTGACTCGCAGATGCTTTTGCATTTATTCCAAGTATGATGACAAATCCTAATACAAGAAATATCAAAATTCAGACGATTCAACACCCATCGGTGAACAAAGAAGAAGAAATTGAGGAGGCAGTTGCGATGGAAGTAGAAAGAGAATTACCAAATAACATCGCAGATTGGAGAAAAGAAATTCATGAATATCTCGCAACAGGAGAAGTATCCAGACAGACTAGAAGCACATAAATTAAAGAGTCGTGCAACAAACTATGAGCTACGAGAAGGAATTTTATACAGAAAATATTTCAGTGGACCACCTCTCAGGTGCTTAACTCGTGAAGAAGGAGAAAAAATATTGAAGATGTTACATGGAGGAGAAGTCGGCAATCATAGTGGGGAAGATCTCTAGCGTACGAGCAAAGATACAAGGATATTACTGTCCTTATATGCATACAGACGCAAAATTGTTCGTACGAAGATGCAAGGAATGTCAACGACATGGTAAAATAATTCATGCACCAGGGGAAACATTAACTTCTTCAACAAGCTGCTGGCCTTTTGGGAAATGGGGGTTGGATATTGTTGGACCATTTCTGCCTGGATCCGGACAAAGGAGATATTTGATAGTCGCAACAGATTATTTCACGAAGCTCGGAGAAGTAAAAGAAGTACAACATATTCGTGATAAAGATGTTTTTACGTTCATATTTGAGAACATCATTTGAAGATATGGAGTTCAAAGACGATTAGTATCGATAATGGAAAAAATTGAAGGGCAGAATATAGAGATGTTACTAAGTGCTTTTAGGATAAAATGTGGGAAATCAACTCTGTTATATCCACAAGCTAATGGACAGGCAGAGGCAACAAATAAAACAATCGCAGATACAATCAAAAATAAATTAGAGGGACATCTCAAAGGGTGGTGCGAGCAAGTACCTAGTGCAAAGTGCGGGCATACATACAATACAACTAGAAGAGAGGCAACTGGAATGTTTCCTTATTGCTTAACATATGGAGTAGAAGCAGTATTACCAACAGAGGTTGTAATTCCGACAACAAAGAAAGAAGCTTGGGAAAGAAATTTAAGTGCAGGGGTAATATTAAGTGAACTGGATGATTTGGAAGAAAAAAGAGAAAAGGTGTTTCACCATATGAAGATTTATCAGGAACGATTAGCTCGAGAATACAACAAGAGAGTCATTGAACGTGAATATCAACCAGGTGATTTGGTCATGCAAGAAACACCTCCATATCAGAAAGAAAATGGAGTAAAATTAGCACCAAAATGGGATGGACCATATGTTATCAAAGAGGTTGTGGGAAGCGGAGCTTATCGGCTGATGGATCCAGAAAGGAGAGACATGGGTTTGAGACTTGGTAGACCTTGGAATAGACTATATTTGAAAAGGTATTATCCATAAAACTCATGATAAATTTTACGAATATTGTTTGCTCGCAGGAAATATGCAAAAATTACGAATTTCAATTTTTTTATTGCGATTAACTTTCATTAAAGAAAGACGCACACATTAACTTGCAAAGAAAAGACCGCAATTTGCGAATAAAAGACCGCAATCTGTGATCAGCTTTCAAAAAAAGAAAGAAAGCCGCAAAAATATTACACAGGCAAACCTTTGTGGCGTACAACCTAGTTCGCGAAGCAACATTTCGTAAGAGGCAAAGTCCTAAAGTACGTCATTTAAGGGGGTACCTATAAGCATGGCTCAGGGACACCAGAACACCACCAAGGCACCTGAGTACATGGAACTTTACGGGGTACAACCCAATAACGGGGTACCTATCCGGGTTAGACACCTTGGATTCTCACCTAATCTTGCGACATTACGCAATATTATGCGGTTTAACATGATTTAGGTTGGGCGACTAAGGCATACTGTCTTTCCCAAGAAGTGCAGAAAACGATCAAGGGACGAGGTACACGGTTGAGTCAAGAGTGCCGGGTGAGATTGAAGCACATCTGCCATTTTTGACAAGTCTTGGCAAATGATGCACTTGGCCCAAAGATACCCCATAGGGTGCAACCTCGTAACTATAAGCCCTATAGGCAAAAAGGATAAGAGGTTGCGATCAAAAGCTGGTTATTTGCAGAACCGGATGGGAAGAGCTAACCTTGTATGGTCGATGTACTCTTCCTTGAAGGGGAAACCAAGGGGAAGATAAAGGGTAGCACCCTCCATTAGGGAGCGGATACGTGCTATAAGACGCAAATGTCACGAGGCTTCTTGTTTGCAAAAACATAAAGGCTTGTCATATTTGTGCAACAACTGAATTTCTGCGAGCATTCTAAAAAAAAATAAAAAAATCCAAAGAGAACTCGCAGAACATAACAAAGAAGTTAAGATGAGATCAATGGGTTATTACATGAAAGTGTAAAAACGTCCTGCGATTTCATCGCAAGACGATAATGTCACGAAGTTGCATATTCGCAAGAATGTTCAAACTTGTCATATTATCGCAAATACAAAAATATTATCACAAAAGAGGTGGCAAAATAAGACCTTTACTTAGGAAGGCATGATAAGACCACATCAATTAATGAAATTTATTCCATCAATATCATTGAAGAATTTTTACAAGAATATATATCATGAAGTTCGACAAAGAAGATGACTCCATCAATATCATTGAAGAATTTTTACAAGAAATCCTAACAAAGAAGACAACCCCATTGAAGAATTTTCACGAAGACATAACAGAAGATGCGATTTTGCTCGCAATCAAAAACAGATAGTGAAGAATTCATTAAATTTTACGAGAATTACATACTTCTTATACTTCTTCATATACTGAATATTTCTCCACAACTTGAATACTTCTTAATTCTTCAAGAACGTCTCATATTTATTATACTTCTTAAATGGATACTTCATTTTGCGAAGGTTAAAGTACTTATTATACTTCTTCATACATTGATTAGTTCTTCATAGATTGAATAATTCTTATACTTCTTCATACATTGGATAATTCTTTACGGATTGAATACTTCTAATACTTCTTCAAAGATATTTTATACTTCTTATACTTCTTAAGGATATTTCATAAGAATCTATTCTTATATTTCAAAGGGAGGATTTCTTATTCACAATCGTAACAAACAGAAGCTTCGTAGGTTAAATTGGAGTAGATATTTTAAAACTTTCAACAATGTTTAATCATCTGAAGAGCAATAATAGGGGGAAAGAAGATACTAAGCTAAGTCTTTAAGTTATATTATTTCTCTTCATATGATCAAATGATGCAAAAAAGGAAAGCATTCAATTTAAGAAAGGACAAATCATCTTCGCAAAATATCAAATGTACTTCTTAAAAGAACAAAAACAGTGGGCAGAATTGTTTGCAAAAGGAGAACCAACAGTAGCTAAGAGAAAAAATTCAAAAGAAAGGAAAACAAGAGAATCAACGATAATTTGAGAAAGAATATTATTATGCTTCATCAAAACTATGTGCTGGGTCTTTAAGATGAGCAGGGTCATTAGCAGCATTCGACTTTTGCGAAATATCATCCCTTGTAGAGTCTGCAACAGGAACATCTCTTTGAGGAACAGATTCCTTTTCACCATCAAATCTTTCATCATCACTCTCATAATCAAAATAACTATCAGGAACACGAACAACTTCATCATCAGATATTTCTAGAGGAGTAATCTTCACAGGAGGCAAGGATCTTGATAAGAGAATGTTATTCACAAAGACTTGAGCTTTCAGATGACTTTCACGAAGTATAGCTTTCTGATGGTTGGTATCTTCGATATCTTTGGAATAAGCAAGATAGTTGAATCTCCGAGTAGCACGATCACGAGAGTTGATTAAGCGAGTAAAAATCAAAGCATTTTTCTTATGAAGCTCAGAACAGGAGGCTTCTAATCCAGCCTTAGCATTGCGAAGGTTGTTCTCAGATTCTGCGATTAAAACAAAATTTAAAGGGTCAAAATTGCGAATATAACAAAATTTAAAGATACATCAGAGGCAGTCAAATTTTAATAACTACCTTCTCTTTGAGAAATAAGAGATTGAGCTAAAGATAGACAACAATTCTTCATTTGATCCACCGCATTATCAAAACCATCACCAACTAATCCTTTAAGTCTAGATTGAAGCTTCTGATCTTTAGAAAGAAGAAAATTTTTATCCTTCGCAAGTTTGGTATTGAGACTTTTTAGTTCAGAATAATCTTTTTCAAGTTGATTCTTCTTAGTACTTAAGATTATATTCTTATTAATAAGAGACTTCTTCTCAACGGCAAAAGAGCTTCTCTCTGCATCTGAAGACTTCTTTAATTCCTCAAGTTCACCTTTTAACAAAGAAAGAAGATTTTCTTGATCGCAACATTTATTCTGAAGAGTATCTAATTTTTGCGAAGAAACGATCATTGTATTCAAATACGAGCATTTCTCTTCGATAAGGTTTTGTTCTCTTCTAATAAGATTTCTACTCTCAAGCCGGCTTTAGTTAAAGAAGAAGTAAGTTGAGATATGTCATCATTCAAAAAATTTCGGTCGTAAATCAGTTGGGTATTCTCTTGAAAAAGGGCATCAAAATTATCAAGATCACACGAATAAAGATTAGATAAATGGGAGAATTGGTTCAAGAGGCTTTCATGCTTGGCTTGATATTCTTTTGCATCTGATTCATGGCGAAGTACCAATATTCTACATTTCTGGATGGATTCTATAAAGGGGAATGGGTTTTAATGGGTTTTTCAAACATATGAAGAACAAAAGTAAACAAAAGGGGAAAATATGAAGATAGTAATCATACCTTTCAATTCATCATTCCTTTTGCGAAGGATCGCACAATCAAGAGAATCATTCTGAAGCTGATAATTCTCTTTACGGAGATTCTCACATTCTGCTCTTGAAGACTCCAGATATTGGCGAAGCAATTCAACTTCTTTTTCCAAGGATTGGCGTGAAGTAGAAATATCAGGATTGATGAAACTATTTAGTGCTTCGCAAAACTCATATTGCGAACGAACATTAGTAGACTTCGCAGTATTATTCAAAACCTTAGATAACATTCGAAAAGTTGAGTAAATTTCATCTCGAATTTCTTGAGGAAGAGGAGAAGAATTTGAAGGAATAAGAGCAAGTTGTAAATTGTCTGGAGCAATAACACTCAAAGGATTAGGAGTTAAGATAGGATTTTCAATAGAAGATGTTGAAGAAATATTTTGCGAGGGTTGATCTTGAAGAAGTGTTGATAAATTGACATTGGTGGGAGATTGAAAACTGGGTAATGGAGTAGAGGCAGGAGTTTGCGAAGAAGTATTTTCACGAGGAGGAGAAGGAAATTCCTTATCCATCTCAAGAAGGAAGTCATCAATTGAAATTATTGGTGTAGGTTTAATCACTCGAGATCTCTTGTTGGGATTGGATTTTTCACCAGCCTACGAATCAAAATGTAGATTAAAAACTGAGGCAACAATATATTGTTCAAGAAAGAAGACAGAGTATTTTAACTACCTTTTGATTCTCGGATTTTCTTCTTCGAAGATTAGGGCTTGAATTTCTGGGTGGAGATTTCACCTGAGGAATATTTTTGCTGAAATAAACCAAAATCAAACAATAAATTATACAGAAATCAAAGAGGAAAACAAGTGAAAAATGTGAAGATAGAAGAAAATTACCTTGGAGAACTCATGATGATATGAACATGAAGAAAAAATGGTAATGAAGAGTGTGATGAGAAGACAAAATTGCAGAAGTAAAAAGAGAAAATAAGAAGAATAAAAGGAAGAGAATATAAAAGAGTTTATATAAGGGAATAACTAGAAAAGAACGGTTACAAAAGACGTGTCCAAATTCTAAAAGACTAAGTAACGGTTATGTTCTCACGATCATTTCTTCTTCGCAGAATTGACATGAGAAGAGGCAAGATGTAGGTACCGAATATCACAAGGCATTAACTTACGAACATCATGACAAATATAAGAGGAAAGAGTTACAAAACAATACGAAGATAGAGGAAGCACATGGAAGTATGAAGATTTGCGAAGATATAATAATCGTACGAAGATGTGTTGCGATATTTCGCAACACATATACAGCTGTACATAGTTCACTATAAATAGGAGTTCAAATGTAAAATTCGGGAGGTTATTTTAGTGAGTATTAGAAATTATCTTAGGAAAGAGAATAGAGAAAGTTGTAACTATTCTAGTTCCATTTAGATACTTCTTTGTAATCAATTGAGAGAATTAATAAGAAAAATGTCATTCAACATCAAGAACTTCTCAAGTTTTACTAATTCTACTGAGGGTGTAGTTGTAGGTTATTCTGCAACTACAGACATGCTCTTCTTCATTCAACAAAAAATCCAATTCGGTAGGATCGAAATCAAGATTATCTGATGCATCCACTTCTTCATCACTACTAGAGTCTTCATCATCACTATAAAATTTCATTTTTGCTAAGAAAATCACAAACCCTAGTTTTTTTCCCCCTTTATTTCTTCTTTCCCTCCAAACCTTAAAAGAGGAAATGAATTTCTATTATAATCCTAACACTATAATCAAACTCAAACACTAATTAATTTAACTAATACTAACTTAATTAATCATCACTAATAAATAAGGGTATATTAGGTATTAACATAAATAGGTGGTTAAGGAGTTTCTAGAGATTATTTCTTAATGAACCTTTTTGTTTTTCAGTCAGAGGCCCCAAATAATCACCATAGGACCCAAATTAGCCAAGTTTCTTTCACCCCTCCTTCTAATAAGGTTGTCGCGTTCATACCTTGTCTTTATGCACCCTTTGTTATGTGGTGAGACCGAATTGTGTGTCTTAACACTTGTCCTTATAACAATGAAGTTTAAGCGTCCGTTTGGCAAGCCATAATTAACAATCCAGGACATTGACAATTGCATGTACATCACATATATATTTATTTTTTTTGAAGCATCGATTAAAGCTACAAAAGTTCTTAACAAAAAACTAAAAAAAAACAATATCTAACCGCCCCTCACAACTTTCTAAATGGTGGAACCCAACCCTTGACCCACCCTTATTGTGAGGGTGCGGTTTTTATGTTGTCTAGTTACACGATAACTCTAAGATGGGCATTTAACTTTAAAATCTAATTAAAAAATAAATAAAAGTTATAGATAAATAAGAAAAAAGAGTATATATAATTATTCTTTTTCAGAAATAATAAAAAGTAAATAAATTATTTACTGAAAATGTCATGAAAAAAAAAGAAGTTTCTTAAAATAATAATAAAAAATAAAAGAAATTACAAAAAGTAAAAGAAGTTACTGAGATTGCGGCCAATTGCACCTTAGAACTTCATGCTTGGTACCTTGACGATGGTACCATTGCAAGAGATACTTTGGAGGAGGCTAAAGCATTGAAAATTATACAGCAGCAAGGTCCAAAGAGAGGTCTCCACCTGAACATTGGAAAGACCGAGATTTTCTGGCCAACATCTAATCCAGAGAATGTTTTTCCTGTAGATTTGGAAAACCGTGTGATGGCGTGAAACTTCTAGGATGGCCTTTTAGCATGGATGAACAGTTCTGTAGTGACATGGTACAAGACAGGGTTACCAAAACTATACAACTGTTGATAGTGGTTTTTAGACTAGGGTTAAAATTGTAAAACCGCACATCTGACATGACGTCATTATGGCCATAATCACATTTATTGAACCCTTTAACATGTCTGCGAGAAAATTACCAGGGTACCTTTTTTTTAATACTGATTAGGGTTTCGATAGGCCAAAACTCTAATTCCAACGCCACATGTGCCAACGGCAAACCATGCCAGCCACCACTACCGCACCAAGGCATGCCAACCATGTTAGCCGCACCTATGTGCCAATGGAAAACAATTCCAGCCACAACTACCACGCCAAGGCATGCCAACCATGCTAGTCGCACCCCTGTGCCAATGGCAAACCATGCCAGCCACCACTACCACGCCAAGGCATGCCAACCATGCTAGCCGCACCCCTGTGCCAATGACAAACCATGCCAGCCACCACTACCGCGCCAAGGCATGCCAACCATGCTAGACGCACCTCTGTGCCAATGGCAAACCATGCCAGCCACAACTACCGCGCCAAGGCATGCCAACCATGCTAGCCGAACCCCTGTGCCAATAGAAAACCATGGCAGCCACACCTACCGCGCCATGCCAAACGCACCTTGCCATGGCCCCATGCCAACCTAGCCAAGCCACCATGTTGGCCTTCCATATGCGGCTACCAAAGCGAAGGTTTGCGACAATCAACGGTCGCCCTTCAATTACAGGAGAAAATCCTAGCCATCCAAGGTTACTAGACCACACATGGTAACCTTTGACCCAAAACCCTAGCTTGGTCACGATCCTAGCTTGGTCGCGCCAAACCCTTGGCCCCACTATGCCAAGCCAAACCGCACTTTTCATTGGCCCTAGCCATGCTAGCCGCACCATGTGCCAACGTCATGCCAAACCCTTGGCCCCACCATTCCAAGCCAAACTGCACCTTGCCTTGCCCCTAGCCATTCTAGCCGCACCATATGCCAACGGCATGCCAAACCCTTTGACCCATCATGCCAAGCCAAACCGCACCTTGCCTTGGCCCTAGCCATATTAGCCGCACCATGTGCCTACGGCATGCCAAACCCTTGACCCCACCATGCCAAGACAAGCCGCACCTTGCCTTGGGCCTAGCTATGCTAGATGCACCATATGCCAACTGCATACCAAACCCTTGGCCTCACCATGCCAAGCCGAACCGCACCTTTCCTTGGCCCTAGCCATGCTAGCCGCACCAAATGCCAACGACATGCGAAACCCTTGACCCTACCATGCCAAGCCGAACAACGTCTTGCCTTGGCCCTAGCCATGCTAGCCTCATCATTTGCCAACGACATGCCAAGCCCTTTGCCCAACCATGCCAAACGCACCTAGCCACGCCACCATACTGGCCATCCCTACGCGGCTACCAAAACGAAGGCGTGCGATAATCAACGGTCCCCCTTCAATCACATGAGCAAATCCTAGACATCCAAGGTTACCAGACGACATATGGTAACCTTTGGCCCGAAAACCTAAGTTTGGCCACGCTAAACCATGCCATGCCAACGGCATGCCAACCTAGCCGCGCCACCATGCTGGCCTTCCTTACGCGGCTACCAAAACGAAGGCGTGCGATGATCAACGGCCCCCCTTCAATCCCAGGAGCAAATCCTAGCCATCCAAGGTTACCAGACGACACATGGTAACCTTTGGCCCGAAAAACCTAAGTTTGGACACGCCAAACCATGCCATACCAACGGCATGCCAACCTAGCCGCGCCACCATGCTGGCCTTCCCTACACGGCTACCAAAACTAAGGCATGCGATAATCAACGGTCTCCCTTCAATCCCAGGAGCAAATCATAGCCGTCCAAGGTTACCAGACAACACATGGTAAACTTTGACCCAAAACCCTAGTTTGGTCACCCAAACCGCGCCAAGGCATGCCAAACCAATGACATGCCAACCTAGCTGCGCCACCATGTTGGCCTTCCCTATGCGGCCACCAACTAACGAAAGCGTGCGACGATCAACGGCTACCTTTCCTCTTAAGATGAAAAATCTCGACCGTCGAAGGTCACCAAGCTAGCAAGTCTCTCAAGCTCGACTTTCCAGGCAACAATAATATGTTACATGTTTTCCACAAAAACATTTGAGACATCAACACACATCACAAACTGGGGGATCCTCTTTGGGTATTGGTTTGGCGGTTTACAACGTGCGGCGAATATTTCGCCCATCATAAGGAAGTGTCATAAGGATGAGGCAGTTAGTGATGTATTTTTACAAGTGGTAAGTAAAGGGTTTGATTCTCGGACTTGATGAGATTCGATTTTAGAAGTAATAAACAAAATATTTACACAAAATTGTCACAAGATCAAGAAGTACTGGGATTCAGGACTCCACCAATTCTCATTCATGTGGTTCAACTACTAATTCTAGACATTCATAGCGCAAATAATAACAATTTCTTGACTCTAATTCTTTGCCGAAAGTAGATTTTTGAAAAGCAATGACTGTAAATCTAAAACATGGGATATCAAAAGACTTAACCTAAGTATAACCCATCAATTGAAATAACAATCACTCAATGAAAATCATAAATCAATGCAATAAGTCATAAAATAATTAATAGAATTACCACACTCGTGAAGAATGGCTTCCTCCATCATCCCAGTGTCTGGGTTTAGCTCTTCATTGTGAAAACACGCTCAAAATATATATTCATGGCTCAAAAGGTGTGTTTTTATTGAAGAAATTGTTTAAGACAGATATTTGCAATGCTGTAAATATGTTACAAATGCTGTTACAAAGAACGATAAAGGTAAAGTGCAGCAGAATAAACGAATGTCTCCACAGGTCTATTCTTCGTGTTCTTGAGAACGACACTTCTCTGGTGTCGTCTGTAACTCCTCCTTCTTCTTCTCTGCTGCTGCTGCGATTCTTCTCTGCAGACTTGTTATTTGCTCTAAAACTACCCCAAACTCCCGACCACTTTTCTGGAACTCTCCCCTGCCTTTATATAGCCAACAGGGGTAAGAAATCACGAGAATATCTTCCTTTTTCTTCTCTCCCAAGTTCCGTAACTTCCTGTTGTTTTCTTTACTTTCACGTTTCTATGGTTTTGATTAAAACTCTTCCAAACAGAGAGTAAAATCTCTATAGAATATATCCTTCCTTAACTTCACACGTACCTTCCATTTCATGAACAAGAATTCCCGGAAATATGCTATCTTACCTTTTTTCTCGACAAATCTTCTTTGCTTACTTTTCACGGCTTCTATCACTTAATATAGCTTCAGTAGAACCTATCCATCCTCCTATGTAGATAAGGACCAGAAACATCTCTCCAACACATGATCTAGCTCATGTTTACCCGAGACAGAGACCTTGCCTTTTCCGAGAATATATCTTACATTTTTATCTCTACTGATGACGTGTTTAAACACGTAGTGATATTCCCTTCGATTTGGTATGTCGAAATCATCCTTCCAATCCCATAAAACTCGGCTTCCAACTAACTCAGATAATATTCACGCATAAAGAATAAATTCCCGCCAAATTGTGAATTTGAATTTGGGAAGAAAGTGACCCCCCCCTTATCCGTTTCTGGTCTCCCTTTAGCAACTGCTCTGAAGTTACCCCTTATCAGTGGAGTGCCCCTTAGACAAATCTGATGTCCCTTTAGCAACTTTTCAAGCCGATTTCGCCGCACATGTTTATTTCTCCAAAAACACCTACAAATACACAGCACGCCATAATAAGTACGAAAATGGGTACTAACTTTACAGATAATTGAGACTAATATAGACACATAAATGCGCCTATCAAATACCCCCAAACTTATTATTTGCTAGTCCCGAGCAAATCAAATCTACAAAATAAAATCCTAACCCACTATCGCAGGCATCTTCGATTGCATTTAGCGTATGCAATAAGCCTTTAAACCCCTAGGTGGCCCTAGTGGCCGAGTTATGGTCTCGGGAGGGCTTACTAGAGACATACCCACAAAACCTTTATACTCCAGACCTTAGCTATCTACGCAGAACCTTGGAAGGCACTTAAGAATCTCCTTAGTTGGCATACTTATTGACTACAGGAGGAAGTACCCTGATGCGAAATTACAATTGTTGTACACGAGTTTGCACTCAAGCATACTAAAATTCATATATAAGTGACAGAGCTCTACTCAGATAGTTGCACTATAAACATCAATATCCGGAGTCAACAAATCACATGGATAGATTAAGAGATGGATATAGAAAAACATAGATGGTTTTGATGTTGTCTAGGTGAACGGTGTTTCTCATATCTGTCTGAAGGCCACTGCCGAAATTAAACTATCCTAATGGATTGAGATACTGGTCTGACTATCAACACAACTAGCATATACAAGGGAATCAGTGTTTGATAATCTTAATTCTAAATTAACTCAGCTGGCATATACAAGGGAACCAACGGTCGATTTTATTGCACAATAATAAACTTTTCATTTTTCATTTTTTTTTAACTGCATGATTTGATCTTTTGGATCCAAGCACAAGCTTCTTGTCAGCAGATTACATTATAGTTCCCATGGATCCTGTGTTCCACGCTTGTTTAGGCGACGGAGACAGGAAAAACACACACATATTGTTATTCCCAAGTGTTAATTTTTATTTATTTTTGAGAATTATTCGGTTTGGTCTAATTGGTCTGGTCTTTTTTTTTTTAGTAACTCAATCACTCTATTTCACCCTAGCAGTGGTAACAACTTGAATCATGAGCCCCACCTAATCACCTAAAGAAACATAGTTTAAAAACAAAATAAAAACAGAAGTGAAAAGGACTCAACGAGATATGGCGAAGCTACCATGTTATTTCTAGCACCTGAGCTCTGTGCTTTTATGAATAGACTCTTTAGATGTTTCCATCTAATCATACTGGTTCCTCAAATCCTACAACCAAAATGCTTCCATCCACTTAGATAGGTTAATGCCATCCTTAATAAGCATAAATTTCTAAGCTTTGGAGTTTATTAATGCAACTAAAAAGTTTCTTCCATACCCCCAAACTTAAATCTAACGTTGTCCTCAATGTTTTAAAGATAAAATTAAAAGCATGAACAAGGAGAAATTGTTACCATTTGAAGCAAAAGAGTTATGGAAAGATATTACCGTGTTGCATGAATATTGGGTTACCGCCCATGAAGTGCTAAGTTTAACGTCTTCAGCCAGACATAAGAAAGAATTAATCATCTCATATCATATAGCAATATCCGAAACAATTGTGGATCATCTGCATCAAAAAGTGTTAACACAGATAAAAGGAAACTGCAAAAAACCAAGAATAAATATAGCACACCCTTGCCTAGTTTCCTGTTTAAGACAACTACATCCAGTTGTGGTTCAGGTTCAGGTTCAATAAAGGGGTCTAAATAAAATATTTTCATGGGTTGCACTTCCTCATAGCTAAGATCCGAAATATCAGGTTCTAAAGTATGGAAAAATTTAGAAGCATACAATAATAACCTGAATAATTGAGGATCCTCTAAGTCAATCATATTTGACTCACACAGTTGACCACAATGAGAGAGGTAGTTATTCTTAAGAAAATGTGTCAATTCTATTTTCCTAAAATAATTAGGTTTAGTCTCAGAACTTAATAATTGACACATTTCAAATTCAAACGTTCCCACATTTGGAAGAAAAATATTTGGTGGGAAAACAAAATCAATCTGGGTATCATAGACTGAGTAACCACATCAACCATAGGATGGGTTACTAACAACTGAACTTCTTTATGGACATCACTAGGTTCAGGAAGTGTATGAAGATAATCTTTTAAAATGGTTGAGGCACATATTTCGAGTCCCAAGCGAGGGATCTTTGTAAGAGCTAAAGGTAAGGCACGGGGAGAATGATAGTCACCCCCAAACTAATTAGAGTTTTGGGTGTCTCTAGATAGACTAGCTACAATTTTCCTAATTTCAAGATCATCAAAATCCTGAAAATGGTCAATTACTTCTTGTAAGTCATATTCAGGTGACGCATCCTCATACATATTTAAAAGCTCTACGAGTTCATCTTCTTTGTCTAGCACTATTGTTTCTAAATCCTTGGACTCTAAAACAGTCTTCTCATGATAAACCCGTTCCTCTAAACCATTATCGTCTTCGTAATCAAATGGAAATACTACATCGTCTAAAACTAGGTTATCTTAGTCAAATCCTTGTCCTTTTGAATAGGTGAACAATTATTAAAATTATTTGGATTTGAACTAGAAATAATATTATCATTGTAAAGCTCAATTGGAGTAACAAATTCCTGATCACTATGCCTACATATTTCAGATTCTTCATCAACACTATCCTCATAATCATCATTATAACAACATAAAAATGGTTGAACCTCTTCTAAACAGGTAGTGTTACCAATTCTAACCTCGTCATCTTGATTATGCAAATAACTGTCCTCATTTTCAAGGGTATTATTGGAAACACTATATTGGAATTTAAGATTATTTCGAGCAAGTCTTTTGTTCCTCAACTTATATGTATTTTCAGCTAGTATCTTGAAAGACTCTTATAGAGGACGAATAAGACCAAAATTAACAGCCATAAGTTTGAGAGACTATTCTAAAGGACGAATAGGAACAGAAGGATCATAATAAGGACTAGTTTTTAACTCTTTGATTAAGTCGTCCAAAGACGAAGTACTAGTACTATAATATTCCTTATTTTCTTGCTCGTATGACCGGTGCACGTGCGGATATTAATTGGGCTCACCATGGTATAAACCATAACCTTGAAAAGAATGGCGTTCCCAAACACTATTCACACTATGGTCATAAATAAGGATAATGTCCATGTTGCTCAGTCGAATAATCATTGTATTGGCTATTGTAATACCAGTTCGACATTATATTGTGCACGTGCAAATGCAAGGTTGACTAAAATGGGTAGGCTCAGGTTACCACAACAAAATATACCCAAAGTTACGAGGATGAGGTTTGTGGACTTTCAGCTGGTAACTCCCATAAGGCCCAAGGCACGGGTTCAGCTTACTAATCCACGAATTTTCCTAAAATCGGTAGTCTGACGATGCAATTGGTGTGTGCACGTGTTTTTTTTTTATATATAAATAAAATACTAAAAACAAAAATAAACAAACAATATATACAAGTCCAAAAATAAATAAAAGAAAAACTAACAAAAATCTTGGATTTTCTGTACTTTTTAGGCAAGTCCAAGCTTCAAGCAAAACCTGCACACCAAAAACAAAAATACCCAAGACGTAAAATAGAACAAAAAAAAAACTAAAAAAATAATAATAATAAATAAAATATATACAAAACCTAAAAAAAATATGCAAAACCTAAAACCTAAATACAAGTCCGCGTCGACGGCGCCAAAAACCGATGTAGTTTTACAAGTGGTAAGTAAAGGGTTTGATTCTCGGACTTGATGAGATTCGATTTTAGAAGTAATAAACAAAATATTTACACAAAATTGTCACAAGATCAAGAAGTACTGGGATTCAGGACTCCATCTATTCTCATTCATGTGGTTCAACTACTAATTCTAGACATTCATAGCACAAATAATAACAATTTCTTGACTCTAATTCTTTGCCGAAAGTAGATTTTTGAAAAACAATGACTGTAAATCTAAAGCATGGGATATCAAAAGACTTAACCTAAGTATAACCCATCAATTGAAATAACAATAACTCAATAAAAATCATAAATCAATTAAAAATCAATGCAATAAGTCATAAAGGAATTAATAGAATTACCACACACGTGAAGAATGGCTTCCACCGTCATCCCAGTGTTTGGGTTTAGCTCTTCATTGTGAAAACACGCTCAAAATATATATTCATGGCTCAAAAGGTGTGTTTTTATTGAAGAAATTGTTTAAGACAGATATTTGCAACGCTGTAAATATGTTACAGACGATGTTACAAAGAACGATAAAGGTAAAGTGCCAGAATAAATGACTGTCTCCGCAGGTCTGTTCTTCGTGTTTTTGAGAACGACACTTCTCTGGTGTCGTCTGCAACTCCTCCTTCTTCTTCTCTGCTACTGCTGCGATTCTTCTCTACAGCCTTGTTCTTTGCTCTGCAACTACCCCAAACTCCCGAACATTTTTCTGGAACTCTCCCCTGCCTTTATATAGCCAACAGGGGTAAGAAATCAAGAGAATATCTTCCTTTTTCTTCTCTCCAAAGTTCCGTAACTTCCTGTTGTTTTCTTTACTTTCACGCCTCTCTTATTTTGGTTAAAACTCTTCCAAACAGAGATTAAAATCTCTATAGAAGATATCATGCCTTAACTTCACACATACCTTCCCTTTCATGAACAAGAATTCCCGGAAATATGCTATCTTCCCTGTTTTCTCGACAAATCTTCTTTGCTTACTTTTCACGGCTTCTATCACTTAATATAGCTTCAGTAGAACCTATCCACCCTCCTACATAGATAAGGACCAAAAACATCTCTCCAACACATGATCTATCTCATGTTTCCCCGAGACAGAGACCTTGCCTTTTCTGAGAAAATATCTTACATTTTTATCTCTACTGATGACGTGTTTAAACACGTAGTGATATTCCCTTCGATTTGGTATATCGAAATCATCCTTCCAATCCCATAAAACTCGGCTTCCAACTAACTCAGATAATATTCACGCATAAAGAATAAATTCCCGCCAAATTGTGAATTTGAATTTGGGAAGAAAGTGACCTCCCCCTTATCCGTTTCTGGTCTCCCTTTAGCAACTGCTCTGAAGTTACCCCTTATCATTGGAGTGCCCCTTAGCCAAATCTGGTTTCCTTTTAGCAACTTTTCGAGCCGATTTCTCCGCACATGTTTATTTATCCAAAAACACATACAAATACACAAAACACCATAATAAGTACGAAAATGGGTACTAACTTTATAGAGAATTGAGACTAATATAGACACATAAATGCGCCTATTAGTAGGGGTGTTCATGGTTCGGTTTGGTTCGGTTTCAAGCCAAACCAAGACCGAAACCAATACTATCGGTTTCTAAAAATTGAAACCAAACAAATCCATTAACCATTGGTTTTTGGTTCCAATGGTTCCAGTCAGTTTCGGTTTTTCCCATTGGTTTTTGGTTAACCAATAATTATGTCAAACCAAAAAAACAATTACACAAATTTACAGAAAAAAATAGTATTGGTTTACAAAAATTTACATACAAAAAATAAATAAAAAGAATATCAAGAGTAGTTAAGGATTACTTTTTATCAAAAGAAGATTTAACTAGTGGTAGGCTATACAATGACATCTCTAATGAAAATTTAATCAATAATTTTTTATTTTTTTTCAATATTCGGTTAACCATTGGTTAATGGTTCGGTTTCTCTATCAAACCAAAACCGAAACCAATACTATCGGTTTTCATCTTTTCTAAACCAAAACCCACCATTAGTTAATGGTTTGGTTCGGTTTCTCCCTAATCAGTTTGGTTTGGTTCGGTTTCTCGGTTAACCGGTAACCATGTTCAGCCCAATCTATCAGTTAGTAAATAAGGAGTTAAAGGTGAAACGTTCTTTTTATGAAATATCAATTCCATGCGTTAACGGTTTTATGGAACATCAATTCCATGCGTTAACATTACCCCCTCCTCCCATTTACTCACCCATTTTTTCATTCCTTAATGAGACTAGAGTACGTTTCACTTCGACTTGTATAAATAGGTCTTACCTATTTCCACTGAACAACAAGTTCGGTCAAGGAGCATACACCACTTGAAAATGTTTGCTAGCTTTTCATCTGTTAGCTTCCCACTTTATGATACAAGTCGTAACACAACTACTCTTCCTGAATCAACTATTCTGGTCTCATCACTTTCCTTGCTTCCCTCCCCAAAACCACCGAAGCAAGTCTGAAACGGACATTTCTTGGTTTAGGCCGGACTTGTCCATATTGATCTCTCGAATCTAAAGTACTCCATTGTAGTACATTGTTTAGGGTTTAAATTCGTTTCTCACCCGCAAACCCGAAATTACCGAAATCAGCAGAAACCATTTTCACCCACAAACAACAACTTATGAAGAAGGTTCAACTACCACAGGACCAACAGAGCGAACTCCTGTTACTGCGCAACTGCACTGGAGTATCGAAATTATACTTCTCACTTCGCACTACTAGCCCCATATTTTTGCAGGATACTACAGATCTTTATGAAAACCACCTAGTGCAATATTTACGGCGTCTTATCATTGGTGATGGTGCTAGGTTTGGCCCAACTTAACAGCGGCCAGCCACTATGCCAATTAAATATGGTGGTATTGGCATCTACACAATGGCCGATACAAGCAAGTATTTCTACTTAGCTTCATGTGCTCAAACCAAAGTTTTACATGACACCATCCTACGCAGCACGTCACCACATGAATCGAGTCCAAGATATGAACATGCTTTTCAGATTTTCAAATAGGCCTATGGGTTATCAGCCTTCAGCATCAACGACACTTCCCCCCAACATATGAATTCCATGGCAGTACTATACTTTGATGCATTAAAGGAAAAGTTACCAACTAGCTTCGCTTTAAACGACCGTGAATCTTTCATGTGGCAGTGCAATAGAAATGAGCATGCAATGAAATTTCTCAAGGAAATTCTGATAAGAGGATTGAATCAGGCAGTTGGACCACATAAATTTAGCTCCATCCTCAAATACAGGCTAGCCATTCCTTTCTTTGCTGAGGACAGTATATGCACCATTTGTAACAGTCCAATGGACATATACGCTGACCATGCCCTTTACCGTTCTATTGAGGTAGGCTTGAAATTCAGGCACGATATGGTTCATGACGTGTTCGCAGACATATGATACAAGGATAGAGTGGCATCAAGAAAAGAGGTCTCTCTGGGATTCTTATCAAATGACGCAACTGGTAGAAAGCCGTCCGATATTTTAGTCTACAACTGGGAATATGGGAGTATGTTTTGATGTTACAGGTGTCTCGCCCCTAACAACTGCTAGAACTCGTAACTCCACCACAGACCAAGCTATCAAAGCCGTAGTCACACGAAAACGCACCAAATATTTAGACCTATGTGAAAAGCATGGTTATGGTTTCAACGTGATGGCCTTTACTACCTTAGGAGAATTGGGAGAAGACACAATTCTATTTATCAATATATTAGGCAATTGCCTTGTTACTCATGATGCCAACTCTAATGTAGGAGGTTCTATTTTTCATAGGCTTGGTATTGTTATTCAGAAAGGTGTAGGGGCTCAGCTTGTCGTTCGATTACCCCCCACCGATGACTCTAATGCTATGTAACGAATCTATGTTTTAAGTATAATAATAAGCCCTTGTTATCATTATCATTATTATTTATTTATTTTTTACAAATCATTAGTATAAAACAAGGTTTGTATAAGTTTGCCTTTGTTAGTGGTGGTCAGGATTTGTCTGGACAAAGATAAATCTACGGCTGTAGTTCTCTTGACCACACCCTCATCTCGCACTTGTAAGTGATGGCCAAGATTTCATATCCCAATTGATAAATCTATGGTTGTAATTTGTCCCATAAAACTAACATTTAATGCCCATTAATGGAAATCTAAAATAATAAATACAGTAAATGATTAATATAATAAATACCTAACTAATTAGTGTTCCACACTAATTGATATTAAATGATTTATTAATTGCTCATAATAATGTTTGTTCACTAATTGCTCATAATAAATAATTTATTAATTTATTTCATTATAAAATTTCTCTTAGTTAAATTAATAAATTTATATTTCTTCTATTAATAAATGATTTTGATAAAAACAGAAAAAATATCAATAGATATTAGTTGCGATAGTAGGTTGTGGAAGCGGTGGCGAAGGTCGAATGAATCACTAATCTAATAATATCAGTAGATATTAGTTACGGCATGGGTTAAGCCCTATAAACACATAAATAACCACTAATCTAAGGAACAAGTACAAGAGACCTGGATCTTCCAGTAACTCATTTAATGGAACACTTTATGTTTTGTTTATGCAATCCCATTAAGCAAAATCAATACTAATACTTTGTTACTTCACTTTATTATTATTATCATCAAGAATTTAAAGCACAGTTTGGATAACTTTGCTTATGTAAGTGGCGGTTCAAATTTTTCCTCACAAGAGATAAATCTAGGGAGGTAATCGTTTGTCATAGGTGATGGTTGTGATTGAGATTAGAAATGCATCTAATGGACAAAAGTTATCATGTCATTAAGGTTCCATAATTCTTCATAATAAATAGTCTATTAATTAAATGTCAAACTAAAAAAGATAATATATAAATTATTCTACTAATGATGATAATAAAAGTATATTTTTATTAGCTAATACTTAGAATTAGTTTGGTATTGCTGCGATCTTTACAAAAGTGCTTTTCTGATGTACGTTATTGTGTGGAGCTATGTAAAAAAAAACAATTGGTTGCCGATGTAAGTTACTGTGCCGAGATTTGTAAAAAAAAAAACAATTGAACGGTTGCAAATTATAAACTAAAGCTAAAACTATTTTAAAAAACAGACATATCTCTGAAAATATCATGTTCAACTATAGTTAGTGAGAAAATGACAAAAAGGACATATTTGAAAATTGTCTATTCTATTTTATAGTGCGTAAAGTAAGTAAATTTTCTACTATTAGAGTACATACACATGTAATATTAAATTTACTAATTAGTATTATTACTAAAAAGTATTATTTTTCTAAACCACTTTTTAAAAATCCATAATCTCTTAATCTTTATCGTTGAAAATAAAGGTATATTTTAGTGATACGATATAACATAAAATGTAGTTTGAAAATAAAAAATAATTATCTTTAAAGAATATAAAATATAAAAAATAAAAATTGGTGATTATATATAGATTCAAGGATAATTGTTGTCAGTTAAAAACAAAATGGGATAGAATTGGAAAATAAAATACGAAGCTAGGTTGAACTATAGCTTTTGCTTTTGAAGCTTTTAAAAGCTCCTTCTCTCCACTTTACAAATTGATAAATTTTGGAAGTGTACACTTTATGAAATCTTTAATAAACACTAAGATGAAAAAATATTGTTATCAAAATGTTTTCAAAATACTTTTTTTGAATGAAAAAAAGCAGCACCAAACTTAGTTAAATTGGCTAACAATTATATAAGTGGACCATAATGACGGTGGCAAGTATTGGTTCCCAGTGAGTAATTTCGCATCGCCTCACGTATTTATTGATAAATGGTTTAACGTTATTTTTATTCAATGATGATGGATAGCAGAGTTTATTGTTAGTAGAGCTTATTGTTATTAGGTTAATTACTTAATGATTTGACTTACTAACTAATCATGATTTTATTATTTTTATGCAACAAATAACCTCACATTTGGAGGCATAATGTCGTAGAATGTAATGGCCTTCCCTCTACCAATAATGTCCTTACTAAGCCACTGCATTCATCTGATAGTATTGAGTTTTCAATGGTAACCGTTGTGTTCATCTAGCAACAGCTTCTTAAGAGGTCACCCATCCCAAGATTACGCAATACCGAGCATGCTTAACTATAAAGATTTTTCGGCAACTACGAAGCCAATAATACTGAAAAGGTCTCGGTTTTAGCAAATGACAAACCATTACCTCTATTCCAACTTAATTTGGAGCCGTCCTCGGGTACGAAATATGTTCAATCCTAGACTCTGGCATTTTTTCTCACTCATGAGACTCTGGAATATTTTCAATCCGTCAAGCATACTCTTTCGCCCTCGACATGTAACCCGTGGTCGACTCTAATACCATTTTTAAGAACATGATCTTTGCCAATACTGTTCCCACTTAGTCACTGTGGTTATCCGATAGCGTGGGATTTTCAACTAAAACTGATGTGGACATCCATTAGAAGTTTTATGGGAGGTAGCCCATACCTAGATTACTCTCACCCGAGAACCCATAAATTCAGTGATTTTTACCAACTCTGGATCCAACTATGTTGAAAAGGCCACAATGTTACGAAGGGACAAGCCATTACCTATATTCCATTCGGTGAACTCTTCCTGCCAAATTGAATTACGTACATAATATTTATGGGAATTTTGAAAAACTAGAACTACATCGTGGGTAAAATGATTACCATCGAAAATGACTTAACATTTTAAAGTATAATATATTAAGTGAATGAATTAGATTTTAAGGATGTCATCATCATTGAAATAGTAAGAACATACAATAAGCTTGGACTTCTACATACATAGCACCGAGGTTTTTTAGTTAAAAACCCCACACCTCTTATCCCAAGGTGGTCAAGTGGGGTTTCGTGTTATGTGGTTGGGCCCTGAGTAGTGTATGATGGTCCATGAAGATCCTAACAATTGGTATCAGAACCCGTGGTTGGGGATACTGTTCGAACGTTGAAGTGGTTGTGGATGTCACCCGGTTTAGGGCGCAAGTGAAATCAGACTCAAGGTGAAGAAGGCAAGGCCCAAATTTGAACTGGCGCTCAAGGTTGAGTTAGTGTCTCACTCATTAACTCAGGTGGACCAGGGTTCTAGATCGGAAAGGCAATGCTCAAGGATGAACTGGCGCTCAAGGTGGAGTTAGTGTCTCACACATTAACTCTCAAGTAGTAGGGTTCTATGTGGGCAAGGAAATGCTCAAGATGTAGTTGGTGCTTTCCTTCTCATTAACTCAAGGTGAAGTAGGATTGTAGGGCGCATAGTGACAATAATCCTGATTGATGGGTAGTATATACAAATGGTAATCATATGGTGAAGTCTGATTGGACTGGTGAAGTGGTTTAATATCGTCAAGGTGGAGATTGTTGGAATATGTGGCACGATAAACCACTTAATTATATCTAGGGATAGTCCCACATGGAAGAAAAAGGAGTACATGTTGAGCTTAATAAACTTGGGAATCTCCTTACGTAGCGCTGAGGCCTTTTAGATTAAAACCACACACCTCATATCCCAAGGTGGCCAAGTGGGGACATGATCGGTGCTATGTTGTCGGGCCCATAGTAGGTTCCTATTTTCCATGAACATCCTAACACCATTCACTAAATATAAGAAAGATGCAAAAAGGTAATACAATTTCAAAAGATCGATAAGATATCTTTTTAAACTAAAAAACATATCAAATAATATGTTTTTTTTGGGGACAAAATATGTAAAAATTAGTTTCGATATAATTTCATTGTTGGCTTGAGGATACAACTCGAAAAAGAAGAGACATAGTATGTGAGGATGTCAAGGCGGAAAATGCTAGAAAGGATGTGAAGTGAATAATAAAAATATCTATCGGGTTTCCCTTTACTTTTGCAACGATAAGAAGGGTAAACTTGATATTAATACATATTATATTTGATATTCATATGTCGGAAAATTCATAACTAAATAAAAATTATGCCCGTGCCGTTACAGCACGGGTTAAGACCTAGTAATAATAATAAAAGAAATCGAAAACAAAAATAGTAAGAGAACAAAATTAGAATTAGTCAGAAATGGCGTTTTACGCTGCAAAGAGA
This sequence comes from Papaver bracteatum, assembly GCA_023529315.1. Taxonomy (NCBI): domain Eukaryota; kingdom Viridiplantae; phylum Streptophyta; class Magnoliopsida; order Ranunculales; family Papaveraceae; genus Papaver; species Papaver bracteatum. Next base: position 1,661,528 of record JAJJWX010005012.1, read on the forward strand.
AATGATGTTTTAAAATAACAAAATAAAAATATATTTGATTATGTAATTATAAAAACTAAAAAGATAAAATAAATAAATAATATGTAACTAAAATCTCTTATGTCTTGGAGAGAGCCACGTGGTTGCAGTACCATGGTTTAGAAGCTGCTCAGCCTACCTAAACCATACTGGAAACATGCCAACAAGAGGAGAAAGAAGGACGCAACCATACATGCCTACAAAAATAAAGCTGAGTTACGGTCATTATATAGTTGTGATTCGTGTTCTATCTTCTAATGGAGTTGCACCTGCCACCCAAGACACCCTGCACGAGTTGAAGTATAAATACCCTTATGCACCACCTCCGGTCATCCCTACAGAAACCATTTCCACAGCTGTACTTTTTGTAGATTCCAAAGCGGTCTTGGCAACACTAAAGAGTTTCCAAAAGGTACCTCTTGTGGGAGAGATGGGTTGAGAGCCCAACATTTATTAGACGCACTCAGTGGCCCTGCAACGGAAGTTTCTGACGATCTGTAATCCATTCTGGGTGTTGTTAATTTATGGTTAGAGGGTAGATGTCATGTAGTCCTTGGAGAATTTATCTCCAGCGCACCTATAACCCCTTTGCTCAAACCTAACGGTGGTTTGAGACCCATTGCAGTGGGTACGATTTGGCACATGTTATGTTCCAATTCAGCGGCTACATCTGTGTGCAAGGATATAAACAATTATTTAGGCAATCATAAATTTGGTGTTGGGATTCCTTGTGGTGGTGAAGGTATACTCTATTAAGTAAACAATCTGCTAGAGTTAAAAGTTCATCGAGACAACATGACAATGTTGCTTATTTATTTCACAAATTCCTTTAACTTGGTTGATAGAACTGTTTTGGTCAAGAAATTTCGTGCCAGATGCCCAAGCATATCGAGATGGGTCGAGTTATGTTACTCAACACCAACCAAAATCAAAGCTATTCCAAGCTTGGAAAAAGTTCAGAATGTTAATATAATGGTTTCCACGTTGGGGTCAGCCACACTTTTCCTAAGACATGACCAAATGTTGCATGAGAGATAGCCTGGAATCCAAACTAAAACGTCAATATGATTTATGTTAATTGGACTCAATTTTGTGGTTGATTCTTAACCTGATTTAGTGTTTCCGACAATTAATTTTGTGAGCCAAGATTGAATGCTATTTGGGATAGTGCTCAATACACCATCAAACTGTAACTTCCATAATCTGCCAACACCTATGGGAGGAGGGGGGATTACCGGGTGTGGAAACCTGACTAAAAGGGCGAGTTCTCTGTTAGTTCGGCTAAAGAGATTGTTCGTACAAAATATGAGAAGATGGAGGGAGCTTCTTTGATTTGGAGACATGTCAATCATCCATCTCTTGCGGCCCAAAACTAGAAGCTGTTGCGTGGAGCTTGTGCTATCCTTGATAAAATGAAGAGTAGATTTAAAACTCCGGTAGTAAACAAGTGTTGTATGTACAATGTGGATGAGGAAAGTTTGGAGCATTTACTATGGTCTTGTGGGTTTTCTGTGAAGGCATGGCCGTGGTTGGAAGGTATTTTTGGTTTAAAGGCGCACCAAAATTTCGTAACTTCTTATAAAGCAGGAACATGTATGAGTAGAATGCTCAAGGACTTGTGGCTGTTGACTATTTTAGTCACCCGGTCTGAGTTGTGGATGATGAGAAGCAATTTTGTGTACAACAATAAGCAAGTCAATTGGGCTTTCTTTCAAAAACGGGTATTTAATCAAGTTCATGACTTCTCTAGAAGATTAAAAGGCTACATGTACAACAATCTGGCGGAACTGAAAATTTTGGATTTCTTTCATGTTGCGCATAGAAAGGTCAAAGGTGATAGATCCAATCGAATGTTTTTGGGAGCCACCAGCAAGTAATGAGATTCAATTGTGTTGTGATGGAGCGTCTAGAGGAAACTCGGGAGTGGTTGGTGCGGGTGTGGTAGCAAGGAGTTCTGATTCAGGTGTTCTTGGAGCTATGAGCATCGGCTTTGGCATCCAAACAAATTACTTAGCTGAATTTTTCGATGTTATTATTGGATTGGAGTGGGCTATTAAGTTTGGGGTCGAAAATGTTTGCATTAGATCGGATTCTATGGGGGCTGTTTCAGCGTTTTCATGTGGTATTTTTGCGATTACCTGGTTTCTTCGACATAGATGGTTGGCGGTGAGATCAAGATACACTTCTGTTCGCTTTGTTCACACTTTTAGGGAGGCAAATTTTGTAGCGGATGTTATGGCCAAGAGGAGTTGCTTACTTTATGATGGGAGGGTATGAGCTATGATAATAGGCCTGATTTTCTTAATGCTATGGATGAGTTACCAAATGTATCTTATTTCCGTTTTAAATAGTTTGTAAGTTTTTAGGGCATTTCGCCTATTTTCTTACGAACTATTCTTGTATTCTTTTGTTATCTATTATATCATTTGGATTTATCAAAAAAAAAAAAACTGATGTGTTATAGGCTCACGAAATTTGGAAGATGTAATTCTCCACCATAAAGTTTGTTAACGTATTTGCAAATGAAATATGATAAACAAGTTGTTGCAACAACCACTGCTATAAAAACTTATTCACATGATTTGTAGGGTTATCAAATTCTACCATCTACCAATTACTAAATCCATATATAACAAACCAATCCTCCCGATTAGTAATTCTTCGTATAAGTAGTAACCCCTTATTGTTGGCCGTAGGTAACAACAACCTTATCTTACTTACTAGAAATGACTGTGCCCCAACCGCTACAAAAACTACCATAAGACCTAAAAGGAATGAATTCTCTGCATGGTTGAAAGTGAAAGATGATCTTCCATCCTTTTAATAAAAGCTTCTTCTCTTCTTCCACCCCCTTCCATTTCCATTAAGGTTGTCTCATTCGTACCTCATTGTTTTTCAATATGTTTTGTGAGACACGAAGAATAACAGCAAGCCACACACAGTCACAGACATCCTTTGGCTTTGGATGATTTTCTTTTCTCTTTTATAATCATAAATTTCAAAGTCGTTTGTCCATAATGTTGAATTATGCAACTACTAATTGCGACTTGTGATGAGCGTGATTGAATGCCATAATCGGCCTCTATTTCAGCATGGCGTGTCTCTACGATCCAATATAAAATTGGTGACAGAAGCGTGACCCACTTTACAGCTCCACTTGACCATCACCCACATAAAGCAGCCCAACGGATAAGTTGTAAAACTGTGGGTCCCTCTTCAACCCCACCTTCCTCGCTGTGAGCCACTTTTTTAGCAAGTTAGTTATTAATTAATAATAGTAATAGTAATATTGTTAAAACTCTGTCATCCAATCAAAAATGGCAGGATGCCTGGTCTCATCAGCATCATCCAACGGCTTCATTTTCAGTAAAAGAGAAACCACCGGACGGTCAAAATTACAGCAACGCATTCACGGCCATATGGATGGATGAGCCGGATGACAGTGTGATTAGATGCACGCGCTTTGTGATGATTTTAGGAAGGAAAAAAAAATGAAAGAAAATATATCTGCCGTAGAGTTAAAGAAAATTAAAAGGAAGGAAAATAATTATACCGTTGGAGGGAAAAAATCTGGATATTTTCGCTGGCGAATTTTTGTTCGTTTTCTAATGAACCGACAAACTTATGATTATATTAAATGAAAAGACAGGTCAAATTTTCGAAAATACACACATTAATTAACAAAGAAATAATTAGCAGTCCTAATTGAGATAATTACGCGACTAATGGAGTTCATACTATATTAACAACATCCACCTTAAAGAGTAGAATATTAAATGCTTCTGCACCGTCAGATCCACATAGGATTTTGGAATTTGATAAAAGGAGGATATCAGTCTTGAGGAGGACAGTAAGACTTTTTAGGGCGCAACATCAACCCTAGTTTTTGTGTGTGTAGTGGACTTAAAAACTTCTTTCTTCATCTTCTTCATCCTTGAATCTCTGAGCAATTGTCTGTCTCCTCCAGTCCTCCTCCAAGTCCTCCATTTTTGTTTTTCTTTTGTTTCAGACTGATAATGTAATATTTTTCCCATTAAAAACCGGCTAAATACTCTCCCTCCATTAAAATCGGCGTACTCTTAGTTTTCAGTTGCGATTTTTCATGGCGTTTTTTAGAGATTTTTTGTTCAGCATTACCATTTCATTATTCTTGACGACTCTGTGTTATGCTGGAGATCCGACTGTGTTCTTGAACTGGGAAGTCAAGTACATTACCGTTGCTCCGTTAGGTGTTAAACAACAGGTACCTCAGATCTCTCCCATTTTCTTCTTCGTTACTCAAATTTCTGGAGTTCGATTGCTTGGTTCTTGATCTGATAATGTACTGATTCTTTCAATTTTTTGGATAATTTTTACTGAATTTTTTGGGGATGTAAATATCAGTCTTACTTGGATTGAAAATTTGAAATGTACTACTGTCAGAACTGAGATTTGGAGATTTTGATGGGTTTTTTCTTGGTTTTAGTCATTGTTTTGTGTATTATGTGTAGTAGTTGACTGGTTTTTGTGATTGTTGCTTCACCTGATATTGACTCTCACTGTAATTTTTGCTTCACTGTTTGATATTTGAGTGTAAATTGGATTGTAGTTTGGGATTTAAGATGGATTGGATTGTTAAATGCAGGTCATAGCTATAAACAAAGAATTCCCAGGTCCTATTGTCAATGTCACCACAAACAACAATGTCGTCGCCAACATTGTTAACGGCTTGGATGAGCCTCTTCTCATCACTTGGTAATTATTCCTTCATTTTTTTTTATTTTGGGTTGTTTTTTCTGTTTGTTGAATAGTTGGTAAGTTAGATTATTGATGTTATTCGGGGTTTTGATTGAAACAGGAATGGAATCCAAATGAGGCGTAATTCATGGCAAGATGGTGTTCTTGGTACTAATTGTCCAATTCCTGTGAATTGGAACTATACTTATAATTTTCAAGTGAAAGATCAGATTGGAAGCTTTTATTACTTCCCATCTACTAATTTCCAGAGTGCCTCTGGTGGTTATGGAGGAATTATTGTAAATAATAGAGCCGTTATCAGTCTTCCCTTTGATGAGCCTTATGGTGATATTACTATGCTTATTGGTGATTGGTATATCAGGAACCATACGGTATGTGCGTTTGAATTATGTGTTCACATTTTCTCTATATATGAACTGTCGGTGTATTATCTGTGTATAAGGATTTAATGTTTGTGTTTTCATTGAATTGCAGTCTCTAAGGAGGTCCCTTAATGATGGAAAGCACCTTGGGATGCCCGATGGTGTTCTGATTAATGGAAAGGGACCATACCAATACAACAGCACATTTGTTCCCGATGGCATTGATTTTGCAACTTTCAAAGTTGAACCAGGTAATTTTCTTAGGCTCCTGGGGCATCAACACATACTCTTAACTGAAATAGCTGGCTGCACTTTCAGTATTTTCATGCACAAGTAACACTCAATTACTCTGAGAACAATAACTATAGCGTCCACTAGAAAAGCTGGCCTTTCTGGCTGTTGGGGTGTTTCATTCAATGGGAAAATACATTTTGAAAAAAGCTCTATTCACAAGTGTGCTGCAGCTTTTGAGTCTTCTTCACCTTCGAACATTGGATTGTTTACTTATGAACTAAATACCAAGTCTGGAAATGTTTATATCTTTGGTTGATATTTGTATAATTTTATCTATAATTTGTTAATTAACATTGCATCATGGTGGTGCAGGCAAAACTTATCGATTACGTGTGCACAATGTTGGAATCTCTACTAGTTTGAACTTCCGCATACAGAACCACAACCTGCTTCTGTCTGAAACAGAGGGAGGATACACAGTACAACAGAATTATACTAACCTAGATATTCATGTCGGTCAATCTTATTCATTCTTGGTGACCATGGATCAGAATGCAAGTTCAGATTACTATATTGTTGCAAGTCCTAGGCTCGTAAATGAAACAGTTTGGCAGAGAGTCACTGGAGTTGGTATCTTGCACTATTCCAATTCCAAGGGCAAAGCATCTGGTCCTCTCCCACTAGGACCCCAAGATGAAAATGACAAGACTTATTCGATGAACCAAGCGAGATCTATTAGGTTTGTAATTGATCCATCTGTTTTCTATTACTGCTGTTTTTTATTTATCTGTGCTTGTTTGACTTTTGAAAATCCTGTTTTATGGTTTGATTAGGTGGAATGTCTCTGCAAGTGGTGCTCGACCTAACCCACAAGGATCTTTTAAGTATGGAGGAATTAATGTGACCCAAGTCTATGTCTTGAAAAATAAACCACCAGTCACAATTAAGGGCAAACAAAGAACTACACTGAACGGAATCTCCTACGTTAATCCTGATACCCCATTAAGGCTTGCTGATGAGTACAAAGTTAAGGGAGTGTATACACTTGATTTCCCGGACAAGCCACTAACCGGTGCATCCAGGATGGCATCATCTGTAATCAATGGCACATACAGAGGGTTCATGGAAGTTGTACTACAGAACAATGATACCAAAGTTCAGAGCTATCACTTGGATGGATATGCATTCTTTGTTGTTGGGTATGTATTTCTTTCACTTTTAAGTACGCTAACAATTGAATGCGCCACCGCATACTTCTCACATTTCTAATTATGGCCATTGTAAACACTGCTGAGATATATAAGTTTGCTGTAACATATTCGTCATGATAATTCTTTGCAGCATGGATTATGGAGAATGGACTGAGAACAGCAGGGGCACTTACAATAAGTGGGATGGGGTTGCTCGAAGCACAATACAGGTATCTGTTTTTTGATTACTCTCGATGATGTTGTTCAACTCTGGTCGTCTTCTTATGATCCTTGTCTTAAAATCAGATATGATTTTGTTGCTATCACCCATATGCATATTCCTGGTTATCTTCTTAGATACTTTTTGTATCTTTTAGCTCAAGGGGTTAATCAACTCATCCTTTTGCTGTGTCTAGGTTTTCCCAGGGGCATGGACATCGATCTTGATTTCTCTAGACAATGTTGGATTTTGGAACTTGAGAACAGCAAACCTTGATAGCTGGTATCTTGGTCAGGAAACTTATATAAGGATCGTCAATCCAGAGGCTACCAATGAAACCGAATTACCCCGTCCAGAAAATTCCATTTTCTGTGGTGCCCTGAAACATAAGCAGCAGTAAGTAACACACAAGTTTTAGCCTCTAGTTTTTTTATTTGTTATTTTTTTCATATTGTTTAGTCTTCAGAAAATTTCCTTGCAATTACCTGAAAATGGGAAATGTGGGATAAGTAATTGTCCTGGGTTTTCCAGTTTTCTTGTTCACTGGGTAACGAGTCGGATAGACTTGCTTAACTGAACTTGTACTGTTTTTGAATCTGCAGGCCTTATCACGTAGGACCGAAGTCAGCTGCAACATCATACCGATCAAAGTTATTACTATCTTTCTTGACGCTCGTCTTTGCTATTATTGTTTAGTTTGTTGAAATGTAGTTTTGTTTATATCAGAGTGTTCCAGGTTAATTCGTTACAAGTTCTTTTTTTTTAATCTAAACCCCAAAAATTGCCTGTAATTCTAAAATTTTGGGAATATCTATCATTCATTTTTTTCTATTTATATAATTTGATGTAATTGTGGAATCAGGATTTTTCAATACATTTGACTATTCATACTCAACATTTTCTTTGCTCTTCCACTTTTTTCTGTAATTTTGATTAATTTTCTTTTCGGCTTTATAAAAAGGCTACCTTGTGTAAAACCTTGTGTAAATTGCAAGATAATGTCTATTCAGCAATGACAAACAATGCAGCCTCTCTTGCAGATAAAAATTCTTGTTATGGCATGGAACTGCATGTTAAGACTAAGTCTTATGGGGTGCAAGTCTAACAGCTAGATTAGCAGTCAGGACTACCTCCTAAGTCTTATGGGAGTGTTAATCTAGCAGCTAGATTAGCAGTCCACGTCAGCGCGTTGCGTTGATTAACCAACGGATCAAAAATAAATCTCTCAGCGCTGAACCATTCCGCGAAAAGGTGGTTTTTCAAGCGCTGAATCATTCAGCGTAACTATCTAGCATGCTAGCTCATATGTTAGTAATTGGTAGTAAAGAGAACTAGTGTTAACTTTTTTTGTACATTTTTTTTTTTTAATTGCAACACGCACCTCCAATCTGGCCCATAATACTTAGGCATTTCTAATGTTTAATTTTCTTGACATAAACTAAAGAAAGGCCATTTTTCTATAATATTTTGTTGTTGTTTTGATGCCATATCTCCTTTAAAGAAGAGCCTTGTAACATATCTTGGATTCTCTGCTATGATTGTTGCTTTTGAATTGTCTTATCTGTAAACCCATGATTCCCCATGAGATTAACAGGTTGTATAATATTTGTCATTGCTGGCTAGGGTTGCTTTCCATGTGATGTTTATGAGCTGTTTTCATTCATTCAGGTCCATCCATACTACATAGATATTCATCATATAGCATGAGAAGCGTGGTCTGTCTTTTTTCAACAGCTTTTTTCTATTTTTTTACCTGCACATTTGTCTTGGAGTGTAGACCAAGTAGAGTTTACTGTCCCTGTCTCCTCAATGAAAAAAGCAGTTACACTGAGTGAATCCAGTCTCCTCTTAGTTGCAAGTTGTTTTTTTGGTCTCAAGTATCTGTTTTGACACTAAAAGTTAAAGAGTGAATTGGATTAGGTAGTTTTAAATGGTTTGTTTTTGGCTTTAATTGTATATTATTATTCGTTCTTTATGTCTAATCAAGATGTAGGAATGATATTAAAGCCATTCTCAACTTAGCTTTCTTATGTGAATCAACTGAAACCTTTTGACCAAATTTGTGTGAGACAGCCTTCCAAGGCTTAGATTTGAATGCTTGCGCCCCAACAGCCAATAACATTCACACAGACTAGACTCGAGGCCATGACTTAAAAGCAAGTCCCCACCGGAGAAATGCAGAGAATTACCTGGTACATATTGCATAACTCAGTATATACTAAAAACTAAGAACTTGATCATCAGAAAAGCCTTCACTATTTTTCCAAATACCAAAAGCATTCAGCATAATTGTACATCCAAGACATTGCTGGCACTTTATTTTGAATGCTTTTGTGCAACATACATCCTCAATGATGCAGTATGTCAAAACTGGACCCCTTCCATAACGGAATTTTCAGACTTTTCATCCAATGGTGAAGTGTGAAGGCTCCAATTACTCCTAGTCCCTCCATAGCCTAACTTTTCTGCCAGAATGTTCGCTTAGCACCTTGCACTTTAGCTGCTTTATTAGCAGTTCCTGCACGTCAGGGGCTTACAAAAAGGTTCACCAAAATTTGTTGAAGAACATGATCTTCACAGACAACAACAAAGTTCATCCATCTAGATCCTCAAACAAAATTGAAAAATCTAAAGCAACTTCAATGGGTAACAAAGCTCACTATTAATAGTTTCAACTTTCAATCAACTGTTAGCAGGTGGTGGTTAAAGAGTTGCGCAATGATTCTGTTTATTTATTTATCTTTTCTGCCAGGGATACTGGCTATGTACAGCTCTATAGGCATCATGCTGAGTTCAGAAAGTTGGGTCTTGGTGAAGGTTCACAAGATTTTAAAGTCAGACAGAGGGATCATGGTCCACGCAAAGCTCTACAGGCATCACACTGAGTTTCAGACAATGGATGCAAAATTGGTGCAAGTGAAGTCTCACCGTATTTTTAGAGTCGGACAGACCAGGGATGATATCTATTTAAAGCTCTATAGGGCATCACACAGAGTTTCAGACAAAGGTTACGAAACTGGTGTAGGTGAAGTCTTGATCTTAGAATCAGCCAGCCCAGGGTTCTCACACAGAGTTTCAGACTGGATATAAAAACTTGAATGCAAGGTGAAGTTTCCAAGATTTTGAGTCAGCCATAGAGCCGGATTAGTCCTTCCCATATAGTATATCATAGCAACAAACTTGAGAAAATGCTTTAATCAGAGATGAATATGACAGGAATTGAACACATATAAGCTAGTTCCATCATCAGTTTATATCTAATGGCTCTAACTTCTCAATGGCTGGCAAATTTTGCTGGTTTAGAACAAAATAGAACTGAGAGACGATTATTTTCAATAAATTCATAAAGCTCCATAAAAGGCATTGGTGAACTTACTTCAAGGACAGAGAAAAACGGAGAACTTCCTCAAGGAAGCAGGACTTAGTTATGAAGCAGATAATATACTAAATGCTTTTGAATGTTAGGTTAAATGCTTACTCAAAACTCCCCGAATTATATTGAACATAGGCAGCAATCATGGAAAACTTGTTCCGAAAAAGAAAATGAAAGCAGAAAACGACCTAGAAGTTTTATACATAATCCGTCCAACATGGCTATTTGTGCTAAAAAAAAAAGACACCAAGGCAGAGCCTGAAGCAAGAGTCAAAAGCTAAAGTTCCCCAGTTGCATTTTTTTTTTAAGGTTTCGAAGAACGACAGATATATTTGATGCAAAACTCATATTGAGTTCGAATCAACGGAAGGATGGACGACAATCTCCATCACATAGTCGACGTCAGATATCAAGGGAAGCATCTTTAGGTGGCAGGCAAACATTCACCATTAAATACTAACACTAAGGTGATTTAACTAATCCCCACGAGAACTAATAATCAAGGACAGAAAACAAGACTACCAAACAAGCAATCATCTGTCAGTTAAGCAACACAAAAAGAGTAAGTTTATTGATATACCAATATTCTGCAAGCCAAAACTCAGTGGAAGACTAGCAAGGTATTTGACCTGGTCAAAATTTCCTAAAAAGGACAAAGGAGGGAAAGAAAGAGAAAAGCTACGAGTACACTGAGGTAGATACAATCAATTTTTTTCTCGATTATTGTCTACTCACAGCCGAGCCAAAGCACCTATTGCTGTAGCATATTAAGGAATTCATTCTCAACTGCATCATGCCAATCAGGATACAAATAGGCGCCTAAGTAAAACTTTATCATGATATTCAATATTATTCAGGTCTAGTGCGTAACAAACTAATACTAGCAAAATTTGGTCCAGCACATGCAAAACCAGCTTAACGATGAAAAGACTAAGTAGAAGCTCCAATTGGGTTGCTTTCTTTTATGTATTTTGGTAACAGTATATGAACTTGCAATTGTATTGACTATTGAGGGTCAGACAAACTAGTTTTACATTGGTATAAAGTAAACAAACGAACAAGTTGACTAACATCATCTTAAAGTGCACATGGTACTTAAACTATAATAGCACGCAAATGTAATATAGGGAAACATACTGAAAATAGTAACATCTGCGTTAATATAAAGAACTGATGGAAGCAGAACAGAAGTTAGCAGTTAAATTCACAATTAGATTAGTAATTACAGAAGTACACATATTGCGTTAGGAAAAAATAATAGAAACACCATTTTATTCACATAATTTCTGTATGGGATGCATGCAGAAACACAAACCACAAAAAAGATGACAGTTTGGAAATGAATAACGTCACCTGTAAAGAGCACCAGTCTTGTGATACAGTCTGACGGAAGAGCTTGAGAAATAAAAGGTGTATATCTTACAGATTTTGTTTGTATATTAGCATCAAAACAATGTTGCCATCCTTGGAACATGAAAACCTGCCCTGAGCTCCATCAGATTCTGATTATAACGCATTACAGACCACAAAAATACATTCTACGCATGAACCCACAAACCCCATGAGCAAACACCAGGAACCAGCCAGTTGATGCAGAATCAATAATTACCTCTTTTAAATTATCACTGCTTTACACAATTAAATGAACTTCTATTTTTAAATGTCGTTTCAGGTTAGATAAACCTGACATTGAATTACCGTACACCCAATCTTGAATCCTGGAATGACAGTGAACCCCACCTTCCCCTTTGTTTTACCTGTCGAGACGCTCTTCTTCATGATATTTTCCATGTAAACCATGGAGAAATCAACTCCTTGCTCCACCTGAAAAATCTCAACAACTGGATTGAACGAAAATGCCAATTTATGAAGTATCCATATGAAGTTAGCCATGTCAATGAATGACTCATAAAAAGAAGCAGACGATTTCCACGAATTCAATATGAACTCATTCTGATCCATGTTTTTAAAAAGAGATGATTCCATTGTAGGATGTATAAGCTGTTGATACTTGTTTTCACAAAATTTCGCGAAACTACAATTCGGATTCTTCCTCAACATCTCCATTGCATCTACCTTTCCATGTTCGGCATATTGCCTCAAATAGAATTTGTTACCTCCACCAACACCATTGGAATCATGACTGCCTCCTTGAATACCAAACCCTTCCGAATCAAAACCTCTAAACATCTCTAAGAAAACATACGAAAGAAATGCATATCGAGTATGACCATTCTTGACATACTCAACATTAGGATACACAGAATTGGCAGCCAATTTCAAATCCCATCCTACTTTCTCCATCAAATCAATTAAATGTTTACAAAACCTATGAGTTGATTTACAAGCATCGCGTAAAACCGAATCAAACAGACTAATCGATAACAAAACCTCATCACCACCACCACCACCACCAGACAACGATTTCACTTTCATTAACGAATTCTCTTTCTCAATCTGATCCAACTTTTGCTTCATATTCGAAACTTGACCATCCTTAAGATCTATTTCACATTGTAATCTATCAACAAGCAAACCTAAAGTCCTCAAAATACTCTGATTCTCATTAACTTGAGCTTCATATTGAGATCCAAAAGGAAGTTTAGGAGGAGTTAACCTAGAACTCTTAACATAATCTCTATAATTATGTTTAATTTCAGAACATTTCTGTAAATGAGAAACTAAAGATTTATCAGCAGTCTTGATATTACCTGAATCAAATGGTGAATGAGCTGTTTGTAATTGAAGATAAGATGCTTCAAATGATGAGATTGTAGCAAACAATGATGATAAACAATTCTGTTGAATATGTTTTGGAATTGGAATAACATCTGGTTTGATTACCACAACTCTTTGACCTGTGATTACTTCTTCTGGTGAGTCTAATAATGGAATAACTCCTTCATAATCTGATTCTTCTTCGTATTCTTCGTCTTCTGCGAAGAATTCAACTGTTTTAGTTTTGAGAGCAAGAGCGAATTTACTGAACATTTCTGAGATTTGTGGTTGTGGTGGTGGTGGTGGTTTGGTTGAGGAATCCATTTCTAGAACCATTGAAGATGAAGATGAAGAGGAGAAAAGGGTTTTTGGTGCGTGCTGGTTTTGAGTTACTTTTTGTATTGGGGGGTTGAATAGTATGGGAACAGGAGGGATCTGGGGCAAGGAATCACAAGTTTCATTCAAGAGGGTTTTCTTTTTATAATTTCTTCTTTATTATTATGGCATTGTTTACCATCTTAATTACCTACTTTGAGTGGAATTCATTATGCTAAATTTGTTTAGTGGAGTCACACTTATAAAGGGGAGTCCTGGAGTATATGGACTAGTAAAGTTTGTTGAGACACTGGAGAGTTGTTCAGGGACATCAAACAGACAATAAATTACACCTTGTTTGTTTGGATCTTATTCGGATCTTAATTACACTCAGAGCGTCTGACTCCACCTGGATCGAATTCGGATTTATTTGTTTGTTTTATTTTATTATTTTTCTGATGGTTGATTCGAGTTATAATTGGGCTCATACGTCTAACTTAGAAGTATTTGTTTGAATCAGGTTGTTTGGTATATGCCTGATTGGATTTAGGAATTTTTTGTAATTTTATCAGATGGCATAGCGTTTAGATAAGCCAGTCAAGACTCAAGTAATTATGAACTTTTCGAATTGCCTTGTGAGTATCCAATATAACATCTAGAGCGGGATTAACTCATAGTATAAAAATAGATTAAAGTTTGTAACTTTATTGAATTATTATTGGATCAGACGTCTTAGCGTTTGGACAAGCCAGTCAGAACTAGTTATGAGCTCTTCTGGACTACATCTTGTGAGTATCTAACGTAACACCTTTAGTGAGATTAACTCGTATTTTAAAATTAGAAAGTAAATCAAAGTTTGTAACTTTATTCAATAATTACTGAACCAAATGTCATAGAGTTTGGACGAGCCAGCCAAAACCCAAATAATTATGAGATTTTTTAACTGCATCTTGTGAGTATCCAATATAACACCTTGAGTGGGATTAAATCATATTTCAAAATTATAAACTAAATCAAATGTTTGTTTTCAAAAGGTAAAATAAAGTTTTAAGAATTGTTTATTGTTTTTGTTAAAGCATTTTGTAATACACTAAGAACACATGTTAATCTCCAAAAAAGAAAGAAAGTGAAATCTCCGGCTTAACCAATGTGAGGAGAACATGGTAGGTTGTTGAGAACTGAAAAAATATCTTTGTAGAAGCTAATATTGGATCTTGGATGTTGAAAGATTGCCTACTAGTCTAAAAATTACCTCTCACCATATATACCACCTGAATAATAGCTAGTGGCAACACTTGCAAAAACCCATTTAAATGCGAGTTCAACAGCAACGACCTATGGCATAGTAGGCGTTATTTTGCTAGCTTTAACTGCAGCATAATGGCGCCAAGATTCAATACAATAACATTCTTCTTCTTCCTAATTCCGATGTGCTTGTTTGCTTCTATTCCTATAATTAAGGATGAAAATTCTAATTGTCTATATCCATACTTGTTTTTCACTGCCTGAACAACTCGATGTGCACGTTCTGTAAGCTCTCCAAATAATAAGGTTGAGTTATTCTTCTCTAAGGTGAGACTCTTGAAACACTTACTCATGCTGTCACACAATTCACCATCACCTGCGATGCCAATCATAATGTTTTTAGCGCTTGGTTATTTTTAGGTTACCGCTAACTACACAAAAATATTTTTCATGAAAAATAATATAACAATTTAATAAAATCATTGGAGCATTAGTTAATGTATAATAAACCTCCGATTGGCATAAAAAAGCCATCAGAGAATTAAATAAAATTGATAAAGAAAATCTTATAGAAACTTGCAAATCGCTTATAATTATGATTATCTTATTTAAAAGTATATTTTAACTATTTACTTATTGTATCCAACTCTACCTAGAAAATCTTAATAATTCAAATAATTTTTAAGCATATTTAGATAACAATAATAAAAAAATTAGAGGTTGGAGATTTGGTTTGAATAAGAGTTTTCGAAGAGAAAAAAATTGTCATGCAAGTAGTTTTTGGAAGAAAAAGCCTTCACTTTTGAAGTTTTTTTTTGTTTATATTGAATGCTCATAAATCGATTATTTACAAGATTGATTTTCTTAATTTGATGTTAACCCTAAAAGTTGCTTGTAATACCAAATTTTATGGATATTTATCATTCATATTTTTTTTATTTGTAATTTTATATACTTGTTGAATCGGGATTTTCAATGCATTTGATTATTTATACTCAACACTTTCTTCCACCCACTTTCTTATAATTTTGATTAATTTTGTTTTGGACCTTATTAAATTTTTTATCGATAATATCAATCAACTGTGTCAATGGTTAAGGAATGATATCGGGAAAGGTCGGTATATTGTTAAAGAAAAAAACTCTTGGTCGTGGAAAGAAAGGTTATTATTCTGTAACATTTTTTTCCATATTCTGGGGCAAGGAATCACAAGTTTCATTCAAGGGGTTTTCTTTTTGTTTCTTTTTATAATTTCTTCTTTATTATCATGACATTGTTGTTTACCAAAAAAATTTATGGCATCGTTGTTTGTACTATAAGTAAAAATACCACTTAATGGGCCCAATTGATACTTGAATCATCTTTTGGTCCTCATCCAAGCCCGTAACCAGTCAACCGAGGAAGCCCACCAATCTGCCTAGTATTACATAAATTCAATGACTGGTCGACGGTCAAAGTCGGTCAACTGTCAAAGTCAACATCCGGTCAATGTCAATAGTCAAAATCAACCGTCGGTCAACTATCAAAGTCAGTCGCCCCCTAGCCAATTTTCAGTCTTGTTGCCAGCAATGCTGCTAACCAATTCCCATCCAAAAACTCTTCCGCACTGCCAGCCAGCCTCTACCCATGCATCCAGCCTCCACCCACACTACCAGCCAGTTTTCTACCCATGCAGCCAAACCAGTCTGCCAACCAGCATCCATCCATACTACCAGCCACCAGTCCAGTTTTCCAGCATGCAGAATTTATCATGAAGCATAAATGTGCAGTTTCATGCAGAAGTCATCATGGAGGCATGCAATATTGATTCTAGCATTTTCATACATAAATCACCATGAAGGCATGCAACATTGATTCCAGCAGTTTCATGCAGAAATCATGATGGAGGCATGAATGAGAGTTAATGTTATTTATGTTTATATTGAAATTATATACTCAAATGTATAAATAGGAGCAGAAATTATATGGAAGTGGGGTAGCCAATAGGGAGGAAAAACAGACAATGTAATTTTACTATCAATACAAAATCACTCCCCAAGGGTATTCGTCCGTGGACGTAGGCAAACAATGTTGAACCACGTTAAACCTCTGTCTTTCTTTTTGTTCTTCAAATCGACCCCTAACCCAAAATACTCACCAAACTATCCATTCACCGTGTTTCGTGCCCAATAGTAATTTTGGGTACAAACAATTGTTTACTATCTAATTACAACTTGAGTGGGATTCATTATGCTAAATTTGTTTAGTGAAGTCACACTTGTAAAGGGAAGTCCCGGAGTATATGGACTAGTAAAGTTTGTTAAGACACTTGGAAGTTGTTCAGGGAAATCAAACATAGAAATACACCTTGTTTGTTTGGATCTTACTCGATCTTAATTACACTCAGACTCAGACTCATTGTCTAACTCGACATGGATCGAATTCGAATATATTTGTTATTTTTTTCTTTTTAGTTTTTTTTATGTTTGATTCGAATTATAACTGGGCTCATACATCTAACTTAGAAGTATTTGTTTGGGTTAGGTTGTTGGGCATATATTTAATGAGATTTGAGATTTTTTTATAACTTTATTTAAATATTTTTGAATTGGACGAGCATATCAGGACTCAAATAATTATGAGTTTTTCGGATTGCAACTTGTGCATATCCAATGTAACACCTCGAGTGGAGTTAAAACACACATTTTAAAACGATTTCACTTTCATTAACGAATTCTCTTTTTCAATCTGATCCAACTTTTGCTTCATATTCGAAACTTGACCAACCTTAAAGATCTATTCACATTTTAATCTATCAACAAGCAAACCTAAAGTCCTCAAAATACTATGATTCTTATTGACTTTAGCTTCATATTGAGATCCAAAAGGAAGTTTAGGAGGAGTTAACCTAGAACTCTTAATATAATCTCTGTAATTATGTTTAATTTTAGAACATTTCCGTGAATAAGAAACAAAATATTTATCAACAGTCTTAATATTACCTGAATCAAATGGTGAATGAGTTGTTTGTAATTGAATATAAGATGCCTCAAATGATGAGATTGTAGCAAACAATGATGATATACAATTCTGTTGTATATATTTTGGTATTGGAATAAAATTTGATAATATGTTGTATCTGATTTGATTACTTTGAATTGTTATAACTTCTTCTGGAATCTAATAATGGGAATAAATCCATCATGATCAGATTCTTTTTTCGTATTCTTCATCTTCTATGAAGAATTCAACTATTTTGATTTTGAGAGCAAGAGAGAATTTACTGAACATTTCTGAGATTAATGGTTGTGGTGCTGGTGCTGGTTTTGTTGAAGAATCCATTTCAAGCACCATTAGAGAAGATGAAGTAGAAGAGTCAAGGGTATTTGGTGTGTGCTGGTTTTGAGTTTTTTTTTTATTGTGGGGTTGTTTTTTTTGTTTTTTGTTTTTTGAGTTTGTTTGTTTGTTTTTTTTATTCTGGGGCAAGGAATCACAAGTTTCATTCAAGAGGGTTTTATTTTTATTTGTTGCTTTTTCAATATCTTCTTTATTGTTATGGCATTGTTTACTATCTTTATTACACCTTTGGGTGGGATTAATTATGAACTTTTTGGATTTAATTTTGCTAAATTTGTCTAATTATACTCATACGTGCTTATAAGGGCAAGTCATATTAATGGTGTTAGAGCATTGCTCGGATGAACTCATGAGTGTTGTTATCTCAAGATTGTTGTCAAATTTAGTTGTCAAAAGTATATCTTGATTTTTAACCTACATTTAGTCAAGTCTCGGACTAGGATAGAAGTATGTAGTTGAAAATCGGATATCACTGCGTTCTACCGTTTGAAGGCGAAGATCAACTGGAATTTTGGAGAACTTCAACATCAAAAGGTAAGTGAAGACTGGACCACCTATTTCTCAAGTTTTCACCTTTCTATCTATGAGACATTGTTGCATGATTAAATTTGACAGTACATGCATAATATAAATTTCTAGTCAAGTTTATCTTGAATATTGTTCTTGAAATATGACTAAGCTTAAGAACATTTGTTCATACTTGATGTATTTGGTTTAGAACAATTTATTATTTGTAACCTAATTATGATTCAAGATTTAATCATTTGAAAATATCCTGGAATAATGATATGTGTCATTGATATTATTCGTGAATGTTTCATATTGATTATTAGAGAGATATAGAACTACTGTACTGGATACATGACAATATTCATACCAGTTCACATACTAGGAGAACTATTATAAGTCCAGAGCCGCAGTACATGTACCCAGTACACGTACCAGCGTAGTTATAGTTTGGCAAGACTTTCTGGTACGCATACCCGGTATCCATACCATAAAAAGTCTGTTGATCGTGAACCAGGAAAGGTACGCATACCCAGTATGCAAATCGGAAAGCATTTGTTGGTTTCAAAACCGAAAAGGTACGCATACCCGGTATGCAAACCATAAAAGATCTTTGAGTTCCTGAACTCGTTTGTCTAAAGGATATTCATACCCAGTACACGTACTATGACAAATACATTCACGAACATGTACAATACATGTACCTGGTACACGTACTTACCCTGTCAAATATTTCCAAATGCATCAGAATTGTTTCTATGAGATAATCGGCATTTAAACAACTCTTTAAAAACACTATCTTGACATTTTTGATCATATGTGTGATTCAAGAAAAGTCGTAAAGTGTTATATGAAAATGGTTAAGCTTATCGTTCAATTGGCTAGTTCCGGCTAACCCTCATGAACATGTCATTATACACGGTTCGGTTATGGTTAATCCTAACCATAGTGTATATTTTACTATGTTAATCTCAAGTCAAGTTTATCATCTAAAGGTGATTATCGATTACTTGGTTCCAAATCTATCTTAGTAAACCAAAAAAAAACTTGATCTTGAAAGCCTATATAAGGAGAACTTCAAAGAACTAGGATCTTTGAATCCATGACATTAGCTATTCTTGTGTGTCCTAGTTGTAAACTAGAGTCATCCTCTCCTTAAAACTTTTCTAGGGTTTAACGAATAAAAAGACTTCAATGAGGGACTCGTGAATCCACGTCCAACTATGTTTATCTTGATAGTTCGTGTATAAAAATCATAAAGTATCTTCATCCCAGACTATGTGATTCCACAAGTTTTGACTTGTGAGGTGAATAATAATCTAGGCTGCTCTTCAGGAGTCATAAAACTTGGATTTTGAGGTTGGCTAGAATTTGTCTATTGCAAACGATTTCCTACCTCACCTTGATCTTTGATCAGAACAGAAATCACATATAGGATTATCTGAGGGAGGCAGATGGGTTTAAAGTCTTGAATTGAGTTGAAGCAACTCTTAGGCTGTAGAGGACGTCAGCTAAGGGAAACAATTATGCGGAGTCCTGTTGGGATTAAAGAGGCGTAAGGAAATTGACTGTAACTTAATTATTGTGACGGTTTAATTTGGTCGCAACTATATTTCAGTCCGAAGTTCTGATAGTAGGCTAGTGTCTGTAGCGGCTTAATACAGTTTGGTGCTCTCATTAACAAAAGTTCCAATATCTGTGTTATTTTTTTTTTCCATATTATATTGTTTATCTTTATAATTAAAATATCATAAGTTTTACATTAATCAATCAAAGTAGATATATTCATCCTTGTTTGTTGGATACGAACTGATTGATTCTTGGATATTGATCTTTAGAATCGTCTAAGTACTCTCACGGAATAATTAGGTTCACATAGTTTCCTTTGTTAACATTCTGATTTTGAGAGAAAGAGGTATAAACTCTTAATATAATTCCTGATTGACATTCATTAAGTTGAACTCTCAGAATTGTATTCGAGTTTAGTCCATACATGTTGCCTAAGAAAAAGTTGGTGGTGTATTTTGGTACCCCCATATTTTCAAATGGGGAATATTATGAACTAGTAAATTTTTTGGAGACATACAATGAATGACTTGACACGAATCACGTGTCATATCATTTGTGTTTTCATTTTTTTCGATGTCTGATTTGAATTCTTATTGAGATGATATGCATCTAAGTCAGGGGTGTATGAATCATGTTGATGGGAATATCTGATCATATTTATAAATATCTTAGATCTTTATTTAATAATTTTTGAATCGGATGTTCCCAGTCAGAACTCAAGTAATTACCTCTTCATAATCACAATTTTGTTGTTGAAGAAGAGAATGATGTTGTTGATGATGATCTTTACCTTGTACTCCTCAAGCTTCTTTATCTTCCTTTGATTCATATGTGGTTGATTCCCCATATTCTGTTGTTAATTTTTAATTAGAGTGGTGATGTTGTTGATTGTGACAAAATGTATCTAGTTGGATCTCTTAAAGTCTCGTCTGTATCTTCTTCCGATATTCCTGTCAGCGCATATGCTTCTTCTGAAGTTTTCCGAGAAGTTGACGTGTTGTTATCTCAAATCGATCGAATCCAACGAGGATTGGATGAATTTGATGTCTTTTATTCGGATTAGACTATGTGTGTATCCACCAGAACACCTTGAGTGGGTTTAAAGACCATATTTCAAGCTTAGCATGCTAGTGAAACACATTGTCAAAGTGTTTCTAATCATGGTTTTTTATTTACGAAGTTAAAAAAAAAATTGATACTTATTCATGTTGGCATTTTAGTAATTGTTATTATATTTTATCTTATTTTTTAATCTCTTTTCTTATATCACCAAGTTGTAATTCATAGTATTGAAAAATAACATTTTAGTAATTTGACCGGTGATATTACCTCCTAATTTCTTTTTATAAGTGTTAGAAAGTCTCATGTTATCCAGCACAAATGGATTCTTCAAGAAATCAATTTTTTTATAAGTGTTGAAAATCTCATGTTATCCACCACATATGGATTCACTAAAGAATCGAATAATTGTAATAAATAAATGTTACGTATAACATACCAGTACGTTTGGGAGCATTATTTGGCGCGGTGGTGTGAAGCGAGCGACGAAGCCGAGTGAATGGTTGTAATTTCACAACGTCGTGGAACCGAAATTGATTTGGAAAATACAAATCAAAGATGATTTGATTAACAATCTACTATTTATTCAGTATTTGTAATTACTTAAAATAAGAATAAGACTCAGATCTTTAACAATTAATACTATTCAAGTGAGAAAAACACAAATAACTAGTATTTGGAAAGCATTTTTTTCCCAACTGTTAAAAATCTTCCAAGCATCATAAAATTTAGATCGACAAGCTCTCAGTGAGGAAAAAGCAAAAAGAAGGGGGAACTCAAATAAAACGGGTAAGTGGAGTTAGAAGTCTCTATATGGTTCATAACACCTTGAGAACAATTTCGGATCACAATTTGTGAGTATCCAATGTAACGCCTTAACTGCGATTAAAGCCCATATTTCAAAATTTGAAACTAAAGTTTTAAAAATGCAAATGAAAGGCATTGTCGGATTTTTTTTAAATTTAAATCTTGTATAGTTTAACAATCGTTTTCTGTTACACGACGTTAAATAATAAATATCGATACTTATTTATTTTGGAATTTTAACAATTGATATTATTTTTAAATATTATGTTATAGTTATGTAAATCATTTTCAAACATTTCTTTAAAGTTAAACTAGCTAGAGGTTCTTTAATGAAAACTTTTTGTTGTTTAGTTCAAAAGTATTTATAACATACTAAAAACACATGTAAATCTCCTAAAAAAGAAACAAAGTGAGATCTTCAACTTAAACGCCGTGAGAAGATAATATAGTTGAAACCCTAATTCAAACATAATGAAAAACATAGTTTAAAAATCAGAAAGTTAATTTGTAACTTCATCTTAAAAAAAATGATGAAGAGCGAGATGTTTTGAGGATTTTATTGTTCATTGTATGGATCAATATTAAGCGTGGAAGAAGAAGAGAAATAGAAGATGCAATCGAAGAATGACATAGTTAGTAAATAAATACAAACTCAAGTTTAATTTGGTAATTTTTTTAACTAGGTTTTTTAATTGTCAAATGTCAAGAAGGTGAATCACAATCTTGTAACCCACACTCTAATTTTAAACTTTTGGTAACCCAAATGTATATTTAGTCATTTTTTTGTGAGCCAAAGTCAAAATAACCCAAAAATTGATTATCCAAGCCTTACTGTAATGATTTCAAATGATAGTAAATTTAACGGATTAAATCTTTAATTTGGTAAGTTAACCAAAATACAGTGGGAACCTAGTACCTCTTATATTGTAGACTTTAGAATGAGTCAAACAAATTCGTTCAAGGAAAAGCCAGCAGAACTTATATAGTATACATAAAACATAACATAGCCATCTTAACCATATGCATTACCGCACGGGCTACTAACATTGTGACAGAACACAAAGAGTAGTCATTTATATCATGTTGTACTCAACATTGATAAAAAAAAACTCTTACACAGCCGTTCACTTTCTCTTAGCGTGATCCTCTAGATAATAGGTAAATAGAATTATAAATATTTCTTCATTTTTAATTATATTCTTTAAAATATTTCGGAAATCAATAGATCAAGCTTAAAAGGTATAAAACCTACCTGATATCGCAAGAAAATTTTCCCCCAACTACTATCAATCTTTCACCTTAAACAATCATCCTTCTTGTTTCCTTTATTCTCTTATAGCAGGTAGGATTTTAAAGAGAAAAAAAATTTAGTACGACTTTTGGAGAGAGGGAAAAATATTAAAACCCGAGATTCTACACCTACTATATATGCGTTTCTTTTTAGTCAAAACTTGCCATAACTAGGGAGATTTTCTTCTACAGAAAATCTCACGATATAAGGCTATTTTGAGTTAGGAAATAAATACTCGACCAAGTCCAAGGTAATTACTATATGAAGCATAATCCTAGGATAAAGGGTATTACAAAACTTAGATTGATTAGATATGGAAGTGCAAGATTGATAATAGGGGTACCAGTTCCGGTTTATATGAATTTTGGTACCCACGCTAGTAAACCAGTACCCATTTAACAATGTTGTAGAAAAGGGGAATATCAGACACAACACCAGCTGAATGGTGGAGAACGAGAAGATCATAAAGATACAACACCCATTTATCTCACTTACATCCATATATTGTTGGGAGAGGATCCAATACATGGTTAAAACGACATTTGATTGACATTTTGGCACTATTTTTCTTGTAAATATCAAACGACAATGAATTCAAATCTTTTTTTTTATGGCGTATTTCTCTTATAAAGATATATACCTTCGTAACAAAGTAGCTCATTCTTGAGATACGAAATCACACCATCTATAAATTTTAATTTCAACTGTTAATCTTCAATGATTGACATTCGAAGTGGTAGATGGGGGCCTTACATGTTTCGGAAAACACTCATTTTTGTAGGAACATAAATTTTTATAAGAGGAATATGTCATAAAAAAAATTGGTTTTAAATTCATTTTAATTTGAGTTTTATAAGAAAAATGACGCCGAAATATCAACCAAATGTCATTCTAACCATGTCATTGGATCTTTTATTTGGCTTCTAACTTTAAACTGCAAATTCAAAAGCATGTCAATCTGCATTCCCCAGAGACTTTCTCACGTATCGATATATTTTTTAAATTTTATATTTTGAAAGCCAGTAGAAAATGAGGAATGACATGCAAGCTGCAATTACTGGAGCAAGTGTTGTAGCAAAAATGTTTCTATTACAATCCTCGAGATTTTTATATGAAGATTAAATTGTAGCCATTAGATTACTTAGTAGTATTACTTGTGACACTTTCTAGATGGATGCGGAAATTCCAGCTATTTGGTGAATCAACTCCTTATCAAATTTGGCTTTCCAATAAATGTTGGTAGATGAAAGTAGGGGAAGAAGGATCAGAAATGTGTACCTTTCCAGTTGGAATTCCACCTCTATTTATAGATTGTAAGGAAATTGTATCCAGTCTCTTATTTGTCTAGATACATTTTGACCATGTATCTGGACTAAATGTTCTCCAGGTTCATCCTAGTCCAAACCAATTTATCTTTTTTACCTAAGTAACCGATTCCCCATTTTTCTAGGGATCCACAACCTCCACTGATTCACCCTTTTTCTAGGGATCCGTAATCTCCAGGTTTTGAACATGTACCTGGTATTGTCGGTAACCGATTCCCCCCCTTTCTAGGTATATGGAACCTCTAGTTGAATATATACCTGCTCACTCTTCTTTTATAACTTTTCATGGGCTTAAACTTCCACCCCCAATTAAGTATTTTATTTATGGTAAATGGACTGACGAGCTATTAAGCCCACTTCATGTTGTGGTCTAAACAACAGGGTATCTCTGGATTTATTAAGAATCATTTTTTTGGGACTACTCAAAAAAGGTGGGGACTACTTTGTGATAAAATTTTCACCCTACAATGATAAGGGGTGTCCTAAAATGTGGAAATGACTAACCTACCCTTAACCTATATATATATATATATTACCACATCCTCCCATCACCACCACCTATATATATATAACCACCTCCTCCCATCACCCCCGCTGCTCACCACCACCGACCACCACCACCACCAACCACCTCGAACCACCACTACAACCACCTCTATATATAGCTTAATTTAAATAATTAACAAAATAAAATAAAAATAAAAATAAAAATAATATCAAACCCATTACTTGTCATTCGTTTTTGGTTGCAAAAATGAGAAGTAATCATTAAAATGAGTTGAAAAAGTAAGTTGCAGAGAGAAGTTCGGTTAGGAATTATGTGAAAAAACTTTGTCGAACTAGCCGAACTCAATTTTTAATGGAGGTTTTTCTTTCAGAGAAAAGTTCGGTTACGTCGCAATTTTGTTTTCCTAACCGAACTTTAGTTCGGTTATGTAGCAATTTTTTAATCCTAACCGAACTTTACTCTGAAAACCTATATATTGAGTACGGTTATGTCGCAATGTTTTTCATTTTTTTTCCCAGCCGAACTTTTAGTTCGGTTATGTCGTAATTTTTTTTTTCCTAACCGAACTTTTTTCTCAAGCAAAAAACTCCATTAAAGCTGGGTTCGGCTACTTGTGTTTTTAGAACGGAAAATGGGTCATTTGTCCAAATATTTTCAAAACATGGTTCAAATAGACGAGTAAAAATTTTTATGGGTGAAATGGACAAAAAAAAATAGCAAGGATGAAACTTGATTCATCCTGGCTTAAACTTAATAAATAGCGAGGATGAAACTGGATGCATCCTGATGTAAATTAAAAATAAGAAAAAGTATATGAAAATGGGTAGGATGAAGCTGGTTACATCCTGACTATTTTTATATTTTTGTCCATTTAAACTGTATCAAAATCTAGATGTCTTTTTCACCCAGGAATTATTGATTTTGGTCTTTTTAACCAATTTTGTGTTTTTAGAAACATTAGCCGAACTACACTTGCAGATGAGTTCAGCTACCTGTTCTTCAAATGTTGTAGCCGAACTTTGTAAACCAAACGGAAATCAATTTGTAAATTGTTCATTTTTAGGATTGTTTTGGCCAATTCAAGCACCATATTAACTAAACTTGAAGTATTCATGAGTACCCAAAACATCATACTCTTGTTGTGGCTCTTAAAGAAAAAGATCTAACTTTTTTTCTTCCGAAACCCTCATCTTTATTATCATCTTCATCTTCTTCTTCTCCCTCTCAATAATTCTTCTTTTGAAAAAAAATCAAATTATTAATTTAATCTCACTAATCACTAATTAATACACTAACTAATTTTATTACCAAGGGCAAGTTTGGTATTACAAAAAATTGATAAGAGGTGACTCAATATTACTTCCAATATCCACCCCTAAAACTTAAGAGTAGTCCCCAAAAAATGATTCTTTATTAAGCATAAATTAAAAAAATTATATAACCAGACGAACTAGATGTTGGAATATTTTCAACCGCGCTACGAAGGGGGGTCCTGGGGGGCAACGCCCCCGGAAGAATTTTTGGATATGCAATTGTTTTGGACAGTTGGAAAACGTTTCCAGAAATTTCTAAACTCAACAGACAGTGTCTGTTGATGAAGAGACGCATCTCTTTAGAAGAGAAACCTGTTGGTGAAAAGACATGTCTTTTCCCAACGATGCAAAAACCCCTATAAGTAGCATCTCCCAAACCCATTTCGATATCATCTTTTGGAAAACTCTATTCTCTGTTTTTCTCTCTTCTTCAAAAGCATCATCGAACCTTCTTTTCATGTGTTCTTGATTGGGTCAAGGGTGCAAACCTTGAATCCAATTTTCGGTTGTAGGGCTTTCATCGTATCCCGCGTATTTCACATACCTGTTGCAATTGCCAACTCGTTGGAAGGGTAGAAATATTTGTCTAAAAGAAATCACCAGAGCCTTGAAAGCTTTTGAGTACAACCACAGTCTGTTTTGTGTTTCATCTCCATTGCAGCCCGGTAAGTTTTTCCAACACTAGATGTAGATAACAAACCAACAAGGCCAAAAATAACAGGGAATTTGTAGGACCCTGCTATTGGAAATCGATTCATTTTTGGATGTCCAGTGGTTCAGGGTTCCAGAGAGGAAAAAAAAAACAGAAAGCTGATATAGAAGGGGAGTGGTTAGCGTCCTGCAGAATCCCAGTCGAACTAGATGTAGATAACAAACCCAACGAGACAACGAATAACAGGGAGTTTATCACTCAGTTGCTTGACATTTTTTTATTTTTTTGGAAACTTCTTCTCGGCAATAGTGCCTTGAACCCGTGACTTTATGGTTAAGTGGGTATGTGCTACACCACTAAGGACAAGGAGGAACTGGTCTCAGTTGCTCGACTCTCCCTTGGAAATTTCCAAGCGAAGTAAGTTGAGAGCCCAAAAATTATTACTTCATCAGATATAATGGACATATAAAGAGCGATCGACCAGGCAAGGGTTGAAACTTATTACTTCATCAAAAATTATTAATTTATGCATCAACGGAATGAGTTCAAAAAATTAACTCTTGGATATCAACAACTAGCTACAACAAACACATTAAAATAATCTAGTTCAAAAAATTAAGAAATAGGTTGTATAACTATTTGTGCTCTCTTTCATTCTAACCAGGAAAATGTGAATATGGCTCCTCCTCGGCATCACTTCGTTACTCTGTACTCCTGCAGAAAGCCAAAATATAATTACTCAATAAAGGATCAAGGGATTGTGAAGCACAAGATTTGTATGAAATATCTGACTAGAGAAAAAAGAAATCAACAAAAGAAAATGTCATAAGGTGCGCAAACCCGGATTCACCTTCACTTTATCCAATAGGGATTTTGTTTCAGGGTCATTCTTGAAGTGATCTCGCACAGGCTGCAGAAATAAGAAAAAAAGCATTAGGTTCACAACTTCCAGTCATTGCTCTGACATTCAGACTGCATATATGCCAGATGTATAAATGTGTTACCTTCAGTATCTTATTCAGCGCCTTTGTGAGTGCCGCCTTCAGGTCAGCTGGATGCACTTTCTTGCTTTGGTAGTCACTGATTAAATCTTCCAAGTTTTTGAAGGTCCTGAACAGAGAAGAAATACATATCAACATCAATGTGGCACAATGGTTTAACTTTCTGGCAAGAGAAGCATGACATCAACCCCCCTGATTGCAGGCTAGAACAAAGGAAATATGCAGGATTAAGTGATATAATTAAAGATTTAGGATGACTTACTTATTCCCTCCATGTTCTTCACTACGTTCTACTTCGAATTCCTGAAACCATGGGAATATGATGTGCTTTATGTACTCAAAACATGGATTTCCTTCCACAGTTCCTTCTACACAATATGACTTGTTTATTTTCTCCTTCACTTCGTCCTGTTAACATTGGTTCGGCTCCGTCAGATGACATTCATTCGGCATCAAACTATGTTCGATTCAGTAGGAAAACAAAGAAATGAAACGCGAGAAGAAATAAAGCACCACGACTGTATACCTCACTATCTTCCATAAAGATGGCGGATGAAGGATCACTTTTAGACATCTTCTCCTTCCCTTTTTTCAAACCAGGTAGCATGTCTGCGAGCAATGTATATATGTAAACCAATCACAATTTGCTTTCATAAACACAAAAAAGTGGCACAAGTAAGAAGGGAATATACGATGTGGCAAGATGATAGGACTGTGCGTTCTCTGTGACAACATTCTAGGTTTGTTCTTTCTTTTCTTGATTTTTGTCCAGTATTATCTGGCAAGCATATTCACCTTACGCTAATCCATTCCCAACTGGCAGATGTCATCCTGTAAAACCAAATAAAAAGAAAGAAAAAAAAACTTAAGCACAAAATCATCGTATTAACATCCAGTTTGCCAAGCCTGAACATATAAAATATTAAAGAAAATACCTCCAAGAGAAAGATATCAGCACACTTCATACAAGGGTACATTAGCTGGCCAGGACTCAAGTCTTCATTCTCCGCCCGACCCATTATCGCACAACACCTTCACAGTTGAACAAACTCATCAGAAGATGAATAGAAATCTAACAAGTTAATCAGTAAGTACTTAAGAAAAAAACTAGTACAAAAACTACTACTCACTTTTTTATCCGTTCCCCACTAAACGAACCAACTATGTCCAAAACTAAATCCCAGTACTCAGCAGCTCGAGAGTTTATTGCATCAGAAGACCACACAAACTCCACCTTATCAAGATTTCTCATCCCTATAACCTTCCAAATCTCCATAAAATATTTGCCAGCAACTCTAATTTTTTCCTTGTCTCCAGACAATTTATGGTTTAGCCTAGCAAACACATCCGCAACCAATATTTTGACTCTGCAGCCAGCGTCTGTTAGCTTATTGACATTTATCGCCTTCATATCCGTATGCGTACTTGAAGTTGTGAAATTCCATGTTCCAAGTAGACATACTGGTATGCATACTTGCGTAAGGTATAGGTCCGGGAATTTCTATTGGGTTTTGGAAGTGTACTAAGTATGCGTTGTAAACTGGCAAACACAAACCCAGACCGGCTACTTAAGTATGCGTACCCATTTGCATACTTGATAGGTTAAAGTTCTAAAATCGGTTGGCTCATGAACTAATACATTTATATATTAAGGAATGCATTCTTTGCAAACCGTGGCTATAATGTTCATGAATTGATTCAAGTGATCGAACCTATTTTGCTTCAATTATGTTCTTGTATACTTCTATGAGAATATAGCAATTGAACAACTCTTTAACTAGTTTCATTTGAGTCATTTGAACTAGTTATGGTTAAGATGAATAAGGTTGATATGAGAGTGTTCATATAGCTAACCTCAGTTAACTACGGTTGATCCACCATGGTGCACATGTTTAGTTACGATTACTCAACCTAAATGAGGGTACATTTCATTTGTGTATAACAAGCTAAGTTCGATTTAACAGTTAAACAGTCATGTAACCCGTAATATCAGGATCCAAATTATACTTAGTCTATCATTCTCCAGCTGTACTTACCTTACGCAGAATATTTTTACCCCTTCCAAATTCATTACGTATCAATCGGTATATGGTAACAAATTTTCACAAATCTTTCCTAGATAAATTCCTAGGGTTTATCTTTTTAACAATTTTTTCCAATATCATATTACTGACCCTAATTTTTGTGTGCAGATACAATGGAAGAAGATAGCTCAACCCAGGCTGGCGCTCTGGTTAACAAATTCAAGCAAGCATCTATTGATCTTGGAGACACCAATGATGTTGTTATCTTTCAACAAGATAATGATAATGGAAAAAATGATGAAGAGGCAAACTGGGAAGCCTCTGCTATCGAAAAATTTATTACTGGGGGAAGAATGAGTCATGAACTAGTAGATAAGTTCATTCGAATTTAATTACTTGGCCTTTTATGACTGAAGAAGATCTCAAAATAGTGGAAATTGGTCCCAATATTTCATTTTCAAGTTCGGTATCTGGATTCTTCTTAATAAGGTTATTGATGAACGTCCTTGAAGCATTAACAAAAAGATTTTAGTGGTCCATGACTACATTCAAGATATGGTATAAACTGAGAAGCACTGGGGTTTTCAACAATTATGGATTCAGCTGAAGTTCCTCCTTCCTGAACACATGAATGTCTCTGCAGTTACTAAAATTGGAGAACTCATGGGAGAAGTTGTAGCCATTGAACCAAAAGATGCTATCCCAGCTAGTGACAACAACATTGATTTACTCAATCTGCTTAGAAGAAGTGTAAAATCTATCACCAATGCAGGGATGTCTCGATGGATTTTCTTTTTATGAGCGCCAACCAAGTGGTATTTGCACTGATTGGTGATTGCTACATAATCAAACATTGTAAGGGCGCGTGGGGTGCAGAAATTTTCTTGGCAGAGGCACATGAGAAGCCTTACTTTTTTTGGCAAGTTGAACAGTTTAAGGAAGACAATATCATCCTCTCCTTCAATCAATGCTCCAGCTTCGAGGAAGACTCAAAAGAATTTATCCAAAAACACATTATTCATTCCTC
Source organism: Papaver bracteatum (assembly GCA_023529315.1). NCBI lineage: Eukaryota > Viridiplantae > Streptophyta > Magnoliopsida > Ranunculales > Papaveraceae > Papaver > Papaver bracteatum. Next base: position 1,692,359 of record JAJJWX010005012.1, read on the forward strand.
CAAAAGATGGTGTGCCTATTAACATGGATTTTTTCCTTCATAAGAGTGATAACAACACTGAGAATGACATCAGGCTTGGAAAAGGCTTAGTACCACTAGTGATAGTCCCTCTGTTCCGACTGAAGCTGAATCATCATCTACCATTGCTAATGTTGATGACCCAACATCCTCTCACACATCTCAAAGGTGCACAACACAAGACACACAAACTGAAAATGCATCCATGGAGGGTCAGGTAAACTTTTTTTATCAAATTTATTTTCCTTACCATTCTTTAATTCACTGCTTTATTTATTTAATTTTTAGGGTTAGCTTCTACCAAAAGTCACTGCATCATTTATTGTGTTTTAAATTTTACTACAAAATTTACGTAAATTATAATAGGTTTTCTTCTCATATTTAGTTACTTCTTTTCTCATAATTATCATCACTAGGCATATTTTCTACATTCCGATTAATCCATCTTAATATTTCGACATGAAGATTCTTTCATGGAATGTTCAAGGGTTTAAATCCTCGTCCACTAGAAATCATCTTAGTGACCTTGTCAGAATGCAAAATCCTGACATAATTTTTTTATGTGAAACAAAAATTTGTCAAGTTAAAAAGAAAACCTCTTCTTTATCATTTACATTACTCAAACCTAGCCTACATTGAACCTATTGGTTTATCTGGTGGCCTAGCCTTACTCTAGAAGAATGGTTTTAACTGTGATCTTGTTGATTCTAGTTTTAACATGTTTAGTCTTGTTATTCATTTAGACCATAGTAAGCCTGAATATTTGCTAACTTGTATGTATGGTTTCTCTAATTACACAAAAAAGAAAGAACAATGGGAGTACTGTATATTCATGAATTTAGTAAGGTTGTTACTACTACTTGGATTATTTTAGAAGATCTCAATTTTTATCTAATTGATCAAGATAGTAGTACTTCTTCCTTTTTTGATGGTTGGGTTAACGGCATTGTAAACTCTTATGGTCTAGAGGACATAGGTTTTGTTGGTAAAGATTACACTTGGACCAGCAAAAACTTAGGGGATGGAATCAAAAGATCTAGAATTGACAAGGACGTAGGAAATAATGACTGGAATGTTTACTTTCCTAACTCTAAACTCATGCATCTTACTCAAGTAGGGAGTGACCATAGTCCCATAATGCTTATCATAGATGCCACAATTCCTAAATGCTGGATCCCTTTTAAGTTTTTCTTTACTTGGTTAAATGATGAGTCTTGTGCTACTTTTATTGAAAATGCTTGGAACACTAGTACTTCTGGATCTCTTGGATTTCAACTTGTGAAGAAACTTCAATACACAAGAAAGTTATTATCCATCTGGAACAGATAAAATTTTGGCAATATCAACCAAAGAGTTGATAATATTCAACAACAACTAAGTCATCTTCAATCTCTGCTTCATAATGATGAATGTCCCAACAAAAATTTCTTCATCAACAAGGGCTTGATAAGTGTCACAAGACGAAATCTGAATTATATCAGCAGAAATCATGAGATCACTTCATCAAGGATATGGATTATAATAGCAAATATTTTCACACCAAAACAAACATGAAAAAGGCAAAGAACAATATTGACTCAATTCAAGATCATAACAGTACTTGGATACACACTAGAGAAGAGATCTCCATTCATCTCACTGAACATTTCAAAAGTATTAATACTTCCACAAATCTAGTGTTAGAAGAGGGCTTAGTCATCAACTGAAAAAGCAGGGGTCTAAAAACCCTACCCAATATTTCTCTTAGCAATCTGTATGGACTAACTCCAATATACTTTTATGAGAATCAACTAGACAGTCAGACTCAATCTTTAGAAAAGTATATCAAAGAGTTATATCTCAATTTCTCAATTCAATCTGCAATCAAACAAATAAGAATTTGCGAGCCCGATTGAATATAATAAATAACTTGGATGGTATAAAAAACCAATATCCAAGTGTCAATCAATTTAATAAACAACCAAAGGTTGGATTCACAATTGATTAAACTTACACACAACCTGTGATATTTCAATTATAAAGATAAATAATATAATACGGAAAAGAAATAACACAGACACCAGAAGTTTTGTTAACGAGAAAACCCGCAAATGCAGAAAAATATCGGGACCTAGTCCAGATTTGAACACCACATTGTATTAAGCCGTTATAGACACTATCCTACACCAAGTTAACTTCGGTATGGGATGTAGTTGAGCCCTAAATAATCTCACACTGATTAAGGTACAGTTGCGCTTCTTACGTCTCTGAATCCCAGCAGGACTCTACGCACTTGATTCCCTTAGATGATCACACCCACAACTAAGAGTTGATACGACCCAAAGTTGAAGACTTAAAAAACCAATCTGTATCACAGAGAAAGTCTATTGCATATATAAATTTGTCTCCCAAAGATAAACCTATGAGTTTTGTTTCGTCTTTTGATAAATCAAGGTGAAAAAGAACTAATTGATATACCGGACTTATATTTCCGAAGAACAACCTAGAAATATCAATCACCTCACAATAATCTTAATCATATGGTAGCGAAATAAGATATTGTGGAATCACAAACGATGAGACGAAGATGTTTGTGACTACTTTTTATCATGCCTATAGGAGATTAAATCTTGATCTAATCTTAGAGAAGATAGTACTCAATCACGATAGAAAATAACAAGATCATAACATGCAACTACAGAGAAAATAGTTGGGTCTGGCTTCACGATCCCAATAAAGTCTTTAGGTCTTTAACCAACAAGGTTTTAGAAAAACCTAAGGTGAAAGGAGAATCGACTCTAGTCGCAACTAGTATCACACAAGAGGTATGGACTGTGGAATTTTCCTTATCCCTGAGTCACGCAAAGATATACCCCCTAATATGACGTACTTTAGGTTTTACATTTTCCTCTTGCGAAATTTTATTCGCGAACTAGGATGTACGCCATAAAGGTTCGTCCCGTTCTTTGTTCTTTTGCGTATATCACAATCTTTCACTCTTTATGTAATCTTGAATAACTTGCGAATAAACTCGCAGCTATAAAAACTTGTTTTCCCATTTCTTCTTTGTTTCATTAAAAATTTGTTACTGATAATATCTTTTTAAATATAATCTGTTACATGGTCTACCGAGTCTTTGACCAACATCTTTGCCTTCTGGGTTCACCAACCTGTATGCCCCTGTTCCAACTATATCTTTAATGATATATGGTCCATACCATTTTCTCGCCAACTTTCCACCACGTTCTCGCTGATAATCTGGTGTTTCTCGCAGAACTAAATCGCCTGGTTGAAACTCACGTTTTTTTGACTCGCTTGTTATATTCGCGAGCCAACCTTCGCTGATAATTTTCCATATGTTGTAATACTTTTTCTCTCTTCTCTTCTAATTCATCAAGTTCTATTAGAATCATGCTAGCATTAAGATTCTTCTCCCAAATCTCTCTTTTTGTTGTAGGAATAGCAACTTCTGTTGGTAGTGCTGCTTCAACACCATATGTTAAACAAAAAGGTGACATCCCTGTCGCCTCTCTCCTGGTTGTGTTGTAAGCCCAAACTGAATTATGTACTTGTTCACACCATGCTCTATGATACCCTTCTAATTTCTTTTTTAAGATGTCTGCGATTGTCTTATTAGTTGGTTCAGCCTGACCATTAGCTTGGAGGTATAAAGGAGTAGATTTTCCACATCTTATTTTAAATGCATTGAGTAGAAACTCTATGTTTTGTCCTTCAAATTGTTTTCCATTATCAGAAACTAACTGTGCTGGAATTCCAAATCTGCAGATGATATTTTCAAAGATGAACGTAAATATATCTTTATCGCGAATGTGTTGTACTGCTTTTACTTCTGCCCACTTTGTGAAGTAATCTGTAGCGACAATTAAGTATCTCTTCTGCCCTGAACCTGGTACAAAGGGTCCTACAATATCTAAGCCCCATTTTCCAAAAGGCCATACACCTTTTGAAGATGATAATGGTGCTCCTGGTGCATGTATCCTTTTTCCATATCGCTGGCATTCTTCGCAATGTTTTGATAATTTTTTTGCATCTTCATGCATATACGTCCAATAATAGCCTTGCATTTTTGTTCTATAAGCCAAAGATCTTCCTCCTCTATGATTACCAGCGTCTCCGCTATGCAACATTTTTAACACTTTTTCTCCTTCTTCCCTTGTCAAACATCTAAGTAATGGCCCATTAAAATATTTTCGATACAATACTCCATCCCTTAATTTATAATTTGTTGCACGGCTCTTTAATTTGTGCGCCTCCAATCTATTTCTTGGTCTTTCACCCGTCGCCAAGTATGCGTAAAGTTCTGCTCTCCAATCTGTGATAAGATCGCTGGTTGGCTCTTCTGCATCATTTTCTATTATCATTACATCCCCCTTTTCTTCTTCTTCTTTGTTAACTGAAGGTGATACAAGCGTTTGAATTCTTATGCATCTCGCAACTGGGTTTGTCATCATACTTGATATAAACGCAAAAGCATCTGCGAGTCTGTTATTTTTTCTTGATATATGTCTCCATTTTATTTTTAGAATTCTCGCAGACAATTCTTCAACAAGTTTCTTGTATTTCTTAGGAGATGGTTCATTTGTTGTGTATTCTCCTTTTATCAGGCGAATAACCAGTTGCGAGTCACTGGTAATCCTTGCGTTTTACAACTTCATCTCTACGGCGAGCTTTAAATCATGTACCACAGCTTCATACTATGTTTGATTATTAGTGGATATGGATTCCAAACGAAATGAAAAAGCCATTTTTTCTCTTTCTGGCGAGATAAAGACCACTTCAATTCCATTTCCTTCCCCATTTGATGATCAATCCACCAATATTTCCCACATATTGGGTTCATTTAATAGATCTTTTGGATCTACATGTTCTTCTTCTATATCCATCATTTCTTCCACAGCTTCATCATCTTCTAGAGGAAATTCTGCTAAAAAATCCGCTACAACTTGTGATTTTGGCGAGGATAGGATTTCATATTTGATTTCAAAGTGCCCTACTTGTGCATTCCATCTCTCTTTGAGTTCTTCATTACTGACTCAATGGGAACCTTTGTTAATACCTTTACTTTATATGCCTGAAAATATATGCGAAGTTTAAAGGTTGCATAAACCAATGCCAGGATTAGCTTTTCAATTTTTAAATAATTTTTCTCTGCAGTATTAAATGTTTTGCTGATGTAATAAATTGGTTTTTCTATTCCTGCATCTACTCGCAGTAATACTGTACTTAATGCGTGCGAGGTTGTCGCAAGGTAGATCAATAATTCTTCTTCAGGTTCTGGATTTTGTAAGATGTATATGTTCATTAAATATTCCTTAATTCCTTGAAAAGCCTTCTCACATTCGTCTATCTATTTGAACTTTGTACCCTTCCTGAGTATGTTGAAGAAATGCTTGCATTGATCTGAATATCGTGAGATAAATCTTCCTAGCGAGGCTAAGAGTCCATTCAACTTCTGTACATATTTTACTGTTGCTGGCGTTGGCATATCGCAAATTTCCTTTACTTTCTCTGGATCAACTTGAATTCCTTCTTTTGATACAATATAACCTAAAAATTTCCCTAACGCTACTCCAAAAGTGCATTTCTCAGGATTCACCTTGATGTTAAAGAGTCGCATTTGATCAAAAATCTCCTTCAAATCTTGCACATGGTTCTTAGTTTCTTTACTCTTTATTAACATGTCATCTACATACACCTCTAATGTTTTGTGTATCCATTTTGCAAACACCTTTTCCACCATTATTTGATACGTTGCACCAGAATTTCGTAACCCAAAAGGCATTTTTTTATAACAATATAATCCTCTTAGAGCAAAAAATGCGGTGTGCTCTTGATCTTCTTCAGCGAGAGGAATCTGGTTATAACCTTTATACCCATCTAATGAGGATATTCTATCATTTCCTGCTGTTGATTCAACCATTTGAGGAATATCTGGTAGTAGAAAACTATCTTTAGGGCAAGCTTTGTTTAAGTTAGTAAAGTCAATACAAATTCTGATACCCTTATTTTTCTTTGGAACCACTACCATATTTGCGATCCATTCTGGGTATTTTGCTTGTCTTATAATTCCAGCATCAAGCATTTTCTGTAACTCTTCTTCTATTTTTGAGTGATAAGTTGTTGCGATTTTCCTTATCCTTTGCTTGAATGGACTCATATCTTTGTTAATTTCTAACTTATGACATGCAACTGACAGGTCTATTCCAGGCATTTCATCCATACTCAACGCAAAAATATCGTTATACTCTCGCAGGAGATTTATGGTTTGTTCTTCTTCATCTGCACCCATTTTAGTTCCAATTTTCAGCATTTTAGGTTCTTCTTCACTTCCAACATGCCTACACTAGCACCTGGGGTTGAAGATATTTATGTTACTTTATCCCTGCACTTGAACTAACACTACCTGCACCAGTCACTGCACAACCTCTCTGCGACAACTCCACAGTCCATACCTCCAGAAATATCTTCAACCCCAGATGCAATGTAACATGCCTACAACACTCGTCCGCTCTGCCAACTCTATCTCAGCTCCATAGCACAAAAACCACAAGCGTTGTATACACAACCCAGACTCCATTGTCTTCTTGCTATGACTGCCTCCTCTCAACACCAAATCAACCTCAGTTACAATAGCAATGCATTTCATCCATTCCCTGCGACAAACACTAGCACCTACTCAGTTTGCAAGCTTGCATCTCAGTTTCATACTCCAACAGCATTTGCTTCAATTGCAGTTGCGTAGCTTCACAACAACACCATCTGCATTCCAAATAAATCCATCATCTCCAGCTGATGTAGCTTCATACCCCATCTGTTACTTCTTCTTAGTTCAATTTCGCTCATCACATACAACTCACTATTCTTTACTGCAATCAGCAACATCAGAGCTCCATCATCTCAGACCAAATGCACAGAAGCAATGTCCCTCTCATTCACCTGTGAATCTCTCTTCCATACCGCCATCACTTCCATTGTTCAACACCAGTAATACCCTACAACTCATCTCCCAGCTTCACCAAACTCAGATTCATTCATTTCCCATAGTCAATTCCATCCTCATTCCCAGCAGCAATCAAGAGCACTACCAATCCAACCATCACCTGGAATCTGAGATTAACAACATCAACCATTCTCCATTTCATGTAATTCACATACACAGAATTCTGCAATTCCAGCTCTCCATTTCGATCTCAAATTCCCATTCAATCAAACCCCAATTCATCTCAGAAGGCACATCACAGACTCCATCAATAGAAGCAATAGCTGTTCTTCCCTTGAGTTTATCCTTCCATTTAAATCCCCTTCAACAACAAATTTACTGCATCAACACCCACAACTGCATCTTCATCTCCATCAACAAATTCGTTCTCCATCTGTTTCTTTCAAATCAGCTACAGATACCAATCGAAACCCTAATCATCCACAGACCCTTTTGCTTAAATTCTTCAATCAATCTTTCTATGAGATCTTCACAGCATTATCACGGCATCACAAACCCAACTCATGATTCAACACAGATTCTTCAAAACACCCTCAATTTCCTTCTTTCACTACTCAAAATCAATCAACACCAACTCCCATTCTTCCATGGTTTCTCTCAGCTTTCTTCTCGTCCAAAATAACAGTACTTGTACTAACCTGTGTTCTTCCCATCTATGCAATCGAAAGTACCCATCTTCTCCATATTTGAATCCCAACATCTCTCAATTTCTCGATCTGGTTACGGTAATAATAGCAGCGTCTGCTGCTTCTTAATTTCAGGTGAATGAATAAGAGAAAGAAGTCTCGGCTTAAGTGTGTGGCTAGGTAATCATTGGGGTTATATTCAACTCCGGGTCATCTTGATAAGGGCTACCCAGTTGGCCTCCCCTTAACCCTGGCTCGGTTTGAAATATCACTCGTCTCTGAAATGCCGCTTTTGCCCTTCTGTGCCTATTTCTTCCTCTTTTGTGTCAATGACTCCAAAACACCTATAATATGCAAAAGAAGCGTAATATACAAAAGTACAAGAGAAAATAGCCAAGAAAGCAAAGGAAAATAACATTCAAAAGATGTATTTTAGGCAATTATCAAATTCCTCCACACTTATTCTTTGCTAGTCCTCGAGCAAATAAAACAAAACTAAAATACAACAACTCCGTGTCGTCGAGGCTACGGTACTTTTAGCATAAATAACAAGCCTTTAAACCCCTAGGTGTCCCTAGTGTACGATTTATAGTCTCATGAAGGTTTACAAGAGGTCTACCTACAAAACCTATACTTCCAACTCCAGCTACCTGTGACAAATCTATGAACGAATCCAAAATGGCTATTGGAGGAGGTACCCTGATTCAAATTCAATTCATATATATGTTAATTAAGCTCTATTTAGAAAGTTGAACAAACCACAATACTCGGAATCTGACTAACCACAATCACAATAAAAAGATTAAGAAAATGGATATAGATGTAGATGTTTGCGGATGTTGACTAAGTGAATGGTGTTTCCCATATCTGTATGAAGGTCACCGCCAAGAAAAACCTATGCATCCTATTGGATTGAGCTACTGGTCAATTCTAGTGTCAACACACAGGCATATACAAGGGAACCAGTGGTCAACAATCTTATTTCTACATCAACTCAACCGGCATATACAAGGGAACCAGGAGTGACTTTATTCAACACAATAATAATAATTTTTTCTTTTTTCACATTTTTTCTTTCACTTTTAGACAGCATGATTAGATCTTTTGAATCCAAGCGCATGCTTCTTGTCAGCAAGAATATGATAGTTTCCTTGGATCCTGCATTCCACGCTTGTTTAGGCAACAGAGACAGGGACAACGTTTCACACATACTGCTATCCAAGTGTCTTTTTAATTCCGTTTGGTCTAATTGGTCGGTCTTTTTTTTTCTTTTTTTTTTTTAGAAACTCAATCACTCTATTTCATCCTAGCAGTAATAACAATTTGATGTTTAGTGACCCACCAAAGCACTTAGAGAACAATAGATAAATATGGAAAAATAAAAATAGAACGTGATATGGTGATATTCCTAGATATGGTAACAAATATCATATAATTTCTAACACTTGAATAATTCTGTCCCTTTAGTTAACGGATTCCTCAACTCCTACAGCCAAGATGGTTCCATCCATTTAGATTGATAGTGTCATCCTAAAGGCACATGTTTCTAGGTTTCAGAGTTCATAAAGCAAATTTTTATTCTTTTTTCTAGTTTTTTTTTTATATGAACACAAGGGAAAACTAACAAGGCTAAAAACTCTATATGAGAACACTCCCCCACACTTAAACTTTACATTATCCTCAATGTAAATTGAATCGTCCAAAGAAAGTCAAGGTGGGAAATCCATAACATGATATATATACATAATATGAAAATAAAATGAATAATAAAAACTCATTACTCCAACTCATAGCTATTTCGGAACAATAGAGGATAAACACTAAACAAGCTATTTAGTTGGCATCTAATCCCAACTCAGCCAATATATACACCTCATTGTTAAGAAAAAATTCCATCTACTTAGAAAGGCTAGTGTTTATTCTAAATTGTTCAAAAATCTCTAAAAGTTGGAGTTTTGATATGCAAATATCCAAAATAAAAAAATAAAAAAAAAAAAGACTTGAGATAAAAATAAAAATAAAAAGATATAGATAGATACACAAAACTAGTGGGTTGCCTCCCATTAGCGCTTGGTTTTAAGTCGTCAGCCCGACATGCAAGTTGAATTCCCCATACACCAATATTCGGAATAGTTGGGGATCCACCCATAGCACCTGTTTTAAAAACACTAGCTTCACACAAATATCAGTAATATAAAATAGAAACAAAGCTATTAACCGATAAAAGTTTCCCTCACACTTATTCTTGTCCACACTTGGAAGTGCATAAAGAATATAGAAGTCGGGTATTTCCACGGTTTATTCTTTGCAAACCTGCATAGTATGAGAATCTAATGTTTCTAATGGCGGATATCGAGAAACAAAGTAATCTAACAATGTTTTTGAAGCACATACATTCAAACCAATAAGAGGTAAATGAGAAGAATCAATATGCAAAGGGTTAGACAAACCTCGCACAATCTCTTGTAGCACGGAATCCTCTTCATCCTTGAAAAATTCAAGGGACTATTCACCTCTTGTATATCATGGTCCTCTATCAAACCTTGCAACCATTATTCATCCGTTTATGCCTTAACCGAAATCTTGACATAAACATCATCATTGCAATCATATGCAGGCTCAATTGGGTCTTCCACAATATTGGTCATAACGGTCACATTCTCAACATACTTCTCTTCATTATAAGGCACATACTCCACTGCGGATTCAAGTCTCACCATAAGGAACTTTTTTAGAACACTCATTGCATCATCCTCAAGCTTTACCTTTTGAATATGTTCTTTATCGTTATAAAGATCAATGCTTGAGGAAGCTACACTAGTGTCATCATATTCCTTTTCAACTTCACCTTGATCGCAGAAAGACTCCATTGTACACTCCTCGGGGATGTCACCATAAATTGGTTCAAGCGATGTATTTTCATAATCATCGTCACTATCATAGTTAACATAAGATTGGCTACCACTTCCCAAAGATTGGTCTTTCGCAGAATTTTGCATGTCCTCTTTGTATTCTTCAATGCCTTGTCTTAAAATGGAAACACATTTTTGAAGCTCTTGGAGTGATCCATCCAAATTTTGAAAATAGCATTCCATTTGTTGGTAAAGCTCATTTGACAAAGAAAAAGTACAATTACTTACTTCAGTATTGCTAGGCCAATTATCTTCCCTTTGAATGGGTGAATGATCATAACTACGATTAGAAATTAGGCCAAACATACTATTTTCACATTCGGTCGATGAAACTGGTTCCATGCTTGGTTGTCTACAAACCGACTCCATGCTGACCATAAATCGTTGCATTTCATCTACCAAACTAGAGGAAATATTAAGAGAAGCACAACTATTCTCCTCTCCTTGTGGTTGCTCACTTACATACACACTATAAGAAGGTTGGAATGTATGAGAGTAACTAAAAGGGTACGTGGAGTATTGATCATAACCAAAGGATTGGTTTTGATTGTACTCCCCATAAGGGTGATAGTTGTCATATTGTTTTTGAGGTTGATAACCGTACCCATTGTTCCAATATGCTCCATCCATATAAATTGGTACCTGAAACAAGAGTTCTCACAACTATGTTAAAAACCAGAAAATAAGAAAAACAAAAATAAGAAACAAAACTAAAAACAAAACAAAAAATAAGAAACCAAAAACAAGTGACAACCGCAGCCTCCCCGGCAATGGCGCCAAAATTTGATCGCTGTCGTATGCGTTAAAAATAAATTTACTTTCTCACTACTCAAAATATAAAATATAGCAAGGGCAAGAAAGGATCGATCCCACAGAGAGGACTAGGTTTTCAATATGCTTTCGGATTCCTATATAAAACACCGGGTTTTTTTTCTTCTGATTTTTGTAAAGTAAAAATAAAATAAAAGCAAATAAATAGATAAGCAAACAAATCAAATATAATAGATATTGGTTAAGGATTCATCTTCATTCAAAAACATGCTTTCAAAACAATAATTAGAATTGATATTTAATCTCTAGTTTTATCAAAAGCCTTAGAATACCTTGATCGCAAGAATATCCCGCTAATCTCCTTTTGTCATCAACAAACACATTAAAAGATGCGAGTATGAGTTCTATCTAAGAGAACAACCTAACGGGTAAAAGCACTAATCAAGTTTAATTCCCTAGATGCATTAAGTTCTATGAAATTAGGCCAATCAAAGCAATCGAATGTGGAAAGCGTACTAATCCGATTTAACAAAGTTTATGGTTCACGTATGATCATAAGGATGCATCACTACAAGCTATAACCATATTCATGCTACTTGTAATCAGGAATCTATCAATTTTACGTATAACAAACCCTAATCTAGCAATAGAGATGAAAACAAACTCAACCGATTCATGACTCGATCAAACACGCATTCAAATCATATAATAATATAAATAGTGAATCATAATCGATAATATGGAGACAAAACTAATTTATCATATCAAAGAATCATGCTTTGTGAAATCCAACTATTCCATAACCAATAATAAACTTAAGTACTCATGTTAATGGAGTTCATAACAAGAAGAAAGAGAAACCCTATCATATTGTAAACCCCAGAAACAAAAGTAGTAGAGATAAAAAGATCCTAGATATATCAAAGAAAATAAATCCCTTATGTATATGAATATCCTCTGTTGTGTTGTCCGTCTAATTTCCAAATCTAGGCAAGCCCATCGCCAAATTGACTCTCTGCAGCCCATTAGTCAATAGCCCAGTCCAAATAAGTTCAAGCCTTTTCTGTCGGATCGGATCACTGAGTTGAATCGCTGGACTCCGATTCCAGACGAGTTTTGACCGTTCAGGCACATTTCCAGCCATATCTCAAACCATTAGTAGCTCATACTTCACATGCACTTGAGCTAACACTACCTGCACCAGTCACTGCACAACCTCTCTGCGACAGCTCCACAGTCCATACCTCCAGAAATATCTTCAACCCCAGATGCAATGTAACATGCCTACAACACTCGTTTCCGCTCTTCCAACTCTATCTCAGCTCCATAGCACAAAAACCACAAGCGTTGTATACACAACCCAGACTCCATTGTCTTCTTGCTATGACTGCCTCCTCTCAACACCAAATAAACCTCAGTTACAGTAGCAATGAATTTCATCCATTCCCTGCGACAAACACTAGCACCTACTCAGTTTGCAAGCTTGCATCTCAGTTTCATACTCCAACAACATTTGCTTGAATTGCAGTTGCGTAGCTGCACAACAACACTATTTTCATTCCAAATAAATCCATCATCTCCAGCTGCTGTAGCTTCATACCCCATATGTAATTTCTTCTTAGTTCAATTTCGCTCATCACATACAACCCACTCTTCTTTACTGTAATCAGCAACATCAGAGCTCTATCATCTCAGACCAAATGCACAGCAGCATTATCCTCCTCATTCACCTGTGAATCTCTCTTCCATACCACCATCACTTCCATTGTTCAACACCATTAATACCCTACAACTCATATCCCAGCTTCACCAAACTCAGATTCATTCATTTCCCATAATCAATTCCATCCTCATTCCCAGCAACAATCAAGAGCACTACCAATCCAACCATCACCTGGAATCTGAGATTAACAACATCAACCATTCTCCATTTCATGTACTTCACATACACAGCATTCTGTAATTCCAGCTCTCCATTTCGATCTCAAATTCCCATTCAATCAAACCCCAATTCATCTCAGAAGGCACATCACAGACTCCATCAATAGAAGCAATAGCTGTTCTTCCCTTGAGTTTATCCTTCCATTTAATTCCCCTTCAACAGCAAATTTACTGCATCAACACCCATAACTGCAACTTCATCTCCATCAAAAAATTCTCTCCATCTGTTTCTTTCAAATCAGCTACAGATACCAATCGAAACCCTAATCATCAATAGACCCTTTTGCTTAAATTCTTCAATCAATCTTTCTCTGAGATCTTCACAACATTATCACGGCATCACAAACCCAACTCATGATTCAACACAGATTCTTCAAAACACCCTCAATTTCCTTCTTTCACTGCTCAAAATCAATCAACACCAACTCCCATTCTTCCCTGGTTTCTCTCGGATTTCTTCTCGTCCAAAATAACAGTACTTGTACTGACCTGTGTTCTTCCCATCTATGCAATCGAAAGTACCCATCTTCTCCATATTTGAATCCCAACATCTCTCAATTTCTCGATCTGGTTAAGGTAATAATAGCAGCGGCTGCTGCTTCTTAATTTCAGGTGAATGAATAAGAGAAAGAAGTCTCGGCTTAAGTGTGTGGCTAGGTAATCATTGGGGTTATATTCAACTCCGGGTCACCTTGATAAGGGCTACCCAGTTGGCCTCCCCTTAACCTTGGCTCGGTTTGCAATATCACTCGTCTCTGAAATGCCGCTTTTGCCCTTCTGTGCCTATTTCTTCCTCTTTTGTGTCAATGACTCCAAAACATCTATAAAATGCAAAAGAAGCGTAATATAAAAAAATACAAGAGAAAATAGCCAAGAAAGAAAAGGAAAATAACATTCAAAAGATGTATTTTAGGCACTCAGCTTCTTAGAATTGTATCTGGATGGAAGATATCTAAGAATCTTCATCACAATGTCCTTTTCAGGAATAGTCTTACCCAATACAAAGGATGCATTAACAATTTGATATACTTTGTGATTAAACTCATCAAATGTTTCTTCATTTGCCATACAAAGGTTTTCCCAATCAGAATTTAGGTTTTGAAGCCTAGCTTCCTTTTTACAGGTATTCCCTTAAAATACGATTTCTAAGATATCCCAGGCATCTTTAGACTTTAAGCACATAGTCACATGACGCTGAAGATCTGGGGTAATGGCATGTATGATAGCATTTAATCCTTCATAGTTTTGCTTCGCAACAAGTATTTCTTCTGGAGTATATGCACCAATATCCTTAGGTCTAGACACATTGCCTTCTGTATTAGCCAGAGGAGTATAACCATTAACAACACATACCCATGTTTGAAAATCACGAGTTGAAGAAAAGCACGCATAGAAATTTTCCACCATAGGTAGTTTGAGCCATCGAAGACTGGCAGTACGTTTATGGAGATAGAATTTTTGTCCATAGACTCGGATCGCTACCAACACAGACTTATAAGGTCTTTAAACGTGTTTTTATGCTCTGATACCAATTGAAAAAGTGTGGGTCTAACAACCGCACCCAATATTTCGCTTAGCAATCTGCATGGACTAACTCCAATATAATTTTAAAGAGAATCAACTAGACAGTCAGACTCAATCATAAGAAAATTATATCAAAGAGTTATATCTCAATTTCTTGATTCAATACTTACTCAAGCAAATAGAAATCTGCGAGTCAAATTAAATACAAGAGAAATTAACTTGAATGGTACCAAAGACCAATGTTCAAGGATCAATCAATTTCAATCAACAACCAAAGGTTGGATTAACCAATTGATCGATTCAACGCACAACCTGTGATATTTCAATTATATAACAAAATATAATGTGGAAAATAAATAACACATACACCAAAAGTTTTGTTAACGAGGAAACTGCAAATGCAGAAAAACCCAGGGACCTAGTCCAGATTGAACACACATTGTATTAAGCCGCTACAGACACTAGCCTACCAAAAACTAACTTTGGTCTTTACTATAGTTGAACCCCAATCAATCTCACATTGATCCAAGGTACAGTTGCGCTCCTTACGTCTTTGATCCCAGCAGGATACTACGCACTTGATTCCCTTAGCTGATCTCACCCATAACTAAGAGTTTCTGCGACCCAAAGTCGAAGACTTTAATAAAAAAATCTGTATCACACATAAAAGTATACGAGAATATATAAATCTGTCTCCCACAAAATACCTAAGAGTTTTGCTATGTATTTTGATAAATCAAGGTGAACAAGAACTAATTGATAAACCGGACTTATATTACTGAAGAACAACCTAGAAATATCAATCACCTCACAATAATCTTAATCGACTAGCGAAACAAGATATTGTGTAATCACATACGATGAGATGAAGATGTTTATGACTACTTTTCTATCTTGCCTATCAGATAAATTAATCTCAAGCTAATCTTACGATTGTAATTAATACAATAGAAATAGCAAGATCAGATCACGCAACTACATAGAAAATAGTTGGGCCTGGCTTCACAATCCCAATGAAGTATTCAAGTCGTTAACCTACAGTGTCTCGAGAAGAAACCTAAGGTTAAAGGAGAATCAACTCTAGCATATATAACTAGTATCACACAGGAAGTGTAGGGATTAGGTTTCCTAGTTGCTAGAGTTCTCCTTTATATAGTATTCCAAATCAGGGTTTGTAATCTAAGTTACCTTGGTAACAAAGCATTCAATATTCACCGTTAGATGAAAACCTGGTTAGATTCAAGCTAATATCTTTCAACCGTTAGATCGAACTTAGCTTGTTATACACAAATGAACTGCACGTTCATTTAGGTTTGTGTAATCATTCGTAAACGTGTACACCTAGTTGGTTCAACCGTAGTTAACCAAATGGTTATCCATATGATCACTTTCATATCAACCATATTCATCTTCACCATAACTAGTTCAAATGACTCAAAAGAACTTGTTAGAGAGTTGTTCAATTTCTTAGACCTCATAGAAGTATACAAGACACAATCGAAGCAAAAACGATTTTGATTCACTCGAATCAATTCATGATCTTTATATCTAAGGTTTGCAAATTATGCATTCCTTAGTTTATATAAGTTTAAGTTAATGGATAAACCGTTTTTAGAAAATAACCCACTCAAGTATGCATACCGGTACGTATACTTAAGTACCCGGAATAACTTTGTTTTCAGTTCACAAACTCCATCATAAATTCACGGGATGTGAACCACCGATAGTACGCGGACTTTAGTTCCGGCTATCCTGAGCAGCAAAGTACGCATACTTTGGTTCAAGGATTATGGAATTACACAAGTATGAATACACATACAATGTTTATATCCATTCAAGGTTATATATTCTAAACTCTCATTTCAATCATTGAAATATTGTTAAAGGATGTTAAATAGAGGATACTCACACACTATTCTTCATCAAAGCGATTTTCAAGATATTGAAATGATCATCATGACTTTTGTTACTTGTAAAGATGAACTTGGCAAAACGAAAGCTTACCAACACATATTTCAGTAAATAGATAAGCGAGATAAACTCGGATCGAAATATCAAATGTGTATAATCGAAGTCTATATAGCAATACGACTTTTGTCTCAATATAGGAGATAAAGTAGATAGAATTTTGAGTGATAGATACGTTTAAGTCTCCACATACCTTTTAGTCTATGAAGATCCACCAGTTCCTTGAGTAACTCTTCGTCTTTGTATGATGAACGTCGTGGAGTCTTAAAGCACAACTACACTTTTTATCCTAGTATGAGACTTAGATATAAGTATACTAGAAATCAAGATTGAAAAGGCGAGGGTACCCAAATATACCTCAAGCTATAACTTTTCCTTCCTATAAGTCTTTTCTCCGAAAGTGATTGTCTATAGACTGAGTCGAGACAATACAACAAATCGGTTCACACTTCGTGTGATTGTCTATGGATACGAGATCGAGACAATACAACAACGAAGTGTTCTTACTTGATACAAAGGTTCAGACTTAACCAAACTCATTAGGATTGCATATAAAGTAAATAGGAATTAACGTTTGTGCAATTTACTTTAATTATAATAAGATAATTATAATGCGGAAATATAAAGTAAATGACACAGCAAGATTTTGTTAACGAGGAAACCGCAAATGCAGAAAAATTCTGGGACCTAGTCCAGAATTGAATACTCTCAGGATAAAGCCGCTATACAAAATAAACCAACTTCGTATAGTTGATACCAAGCAACTAAACCTATAGTTCACCTAGTTCCGTCTGTATTCCCACGCCTCCAACCTGTAAACAAGTCATGTACTTGGACCAATTGTTTTGGCTCGTATTCCAAACAGTAAAGGAACAACAAATCTGTTTGGTATCAACTCTCTTCAACCAAGTGATATGATATGTGCAAAGGCTCTTCTGTTTATCTTAACATAAACTCCTTTGTCAGGTTCCAAGATCTATCTTATGTTCAATCACCAAAAGGTAATCTTTAAGATTTTGCAATCAATACCTCTAATCCCAAGGAAATGTATTGATGCCGGTCTTCTCAACTATTCTATCAAAATACCACAAGGAGAAATCGATTATAGTTGGATCCTCTATTACCGAAACAAGTATTGTGCATGTAGGGGCAGAATATTGTCACAACAATATTCCTGCGAAATAAAAAACTGTTCTGTGATGCATCGATAATAAACGAATTACTCTGCGGCACATCAGTGATATTCTGCGACACATCCAAAGATGACTTAAACAATGACGTAATGACTGAAAACGACAGAAACACGAAGAAAGTGTGACATGTTTGCGGTATATCAATAAAACCTGCGAAAGATAAAGGCGGTGCTAGATGCGATTTATCGCAAGAACTCAGATCCGAAATTGAAGGGAATCTTAGTTGTAAATGAGCTGTAATCCACTATGTAAATACCTATATAAAGGAGGTGAATAGTTCCAGAGAGGGGATGAATTTTTGGAGGGTGAGAAAAGTTTTTAGGAGAGAGAAAAATCTTTGTTAAGTGTTACGTGTTCTTGATTTCTGTAATTCCTTAAGGTCATATTAATGAAAAAGTGTTCTTAATCTTCAAATTGTGTCATAAATATTGATAGATTCTTGATTAGGGTGTAGTGTGGGAATTCCTGCAACTACATTTTGGCGCCCAGAAACAGGGATAATCAAGCTTGAGAAATTTCAAATTGCAGTTTGAAGATTTGAAGAAATTATTAGAATTGAAGAGAAATGGCTAGAAGGAGGAGAAATACATCAGAACCACCAACAACAGTGAGAAGAAGTAAAAGAATTGCAGGGGAAGGAACAGGTGAATTGGAAGGATCTTTTAGGAACAGATCAGGAAGAAGTAGAATGAGAAATAGAGCAGAAAATTCGAACCAACCACCAAATCAACAAACACGAGCACAAGATAGAAACTTCGAACCAACCACCAAATCACGTCCTTCATGATAGAGTAAGTGTGCATACTTGGAGGTCGGATTCGATAGAAGATGCGGAAAGTCAAGAAGAGGAAAGAAATCAAGAAATGGAGGAAGGATTAATTCATGAAGGACGTGAAGTGGAAGATGGTTTGAGACAAAGGATACAAGAAGAAAGAAGGTTAGAGGCAGAAGAACGTGCTAATCTTACAAGACAAAATCATGAATTAAGAATGGAAAATTTGAGGTTACAAAACAGAAGATCAAGAAGCAGCATGAGATCAAATTCAAGATCATATAGAGAAGAAGCAAGGCAAAATCTTCCTATACAAAATATTGAGGAAAATTTGATAAATGATCGTTATGCTCCACGCGATGAAACTTTAGACATTAGACATAATCAGATAGAAGGAGAAAATCAAGAAGAGAGAAGGAGAATGTTACGTGATGAAGAGATTCGAAGAAATCGCAGGATTATCGAAGATGATATTGAGAGACATTATATTGAGCAAGTACGTTTAGCAGGAGAAAGAAAGAGATTGCGAGCAGAAGTAGAAGTAGAAGAGCAAGAAATTCAAACAGCGTTGCGTCATAATAATCATGACAATCGAGAAAGACGACGTGCGCAAAATCGTAATAATGATAATCTCAATGAGGAATATGAGAGAATTCGCAGAGACATAGAAAGGCAACGAAGAGAAACGATAATGGATGAGGAAATTCATGGAGAAGAGAATGAAAGACAAATTAACTTGCAAGAAGAAGAAAGTCGCAGAAGAAGGAAAAACCAAGATGTTGAGGAAGAAGCGAGAAATATAGAAAGACGAGAAAGGCATGAATGCAGACGAAGAGAAGCTGTGTTGAAAAGACCAATTGAGCAAAATTCTGATAGGAATGAACAAATCTTGCGAGAATTGGCAGAAATGAGAGGAATAATAAATAACAGAAGAGAAGGAGGAAGAAGACAACTTGATGAGGCAATCGAAGAGGCTGCGAAAACTCCATTTACTCAAGAGGTACAATTAGGAGGGATACCTCCAAAATGTAATTTACCGGTGTTAACCAGTATATTTGATGGAATTATGTGTGTTGTCCAACATATCAAAGCTTATATTCGATGTATGCTACAATGGGAGAACCATGATGTCGTTTTGTGCAAATATTTTGCGTCAAGTTTAACTGGCGAAGCATTGAAGTGGTTCGAAAGTCTTCCCAAGAATACAATAACTTCGTTTATGCACTTGCAAACCACTTTCTTAGGAGCCTACATCATCAATAATTCTGCGCGACCTGGAATTGAAGATGTGTTTGGATTAAAACAGAGAGTTGGTGAGAGTTTGAAACACTTAACCATAAGGTGGAGGACAATGTGTAGTGAAATGGCAGGAAGAGTAGATGAAAGATATCTCATTTTGTCCTTCATAAATGCTATGTTTGCGACAAATCTATTATGCATCCAGGTCTTCAGAGTCAAAAACACAATCACTATGACAGAGTTGCGAGAATTGCAAGAGGAATATATTGCTTTAGAGGAAAAACAAAATGAAATGGAATCTTATCCAACTCTTGTAGGCACAAGTTTAGCCATGACAAATGGAAGTTTGTTACCAAGGATGATTAATACAGTAGCAAGTACTTCCCAAAATCCGCGAGAGAAAATGGAGACTGATAATCAACTTAAGATAGTAGCAATGGGGAGTAGAGATCAAGAGGAATTAGAAAAGAGAGAAATTTTATAATCGCAATAACAATAATAAGGTCCCACGGTTTGATCAACCGCAGAAACTTATGGTGGATGAGGAGAATTATTCAAGAGAGCAAAGAGGTCAAAGGAATATGTGGGAAGATATCAAATTTCCACCTTTAAATACTGGTATAGATAAGATTTGGGAAGCGATTATTTTAATGGAGAACATACCCTCACCCTAGAACATGGGGAAGGAACCACATCCCAACAATCACAATCAACAATTTTGTCCTTATCATCATTTTCATGGTCATTCTGTGAATAATTGTAGGAATGTGAAAAGAATCATCTTGCGAATGATCGAACAAGGAAAATTAAATCATTTTTTAGCAAGATATTTACAACCGCAGCAATTGCCGCAAGCACCAGAAATTCGCAGAGTTAATGTTGCGAAAGAAGCAAAAACATTTATCATTGAAGTAGGAGCAACATCAAAAAATCTATTTTGCAATTCAATTGTACATTCACAAAAAACGATAGAGGATTTCCATGATAATGTGCTAAGCAGAGTATTTGCAAGGGATATAGAGGGAAGAGAGGTGATGAATATTGCGAAGATTTCTCCGTTAGAATAATGGCAGAAACAAGTTATCTCTTTTACTGCGAAGAGATACCAGATCCTGGGAAGATGAATGAAAATCCATTGGTGGTGAAGTTAGAGATAAATCCAAAATATAGAGGAGAAGAAGAAGATGATGATGATGATGCAGCAAGTGATTCCTGGGCAATAGATAAAGTTCTAATTGACACTGGTAGCTCGGTGGACATTTTGTTTTATCATACTTATCGCATAATGGGTGGAAGAGATGATGAGCTAATCCCTTCAACTTACAAGATCTATGGCTTTAATGGCACCGCAAACAAGCCAAAAGGAGAAATTACTATGGAAATTCCATTGAACAAGATATCTTCAAAAATCAAGTTTTGTGTAGTGGATATAGAATATCCTTACAATGCCTTAATTGGAAGGCCATGGCTCCATGGGATCTTGGGCATAGCATCAACATATCATCAATGCATAAAATTTTCACATCCTCATGGTATTGGGATAATTAAAGGTGATTGGTTTGAAGGCAAAAAGTGTTATGAAGTTGACATTAATACTTGCGAAGAAATGAATGCTCGAAATCGTAATTGGAAACATAACAGGAAGCAAAATCAGAGAGCTGAGAAATTGATGGTGGATAATATAGAATTGCGGGGAAAGGATATACTTCAAGAATAGTTTGTCTCAAAACATTCAATGGCGATAAATCATACAAAAATGGGGAAAAGTTGAAATGTTCATTTTTCGCAGGAGCACAAAAACATGAAGTTGCGAATAATCATTCGTCACAGAAGAAAAGAAGTACAACAATATCATTTTATGAACAATTAAAAAAAAAAGATGATTTCGAATATTAAAAGAAAAATTCTGCTCAAAAATGAGAAATTTTTCTATTAAAAAGAAAGAGATGATGATTTCTAATAATTTTTAATGCAAATGCATAAGACGGGCGCAAATCGCCTAAAAACATATAAGAAAGGGACGAACTTTTATGGCGTACACCTTAGTTCGCGGATTCTATTATGTAAGAGGAAATGTCCTTAAAGTGCGTCATAAGGGGGGTATCTTCTTTACTTTCAATTATCATAAGAACGTGATGAACTTTTATAGAGTACACCTTAGTTCGCGGATTCTATTCCGTAAGAGGCAATGTCCTTAAAGTGCGTCATAAGGGGGATATCTCTTTGCATGGCTATGGGAAAGGCTATACCGCTGCTGGAACCTAGTCATGGAGATTGGTATTATAGAAAATCCATCTAGGAGAGATAACTTGGATTCCCAGCTATATAAGGTTATACCCTGGTTGGACGCCTTGAGAGTTTCTCCTAAGGAATGCAACGTATGATCAAGGCGCAGAGGTACACGGTTGAGCTGTGGGTGCCAGGGATGGATGAACCTACCCTGGCCATCCATGGAAAGTCTTGGCTTACGATGTGTTCGGCCCGAAGAAAACCCCACTTAGGGTGCAGTCTTGTAACTATAAGCCATATAAGGCATAAAGGACAAGGCTGCGAAAACAACGGTTGTTGCGAACCGGATGGGAAAGTGCTAGTCTTGTATGGCCGATGTATAATCCTTGAAGGGGCAACCGGGGGGAAAGATAAGGGCGATACCCTCCATTAGGGAGCTGTGTATCAAAAAAGATGGCTATGTCATGGGGCTTTATATTCACAAGAATGTTTAGGCCCGTCATATTGTCGCGTGACATAGACAGCAATGTCATGGGACTTTATATTCGCAAGAATATTTAGGGCCGTCATATTGCCGCATGACTGGCCAAAAAGCCTAAAGAGAAATGTTAAGATGAGGTCAATGGGTTTTTGCGATAAGGTCAAAAAAGATGAGATAAATGAAATCAATAATAAGAGGAAATAAATCGCAAAGACGTCCTGCGATTTCATCGCAAAGACGACAATGTCATAAATCTTAAAAAGCAAAGAGAGAATTAATCTCTCACAAGATGGCTTAGATTTATCATATTGTCGCAGAAAATAAAATAATGATAAGGCAAGATCAATGGATTATTACATATAAGGTAAGAATATCCTGGGATCTTGTCTCATAAAGGTGGCATAATAAGACCTTTAACTAGGAAGGCGAAATAAGGCCACAAGAAAAGATATGTCTGCGAAACATATAATTAATTGTTCGCATAAATAATTGCGATAATTCATTTATCATATTGCAGATTAATAACAAGAGGCAAGAATGGGAACGATGTATAAGAATGATAAATATTGTTATTCATCATTATATGATAAATTCATATAAGTAACGGATGGATAGAAGCAAAAATGGAATTTATATATATTGAAGAACATCAGGAGTTACAAGTATCTTGTTGAAAGGATGATACAATTTTCCAAATATAATTATCGCAAGAAAGGAAGAGAAAAATACAGACGAAGATCAAAAAGAAGAAGCAAAATTATTGAGATTTATCTTCACCATTATCTTCATCTTTGTCTTCATTATCTTCATCATCAGTTTCTTCGTCATCTTCGCTTTCATTTTCATCTATATCAGCCTCCTTTATCGAAATAACTGGTACTTCAGATCTGGGTGGGATACTTTCCAAGAGGCGAGGATATATGCTAAGAGAGAGGTTATTATCGGTCTGAGACTTTCTTAATAGCGTTATTGCGAACAGTGAGAAGATTACTATGCAAATTGGAGTTAGATATTTTTATATTCTCTCGCAGTCTAGTGATCTTATCATTGCGGGAAGCAAGATTATTCGCAAGACCACTTTTTCTTCTTCAAGTTCTGCGATCCTTTTAGCATGTTTTTCTTCAGATTCTGCGATAACACAATAACAAGTTAGAAATTTATCAAGAATTTACAAAAAATATAAAGATGTTAGAGGAGCAATAAATAACCTTCTCTTTCATGAATCATTTCTTGTATCAAGGTTGCCTGTTCGGTGTGAAGTGACATCTATTGCTAAGTTTTTCCTAGCATTATCGAGAACTATCATGGCCCATGCGAATTCATCATCATTTTGAATGAGAAGATGGGAAAGGATCTGTTTTCTCTTTTAAGAAGTTCAATATTTTCATCCTTAAGTCTATCTCTCTCAAGTTCAGTGTCAATAAGGGCATTGCAGAACTTTGATAGAGCTTCAGCGCCTTGAAGAGTAATGCGTTCTTTCTCCTTCTCAAGTTCCTTCTTTTGGGCTTTCAAGGTTTTGATTCTTTTTCCAAATTCATCTCTACAAGTCTTAAAACTATTGGATATACTTAAAGTAGATCTATAATCCATTCTTATAAGGGAAATGTGAAATCTAAGTTCATCGATAGATAGAGCATTAATTTTTTCATCGGAATAATTATTTAAAGCATCATTAAGACGCTGAAGAAGAATGGATTCATCAAAAGAATTAAGAATAAGAGCTTCATCAGTAAGGTTATAGGCATCTGCAAAATGGTTGTTTATATAAGCTAAAATATCAAGAAAGAAGAAAGCAAAAATAAAATAAAATAAATCATACCAATAATTTGTTTGCAGAACTTATCCTTGTCAGCTAGTTTTTGTTGAAGAACTTCAACATCTACTTCAAGCGATTTATTCTTGTTAAGGAGCTCAGTATTCCCGGATACTTCCAATTTTTTACATTTTTCGCGAAGAATGGATATTTCATCTTCGTATTGCTTATTCTTTTCGCGAAGTTTCGCAGACTCAGATTGTGAATCAGTAATCCTTCTTTGCGATAATGATAATCTATTTTCTAATTCCAAAGAAACGGAAAAATAAGTTCTAGCAGTCTGTGGCAGATAAGAGAAAATAAGTAAGGGTAAAAAGAAGATCTTCGAAATTCATGACAAGTGTAAAGGGGCATACCAATGAAGCTAGTTCATGAAGAAAATCTGGATTGATAAATCTCGAGACTCCTTTAAGATCTTTATTATTGGTTAAAATGGAAGCATCGCAGATTTTTGAGAGATAATTGCAAGCGTGAGAAGTATCGTCATCACCAATACCTTGCATGGGATTTCTAAAGATATTTGACAATTGATCCATAGGAGTCTCAGGTTGAGAAATACCCATCGCAGATCTAACTCTTGCGGAGGAAAAACGTAATGAAGAGGTGCTCATGGTAGCATCATTATTTATTCTTCCGCTCTCTTCAACCTCATTATCTTTTTCAGCGACAGAAGAAATGTCTTTAAGTGGTTGAGTTTTTCTTCTCTTTTTTGGAGAACTCTCAGCAGTTTGATTCTCATTGCGATGAGGAGAAGTGCCAGAACTCTCATTTGGAGTTATTACTTTTTTTGCCTTTATCCTTGGCTTCAGCTACTGCGACAAATGGTATTTCCTAGAAAACAACCACACATGAATATAAGAAACAGGGGCAACAATATATTGTTAAAAGTTATAAGAGAATGTTTCTTACTTCATCTGTGAAGGTTTTCAAAAAATTTAGGAGATTGGGATTCCCAGTACTGATGTAGCTAGCCTTCATTTTTCCAATTTGATAACAAATAATTCAATAACTAGTAAGAATAATATATTTATCTGAATTTGCGAATAATGATTAACTTCGCGAGGTATACCTCGGAAATTCTTTTCAGGAGCCAATTAAAAATCCAAGGATGATAAGCCGCAAGATATGCAGGATTCGCAGGAAGGTTAAGAGTACCAGAAATATATGGACCTTCAAGGAGGAGAGGAAATCTACACCATTTATCATCTTTGGAGAAGCGTGGAATATTGTTTCTTATGGAATGATAGTCTATATCTTGCATAAGGATTTTATCCTTCGCAACTTTTTTATCCCTATTCAAACGAATAGCCCAACACGTGCTTTCTTTATTCATTGGAATCACTTGATAATTCGCAAAGAAGTTTTCCACGGTATATTTCGCTGGAATAATTGGAATTTTCTTATAATCAGGATGTTTCGTATCATCAGGATAAAGAGATCCTTTACCAGCTCCACGGGAAGCATATTCAAGAATGAGGTGAATACAATCTCCACTTAGTTGGCAGATTGCTCTCGAAAGTTTAGCATGAGAAATAATATCATAAAAAAGAGGGAGATCTGGGTTATAAAGAGGAATAGGAAGGCCAGCTTCTAATTGACCTAGCGAAACAAGGATCTTCTCGTTAGAAGAAGGAAATTTTGAAACTAGATCAATGGAGAGATCAGATTCTGAAGATTGATCAGGGATTTAGAAAGTGTGAAACCTAAGGATTGAAACTTCTTTGGTGCTTTTTGAAAGTGGATTGACCTAATTTTTTAGTAGGAGCCATTTCTTAATATGGGAACGATGGTTAAGGCGAAGAAGAATAAAGAAGAAAAAACTGAAAGAATAATTGAGATCCGGAATTTGCGGAAGAAGACGATGAATAGTGAAGTTGCAGAGAAGAAAAGCGAAAGTAAAAAGAAGAAGAGGGATTAGCATAGACGATATTTATAAGAGAGGAAAATTTTCGAGATTATCAATGTGCATTCAATGAAGAAAGGACGTGAATGGTTAAAACTCAACGGTTGGAGGAATACGTGTCAAGGAATAAATGGAGAAAAGAAAAACATGTGTAGGATATTTAGCGATGGATATAGAGACGTGTCAAAATAAAGGAAATATGAAAAGACAAGATGTATTTGATATTCTCGAAAAATATGAGTTGCGGCAAATCAAGAAATTTAAATTCTCATGATCTTTGTCTTCTTCGCAGAAAAGATATGAGAAGAGGCAAGATGTAGGGGAAGAATATTGTCACAACAATATTCCTTCGAAATAAACAACTGTTCTGCGATGCATCGATAATAAACGAATTACTCTGCGGCACATCAGTGATATTCTGCGACATATCCAAAGATGACTTAAACAATGACGTAATGACTGAAAACGACAGAAACACGAAGAAAGTGTGACATGTTTGCGGTATATCAATAAAACCTGCGAAAGATAAAGGCGGTGCTAGCTGCGATTTATCGCAAGAACTCAGATCCGAAATTGAAGGGAATCTTAGCTGTAAATGAGCTGTAATCCACTATGTAAATACCTATATAAAGGAGGTGAATAGTTCCAGAGAGGGGATGAATTTTTGGAGGGTGAGGAAAATTTTTAGGAGAGAGAAAAATCTTTGTTAAGTGTTATGTGTTCTTGATTTCTGTAATTCCTTAAGGTCATATTAATGAAAAAGTGTTCTTAATCTTCAAATTATGTCATAAATATTGATAGATTCTTGAGTAGGGTGTAGTGTGGGAATTCCTGCAACTACAGTGCACACCAAAGATTATAAAATCAAGTTTGAAATCTTATATCTCTTCTTTTCCTTCAAATCTTCTTAGATCTTCTATAAACACCTGCACACAACTATTTGAATCTCTTGTGATCAATCACACATAGACCGGAGTCTGTTAACAATGGATTATCACAAGATCGTCTTTAGATCTAACAACAGTTTAAAGATCACTGTCGAAACCTTGAACTAGTTTGCGTGAATCTTATATCAGAAGAGAAGATTCTCAAGCATAAACAAACTAGGTGCAATCAATGTTCAACCACCGTTAGTCAATCAAATCAATATGAAAATTAAATATAAACCGCAGTTATCTAGTTTCCCACCAACGGTACACACTAGAGCTTCTCAATCCCAAAGAAGACTTAAAACTGAGCGGCTGTAAAAGATTTCGCCTAATTAGGTTACTCTCCTCCCCGAATAGGCGGCTTCACCGGTAACAATACAACAGAGGAAGTTTATTGTCACAAAGGATTAGTTTGTTAGATGTTGGATCAGAATATCGCTACAACATTTCTGCGAGATTCTAAAATAACACTCTGCGAGTGTCACAGAATAGCTCAAAGAACAATCCAAAGAATGACGTAACGAATGACGAAGACAGGAAACACGGGAAGAGCATGATTATTCTGCGATGGTTACAACTCCTGTGAGAATTAGCATTACAACAATCGCGAGAGCATCGCGAGCCAGATCCGAAATTAAAGGACAACTTAGCTGTCATCCACTATGTAATTACCCTATATAAAGAGATCCATTAGATTCAGAAAGAGGATGATGTATTTTTTGAGTGTTGAGAAAGTCTTGAGGAGAGACAAAATTCAAGAGAGCAGTTGTATTCTTGATTTCTTCCATTTCTTGTAAACATTTCAGAGAATCAAATAATAAAGTGTCATTTTTAATCTTCAAAATGTGTTAATTAGTGTGAATTCTTATCAAGGGTGTAGTATAGGATTTCCTGCAACTACATTTTGGCGCCCGAAACAGGGATTGAAAGTTGAAAATTATAGGAAAAAGCAAGATTAAAGATCAATATTCGAGTTAAGAAGATGATTGAACAAATTGGTGGAACAGTTGAAGAAAAAATAATTGAAGCAAGGGAGGATTACAGGAAGTTGGAATGCAACAAGATAACAAAAACAATAATCAACCAATTCCATGAAAATATCAAAGGAAGGATCCATAAACGATATTTTGAAGGACGGAAAATTATGACGGTGGAAAAGGTTTCACCTCTAAAATATTGGGAAAAGCAAAAAATCACATTCACAGCAGCAGAAATATCAAGAGAAGATTTGGATCATTCATCACCTTTGGCGATTACGGTATCCGTTATACGAATGAACAATGAAAAATCAGCAATGTCTGCGGAAGAATGGGCTTTGAATAGAACTTTGGTGAATGCAGGAAGTTCTGTAGACATAATATTTTATCATGCATTTAAGAAAATTGGATACAAGGATGAAGAGATGTCTTGTTCAACATATCATATTCATGGCTTTGGAAAATCTTTAACAAAACCTAAAGGCGAGATCGTGGTGCGAATTCCTCTAGGAGAGATCAAAACACAAGAAACATTATGTGTGGTAGATATGGAGTCACCATATAACATGCTATTGGGAAGACCATGGATACACACAATCAAGGTTGTAGCATCAACGTTGCATCAATGCACAAAATTTCCTATTCCTAGCGGAATTGGAGAAATTAGAGGAGATACTAATCTTGTGAAGCTATGTTATCGAATTGAAGTGAGAAATTATGAAGAGCATCAAAAACTGCGAAAAGCTCACAAAAAATTGGCAAAAGATGCAAAGAAGGAAGAAGAATTTAAAGTTTACATGATAAGAGCAGACGAAGGAAAAGGAATATCCAACGAGATCTCGCAAGGAGATGATGAGCCCGCAAAAGTCATGAACACACCAACACCAATGGGATAACATGAGGCCAGTTACACCGCAGTAGAACCCACAAAGGAAGTAAATGTTGAAAGTGAAGAAGAACCTAAAATGCTGAAAATTGGAACTAAAATGGGTGCAGATGAAGAAGAACAAACCATAAATCTCTTGCGAGAGTATAAGGATATTTTCGCGTGGAGTATGGATGAAATGCCTGGAATAGATCCATCAGTTGCATGTCATAAGTTAGAAATTAACAAAGATATGATACCATTCAAGCAAAGGATAAGGAAAATCTAAACAACTTATCACTCAAAAATAGAAGAAGAGTTACAGAAAATGCTTGATGTTGGAATTATAAGACAAGCAAAATACCCAGAATGGATTGCAAATATGGTTGTGGTTCCAAAGAAAAATAAGGGGATCAGAATTTGTATAGACTTTACTGACTTAAACAAAGCTTGCCCTAAAGATAGTTTTCCATTACCAGATATTCCTCAAATGGTCGAATCAGCAGCAGGAAATGATAGAATATCTTCATTAGATGGGTATAAAGGTTATAACCAAATTCCTATCACTGAAGAAGATCAAGAGCACACCGCATTTTTTGCTCCAAGAGGATTATATTGTTATACAAAAATGCCTTTTGGGTTACGGAATGCTGGTGAAACATATCAAAGAATGGTGGAAAAGGTGTTCGCAAAATGGATACACAAAACATTAGAGGTGTATGTAGATGACATGTTAATAAAGATTAAAGAAGCTAAGAACCATGTGCAAGATTTGAAGGAGATTTTTGATCAAATGCGACTCTTTAACATCAAGGTGAATCCTGAGAAATGCACTTTTGGAGTAGCGTCAGGGAAAATTTTAGGTTATATTGTATCAAAAGAAGAAATTCAAGTTGATCCAAAGAAAGTACAGGCAATTCGCGATATGCCAACGCCAGCAATAGTGAAATATGTACAGAAGTTGAATGGACTCTTAGCCTTGATAGGAAGGTTTATCTCACGATCTTCAGAGAAATGCAAGCATTTCTTCAACATACTCAGGAAGGGTACAAAGTTTAAATGGATAGACGAATGTGAGAAGGCTTTTCAAGGAATTAAGGAATATTTAATGAACATATCTATCTTACAAAAACCAGAGCCTAGAGAAGAATTATTGATCTACCTTGCGACAACCTCGCACGCATTAAGTGCAGTATTACTGTAAGTGGATGCATGAATAGAAAAATCAATTTATTACATCAGCAAAACATTTAATACTGCAGAGAAAAATTATTCAAAAATTGAAAAGATAATGTTGGCATTGGTTTATGCAACCTTTAAACTTCGCATATATTTTCAGGCACATAAAGTAAAGGTATTAACAAAGGTTCCCATTGAGTCAGTAATGAAGAACTCAAAAAGATCAGGCAGAGTTGAGAGATGGAATGCACAAGTAGGGTACTTTGAAATCAAATATGAAATCCTATCCTCGCCAAAATCACAAGTTGTAGCGGATTTTTTAGCAGAATTTCCTCTAGAAGATGATGAAGCTGTGGAAGAAATAATGGACATAGAAGAAGAACATGGAGATCCAAAAGATCTACTAAAGGAACCCAACATGTGGGAAATATTGGTGGATGGATCATCAAATGGGGAAGGAAATGGAATTGGAGTGGTCTTTATCTCGCCAGAAGGAGAAAAAATGGCTTTTTCATTTCGTTTGGAATTCATATCCACTAATAATGAAACAGAGTATGAAGCTGTGGTACATTCTTTAAAGCTCGCCGTAGAGATGAAGTTGGAAAACGTAAGGATTACCAGTGACTCACAACTGGTTATTCGCCAAATAAAAGGAGAATACACAACAAATGAACCATCTCTTAAGAAATACAAGAAACTTGTTGAAGAATTGTCTGCGAGAATTTCTAAAATAAAATGGAGACATATATCAAGAAAAGATAACAGACTCGCAGATGCTTTTGTGTTCATATCAAGTATGATGACAAACCCAGTTGCGAGATGCATAAGAATTCAAACGCTTGTATCACCTTCAATTAACAAAGAAGAAGAAGAAAACGGGGATGTAATGATAATAAAAAATGACGCAGAAGAGCCAGCCAGCGACGTTATCACAGATTGGAGAGCAGAACTTCACACATACTTGGAGACGGGTGAAAAACCAAGAAATATATTGGAGACGCACAAATTGAAGATCCGTGCAACAAATTATGAATTAAGGGATGGAGTATTGTATCGAAAATCTTTTAATGGGCCATTACTTAGATGTTTGACAAGGGAAGAAGGAGAAAAAGTGTTAAAAATGTTGCATAGCGGAGATGCTGGTAATCATAGGGGAGGAAGATCTTTGGCCTATAGAAAAAAAAATCAAGGCTATTATTGGCCGTATATGCATGAAGATGCAAAAAAATTATCAAAACGTTGCGAAGATTGCCAGCGATATGGAAAAAGGATACATGCACCAGGGGCACCATTATCATCTTCAAAAGGTGTGTGGCCTTTTGGAAAATGGGGTTTAGATATTGTGGGACCCTTTGTGCCAGGTTCAGGAAAGAAGAGATACTTAATTGTTGCGACAGATTACTTCACAAAGTGAGAAGAAGTAAAAGCGGTACAACACAGTCGCGATAAAGATATATTTACATTCATCTTTGAGAATATTATCTGCAAATTTGGAATCCCAGCACAGTTAGTTTTTGATAATGGAAAACAATTTGAAGGACAAAACATAGAGTTGCTACTCAATGCATTTAAGATAAGATGTGGCAAATCTACTCCTTTATACCTACAAGCTAATGGTCAGGCTGAAGCAACTAATAAGACAATCGCAGATATCTTAAAAAATTATTTAGAAGGATACCACAGAGCATGGTGTGAACATGTACATAATGCAGTCTGGGCTTACAACACAACCAGAAGAGAGGCAACTGGGATGTCACCTTTTTGTTTAACGTATGGTGTTGAAGCAGTACTACCAACAGAGGTTGCTATTCCTACAACAAGAAGAGAGGTTTGGGAGAAGAATCTTAATACTAGCATGAATTTAAGAGAACTTGATGAATTAGAAGAGAAAAGAGAAAAATCATTACAACATATGGAAAATTATCAGCGAAGATTAGCTCGCGAATATAACAAGCGAGTCAAAAAATGTGAGTTCCAGCCAGGAGATCTAGTGCTACGAGAAACACCAATTTATCAACGAGAAAATGGTGGTAAACTGGCGAGAAAATGGGATGGACCATACATCATTAAAGAGATAGTTGGAACTGGGGCATACATATTGATGGATCCTGAAGGTAGAGACGTTGGTAAAAGACTTGATAGACCATGGAATAGATTATTTTTGAAAAGATATTATCAATGACAAATTCTGCGAGATTAGAAATGCTGGTATGTTGGATGATGAAATAGGTAATAAATTTTTCCTATCCTAATTACAACTGCAAGATTCTTCCAATGACAGAGCAAGTAAGAACTGCGAAAATATCGCAAGAAACGCGAATAAAAATTTCGCAGAGATTAATAAAATGGGATGACCCTTTATGGCGTGCACCCTAGTTCGCGGATACAATTTCGCAAGAGTCAAATGTAAGACCTAAAGTGCGTCTTATAAGGGGGTATCTCTTTGCGTGACTCAGGGATAAGGTTATACCGCTGCTGGAACCTGAGTCATGAAGATGTTGGGGTTAAAGAAAACCTATCCGGGAGAGGTATCTTGTATTTCCAACTATATAAGGTTATACCATGGTTGGTGATAGGTGTCTAAAACACCGTATTTTATATTTAGTATTTACGCTTTCTTTGCTATTTTTCGTGTGGATTATGTATCTTATGTTCACTTTTGAGTTTCATAGGTGCTCTGGAGTCATACGGAGGGAAATAAGAAGAATTAGAGCGAAAAGGACAAAGTCGTCATTTCATGGGCAAACACTATCCGGAGTCGAGCCGAGGTTAAGGGGCAACTCTGTTGTGGAGAAGTGTTAAAGACATCTAGCTCACGGTTAAGGGGTGCCATTTGGGTGACCCTTATTTCAAGTGCTGGGGTGACATTATCCAACTCCAAACCACCTAATCCTAAACCAAGAGTTTATACACTCGTTCTTCATTTTCCCAATCATTTACGCCTGAAAACAAGAAGAAAGCAAGTGGCTATTCTTGATCGAGAGAAATCAAGAAATTGAATGGGATGCTATTGAACAACAAAGATAGAGATTCAATTCGCTGTATCGATCTCAGAGATCGATTGGAAGGATGAGTTCTGTTTGAATCTGAGATAGAACATGGTTAGGGTTTGTGTTGGTGCTGTTGAAATTGAGAGATTGAAGAAGGGTTCTGATCAAGAAAACAGAGAAGAAATTGGAGTCTGTTTACGTGAGGGAACAATGGGTTTGTTATTGTATTTTATTTGTAACAGATGCAAAGGAGATGGTGATTATCTGGGTTGGTACTGGCTGTGAGGAAGTAACAATGGAGAGTGGAAGTTTGGGTGTTTGTCTGGTGTGCAGTTGGATCTTCTGCTAGAGTGAAGGCTACAGGGAGGTTGTGATGAATGAGATTTGGGTTGAAGAGAGTTCTACAACAACAATTTGTGTTGATTGTCACTTACCAGTTCAAGCACACAAATTGTTTGGGAAAATGCCTGACTGATTTTGGGTATAGAACTCATGGTGGTTGTTATGGTTAGAGCCATGAGCTAATGGGTTCTAGTGGAATTGCAGCTGCAGTTAAGCATCTGAGCTGCAGTTAAGCATCTGAGCTGCTTCTGCCATTGAGATGTTGTTGAATTGCTAAGGGAAGTGGAATCTGTGTAGGGTTTGGTTAAGAATGAGCTTCATAGAATAGATGAGAAGAAGAAGGAATGGATGGAACTGTTGATTTTCAAGGGTTTGGTGAAATGTGAATTGATAATATAAGGAATACTGCCATGAATGATTGGGATTAGATGGTTATGAAATTAGGGTATTGAGAAAATTACTAAGTTGTGCTTGAAGTGATGCAGTTATTGCAAAGCTTAATTGAAGTACAATGCATATGGAGACAGGGGAGATGATTATAGATTGCTTCCATGAGATGGAAATGTTACAGTTGCTGTTGGTATAAGGAATTATAGGTGGTGGTGGCATGTGGTTGTGATATGAACTGAAATGTTGTGTAATCAAAGCAGTGATGAGAGAATTTTGGAATGAGAGTTTGTGGACGGCTGAGAGATTGCAGTGAACTGAAGCTCAGTTGGTGGTGATGGTTTGTGTTCAGTGTTATATGAAGATTTCAGGGGATGAGTAGATGAATATTATGGATCTGTGAAAGTTGCAGATTTATTTTGGAATCGGCAAGAAGTTGAACTGTATTTGCAGGAACTGAAATGGTGAAGTGGAATGGATGAATTGGAATTGATGCTGCCATAGAAAAAAAGGGGATCTGTTGTGTGAGATGAATGGGTTTGTTTTGGTGTTTTTGCAAGCCAAGTGAACTGCAAATGGACTGATAGTGGTGCAGGATCTAGTTGAGTATGAAGACGAGTTCTGAATAAGAGCACAACAGAATAGCAGCAGCGAGCGAGGTGGTGCACCGGTGAGCCTAGTTCCGGTAGTCGGATTTTTTAGCTTGAAGTATGAATCGCAATATTTCAGTGAATCGCAAAGGGGGTATGAATTGGATGCAAGAATCGATGGCCGGATATATGAGCTACGCGTCACGCTTTTGGGTACGTTTTCGCAAGAGGGAAAGATTTGGTTTGGATGATTTTTGTGAATGTTTGAAATGCATAGAAGGAAAGATGAGTTGCTGGAAGTACATACTTGCTGGTGACAGTTTCTGATGACAAAGGCGGCCAGAGAGAAAATTTTAAATGCCAGGTGACCGATTTCGGCGATGATGTCGATGATCCGTGACGATTTTTGGACCCAAAATTTCCAGAGACATATTTCTCACACATGGGCTTGGTGGACTAGTAGATGGACGTGGACTTGAAGATTTGAAGGCTAAACCTAATTTTTGAACAAGAAGAGCTATAAAAGAGAAGACTTTTATCAAATATCTTATATCTTTTCTTCTACTTTGTTTCTAGGGTTTAGAACATGATGCTTCCTTCTATGCTTTTTGTTATGAACTCCATGAATATGAACTAAGTTTTCTTATGGGTTAAAGATGTAGTTGGATTTTGGAAAACAAGTTATGATCTTTATGAATTAGTTTTCTCTCAAAACCATCGTTCACTTTCTACTGATTATAATGATTGCATGATTGATGTATTGCAATATGATTGAATGTTTGTTTAGTTAAGTCTAGAATTGATTGAACATACATCCATATCTATAGCTATTTTAGGTTTTTCATCGAGCGATAACCTTGAATACGAGTAGCATGATATGATTACGATTTGTAGTGATACACTCCTGTAATCATATGTAGACTTTGACCTTTGTCCGAATTATCATGCGCAATGTATGATAATTGCATTGATTAGCCTATTTCTGAAACTTAATGCTCCTAGGAATTGAACTTGATTAGCGCAAGGCGTTAGGTTATTCTTTAGGTAGAATTCACATACGCAACTCTAATGTGTGTGTTGATAAATTTATGAAATTTACGGAGTATTCTTGCAATAAGGTATTCTAGGGCTTTTGATGATAGCAAGATTAAATACGAATTCTATTCATATATTCAACACTTTTTTACAATTGAAGATGAAACCTTTATCCAATATTTTCACAACCTTGATTTGCGTGTTTACTTTTCTTTGTCTTACTTTTATTTTATTTTAGTATATAAAAATCATAAAAAACCCCGGTGTTTTATATAGGAAACCGAAACAACTTGACAACCTAGTCCTCTCTGTGGGATCGATCCTTTCTTGCCCTTGCTATATTTATATTTTGAGTAGTAAGAAAGTGTGAATTATTTTTGACGCATACGACAGCGATCAAATTTTGGCGCCGTTGCCGGGGAGGCAACGGTTGTCACTTGTTTTTGGTTTCTTATTTTTGTTTTTATTTTTGTTTCTTATTTTTTGTTTTTCTTATTTTCTAGTTTTGACATAGTTTTGAGAACTCTTGTTTCAGGTATTAATTTCTATTGAAGGAGCATATTGGAACAATGGATACGGCTTTCAACCTCATCAACACTATGACAATTTCACATCATCTATGGAGTGCAATCAAAACCAATTTATTGGCTATGATGGATATCCTAGAGAACCTTATGGTGATTTTCATACATACCAACAACAACCTTGTAGTAGGTATGTAAGTCAAGCACCTAGGTGGGATAATTCTACTTCTAATTGGCTTTATTCGAGTTGTATGCAGATTATGCATGGATTGCAAGATATGCAACAAAGGCTAGACCAACTTGATCGTAATAGAGAGAACGTCGCACAAACCAATTTCTGGAATATTTCTTCTTACCCGACTCCGGATCGTAGTTATGATCATTCACCCATTCAAAGGGAAGAGTCATGGGAAAGAGAACATATTGTAGCTAATGGTCTTAAGCGTGTGAACATCAGGAAACTTGCGCAGAAATTATACAAGTTGGAAGACGATGGATACTCAGAAGAGCTTGTCGATGAAATTAGTAGGACCATTCATATGGAACTTAAATGGCGTCGTGATAAAGGTTGGGAAACCGACGACGATTCTGATTATGGTGAGTCTGAAAATGAAAATGAAGACGGATATGATTGTGTTGAAAAGGACCAACCTTTGGAAACATGGTTTGAGTCTAATGAAGAGGAGTATGTTGAGAATGTGACCGTTATGACCAATATTATGGAAGACCAAATTGAACTTGTGAATGATTGTAATGAAGATGTTGATGCCGAGATTTTGGTTAAGGCATAAACGGACGAAGAATGGTTGCAAGGTTTGATAGAGGACCATGATATACAAGAGGTGAATAATTCACTTGAGTTTTTCAAGGATGAAGAGGATTTCGTGATAAAAGAGATTGTGCGAGGTTTGTCTAACCCTTTGCATATTGATTCTTCTCCTTTACCTCTTATTGGTTTGAATATATGTGCTTCGAAAACATTGTTAGATGACTTTGTTTCTCGATATCCGCCATTAGAGAAACTTGATTCTCATACTATGCAGGTTTGTGAACATGACACCGTGGAAGTACCCGACTCCTATATTCTTTATGCACTTCCAAGTGTGGACAAGAATAAGTGTGTGGGAAGCTTTTATTGGTTAATAGCTTCGTTTCTGTTTTATATTACTAATATTTGTGCGAAGCTAGTGTTTACAAAACAGGTGCTATGGGTGGATCCCCAACTTTTCAGATTATTGGTGTATGGGGAATTCAACTTGCATGTCGGGCTGACGACTTAAAACCAAACGCTAATGGGAGGCAACCCACTGGTTTTGTGTATCTATCTCTACCTTTTCTTTTTATTTTAAGTCTTTTATCTTTATTTTCTTATATTGTATATTTGCATATCAAAACTCCAACTTTTAGAGATTTTTGAACAATCTAGAATAAACATTAGCCTTTCTAAGTAGATGGAATTTTTTCTTAGCGGTGAGGTGTATATATTGGCTGAGTTGGGATTAGATACCAACTAAATAGCTTGTTTAGTGTTTATCCTCTATTGTTCCGAAATAGCTATGAGTTGGAGTAATGAGTTTTTATCATGCATTTTATTTTCATATTGTGTATATATATATCATGTTATGGATTTCCCACCTTGACTTTCTTTGGAAGATTTAATATTACATTGAGGACAATGTAAAGTTTAAGTGTGGGGGAGCACTTATATGTTTGTATAGTTTGTTTTAGTTTATTTTATGCCTTTAAAAAAAATAGAAAACCAAGAATTTTTTTTTTGTGCTTTTTGAACTCCGAAATCTAGAAAATCATTCCTTTAGGATGACACCATTAGTGGATGGAACCATTTTGATTGCAGGAGTTGAGGAACCAATTAACTAAAAGGGACGAACATAGCTCAGAAATCACAAATAACATGATAGTTGTTACCATATCTCGGAATATCACCATATCACATTCGATTTTTATTTTTCCATATTTATCTATTATTCTCTAAGTGCTTTGGTGGGTCACTAACATCGAATTGTTATTATTGCTAGGATGAAATAGAGTGATTGAGTTGCAAAAAAAAAAAAAAAAAAAAAAAAAAGAGAAAAAAAGAAGAAGAAAGAGACCGACCAATTAGACCAAACGGAATAAAAAGACACTTGGATAGCAGTATGTGTGAAACGTAGTCCCTGTCTCCGTCGCCTAAACAAGCGTGGAATGTAGGATCCAAGGAAACTATCATATACTTGCTGACAAGAAGCATGCACTTGGATCCAAAAGATCTAATCATGATGTCTATATATATATATAAAAAAGTGAAAAAAAAAAAAGGAAGAAAGTATTATATTGGTTGAATAAAGTCACTTCTAGTTCCCTTGTATATGCCAGTGAGTTGATGTAGAATTCAAACCAGTAGCTCAATACAATATGCATAGGTTCATCTTGGCAGTGACCTTCAGACAGATATGGAAACATCGATCACTTGTGAACATTCGCCAACATCTACATCTATATCCATCTTCTTAATCTTTTCATTGTGATTGTGGTTTGTTAGTTTCCGAGTATTGTGGCTTGTTCGACTATCTAATTAGAGCTTTATTTACTAATATATGAATTCAATTTGCGCAAAGTACCTCCTCATGTAGTCATTTTGGATTCGTTCATTGATTTGTCATAAATAGATGGAGTTTGAAATATAGGTTTTGTAGGCAGACCTCTTGTAAACCTTCACGAGACTATAACTCGTCCACTAAGGACACCTAGGGGTTTAAAGGCTTGTTATTTATGCTAAAATTAACCGTAGACTCGACGTCACGGAGTTGTTGTATTTTAGATTTTTTTTATTTTCTCGAGGACTAACAAAGTCTAAGTATGGGGGAATTTGATAGGTGTCTAAAACACCGTATTTTATATTTAATATTTACGCTTTCTTTGCTATTTTTCGTGTGGATTATGTATCTTATGTTCACTTTTGAGTTTCATAGGTGCTATGGAGTCATACGGAGGGAAAGAAGAAGAATTAGAGTGAAAAGGACAAAGTCGTCATTTCATGGGCGAACACTATCCGGAGTCGAGCCGAGGTTAAGGGGAAACTCTGTTGTGGAGAAGTGTTAAAGACAGCCAGCTCACGGTTAAGGGGTGCCATTTGGGTGACCCTTATTTCAAGTGCTGGGGTGACATTATCCAACTCCAA
Source organism: Papaver bracteatum (assembly GCA_023529315.1). NCBI lineage: Eukaryota > Viridiplantae > Streptophyta > Magnoliopsida > Ranunculales > Papaveraceae > Papaver > Papaver bracteatum. The sequence goes on from JAJJWX010005012.1 coordinate 1,731,745, forward strand.
ACCACCTAATCCTAAACCGAGAGTTTATACACTCGTTCTTCATTTTCCCAATAATTTACGCCTGAAAACAAGAAGAAGCAGTGGATGTTGCTGACTGAGAGAAATCAAGAAATTGAATGGGATGCTGTTGAACAACAAAGATAGAGATTCAATTCGCTGTATCGATCTCAGAGATCGATTGGAAGGATGAGTTCTGTTTGAATCTGAGATAGAACATGGTTAGGGTTTGTGTTGGTTCTGTTGAAATTGAGAGATTGAAGAATGGTTCTGATCAAGAAAACAGAGAAGAAATTGGAGTCTGTTTACGTGAGGGAAAAATGGGTTTGTTATTGTATTGGCTTTGTAACAGATGCAAAGGAGATGGTGATTATCTGGGTTGGTACTGGCTGTGAGGAAGTAACAATGGAGAGTGGAAGTTTGGGTGTTTGTCTGGTGTGCAGTTGGAGCTGCTGCTATAGTGAAGGCTACAGGGAGGTTGTGATGAATGAGATTTGGGTTAAAGAGAGTTCTACAACAACAATTTATGTTGATTGTCACTTACCAGTTCAAGCACACAAATTGTTTGGGAAAATTCCTGACTGATTTTGGGTATAGAACTCATGGTGGTTGTTATGGTTAGAGCCATGATCTAATGGGTTCTAGTGGAATTGCAGCTGCAGTTAAGCATATGAGTTGCTGCTTCCATTGAGATGTTGTTGAATTGCTAAGGGAAGTGGAATCTGTGTAGGGTTTGGTTAAGAATGAGCTTCAGAGAATAGATGAGAAGAATAAGGAATGGATGGAACTGTTGATTTTCAAGGGTTTGGTGAAATGTGAATTGAGAATACAAGGAATACTACCATGAATGATTGGTCTTAGATGGTTATGCAATTAGGGTATTGAGCAAATTACTGAGTTGTGCTTGAAGTGATGCTGTTATTGCAAAGCTTAATTAAAGTACAGTGAATATGGAGACATGGTAGATGATTATAGATTGCTGCCATGAGATGAAAATGTTACAGCTGCTGTTGGTATAAGGAATTACAGGTGGTGATGGCATGTGGTTGTGATATGAACTGAAATGTTGTCAAATCAGTGATGAGAGTTTATGGCTGGCTGAGATATTGCAGTGAACTGAAGCTCAGTTGGTGGTGCTGGTTTATGTTCAGTGTTACATGAAGATTTCAGGGCATGAGTATATGAATATTATGGATCTGTGAAAGCTGCAGATTTATTTGGGAATTGTCAAGAAGTTGAACTGGATTTGCAGGAACTGAAATGGTGAAGTGGAATGGATGAATTGGAATTGATGCTGCCATAGAAAAAAAAGGGATCTGCTGTGTGAGATGAATGGGTTTGTTTTGGTGTTTTTGCAAGCCAAGTGAACTGCAAATGAACTGATAGTGGTGCAGGATCTAGTTGAGCTGTAGACAGTGCCTGAACAAGACTGCAGCAACTGCGCGAAAACGGAGCAGAATTGGTGCACCGGTGAGCCTAGTTCCGGTTGTCGGATTTTGTGGCTTGAAGTATGAATCGCCATATTTCAGTGAATCGCGAAGGGGGTATGAATTGGATGCAAGAATCGATGGCCGGATATATGAGCTACGCGTCACGCTTTTGGGTACATTTTCGCAAGAGAGAAAGATTTGGTTTGGATGATTTTTGTGAATGTTTAAAATGCAGAGAAGAAAAGATGAGTTGCTGGAAGTACATACTTGCTGGTGACAGTTTATGATGACAAAGGCGGCCAGAGACAATTTTCCGGCGACCGGATTCCGGCGCCGGTGATTGGTTTCCGACGATGATGTCATCAGTCCGGCGGCCAGTTTTGGACCCAAAATTTCCAGAGACATATTTCTCACACATGGGCTTGGTGGACTAGTAGATGGACGTGGACTTGAAGATTTGAAGGCTAGACCTAATTTTGGAACAAGAAGAGCTATAAAAGAGAAGACTTTTATCAAATATCTTATATCTTTTCTTCTACTTTGTTTCTAGGGTTTAGAACATGATGCTTCCTTCTATGCTTTTTGTTATGAACTCCATGAATATGAACTAAGTTTTCTTATGGGTTAAAGATGTAGTTGGATTTTGGAAAACAAGTTATGATCTTTATGAATTAGTTTTCTTTCAAAACCATCGTTCACTTTCTACTGATTATAATGATTGCATGATTGATGTATTGCAATATGATTGAATGTTTGTTTAGTTGAGTCTAGAATTGATTGAACATACATCCATATCTATAGCTATTTTATGGTTTTCATCGAGCGATAACCTTGAATATGAGTAACATGATATGATTACGGTTTGTAGTAATACACTCCTGTAATCATATGTAGACTTTGACCTTTGTCCGAATTATCATGCGCAATGTATGATAATTGCATTGATTAGCCTATTTATGAAACTTAATGCTCCTAGGAATTTCACTTGATTAGCGCAAGGCATTAGGTTATTCTTTAGGTAGAATTCACATACGCAACTCTAATGTGTGTGTTGATAAATTTAGGAAATTTACGGAGTATTCTTGCAATAAGGTATTATAGGGCTTTTGATGATAGCGAGATTAAATACGAATTCTATTCATATATTCAACACTTGTTTACAATTGAAGATGAAACCTTTATCCAATATTTTCACAACCTTGATTTGCGTGTTTACTTTTCTTTGTCTTACTTTTATTTTATTTTAGTATATAAAAATCATAAAAAAAACCCGGTGTTTTATATAGGAAACCGAAACAACTTGAAAACCTAGTCCTCTCTGTGGGATCGATCCTTTCTTGCCCTTGCTATATTTATATTTTGAGTAGTAAGAAAGTGTGAATTATTTTTGACGCATATGACAGCGATCAGTTGGATGACTGAGGATCTCTTCTAAGGAGTGCATAGTATGACCAAGGTGCCGAGGTACACGGTTGAGTCAAGGGTGCCCGGGGCGTACAAAAATACCCTGGCCATCCTTGGAAAGTCTTGGCTATGATGCACTCGGCCCGAAGAAAACCCCACTTAGGGTGCAGTCTTGTAACTATAAACCATATAGACATAAAGGACAAGAGGCTGCGAAAACAACTGGTTGCTGGTAAATCCGGATGGGAGGATCTAGTCTTGTATGGCCGATATGCCCTCCTTGAAGGGGAAACCAGGGGGAAGATAAGGGCGGCACCCTCCGTTATGGAGCTGATAAGTGTTTAAAGACGGCAATGTCATGGGGATTTATGATCGCAAGAACATTTAGGCCTGTCATATTGTCACGTGACAAATATTATACAGAGGCAAAAAGCCAAGAGAAAAAGTTATGATGAGATCAATGGGTTTTTACATGAAAGTGTAAAAACGTCCTGCGATTTCATCGCAAGACGACAATGTTATAAAGTTGTGTTCTCGCAAGAGAACTTAGACTTATCATATTATCGCAGAGAAATTGACAAAATACGGATAAGGAAAGATCAATGGTTTTTTACATGCAAATGTAAAGATATCCTGTGATTTTGTCGCAAGACACAAATATTGGCACAATAAGTGTAGGAGCGGAATATCACAACAAATGATAACTTACGAAATTGTGCAAAGAAAAGACATCTTGCGAGCAAAGGAAATCACGAGGAAAACAAAAGAAGTTCGCGAAGTGAAGTTACGAAGGTTCGCAAGATAATTCTCAAATCCGAAATGGCGGGACAACACAACTGTCATATTTTGTAAGATTATATAAATAGCCATTTAGGCATGAGAATGGAGAGAGATATTTTAGCAAGAGAGGATAATTTTAGGAGGAGAGAGAAAATGTTAGGAGAGATTTATTATTTTATCATCTTCTTCCCCAAAAATTCTAGAGCTCCAAATATTCATTAATGGAGTCTCAATTGTAAAATCATGTAATCATATACAATCACTAGTGAATCACCGTGGATGTAGATCACATTGATCGAACCACGTAAAAATCTTTGTGTCTCTTTATAATTTTAGTACCTTAATTCCTAGTTTCATATCAAATTAATTAGGTTTAGGAATCATTTTAATGGATTCTTATGAGGGTGTAGTTGTGAGATAATCCGCAACTACATAATTGGCGCTAGAAACATGGAGAAATTAAATGGATTTATCCTTCCTGTAACTTGTTGAATTAAGAAATTTTCATGAAGATTAGTTATTATCCACACTTTTTAGATCTATAAAGATTGGTTTCAAAATGGAAATTTTATGGAAGAGATTACACTTTCAGGGAATAACATCATCAACAATTCAAAGACGTGAAGAGAATGAGAGAAAAGATTAGTTGTTGTTGAGAAATTTAAGGCAAAAATGAAATTTGGTGGAAGAAACTCATTTTCAGGAGATAAATTATGTTGAAGTTCGCAAGATGTCCAATAAACAACATGAAAGAGAGAAATGAATTACATCCGGTGATCAACTGTAAGAAGTATAAAGATGAAACTGAAGGAAGGATATAAGAGTGAGGTGGAGAAATTAATAGTTTCTGCGAAGTTAATAAGTCTCTGCGAAGAAATGTCATGCAACGAAGGAATGGCAAGAGTTAATTTAATGATGACTAAAAAATATCATATACAAAGCTTACGAGGAAGAGAAGTTGCTCAGATTTAATTTAAGAGAATTGAAAATTCGCAAGCATAATTACATTTATGGATGATAGTCCACTTCGCAAACATTTTATGGATCATACATTTTTTCTTCATTTTTCTTCGCAAATGATGAGTTCACGGATAACAACAAAAGCAATTACGCGAAGTTTTCAGATTGATAAGTATTTGGTACCATTCATCTACACAATTACGAGAAGATAAAAAGTCCCTTCCTATTCGCAGGATCTATCAAGTTCTATCTCAAACTGTCTTCACTTTGCGAAGATGATGACAAACTTAAGGCTGTGTCTGTTCTCAAATAACAAAATGCATGATTGGTAGGATGCATTAATTTAGTGCAGGACGTATCTTCAAAAAGAGTTGGATTAAGAAGTTGCAGGAGGAAACGTCTTAAATTAGTAATTAGTTGGATGAAGTTGCAGAAATCTTCAAAAAGAGACAAGCTGACGATTAATGAAGAGAATATTAATCTTGCGAAGTAGATTGGACGGAAGAATAATGCCAAGAAAGCACAAAGATGAACGATGCTAAAGCCATACATACAAAGCTAATAATTCAACCAACGTTATTAGTTCCTGCGAAGGGAAGAAGAATAGGAAAGGAAAGCGAAAGAATGGAGAAGACCAAAGTCTGATAAGCGAAGATAATAATAGGATAATGTGTCAGCAAAGCAAGATGGGGCATTTTCCAGACGTGAAGGAAAGAAGAAATTTAGCAAAGATGGTTTACTTTAAAAAATAACCAGAGGAGAATTTTTATGAAGTAGTAGGATGGACACTTGCGAAATAAATGGTTCAATCCATATTTACGAAGAAAACATTAACTACACTTGCGAAGAGGAAAGTTAAATAGAAAAAGAACAGCCAAAGGAGATTCAAAGGAAGTTAGACAACAAATGAATCCATACCAACAAAAGAATTTCAAATACAGCAAAAGAAATGAATAGGGAGTAGTCCAATTCTCATCCCACTTCACAGGTCTACTAAAAATGAGTAGTCCAATTTGTAATAAAGAAGTTCGCAGAATCTGCGAAGTTAATGATCCCTGTGGAGTTGAACCAACACGCCATAGAGAAAAATACAAGGAATGAACTCGCCAAGAAGATTAAGAACAATACTACATCTGAGAAGGAAATGTTAGTTGAATTGATCATTGAGTCGTCACCAACATTACTACATCGTGAATCTTATCCAAGCCTACGTGTTTATGCTGATGGAAGTTAAAAGACTTGCTCGCAAGATAAATCATCTTCGCAAGTTAAAATACTTCACTAATGTTGGGGCAACCAAAGTTTCTCATTTGGTCCACAACATCTAAAGGGAACCTCCAAGAATACCAGGTACATGAACAAAGTCAAAGACAAAGAAAAACAGAAGGAAATCGATAGAGCAACCGTCATCCACTACAATGCAAACATGAAACCTTGGCTTGAGTTTGGCATGCCGTGAACAACATAGTTCATTGTGAACAAACTTTCTTGCGTGACTGCAACATTAATCCATAAAAGGGAAAAGAAAGAATCACATCAACAAAAGGGTCATCAGTGAGGAAATACTTCATTCAAACTAACGGTCTAGTTATGAACAACATCATCAAAAGGGAGTTTCATAAAGTGATAAATTTACGAACGTAAGCAAATAGTTACAAATATCTGCGAAGAATAAAAACAAGGGGTGTGTAGAATCAACATGATAGCATCAGTTTAGCTAACATTTTAAGACTCCAACAGAAGAAAGAAAAATGAAGCTTTGTGAATGACCAACTGAAGACCAACTGAAAACGATGGGGCCGAACTGAAAAATAAAACTCCAAATATTTCTCATCATCATTCCAGCTTACTTCGCAGGAATTTTCTACAAAAAATACGAAGACAACAACTTTAACTCCTAATAATGGAAACGAAGACCACCTGCAATCTAGCCAAGTCGTAGCAATGAACCAGCAGCAGTTGAGTACATAAAATTGCAATAAGAATAGGAAGGAATATTGGAGTACAACCAGAGTATGAAGATGTTGAGAATGAGAATAGAAAGAAAGTGAAGGAACCCCTCATACACAATCATTTACGTACATTACGAAAGAAATTATCCCCATTACAAACAAAAGAACAATAAAGAAATATTGTGGGTTAAAAACTCTATAAAGAATTTGTCTTTACGAATGTTTGCAGAAATCCAACTAGTTCGCAGAAGAGAAGAATGCATACTTCCTAAATCATTACCAGTGTAAAGAAAGCTCAGCCAACAGTAAAGAGTACCAGGCACGCACACAAAAACCATCCAACAAGGCTTACACTTGCAGAGCTAACAAAGGAGATGCTGCGGGAGAAGCAACAAATTTTGCCAAAATTACTTCACAACAACAAAAAAAAAAAAAAAAAGATCTGTGAATAATCAACAAAGGTTGCGAACAATACAACAATTGTTGTCTTCATAATTGAGAATGGGTACCAAAAAGGAAGTAAAAAACGTATAAAGAAGGGACTTAATGGATATCAAAGGAAACCAGCGTAATGGAAGAGATTTAATGCATGCAAAGAAGAAGTAAAAAGCGTGCATAGCAACAAATGAAAATGTACAGAGAAAAGAAATGTTCGTCTACTTCATGTAAATCATTACTTCGCAGATGATCGTTTACTTTGTGCAAATTATTACTTCGCAAGATTTTTGGGTATTTCGCAAGAAGAAAGTGGGAGATTATTTCACAAGAAATGACAAGTCATATACTTTGCAAGAGACAACAACAAGCCGTAAAAAGGTAAGTACCATTTCCCTGAATATTTTATTTACAAAAGACAAAAGATTTTTGATTTTATTCCCCAAAAGCGATATACTCGCAAGATTTCTACAATTTCTAAGATTTCAAAACATTTCAAAGATTTTTTAGATTGGTGAAAAGTGACACAATCGCAAGATTCAAAAATGAGTTTATCGCAAAAATTTAACGATCTCAAAAATTTTCAAAGACTTCAAAATTACAAAAAATAGAGAAAATTAAATTCCTACATTTCTATAGAACAATTTTGATTAATACTTCTCATACTTTTCATACTTCTTATACTAAACATTTCATGAAAACATTAAACATTTTATGTACATGAAAAATTTACGATGAATTTTTAAAAGGCGAAAAAATACCGCCATTTACGATTAACTTGCGAATAAAAGACCGCAATCTGTGATCAGCCTCCAAAAAAGAAAGAGAGCCGCAGAAAATTTTATACAGGCAAACCTTTGTGGCGTACACCCTAGTTCGCGAAGCTATATTTCGTAAGAGGCAAAGTCCTAAAGTACGTCATTTAAGGGGGTACCTATAAACGTGGCTAAGGGTAACCGGAACACCACCAAGGGCCCTTAGTACATGGTAAAAATTTAGGGGTACAACCCAATAATGGGGTACCTATCCGGGTTAGACACCTTGGATTCTCACCTAATCTAGCGACATTACGCAATATAAAATGCGGTGTAAGAATATTTAGGTTGGGCGACTAAGGCATACTGTCTTTCCCAAGAAGTGCCGAAAACGATCAAGGCGCCGAGGTACACGGTTGAGTCAAGAGTGCCGGGTGAGGTTGAACCACATCTGCCATTTTTGACAAGTCTTGGCAAATGATGCACTTGGCCCAAAGATACCCCATAGGGTGCAACCTCGTAACTATAAGCCCTATAGGCAAAAAGGATAAGAGGTTGCGATCAAAAGTCAAGTTGTTGGCGAACGTAGGATGGGAAGAGCTAACCTTGTATGGTCGATGTACGCTTCCTTGAAGGGGCAACCAGGGGGAAGATAAAGGGCAGCACCCTCCATTAGGGAGCTGATACGTGCTATAAGACGCAAATGTCACGAGGCTTCTTGTTTGCGAAAACATAAAGGCTTGTCATATTTGTGCAACATTTGAACTTCTGCGAGCCTTCTAAAAAAAAAAAAAAAAAAAAAAAAAAGAGAAAGAAAATAAAAAAGAACTCGCAGAACATAACAATGAAGATAAGATGAGATCAATGGGTTTTTGCATGAAAGTGTAAAGACGTCCTGCGATTTCATCGCAAGACGATAATGTCACGAGGTTGTATGTTCGCAAGAATGTTCAGACTTGTCATATTATCGCAAATACAAAAGTTTACTACAAAAGAGGTGGCAAAATAAGACCTTTACTTAGGAAGGCATGATAAGACCACAACAATTAATGAAATTCATTACAATCATGGAAGAAATTATACAAGAATATATATCATGAAGTTTTGAAGAGAAGACATCTTCGTCAAGATCATTGAAGAATTTTGAAGAGAATATATATCAAAGAAGACAATTCCATCAAGATCATTGAAGAATTTTGAAGACAATATATATCAAAGAAGACAATTCCATCAATATCATTGAAGAATTTTTATAAGAATATATATCACGAAGTTATAGAAAAAGAGGCGATTTCATTCGCGATCAAAGACGAATTTATATAAGAAAATACACAAATAAACTTGCGAAGATAATTATATGAATGGAGGCAACTCAAAGATATATCAATTTTACTACGGCAAAATGAGCTAAGTAACAGAAACTTGAAATATACATTGCAATAGATAAGTATTCGCATCATACAAGCATCATACTCGCATCATACAAGCATCATACAAGCATCATACTCGCATCATTCAAACATCATATTCGCATCATAAAAGCATTGCATAAGCATTTCATGGCATAAACATCGCATACACATTTCATAACATAATCATTACATAAATATTATATTCGCACAAGTATTTTACAAAATTTTACAAGATAATACCGCGAAACTTCGCAGAAACATTCATAATTCGCAGGACTATTCATAATTCACAACAGTATATTCGCAACAGTATGTTCGCAACAGTATATTCGCAACAGTATGTTCGCAACAGTTTATTCGCAACACTATTTACAGCACTATTCGCAACACTATTTAGAAGTTCAGAAATGCGCAGAAAAACTCAGGAATTCGTAAAAATATTCAGAAGATAACATGGTTACCACTTGAGGCATAGGCAACATAACAATAGCGATGCAATTTAATTATTCAACATTTTCTCAAGAATTCTCCTTCGTAGATAAAGAACAGAGGCAACTATGGATATCCAAGAAAATATTTTATGTTCTTTATCTTCTCAGCAAGAATCCTTACCAAAAATAGAATAATAATTTCACATGAACAGAGGATATATTTATCACTCTCATTCAAGGACAAATACTTCTTATATATTTCGAGGATTAAGTACTTCTTATACTTCTTAAGGATATTTCATACTTCTTATATATTTCGAGGATTGAGTACTTCTTATACTTCTTCAAGGATATTTTATACTTCTTATACTTCACACTTCTTTAAAGATACTTCTCACACTTCATACTTCGCAAGATGATACTTCTAATTACTTCTTAAAGTTTCAGAACTTCGCAAAAGAATAGAGGCAAGTATATACTTTTCGAGTTTGATATTCTTTCGCTTGTTCCTTCACCAACAAAGATCAAAGACTACTACAACGGATTTTTCTTAAAGATCGCTCTTCAAGCAATATTCAAGAAAAAAGAGGCAAGATGTAGGAGCGTAATATCACAACAAATGATAACTTACGAAATTGTGGAAAGAAAAGACATCTTGCGAGAAAAGAATATTTTGCGAGCAAAGGAAATCACGAGGAAACCAAAAGAAGTTCGCGAAGTGAAGTTACAAAGGTTCGTAAGATAATTCTCAAATCCGAAATGGCGGGACAACACAACTGTCATATTTTGTAAGATTATATAAATAGCCATTTAGGCATGAGAATGGAGAGAGATCTTTTAGCAAGAGAGGATAATTTTAGGAGGAGAGAGAAAATGTTAGGAGAGATTTATTATCTTTATCATCTTCTTCCCCAAAAATTCTAGAGCTCCAAATATTCATTAATGGAGTCTCAATTGTAAAATCATGTAATCATATACAATCACTAGTGAATCACCGTGGATGTAGATCACATTGATCGAACCACTTAAAAATCTTTGTGTCTCTTTATAATTTTAGTACCTTAATTCCTAGTTTCATATCAAATTAATTAGGTTTAGGAATCATTTTAATGGATTCTTATGAGGGTGTAGTTGTGAGATAATCCGCAACTACAATAAGACCTTTAACTTGGAAGGAAAAATAAGACCAACAGAATAATCCCAAATATTAACTATTTTCTTTTAAGAACGCAGGAAAGATTTCTCAGAATCCTTCGGAATTTCTCAGAAATATTATTCATAACCACACAGCAGGATTATCTATAATTTCACAAGAAATATCGCAACACAGTTCGCAAAGGAAGAATGCAGGAAACACTTGATCATTAAAAGAAAGATAATAAATGGAAAATAGGGGAGTTAATAAACAAAATATCATTATCTTTCTTGAAAATATCCAAAATAACAGAGGCAAAATTGAACTCCAAAGTTGCATAAAAGATACATTGTTCGCAAGAAAGAGGAAGGAAAAGAAAACAAGAGAAAAATTTAAGCTTCAGTGTTAATCTCGCTATTAGTCTCGCCAGCTTCATTCTCCTTACTGGTATGCTTCGCGTTACGATCAGTTTGATCTTGGAGTTTACTGGCCTTTAAACTTAGAGTTAACCTGCCTTTGATAAGTTTATCTTTCTCAGCGGCAGAAGATTCAGTTACTTCCTTGAGTTCATATTTTAGTGAACGAAGAGATTGCTCTTGGTCGTTACACATTTTCTGAAGATCATTTATTTGTTGCGAGGAGATCGCCATCTTGTTTGAAAAGCTACGTTTCTCCTGAGATAAAGTTTTATTTTCATCTGATAAAGATTCCATCGCCAAGTTAGCTCGGGTTAACAAATATGAGAGGCGGGTAGCTTCACTATTTAATAGATTTTTATTTTGCACTAATTGATCGTTCTCATTGGTAAGATTATTTATTTGATCGATTGAGTATGTGTAGAGATTATCTAATCTATTATATTGATCCATCCAAGATTCTCTCTCAACACAGGCTTCTTCAGCAGCAGATTCTAATTCAAATATCTTCATTACTCGTTTCCGATTTAAAGCTTAATAGGTACACCAAATATTTAAAAGGAAATTGAGTACAGAAAAGATGAAAATTTACAGGAACAGAAAAGTTAGAAGCAGAGGCAGAAGAAATATACCTTTTAATTCCTTGTTTTTATTGCGAAGATTCTCGCAATCTAGTGAAGAGTTGCGAAACTTGTGATCAAGGATATCACATTCTGAAGTTTTGGCTTGGAGGCTTCTCTTTAGAATTTTAATTTCATTTTCTAAAGATGCTTGCGATGCAGTACGGTCAGAACCAAAATATTTGATTAAAGTCTCGCAAACATCGTATTTGAAGGGGTCCGTAGAAGATTTTCTGGCATCATCTAAAATGTCATATAGAACTCTAAAAGAAGCATCAACCCCAATTGATGATTCTTTAGATGAGGGAAGAGGTGTAGAGGGTAAAGTGGTAATAATGGCGAGTTAGAGATTTGAATCATTTATGATAGTTGCATCATCATAAGGAGGAGTATCCGGAAAGGTAACGGTTGGGGATAAAATAGGAGAGGAAGAAACTTTTTTCATAACAGTTTTGGGAATCTCATTTATTGGAGAACTGATGGCATTGGGGGTATTGATAATGGAATTCTCGCAAATTGAGGATGGAGGTTCTATCTGCAAAGTAGTAGAAACAGATTTTGAAGATGTAAATTTGGGGATAATAATACCAGTCTCAAGAGCCTTGACCTTGTGATATTGCTTGTGAGGTCTAGCAACATCTTCGTTATCCTGCGAATAATAATATAGATAAGAAACAGAGGCAACAATATTGTTATTAAGAAGACAAATGTTTCTTCCTACCTTATTACTCGCAGACTTCCGTTTCTTCTCGACGGGTTTTTGTTGGAAATCTTCCTGAAGATTAGGGTTTTGGACTGCAACTCTGGTGTTGGGAACGGTTCTGCTGAGGCAAAGATACAGTATGGGAGTTATATAAAATCAGATAAAAACAGATCAAGTAAATAATGATGAACATAATCTAAGTAAGTAAGATCAAATTTAACAACATATGAAGAAGAGATACCTTGATGACTCCATGGAAGCAGTAGCAGAAGAATCATTGAGAGAAGAAAGTTGCAGATGGAAAACAGAATGAATAGACGAAGAGACGAAGAAAATAGAAAATTAAAAGAAGAAAATTAGTTTTGTAACCAGATTCTACCTTTTATAGACAAAAGGAGATGACCTGTTGAGGAAACACGTGCCAGTAAAAAAGGGTGAATTTCACGAAACGTGTAGACAGTTAAACTAAATTCACGGAGTGTTGTCGAAAGGAAAATACGGAAAGATAGGAAGTTGTGATATTTTGAAGAGTTGGAGATCCTCATATCCTCTTCACTCCGCGAAGAAGACATGAGGAGAGGAAAGATGTAGGATCAAAATATCGCTACAACATTTCTGCGAGATTCTAAAACAACACTCTGCGAGTGTCACAGAATAGCTCAAAGAACAATCCAAATAATGACGTAACGAATGACGAAAACAGGAAACACGGGAAGAGCATGATTATTCTGCGACGGTTACAACTCCTGCGAGAATTAGCATTACAACAATCGCGAGAGCATCGCGATCCAGATCCGAAATTAAAGGACAACTTAGCTGTCATCCACTATGTAATTACCCTATATAAAGAGATCCATTAGATTCAGAAAGAGGATGATGTATTTTTTGAGTGTTGAGAAAGTCTTGAGGAGAAAGAAAATTCAAGAGAGAAGTTGTATTCTTGATTTCTTCCATTTCTTGAAAACATTTCAGAGAACCAAATAATAAAGTGTCGTTTTTAATCTACAAAATGTGTTAATTAGTGTGAATTCTTATCAAGGGTGTAGTGTAGGATTTCCTGCAACTACATTAGAAATGCAAACTCAAAGTATTTATAGACAAGGAAGTTTGGACACCAAGGAATTTCCAAAACCGAAAATATTCTCAAGATATTCAATATTTTCCAAATTCGGTTTTCATAATTCCTGAGAATGAACTGTCCAAATTTATGATCGAAATCTCCTTGGAAAATCTTTAGCTAGCAAATGCACATTACTATTTCTTATTTTCCATATATAATTAAAAACCTTAATTATAAGATTCTTAACTTATTTAAATTTGATCTTGGGATTTACTTCCTTATTAGCTGTTAAGGAATATCTTCGAACAATAAAAAATATACATTAATGTGCATGTTCAAAGTATGTCGACACCTTTCCTCTTGTAAGTCCTTTTTCATACTTACTCACTTGAAACCAATTTACCACAGTTCCAAACAAGTTTAGAATTGGTTCATCTGACCTTCAAGAACTATGTGATTGATCAAGTAACACGCATTCACAAGTCATGGGTGTAACGGTTCTACCAAAACAAGTTTTGGTTCTACCTCCATGTGAGTACTGTGCATAGTCACACTAGCTTACCAAATTTTCGGTTGACAAGGTACTAGGATCGGTTCCCCACTTATATTTGGTATCTAACTTGTATGTATTGCACATGTCCATAGGATCGGCCCCCCTTTTCCTAAAAACGTGTTGCACATATTCATAGGATCGGTTCCCTTTGGGATGTACTGCACCTCTTACTAGGATCAGTTCCCCTCTCCCAAATTTGGTCAGACATACAAACCCGATCATACCCCAGGTGATTACTTAAGATCGGTTTCACTAATAAAAGTCATACCAATACATAAGTTAGGCCTCATGTGAATAGTTTTACCAAGAACACAAACAATTCATGAGCGGTTATACTAATCACACATATTAGTCGTTCATAAGATATGCAATGAAGAACAGCCCCAATAACGCCTGGCAATTTTCTTTTCGATTCACAACACATATCATGAACTTACTTCCTTAAAACACATGTAAAAACATTGTTTCCTAGGATGAAATCCTACACTCATACCCATACATAATCACAATAGCATTCATACGATTATGTTGATGTCTTATATACAAAGTTTAATAGTTAAGCAATAAACCTCATATTGTATTCCTTAATACTATGTCTATCTAGAGTGTTCATGCTTCGCAGTTTTATGTTTTCAATATGCACGACTTGAAAGATATGTTAGGGAATGAAACAGTTCAAGTCAAATATCACTAACCTCAAGTGGGAGGATGATGTTGTGGTTGTAGCTCCGTACTTCTTCACTTATTCAAGTCTTTGCAATACTTTTAATGTATCATCCTAATACTTTCAAGATAACCTATACGAAGTTGACTCTAGTACATTTAAAACAAGCGATTCTTAAATGAGTTTTGGCTCACTAAAATATGACAACCAGACTTGACATACCAATGCTTGGTGGGTTCAACCGAGCTATGCTTTAACAATCTCCCCCTTTGTCAATTTTAGTGACAAAACTCTTACAATCATATGGATAAACAAATTAAAATAATTCATTACACATACGCTTGATTCCCGAATTCAACAACACATAACCTGCATTAATTCAATCATTAAAATGCCCTGTTGACATTATAATAACAAAGCTCATACTCCCCTTAAAGGTGAGATAGGTAGATTTTCAATCCGCGCGTCTTTGTTATACCAATCATATGATATGTTACTCCCCTTAGTCTGTGCTTTTCCTCTTTCGTTAGATAAACGTTCAAGCACCATTGTCCTCTTCCCTAGTGACACCAATCAATATAAAATTGATACCAGCATCACTTGTTTACTCCATATATTTCTCTCCATTTTTTTCACAAGAATGACAAAGAAACAAAAAAATAAAGGACAACACGAAAAGGATCTTACAAATCTCAAAATAGACTTTCAACCTGTTGAGTCAAGCATGAGGGTTCCACATGCCATTTTTGATAACCAATATCAAAACCGAAACTACAAAGTATTTATGTTTTGATATGTTATCATGGAAATAATTTCCCGAAGCAATTTTTCTATTTCCAACTAGTTTAGCAAACCAAAAATCAACTAAGGAACTTAGTTCCTTTGCTAAACCGATTGTATAAATACAATCGCTTCATTCGATAAGACCAAAACAAATATAAACTCCATTTTTCTCACCAGGTTCTAATTATCCATATAACTTAGACCTTTAGATTTCAAACAAGATAAATACTAGGTTAGTTGACTAGCATTTCCTTATTTAGACATTAGGCTAGACTTGAATAACCGAAACCTCCATTTTGATAAGTCTAACTAAGATTAGAATTAACTTAGTTTATCTTATCCGGAATCGATTTGGACTAAACAACTCATCACGTCAATATATTCATTCGTTAAGCCATAAATAATTCATACAAACTAATAAATCAACTTGCATAATTATTCACCTCAACCGAAAGCAATTGAAACAACAACATATATAAAAGTTCCACTATTGCACCGAAATTTTGTAAGCCTAAACAATTATACTACACAATAAAGCAAAATAATAGTTTTTTTACTTAACTGGAAGCAATTGAAATAACATAGACATTAAAGCACCGTAATTGAACCAAACTTTTGTAAGCCTAAATGATTGATATCACACAACAAAGCAAGATAACAATAGGTTTACTTAACCAGAACCAATTCAATCACACAAACATCCACACATTCATAATGGAATAAACACATCAATTGTACCAACAATTTCGTTTAAGCAAAAGCAATATATATATATAAAATATAAACATGCTTTTCTTAAATAGGAAAACAATTAACTAACAAGATTGTTACCTCAATTTCGTATCCAACTTCTCCAATATGATCGCATCTTCTTCTTCCAGGGAGAATTGATATCGAAATACCATTATGTTGTCATCCTTATGCAAAAACAAAAGAATAACAACAACCAACCTTTACCAGAGAAAGGTCGAAAATAGGTTTTAACAATTGCAAGCAAAAGTTGAAAACCGTCGAAACACATATGCTTTTATGCTAAACCAAAACTGATTCAACATATTGTGACTTTTTCACATATTATTTCTACATGAACCCCTCATGATCCTTTGATAAAGCCTACCAACATGGGATAGAACTTAATCCTGCTAAATCAAAAAGTCACCCAAACCATAAGGGTACACAACATATTATGAAATCGAATATCAAGGTAATAAAACCGAAATCAAACATCCCATAAACATCCATAACAAATAATAAAACATTCAAGCACATGCTATGTAAATCAAAAATTATCACAAGAAAAATTATAAATCAAATAATTTTATTCATCAAAATAAGATAGTTTTATTTATAATAGACACTTAATCAAAAATTGAAATAAATCAACAACTAATGTCTACTCTTATTCTTCCTTGAAGATAAATCAACCTTCAATTGTTTGATCTTTAGAGTCTTCTTCTTGTTCTTTATTTAAGAACTTATCATTGATCTTTAGGATACCATCAAGAGTATCTGTATCATTTCTGTAGGCAAACGCCAACTGTTTCAGAATACAGTCTAATTGTCTTCCAAGACGTAGAATATGGAACATAAGATCTCCATTTCTATAGACTTGATCATATGAGAAACTTGTTTCCCTTTTTGTTCCACCTATTCGATTGATAATTCCCTGTGAGAAAGTTTTGATATCTTTATCATCTCTAAAGTTGTTTTCCAAAGCTTTTAACATAGCTTGGTGATAAGATAGGGATAACCAAGATTTTTATGAAAACCTGTGACATTGAGAGATTCAATGATCTTAATCATTTGATTGATAATCATTCCACAAATATCAATTTGCTTCTTTCCTTTAAGAAGAAAGTAAATTAATTCAGCAAATTCTCTATTCCATGAGGAGGAATCTCTTGAACATGCAAACAGAGTTGCTACAGCCAGTTTTCCGAACACCCTTAGATAAAACGGTACATCTTTGGTTAGCATCTTTCCCTTTCTCCATTCGACAGTTTTTCCAGTGATAAGTTTTGAAATGCTATCGTGATCAATTTTAGAACCTGTAACCATATGGCCTTTCATACTATAATTGATGATTTCAGATATCATCTTTCTGTTGACATGAAGAAAAGTACTTCCAACCAAGGTACTAAAAGTAAGTCTTTTATGATTAATGTTGTGAATATTTCCATAAAAAATTCTTACTATGTCAGGTGAATATTTTTTAAATCCGAACATATTTCCCCAAATTAGGTCTTAAACAAATTTCACGTAATTGGTCTCTGAAACCTCTGGATCGAATCTCTTCTCTTCAGTGAAAGTTGCTTCCCTCAAGGCTTGATATCTTTCAAAGCATGTGGTGTCTACGAAATCCTTAATGTCATGCTTTCCTTTGATCAAGTGAGGATGCTTGATTTTCTGAACCTCTCCAGGAGGAATAAATTGATTCAAGACATACTTGTTTATTCCATGGTTTTCTTCCATTGATTTCCTCTTTCTCATACTTGCGAAAATATGAAAAACCCTAGTTTTGGTTTTTACTAGTCTTCCCCAATATGTTCTAACACATAGCAAGAGATTATCTTTTATATGAAGGCTTGAGATCAAAAACCGGAAATAACTAGTTTTAGGAATACTAGCAAAATCGGAAACCGAGACTTGTGAGGAGACAATTCCGGTTTTGTTTCAATGTCTTTCTTTTGGAAAACCAGTTTTTCGTTGGATTGATTCCATGTTTTTGTCTAATAGTCTGTTTACTCTTTTATTACCAGAGATTGATAATATCACTTGAAACATGCTCAAGAATTTTAGAGAGTGTACAAATATATGATTGAACAAAATATGATATTTGTTAAAAATACCATTTGAATCATAAACCCTGTAGAATTTTACAAGATCACTTGCTTCATTAATTTTTTTTTGAGGTGTATGAAGCAATCCATAGTTAATAGAATTATTAACTGAAAACTCAATCCTTGTAGGATTACATATTTTCCAAAATCGCATCCAAGAAAGCGAAACATTGACAGTATTTGATATGAAAATGTATACGAATATACTTTTATAGGTTATCCAAAATATATTTAAGATTCCAGATTTTACAAGAACATAATAGTCGAGGTTCATAAAAATCTTAAGTAGAATCTTATGCATCTTCAAGATACGATCTGTCTCATTGACCATTAAATTATTATTTATCATAATGATATACAATCCTATGACAATCAAAGGATTATGTAAGCCATTCACGACATACATATGCATAATTCCTAACAGGTTTAGGAATAAAAGTATTACATACTTCATAAGTATTTTCTACCACGAACTCCTGAAGTAGTCAACTCCTGCTATTACGTTAACTGAATCATTAACAAGATTCAAATCTTATAGGATGGATCACACCAAACACAGATTGTTAGATATTTTCGTGCTTTCCTGCTCTGATACCAATTGAAAAGGTGAGGGTACCCAAATATACCTCAAGATATAACTTTTCCTTCCCATAAGTCCTTTCTACGGAAGTGATTATCTATAGACTGAGTCAAGACAATACAACAAATTGGTTCAGACTTCATGTGATTGTCTATGGATACGAGATCGAGACAATACAATAACGAATTGTGTTCACTTGATATAAAGGTTCGGACTTAACCAAACTCAATAGGATTGCATATAAAGTAAATGACACATCAAGATTTTGTTAACGTGGAAACCGCAAATGCAGAAAAACCCCAAAACCTAGTCCAGAATTGAATACTCTCAGGATTAAGCCGTTATACAAAATAAACCAACTTCGTATAGTTGAGACCAAGCAACTAAACCTATAGTTCACCTAGTTCCGTCTGTATTCCCACGCCTCCAACCTGTAAACAAGTCACATACTTGGACCAATTCCTTTGGTTCGTATTCCAAACAGTAAAGGAACAACAAATCTGTTTGGTATCAACTCTCTTCAACCAAGTGATATGAGTTGCGTAAAGGCTCTTCTGTTTATCTTAACATAAACTCCTTTTCAAGGTTCCAAGATCTATCTTATGTTCAATCACCAAAACGTAATTGTTAAGATTTTGCAATCAATACCTCTAATCCTAAGGAAATGTATTGATGCCGATCTTCTCAACTATTCTATCAAAATACCACAAGGATAAATCGATTATAGTTGGATCCTCAATTACCAAAATAAGTATTGTGCACACCAAAGATTATAAAACCAAGTCTGAAATCTTCTATCTCTTCATTATCTTCAAATATTTTTAGATCTTCAATAAACACCTGTACACAACTACTTGAATCTCTTGTGATCAATCACACACATAACAGAGTTTGTTAACAATGGATTATCACAAGATCGACTTTAGATCTAACAACAGTTTAAAGATCCTTGTCGAAACCTTGAACTAGTTTGAGTGAATCTTATATCAGAAGAGAAGATTCTCAAGCATAAACAAACTAGGTGCAATCAAAGTTCAACCACCGTTAGTCAATCAAATCAATATGAAAACTAAATATAAACCACAATTATCTATTTTCCCACCAAAGGTACGCACTAAAGCTTCTCAATCCCTAAGAATACTTTAAACTGAGCGGTTGTAAGAGATTTATCCTAATTAGGTTACTCTCCTCTCCGAATAAGCGGCTTCACCAGTAACAGTACAACATAGGAAGTTTACTATCACGAAGGATCAGTTTGCTAGAAATGCAAACTCAAAGTATTTATAGACAAGGAAAATTGGACACCAAGGAATTTCCAAAACCGAAAATATTCTCAAGATATTCAATATTTTCCAAATTCGGTTTTCATAAATCCCGAGAATGCACTGTCCAAACTTATGATCGAAACCTCCTTTGCAAATCTTTAATTAACAAATGCACATTACTATTTCTTATTTTCCATATATAATTAAAAGATTCTCAACGTATTTAAATTCGATCTTGAGATTTACTTCCTTCTTAGTTGTTAAGGAATATCTTTGAACAATAAAAGATACACATTAATGCGCGTGTTCAAAGTGTGTCGACATCTTTCCTCTTATAAGTCCTTTTTTATACTTACTCACTTGAAACCGATTTACCACACTTCCAAACAAGTTTAGAATTGGTTCATCTGACTTTCAAGAACTATGTGATTGATCAAGTAACACTCAATCACAAGTCAGGGGTGTAACAGTTCTACCAAAACAAGTTTCGGATCTACCTCTATGTGAGTAATGTGCATATTCACTCTAGCTTACCCAATTTTCAATTGACTAGGTACTAGGATCGGTTCCCTACATATATTTGGTATCTAACTTGTATGTGTTTCATATGTCCACAAGATCGGTTTCCTTTTGCCTAAAAACGTATTGCATTTGTTCATAGGATCAGTTCCCATTTATACTATAAACCTTGTTGCACCTCATACAAGGATCGGTTCCCCTTTGTGATGTATTGCACCTCTTACTAGGATCAGTTCCCCTCTCCCAAATTTGGTCCGACACACAAACCTGATCATACCCCAGGTGATTACTTAAGATCGGTTTCACTAATAATAGTCATACCAATACATAAGTAAGGCCTCATGTGAATAGTTTTACCAAGAACACAAACAAGTCATGAGCGGTTATATTAATCACACATATTGGTCGTTCATAAGATATGCAATGAAGAACAGCCCCAATAACGCCTGGTGATTTCCTTTTCGGTTCACAACACATATCATGAACTTACTTCCTTAAAACACATGTAAAAACATTATTTGTTAGGATGAATCCTCACCTCATACCCATACATAATTACAATAACATTCATACGATTATATTTATGTCTTATATGCAAAGTTTAATAGTTAAGCAATAAACCCCATATTGTATTCCTTTGTACTATGTATATCTAGAGTGTTCATGCTTCACAGTTTTATGTTTTCAATATGCACGACTTAAAAGATACGTTAGGGAATGAAACAGTTCAAGTCAAATATCACTAACCTCTAGTGGAAGGATGATGTTGTAGTTTTAGCTTCGTACTTCTTCACTTCTTCAAGTCTTCGCAATACTTGTAATGTGTCATCCTAATACTTTCAAGCTAAACTATACGAAGTTGACTCTAGTAAATTTAAATCAAACGACTCTTAAATGAGTTTTGGCTCACTAAAATATGACAGCCAAACTTGACATACCAATGCTTAGTGGGTTCAACCGAGCTATGCTCTGACAAATACTTATAGTTTAGATCACAAACATTGACAAACATGCTTAAGATAGCAACGCATGCGAGTTTGACCGAGCAGTGATCTAACAACAACTCTTGGTTGTGGGTGAGATCAGCTAAGGGGATCAAGTACGTAGTATCCTACTGGGATCAGAGACATAAGGAGTGCAACTGTACCTTGAATCAGTATGAGATTGATTAGGGTTCAATTACATTCCAGTCTGAAGTTCATTGGTAGTATGATAATTTCTATAGCGGCTTAATACAGTGTGGTGTTCAAATATGGACTAGGTCCAAGTTTTTTCTGCATTTACGGTTTTCCTCGTTAACAAAATTCTGGTGTCTGTGTTATTTCTTTTTCGCATTATATTTTGTTGTATAATTGAAATATCATAGGTTATGTGTTGAATTGATCATTTGGGAAATCCAACCTTTGGTTGTTGATTGAAATTGATTGATCCTTGAACATTGGTCTTTAGTACCGTTCAAGTTATTTCTCTAATATTCAATCGGGCTCGCAAATTCCTATTTGCTGATTGAAGATTGAATTGAGATATGGAGATATAAAAATCTTTGATATACATTTCTATAGATTGAGTTTGACTGTCTAGTTGATTCTCTTGAAAGTATATTGGAGTTTATCTATTCAAATTTCCAAACGAACTTTTGGGTGTGGTTATTAGACCCTCGCCTTTTCAATTGGTATCAGAGCAGGCAAACATAATAAGACCTCATAAGTTTGTGTTTGTGGCGATCAAAAATGGATAAACTCGACTTCGAGGGTGTTCTAGAAACCATCGATATTGTTGAGAATCCTAATTTAGAAAAATTCATCAATAATCTTTGTCTATAAAAACATCGTTTGATAAGGAAAATTGACGGACTTCATTACGAGATTTATACATAAAATTTTGAGCTTCGAGAACGTTCTGAAGAGGTTATTGATCTCCAAAAGAAGTTGGATGAACAAATCCGGATCAACTCTGATCTTGTTACAGAAATTGCAAAACTTAAGGATTTGAAACCTATAAAATCATCTTCGATGGATTTGAGTAACTCCTCTAATTCTTCACTGAAGAATTGTCATATGTCAGTTAATAAGCAAGGTTTAGGATTTGTGAAAACGGAAAGTGCTCAGAATTCTTCGAACAAGAATAAAGATATTGGTACATGTGTGTTTTGTGGTTCTCATGATCACATCATATATGTTTTTCTTTTAAAAAAAGAGTAAATGTTGGACGAAATCTTCACAAGAATGTTGTACAACTTTTTTCTGCTCTTAAGATGTAGTACCAGAATATCGCTACAACACTATTCCTGCGATATTAACAACATTTCTACGAGCGTCATTGGCAATTCTTCAACGACATTTCACGAGCATTACAGAATAACTAAAAGAAACTGACGATGAAAGAAGTAAAGGAAGAATAAGACTGATCATGCGATGGTCATCATGCTTGTGATAGAGAAATATTGTAACGATTGCGATAAGGTCGCAGAATAGATCCGAAATAGGAGGAAAACTTAGCTGTCATCCATTATGTAAATCCCTATATAAAGGGCACGATAGATCCAGAAAAGGAGGATGCATTTTTGAGAGCCGAGAGAATTCTGAAGAGAGAGAAACTCCAAAAAGTAAGTTGTACTTCTGAGTTTTAATATTTTTTGTAAATCTTCCTGAAAGTGAATTAATAAAAGTGTTGTTGTTCATTCACAATTATGACTTAGTTTTCATAGATTCTTGACAAGGGTGTAGTGTAGGAAATCCTGCAACTACATTTTGGCACCCGAAACAGGGGAAAAATTAACGAAAATAGAAGAAAAAGCGAAGAAGAAGATAAAAAAATTTCAAGATTAGGGAAATCATAAAGTAAATCGGTGAGAAAATTGAAGGAAAATTGAAAGGTGATGTAATAACAAAATAAATGATTGATAGATTTCATGAAAATATCAAGGGAAGGATACATAAACGGGATTTTGAAGGAAGGAAGATTATGACAGTGGAGAAGATATCATCATTGAAAGATTGGGAAAAACAAGAAATCACGTTTACAACAGCAGAAATACCAGAAGGAAATTCAAGTCATACATCTCCATTGGTGGTCACAGTAACCATTATACCAATGAGAAAGGAGAAATCGATAAAATCTGAAGAAGAATGGGCTATGAATAGAACTTTAGTAGACACAGGAAGTTCTGTAGACATGATATTTTATCATACCTTCAAGAAGATGGGATATAAGGATGAAGAAATGTCTCATTCAACGTATTATGTTTGTAGTTGCGGGAATTCCCATACTACACCCAACTCAAGAGTTTATCAATATTTATGACACAATTTGAAGATTAAGGACCTTTTTTATTAATATGATCTTAAAATAATTACAATGATCAAGAACACAAGACACTTAATAAGATTTTCTCTCTCCTAAAAACTTTCTTAGTACTCAAAAATTCATCTCCCTCTCTGGAACTATTCATTTTCTTTATATAGGCATTTACATAGTGGATTACAGCTCATTTACATCTAAGATCCTCTTTAATTTCGGATATGGATAATTGCGATAAATCGCAATTAGCACCGCCTTAATCATTCGCAGGTTTTATTGATTCGTCGCAGAAATGTCACACTTTTCTCATGTTTCTGTCGTTTTCATCTGATATGTCATTCCTTACGTCATTTTGAGATGTATCGCAGAATATCATTGACGTATCGCAAAACTGTTGTTTATTTCGCAGGAATATTGTTGTGAAAATATTCTGATCCTACATCTTGCCTCTTCTCATATCTTTTCTGCGAAGAAGACAAAGATCATGAGAATTTAAGTTTCTTGATTTGCCGCAACTCTTTGTCTTTTACTCGACAAAATTCCTTATTTTACGATTTTACCATTGACACGTGTCAATCCTTACTTCTTTACCGATTAGCCCGGTTACCTATTCTTCATCTATAAATAGATTTCCCACTCGAGGATATGTCTTCTTTCACCTTTTCTCTTTTCTTCAACTTCTTTCTTTTTTGTCTGCAACTTTTTCTTTCCTGTTATCCTTCCTGCTGCTGCTTTAATGGAGACTCAAAGGTAGGTTCTTATCTTGAATCTTATTTTGTTCATGTTACATCATTTCTATCGCCCGATTTTCTTTATAATCCCCATATTTTGTTATCTTTTTCAGTAACACTACTTCTCAGACCAAGATTACCATCAAAAACCCTAACCCTAAGGGTCCTCAAAAAAAGCGTGTTGGGAAGGCGAAGATATCTGAGAATGATAAGGTAGTAAGAAACATCTATTTCTTTAAAATAAAAATATTGTTTCCTCTGTTTCTTATCTACATTATTATTCGTAGAGTGAAGGGAATATTTCTAGACCTCTTAAGCGTTCTCGTCAAGTTAAAGCTCTTTCAAATGAAGTGGATATTCTTGATTTTTTGCCTGCAGACCCTGTTCCGCCGCAAGATAAATCTTCTCCCTCTCCTTGCATTATTTCCAATATTAACACCCACAATACTTCTTCATCAATCCCAAGTGAAGTTATTGATGCTAATATTTCCATCTCTAATAATCCCAATATTTTAAAAGTTACGATAGATGAATCTATGATGGTTGGAACTATGATAAATGAATCAGCAGCAAATAAACCTGCGATGAATGAAGCCGTGGTTAATGAAACTACGGTGAATAAAATTGCGGTGAATGATACTGCGGTGAATGAGACTGTGGTAAATGAGACTACAGTAAATGAAGCTGCGGTGAATGATGTTGCGGTAAATGAGAATGTAACTGCGACTAATCAAGTTCCTTTTTTCATTCCTACTATCACGAATGATTCTAATCAAGTTCCTGCAATGAATGATGTTTTCAAAATATCTTCCTCTACTTCTCTTCCTTCTTCCCAAGAAATAGAAACAGGGGTTGAAGCTGCCTTTCAAATATTATCTGAAGTTTTGAACGATGCTATGAAATCTTCTACAGATCTTGCGAAACAGGATGTTTATATGATTCTAAGCAAGCATCTCGGATCCTGCAGTTCTTCATCTTCGCTAACTTCTTTATAAAGTGAGGTTGAAACCTTGAAGGAGAAACTTCAAGCAAAAACTTAGAATGTGAACTTCTCGATCATAAGCTTCGCAATTCTGAATTGGACTGCGAAAATCTTCGCAGCAGAAATGATGATCTGAAAGGTATAACTTTCTTTCCTCTGCTTTTGCCTCAGTAAATCTTTGTTTTCTATGTACTCAATTTTTATTTATTTATTTGTTGACGCATATTTAGCTTCAAAACATAACCATTTAATGAAGATACTTGAATGGGAAACCATCGCTGATGAAGCCCACATTGAGAAAGAGTCTTGGAAAGATCAATTTGATTGGTTGAATATTCTTCACACATATTCAATTGACGAGATAAATAATCTTAAGAATGAGAATAACCAACTAATTTGCGAACGAGATCGCCTAAGTAATGAAGCCACTCAACTTTTATATTCGCTAAATCAAACTAATTTGAAGGTGGAATCTTTATCAGATGAAAACAAAACTTTGTCTCAAGAGAAACGTAGCTTTGTGAGTAAAACAATGGTTTATTCACAACAATTGGGCAATCTTCAAAGGTTGTGTGACATCCAAGAGCAATCTCTTCGTGTATTGAAAGATGACATTAAAAAGATAACCGAATCATCTGCCGCTGAACAAGAGAAACTTATAAAAGGTAGATTAGCTCTAAGCGTAAAAGTCAACAATCTCAAAGATGACTATGCTCAACTGAAGAAATCCCATTCCTCCTTAAAAGAAGAAAATGCCTATCTTTTTTCTAAAGAGAAAAGTATAAAATCTCGTTTGAAAGGTAAAGTTGGTGATACTTTTGATGATACCATGAATCAATGGAAGAGTTGATTTCTTAACATTATTCAAACTTTATCCTCGCAGAAGGAAGGTAGTCATTTTGACTGCCTCATCTATTAATTTTTTCATTGTATTTTCCCATCTTATTTCTTGCGAGAATTCCATCTAATATGCAACTTTTCTTCCGCAGAATCTGAGAAGCATCTTCAAGCTTCTATCTCTGATCTGTCTACGAAGTAGGCCAAACTTCGCAAAAAGAATACCATGCTTTCTAATTCTCGCAACAGAGCATTGAGAAGATTTGACTACCTTGAATACTTCAAGGATATAGAGATCATAAACCGGGAAAAGAATTGCCTCCGCAAGGCTCATTTAGGCGCTGAGGTCCTCGTAAACAATGTTCTATTCTCTCATTCTTTACCTCCTATAAAGATCAAACCCTTGGAGATAAATGATAATGAAGTTCCTCGTCTCATTGATGAAGATCTAAATTATTCAAGTGATGAAGAAGATTTTTCCGAAGATGAACAAAACCCAACTAAAGAAATAGAAGAAGAATAAAACCTTCCCAATGAAGCAGAAGAACGAAATCCTCCTCAAAAGGCAATCGCTAGTGATGGAGAAATAGAAAAAGAAGAAAATCCTCATAATGAAGCAGAAGAACAAAACCCTCTTCAAAAATCGATCGCTGATGATGGAGAAAAAACTCAAACTGAAAAAGATATTGCTGGTGAAGATGATAGTAGCAATCAAGAATGATAAAATTAAAGAAGAATACTCTTTTGAAGTTTTAAATCTTGTTTTATCATGTCTTCCTGCGAATTATTGTAATTTCTGAATCTTTCTTCTTCCTGCTTCTTTTTGCGAAATATTGCAATTTTTGTAACTCAATCATCTTCTTCTGATTATATATTTTTATTAACCTGAATCTCCTATCACAAATTCTTGTAACTTGATTGTCTTCTTTTTATTATCTTGATTCTTTTCAAGGAAGATAATGAAATATTGTTTTATAATCCCCATATTTTCCCCTCATAATCTTCCTTGAGAAGTACTAATATATTACCATTGTAAGAAATCCTAAACTTGCCTCTTTTTGTTAGTCTGCAATATGATAAATGAAGTATCACAAATAATTCTGCGAAAAATCTGTTATATGCTTCGCAGATATAACCTCTCTTGTGGTCTTATTTCGCCTTCCTAGTTAAAGGTCTTATTATGCCACTTTTATGCGACAATATCACAGGATATTCTTACTTTCACATGTAATAATCCATTGATCTTGTCTTATCATTTATTTTGATCTCTGCGAAAATATGATAAGTCTAAGCCATCTTGTGAGATTAACCTCTCTTTGCTTTTTAAGACTTATGACATTGGCGTCTTTGTGATGAAATCGCAGGACGTTTTTGCGATTTATATCCTCTTATCATTGATTTCATTTATCTCGTCTTTTGTTTTTATCGCAAAAACCCATTGATCTCATCTTAACATTTCTCTTTAGGATTTTTGGCATGTCATGCAGCAATATGACGGGCCTAAATATTCTTGCGAATATAAAGTCCCATGACATTGCTGTCTGTGTCACGCGACAATATGACGATCCTAAATATTATTGCAAATATAAAGTCCCATGACATTGCTGTCTTTTTCGATACACAGCTCCCTAATGGAGGGTATCGCCCTTATTTCTCCCCCTGGTTGCCCCTTCAAGGAGACGTACTTCTTCCATACAAGACTAGCTCCTCCCATCCGGTTCTAGAAACAACCAGTTGTTTTCGTATCCTCTTATCCTTTATGCCTATATGGCTTATAGTTACGAGACTACACCCTAGTGGGGTTTTCTTCGGTCCGAACACATCGTAAGCCAAGACTTTCCATGGATGGCCAGGGTAGGTTCATCCGTCCCGGGCACCCACAGCTCAACCGTGTACCTTGGCGCCTTGATCATACATTGCATTCCTTAGGAGAAACTCTCGGGCGCCCAACCAGGGTATAACCTTATATAGTTGGGAATCCAAGTTATCTCTCCCGGATGGATATTCTATAATCCCAAATCTCCATGACTAGGTTCCAGCAGCAGTATATCCTTTCCCATAGCCATGCAAAGATATACCCCCCTTATGACGTACTTTAAGGACATTGCCTCTTACGGAATAGAATCCGCGAACTAGGGTGTACGCCACAAAGGTTCGTCCCATTCTTATATATTTTTAGGCGATTTGCGCCCGTCTTATGCATTTGCATTAAAATTCTTGATTATCTCGCAAATTATTGCGAAAAATTGCTTTGTATTTAGCCGACTTTATTCTTGTGAAACATCTCTTTTATTCTCTCGCAATTGCTTGCGTATAATCCAGTCATCCTAGTCTTTTAAACCTTTTATTGATAATATTTTCTTAGATATTGTCTATTCCATGGTCTGCCAAGTCTTTGACCCATGTCTCTTCCTTCTGGATCCATTAACTTATATGCTCCAGTTCCAATTATTTATTTGATGATATATGGCCCATCCCATTTTTTCGCTAATTTTCCTCCATTTTCTCGCTGATATTCTGGTGTTTCTCACAGAACTAGATCTCCAACTTGGAACTCACGTTTCTTTACTCGCTTATTATATTCACGAGCTAATCTACGATGATAGTTCTCCATATGTTGTAATGCTTTCTCTCTCTTTTCTTCTACTTCATCAAATTTTTCTAGAATCATACCAGGACTAAGATTCTTTTCCCAAGCTTCTCTTTTTGTCGTAGGAATAACAACTTCTGTTGGTAACACTGCCTCAACTCCATATGTTAAACAAAAAGGTGATACCCCAGTTGCTTCTCTTCTTGTTGTATTATAAGCCCAAACTGCATTATGGACTTGTTGACACCATGTTCTATGATTCCCTTCTAACTTCTTCTTGAGGATATCTGCGATTGTTTTGTTAGTTGCCTCAGCTTGACCATTATCTTGTGGGTATAAAGGAGTCGATTTTCCGTATTTTATCTTGAATGCATTAAGTAACATCTCTATATTTTTTACTTCAAACTGTTTTCCATTATCTGACACCAACTGCGCAGGAATTCCGAATCTGCAAATGATGTTTTCAAATATAAATGTAAAAATGTCCTTATCACGAATATGCTGTACTGCTTTAACTTCTACCCATTTTGTGAAGTAATCTGTTGCGACAATTAAATATCTCTTTTGCCCTGTTCTTGGTACAAATGGTCCCACAATATCTAAACCCCACTTTCCAAATGGCAAAACATTTTTTGAAGATGTTAATGTTTCACTGGGTGCATGTATTCTTTTTGCAAATCACTGACATTCTTCGCAACTTCTTGATATATTCTTTGCATCTTCATGCATATATGGCCAATAATAACCTTGCATTTTAGTTCTGTATGATAAAGATCTTCCGCCGCTGTGATTACCAGCATCCCCACTATGTAACATTTTTAATATTTGTTTTCCTTCTTCTTGTGTCAAACATCTGAGGGAAGGCCCATTTAAAGATTTTCGATACAATATCCCATCTCTTAATTCATAATTTGTTGCTCTACTTTTTAATTTATGTGCTTCAAATCTGTTTCTTGGTACCTCTCCCCTTGCTAGATATGCGTGAATTTCCGCACGCCAATCTGCAATAATTCTACTTGATTCTTCGCCATTATTTTTTACTATCATTGCCTCAGCCTCCTCTTCTTCTTCTTTATTAATTGAAGGTGCTATGAGTGTTTGTATTTTTATATTTCTCGCGGTTGTATCCACCATCATACTTGATATAAACGCAAAAGCATCTGCGAGCCTATTATCTCTTCTTGAAATATGCCTCCATTTGAGTTTTGGAATTTTTGCAGATAATTCTTCTACAAGTTTCTTATATTTTTTAAAAAATATATCATTAGTTGCATATTCCCCTTCAATTTGGAGAATAATCAATTTCCAATCACTGGTAATTCTTGCATTTTCTACCTTCATCTCTATCGCAAATCTTAGAGCATGTATTACAGCCTCATATTCTGTCTCATTATTAGTAGATTCAAATTCTAGTCGGAATGCAAATGCCATTTTTGCACCTTCGGGCGAAATAAACACGACTCCCACTCCATTTCCTTATCCGTTGGATGACCCATCTACCAATATCTCCCACCTATTTGGTTCTGTTAAAAGATCTCTAGGATCCCCATATTCTTCCTCTATATCCATCATGTCTTCTACAACTTCATCATCCTCCAAAGGAAATTCTGCGAGAAAATCTGCGACACTTTGAGATTTTGGCGAGGATAAAATTGCATATTGGATCTCAAAATGCCCCACTTGTGCGTTCCATCTTTCAACTCTGCCTGATCTTTTTGAATTTTTCATTACTGATTCAATTGGTACTTTTGTTAGTACTTTGATTTTATGCGCTTGGAAATATATGCGAAGTTTAGATGCTGCATATACTAATGCCAGAATTAACTTTTCAATCTTTGAATAGTTTTTCTCTGCAGCATTGAATGTTTTGCTGATGTAGTAAATTGGTTTTTCAACTCTGCGTCATTTCGTAAAAGTACTGCGCTTAAAGCATGTTGAGTTGTCGCAAGGTACATCAGCAATTCTTCTCCTGGTTCAGCCTTCTGTAAAATGGATATGTTCATCAAATATTCCTTAATTCCTTGAAAAGCTTTCTCACATTCATCTGTCCATTTAAACTTTGTTCCCTTCTTTAGTATGTTGAATAAATGTTTGCATTTATCTGATGATCGCGAAATAAATCTTCCTAGTGAGGCTAAAAATCCATTCAATTTTTGCACATCTTTTACTGTTGCTGGAGTTGGCATATCCCGAACTGCTTGCACCTTTTCAGGATCAACTTGTATTCATTCTTTTGATACAATATATCCCAAGAACTTCCCAGATGATACTCCGAAAGTACATTTCTCAGGATTTACTTTGATATTAAAAAGCCGCATCTGATCAAAAATTTTCCTTAAATCCTGCACATGATTTTTAGCTTCTTTGCTTTTTACCAACATATCATCCACATATACCTCTAAAGTTTTATGTATCCATTTTGCGAACACCTTTTCCACCATTCTTTGGTAAGTTGCTCCTGCATTTCGTAACCCAAAAGGCATCTTTGTGTAGCAATATAATCCTCTGGGAGCAAAGAATGCAGTATGTTCTTGATCTTCTTCCGCAAGTGGGATTTGATTATATCCCTTGTATCCATATAACGAAGATATTCGATCATTTCCTGCGGTAGATTCCACTAGCTGCGGGATATCTGGCAAGGGAAAACTATCTTTGGGACATGATTTATTTAGATCAGTAAAATCAATGCAAATTCTTATCCCCTTATTTTTCTTGGGAACTACTACCATGTTGGCGATCCATTCTGGATATTTTGCTTGCCTTATAATTCATGCGTCAAGCATCTTCTGCAATTCTTCTTCTATCTTGGCATGATAAGTGGTTGCAATCTTTCTTATTCTTTGTTTGAATGGTCTCACATTTTTGTTAATCTCCAATCTATGGCACGCAATGGATGGATCTATTCCAGGAATTTCATCCATATTCCACGCAAAAATATCTCTGTATTCTCGCAGAAGGTTTACAGTTTGTTCTTCTTCCTCCACATCCATCTTAGTTCCAATTTTCAACATTTTTGGGTCTTCTTCATTTCCAATATTTACTTCTTTTGTTGGTTCTGCTGTGGTATAACTGGCTTCATGTTCTCCCATTGGTGTTGGTGTTTTTATTATCTCCGCTAGTTCATCATTTTCTTGCGATACATCGTCAAATATTCCTTTTCCTTCCTCTGATCTTATCATGTAAATCTTGAATTCTTCTTCTTTCCTTTCTTCTCTCCTCATTTTTCTGCGCTGTTTTCGCAATTGAATTTGATTTTCACAATTCTTTACTTCATTCTGGAAACACAACGCTGCATAATCTGCATCTCCTCTAATCTCTCCAGTTCCGCTAGGCATAGGAAACTTTATGCACTGATGTAGAGTTGATGATACAACCTTGATTGCATGTATCCATGGTCTTCCCATCAGCATATTATATGGTGATTTCATATCCACCACACACAAATTTATCTGCGTCTCTATTTCCCCCAGCGGAATTCGCACTACAATTTCACCTTTAGGTTTTGTTAGAGATTTTCCAAATCCATGAATATGGTATGTTGAACTAAGCATTTCTTCATCTTTGTATCCCATTTTCTTGAATGTGTGGTAAAACATTATATCCACAGAACTTCCTGCGTCCACCAGAGTCCTATTCACAGCCCACTCTTCTGTAGATCTTATTGATTTCTCTTTTCTTGTTGGTACAACAGACACTGTGATCACCAATGGAGATGTATGACTTAAATTCTCTTTCGGAATTTCTGCTGCCGTGAATGTGATCTTCTGTTTTTCCCAATATTTTAGCGGTGATGCCTCATCTACCATCATGATTTTCTTTCCTTCAAAATCTCGCTTGTGTATCCTTCCTCTAATATCTTCATGGAACTTATCTATCATCATCTTTGTTATTACATCACACTCCAATTTCTTTTGATTATCTTTGACTTCAACCATCTTTTCTTTCACCAATTTTCTTGATATTCTTCTAACTCTTGAATAATTTCTTTCTTTTACCTAACTTTTGCTATGATTTTCAACTGTTCGTCCCTGTTTCTGGGCGCCAAAATGTAGTTGCAGGAATTCCTACACTACACCCAACTCAAGAGTTTATCAATATTTATGACACAATTTGAAGATTAAGGACCTTTTTTATTAATATGATCTTAAAAGAATTACAATGATCAAGAACACAAGACACTTAATAAGATTTTCTCTCTCCTAAAAACTTTCTTAGCACTCAAAAATTCATCTCCCTCTCTGGAACTATTCATTTCCTTTATATAGGCATTTACATAGTGAATTATAGCTCATGACAGCTCATTTACAGCTAAGATCCTTTTTAATTTTGGATCTGGATAATTGCGAAAAATCGCAATTAGCACCGCCTTAATCATTCACAGGTTTTATTGATTCGTCGCAGAAATGTCACACTTTTCTCATGTTTCTATCGTTTTCATCTGATATGTCATTCCTTACGTCATTTTGAGATGTATCGCAGAATATCATTGACGTATCGCAAAACTGTTATTTATTTCGCAGGAATATTGTTGTGACAATATTCTGATCCTACAATGTTCATGGCTTTGGAAAGTCTATAACAAAACCTAAAGGCGAGATAATGGTACGAATTCCACTAGGAGAAATTGAAACACAAATATCATTATGTGTGGTAGATGTGGAATCGCCATACAATATGATATTGGGAAGACCGTGGATACACGCAATCAAAGGCTGTGGCGTCAACATTACATCAATGTGTTAAATTTCCTATGCCTAGTGAAATTGGAGAAATTAGAGGAGATGTGGATTTCGCGAGATTGTGCTACCAAATTGAAGTAAGAAATTGTGAAGAACGTCCAAAGCTGCGAAAATCCCGCAGAAAATTGAACAGAGAAACAAAGAAAGAAGAGGAATTTAAAATTTACATGATAAGGGCAAAAGAAGGAAAAGTGATACCAAGTGAAGTTTCGCGAGAAGGAGATGAGTTCGCGAGAGTTATGAAAATGCCAACACCAATGGGAGAACCTGAAGCCAGCTACACTGCTGATGAACCAACAAAAGAAATAAATATTGGAAGTAAAGAAGAACCTAAAATGCTGAAAATTGGGACTAGAATGGAGGCAGATGAGGAAGAAAGAACTATAAATCTTTTGCGAGAATATGCAGATATCTTCGCGTGGAACATGGATGAAATGCCAGGGATAGACCCGTCAATAGCATGTCATAAATTAGAAATCAACAAAAACATAAGACCATTTAAGCAAAGAATAAGGAAGATCGCAACAACATATCATTCTCAAATAGAAGAAGAACTACATAAGATGCTCGACGCAGGAATTATAAGACAAGAAAAATATCCAGAATGGATTGCAAACATGGTGGTGGTCCCAAAGAAGAACAAAGGGATAAGAATTTGCATAGATTTTACGGATCTAAACAAGGCATGTCCAAAAGATAGTTTTCCGTTGCCAGATATTCCACAAATGGTTGAATCAGCAGCAGGAAACACAAGAATATCATCATTGGATGGGTATAAAGGATATAATCAAATTCCTATCACTGAAGAAGATCAAGAACATACTGCATTTTTTGCTCCAAGAGGATTATATTGTTATACAAAGATGCCATTTGGCTTACGAAATGCTGGTGCAACATATCAAAGAATGGTGGAAAAGGTGTTTGCAAAGTGGATCCACAAAACATTAGAAGTGTATGTAGATGATATGCTGATCAAAAGAAAAGAAGCTGAGAATCATGTGCAAGATTTGAGAGAGATTTTCGATCAAATGCGGCAATTCAATATTAAAGTGAATCCTGAGAAGTGTACCTTTGGAGTAACTTCAGGGAAGTTTTTGGGGTATATTGTGTCAAAAGAGGGAATACAAGTCGATCCAGAAAAGGTACAAGCAATTCGCGATATGCCAACTCCTGCGACGGTAAAAGATGTGCAAAAACTAAATGGACTCTTAGCCTCGCTAGGAAGGTTCATTTCGCGGTCTTCAGACAAGTGTAAACATTTTTTCGATATACTCAATAAGGGAACAAAATTCAAGTGGACAGATGAATGCGAAAAAGCTTTTCAAGGAATAAAATAACATTTGGCGAGTATATCTATATTACAGAAAGCTGAACTGGGAGAAGAATTACTGATTTATCTCGCAACAACTCCATATGCGTTAAGTGATGTGTTATTGCGAGTAGACGCAGGGGTAGAAAAA
This sequence comes from Papaver bracteatum, assembly GCA_023529315.1. Taxonomy (NCBI): domain Eukaryota; kingdom Viridiplantae; phylum Streptophyta; class Magnoliopsida; order Ranunculales; family Papaveraceae; genus Papaver; species Papaver bracteatum. The sequence goes on from JAJJWX010005012.1 coordinate 1,767,078, forward strand.
CTAATTTATTATATCAGCAAAACATTTAATTCAACAGAGAGAAATTATTCAAAGATTGAGAAACTAATTCTAGCATTGGTGCATGCAACCTTTAAGCTTCGAATTTACTTCCAAGTGCATAAGATCAAAGTGTTAACGAGAGTGCCAATTGAATCGGTGATGAAGAATTCAAAAAGATCAGGAAGAGTCGAGAGATGGAATGCGCAAGTAGGGCACTTTGATATTCAATATGAAATTCTATCCTCGCCAAAATCACAAGTTATCGCAGATTTCTTAGCTGAATTTCCTTTAGAAGATGACGAAGCTGTAGAAGAGATGATGGATATAGAAGAAGAACATGGAGACCCAAAAGAGCTATTAACAGAACCTGACAGATGGGAAATACTAGTGGATGAATCGTCAAATGGAGAAGGAAATGGGATTGGAGTTGTTTTCATTTCACCAGAAGGAGAAAAAAACATCTTTCTCATTTAGATTGGAGTTTGCATCCACTAATAATGAGACAGAATATGAAGCTGTAATCCACGCATTGAAGTTTGCGATAGAAATGAAGTTGGAAAATGCTAGAATCACCAGCGATTCACAAATGGTTATTCGCCAGATAAAGGGAGAGTATACCACAAATGAACCATCTTTGAAGAAGTACAAAAAACTTGTTGAAGAATTGTCTGCGAGAATTCCAAAAATAAAATGGAGACACATATCAAGGAAACATAATAGGCTTGCAGATGCTTTTGCTTTCATATCAAGTATGAAGACAAACCCACTTGCGAGATGCATAAAAATTCAAACACTTTTACAACCGGCGATAAACAAAGAAGAAGAAGAGGTAGATGTAATAATGGTAGAATCTGGCGAGGAAGAAATAGGGAATAATGCTACAGATTGGCGAGCAGATCTTCATGCTTATTTGGCGAGAGGATAAATCCCCAGAAATCGATTAGAAGCACATAAATTAAAAAGTAGAGCAACCAAATATGAACTAAGAGATGGGGTATTATATCACAGATCATTTAATGGACCATCGCTAAGATGTTTGACGAGAGAAGAAGGACAAAAGGTGTTAAAAATGTTGCATAGTGGTGATGCTGGTAATCACAGCGGGGGGTAGATCTTTGGCATATAAAACAAAGATGCAGGGTTATTATTGGCCATATATGCATGAGGATGCAAAGCAACTTTCAAGGCGTTGTGAAGATTGTCAGCGATTTTGGAAGAAGATACATGCACCAGGAGCACCATTATCATCTTCATCAAATGTATGGCCTTTTGGAAAATGGGGATTGGGACCATTTGTGCCTGGTTTTGGACAAAGAAGATATTTAATCGTTGCTACAGATTATTTCACAAAATGGGGAGAAGTTAAGGCATTACAGCACATCCGCGATAAGGACATTTTTACGTTCATATTTGAAAATATAATTTGCAGATTTGGAATCCCAGCACAGTTGATGTCTGATAATGGAAAGCAATTTGAAGGGAAGAATATCGAATTGGTTCTTAATGCATTTAAGATAAAATTTGGAAAGTCAACTCCTTTATATCCACAAGCAAATGGTCAAGTTGAGGCAACTAATAAGACAATCGCAGACATCTTGAAAAAGAAGTTAGAAGGTTATCACAAATCATGGTGTGAGCAAGTGCATAATGCATTATAGGCATATAATACAACTAGACGAGAGACAATTGGAATGTCACCTTTCTGTTTAACATATGGAGTTGAAGATGTCCTACCAACAGAGGTTGCTATCCCAACAACAAAAAGAGAGGCATGGGAGAAAAATCTAAGTGCTGGCATGATTTTATATGAGTTAGATGAACTAGAAGAAAAGAGAGAAAAAACTCTACAACATATGGAAAATTACCAGCGAAGATTAGCTCGCGAGTACAACAAACGAGTCAAGAAACGTCAATTCCATCCTGCCGATCTAGTTTTGCGAGAAACACCAAAATATCAGCAAGAAAGTGGTGGAAAATTAGCGAGAAAATGGGATGGACCATACATCATTAAAGAGATAATTGGAAATGGAGCATACAAATTAATGGATCCAGAGGGAAGAGATGTTGGGCAAAAACTTGATAGACCATGGAATAGATTGTTTCTGAAAAGGTATTATCAGTAGCAGTTTTTGCGAGGTAAGAAATACAAATGTAAGATGAAACAATTAAAAAATTCTTCATTCAATATAAAAATTGATGCGAGCATCATCGCAACAATAGCGAATAAAATTTCGCAGAGATTAAAAGAATGGGACGAACCTTTATGGCGTGCACCCTATTTCGCGAATAAAATTTCGTAAGAGGCAAATGTAAGACCTAATAGCGCGTCATATGAGGGGGTATCTCTTGACATGACTCAGCGATAAGGTTATACCGCTGCTGGAACCTGAGTTATGAAGACGATGGGGTTAAAGAAAACCTATCCGGGAGAGAGATCTTGGATTTCAAACTATATAAGGTTATACCCTGGTTGGACGACCGAGAATCTCTTCCAAGAAGTGCAGAGTATGACCAAGGCGCCGAGGTACATGGTTGAGCCAAGGGTGCCCGGAGCGTACAAAACTCTCTTGCCATCCTTGGTAAGTCTTGGCTACAATGCACTTGGCCTGAAGAAAACCCCACTTAGGGTGCAGTCTTGTAACTATAAGCCATATAGGCATAAAGGACAAGAGGCTGCGAACACAACTGGTTGTTGGCAAATTCAGATGGGGGGTAGGTAGTCTTGTATGGCCGATGTGCCCTCCTTGAAGGGGCAACCAGGGGGAATATAAGGGCGGCACCCTCTATTAGGGAGCTGATAAGTGTCTTAATACGGCAATGTCATGGGGATATATGATCGAAAGAACATTTAGGCATGTCATATTGTCGCGTGACGTAAATAATGTAAAGGCAACAAGCCACGAGAGATATGTTTTGATGAGATCAATGGGTTTTTACATGAAAGTGTAAAAACGTTCTGCGATTTCATCGCAAGACGGCAATGTCATAAGGGTAAATTCTTGCGAGAGAATGTATGCTTATCATATTGTCGCAAACATTTTGAAAGAAACATGGATAAGACAAGATCAAAGGGTTTTTACATGCAAATGTTAAGAAATCCCCCGATTTTGTCGCAGACAAAAAAAGTTTGTCAAAATAAGACCTTTAACTAGGAAGGAGAAATAAGACCAAAAGAATAATCTTACCAATTAACTATTTTGCTTTAAGATGGCAGGAAACATTCATTCATCGTAGAATTATATACAAGGAGGCAAATTTTAAACATCGCGGATTCCCTCAGAATTTTTCAGAAAAAGTGCAACAGTATTCCTTATATCGCAGATGTATTCAACACAATTTCGCGAAAATGTAACAACATAATTTCTTAAAGAAGATAATGAATATTCACCATTTCAAGCAAGATAATGAAGGGAAAGAAGGGGAATAGAGAAGTAAGATTACATTATCTTACTTGAAAATATTCAAAGTAAGCTAAATCGAAAATTAAAATTCTAAAAGTCTCGAAGATTACATCACTCGCAAGAAAGAAGAAGTAAAATAAAGCAAAGATAAGATCCAAGTTTCAGCGATGGTTTCGCCAGATTTATTCTTCTTGCTCGTCGGATTTATAATTTCTGCCAGAGTTATTTTCTTCATCATCATCCTTCTCATCATGAGTATCTTCTTCTTTTGACTCTTCATCAACATTTACTTCACCACCCGCAACTGTTTCTTTGGGAGGACTTCTTTTATCTTCTCCTTCTTCACCATCTTCTTGAGTAATATTCTCTTCCTCGTTAGTAAACTCTAACTCTTCATCCATGGGAAGAGTAATTTCATCATCGTCAACCTCTAGAGTAGGGATAGAAACAGGAGAAAGAGAACGGGAAAGCAGAATATTATTCACGAGAACTTCAGCCCTAAGATGGACTTGGAGAAGAAGAGCTCTTTCACGATTCCTAATTTCTATATTCTTAAAGTATTCAAGATAATCAAGTTTTCTTTATGCTTTGTCGTGAGCACTAAGGCAATTAGAAGCAATAGATTTATTTTCTTTGCGAACTTTATCCAATGTAGCGGTCAGATCAGTGATGGTAGAATGAAGATTTCTTTCGGAATCTGCGAGCAACAAAATAAAAAATCAGTTAGACAAGAATCTCACAAGGAACATAATATAAGATTTTATGAGAAGATCAACAAGAGAGGAAGTCAACTGACTACCTTCTTTTTGTGAGGTTAAGTTTTGGATTAAAGCAAATAAACAGTTCTCCCACTGATTCATGGCATCATCGAATTTATCACCAACCATACCCTTCAGACGAGATTTCATGTTTTCTTCTTTGTTGCGAAGATATGAATTTTCCTTTACTAATGAAGAATGAGATTCCTTTAACCGAGAGTATTGGTCTTGAAGTTCGCTGGCTCTTAAACTAAGAGTTAATCTACCCTTGATAAGATTATCCTTTTTGGCGGCGGATGATTCAGTTAACTCCTTGAGCTCCTTCTTAAGAGAATGAAGAGATTGATCTTGACTATTACATGTACTTTGAAGATTAATTATTTGCTGCGAGGAAATCGTCATCAAGCTTGAAAATCTATGTTTTTCTTGGGACAGGGTTTTATTCTCATCTGATAAAGATTCCATCGCCAAATTAGCCTTAAAAAACAAATATGAGAGGCGATCAATCTCGCCACTCAAAAAATTCTGCCTTTGCAATAATTGATTGTTCTCATTAGTAAGATTATTTATGCGATCAATTGAATTAGTGTACAGATTGTCTAGTCTAGTATGTTGATCTATCCAAGAATCTCTTTCAACGCGAACTTCTTCAGCAATAGATTCAGATTTGAATCTTTCTATGAAACGAGCCCGATTTGAAACTAATATATGAATTAAGAATTTAAGAAGGAGGTCTAAGTACAGAAAGTATGTATATGAAATAGAAAAGCGAAAAGAGCAGAGGCAAGAAAAATATACCTTTCAGCTCGTCATTTTTTCTGAGAAGATTCTCGCAATCTAGAGAAGAGTTACATAGCATGTGATTCAAGGTATCACACTCAGCAGTTTTAGCTCGAAGAGTTTTCCTCAGAACTTCAATCTCATTCTCTAAAGCCGCTCGTGAATCATTACAATCAGAGCCAAGATACTTAAATAGAGTCTCGCAAGCTTCCTGTTGGAGAGGGTCAGTGGAAGACTTTCTAGCATTGTCTAAAATATTAGACTAGACTTTAAAAGCAACATCAACACCTGCGAAAGTTTTGCTTGATGAAGGAAAGGACTTAGAAGGTGAAATAGTAGTGAGAATAAGTTGGCGATCATTTGAGATGGTTGAGTTATCAGGAGGAGTATGTGGAAAAATAACAGTTGAAGGCCGTAAAGGACTATAAGGAACCTCAGTCGCAGCAGATTTAGAAGCTTGGTTTGTCAAAATGTCAGAAAGGGTAGAGGTATGAACAACGATATTCTCGCGGATAGGAGAAGAAAGATTTGGTTGCGATGGTGTGGGAGTAATCTTCACAGATGTTAACGAGGGAATAATGAGATTTTCCCCGAGTGTCTTAAAATGGCGAGACCTTTTGGGAGGTTTATCAGGATTCACGCCATTCTGCGAATAATAACCCAGATAAGAAACATAGGCAATAATATTGTTATTAAAAAACAAAGGGTGTTTCTTACTACCTTATCATTCGCAGAATTTCTCTTCTTCTTTTCTACTGGTTTCTTGCGAGGATTAGGGTTGTGAGTAGTAGATTGTGTGTTAGAAATATTTCCGCTAAAAAGAAGACATAACAAGGAAATAAGAAAGATTGGAGAATGAAAATAAAAACTGGCTTAAAAATCAAGAAACAAACCTTGAGGACTCCATTAGAACAGTAGCAGAAGAATATGAAGAAGAGGCAAAGTTGCAGACGAAAGATGAAAAAGATGAAGAAACAGAAAAGTAAAATTAATTTTGAAGGTTAGTTCAACCTTTTATAGGCAAAGGGGAGTGAACATATGAAGTAGGAACGTGTCAGTAAATGAAGGGATTCACAACACGTGTAATAAAGGCTGAATTAACGGGATCTTGTCGAGGAAAAAGTATAAAAGGGGAAGAAGTTGCGAAGAATAATAAAGAATATTATTTCTCATGATCTTATCTTCTTCGCAGAAAAGACATGAGAAGAGGCAAGATGTAGTACCAGAATATCGCTACAACACTATTCCTGCGATATTAACAACATTTCTACGAGCGTCACTGACAATTCTTCAACGACATTTCACAAGCGTTATAGAACAACTAAAAGAAACTGACGATGGAAGAAGTAAAGGAAGAATAAGACTGATCCTGCGATGGTCATCATGCTTGCGATAGAGAAATATTGTAATGATTGCGATAAGATCGCAGAATAGATCCGAAATAGGAGGAAAACTTAGCTGTCATCCATTATGTAAATCCCTATATAAAGGGCACGATAGATCCAGAAAAGGAGGATGCATTTTTGAGAGCCGAGAGAATTATGAGGAGAGAGAAACTCCAGAAAGAAAGTTGTACTTTTGAGTTTTAATATTTTTTGTAAATCTTCCTGAAAGTGAATTAATAAAAGTGTTGTTGTTCATTCACAATTATGACTTAGTTTTCATAGATTCTTGACAAGGGTGTAGTGTAGGAAATCCTGCAACTACATAAAAGACAATCAATACTAACATGAGAGCCTAATTGGGTTAGTAGTGCTAGTATGGGAGATTTTGCTCTGAAATCAACATCACCCTTTCAATGGTTTCTTGATAGTGGATGTAGCAGGCATATGACTGGAGATATCTCGTGGTTTTTCAACACAAGCGACTTTGATGGTGGTCTAGTAACATTCGGTGATGGGAGCTGCTGCTACATAAGCAAGAAGGGGACGATCAAGTTAACTGGTGTTCCTGAAATGCACGATATAGTATACATTAAAGGTATGACTGCTAATCTTCTTTATGTTAGTCAAATCTGTGACAAAGGCCATAAGGTTGTTTTCCATGCTAATGGATGCAGCATTGTAGACAAATATGGAAAAGTGATTTTGCAAGGATCACGTGGAAAAAATAATTGTTATCTATTGGATACTCAGTTTAATAATTATTGCAATTTGGCTAAGGTGAAATCTACACATCTTTGGCATGAGAGTTTTGGTCACATCAATTATCGTCTTCTAACTAAGATCATTAACAAAGAACTTGTTAGAGGTGTTCCCAAAATCAATGCTACGATTGAAGGTGTATGTGGTGCCTGTCAAAAGGGTAAACAAACGAAATTCCCACATAAACCATCTCGAGATATTCTCATTAAAGCCCCACTTGATTTAATTCATATGGATCTCTTCGTCCCAATTCAACAACCTACTGTGGCTGGAAAAAAGTATGCTTTGGTTATGGTATATGATTACACCAGATTCCCTTGGGAAGATTTTTTGGCTCACAAGAATGAAACCCTCGGTGAATTCAAGATTATTGTTAATAGAATCCATAATGAAGAGGGTCGCAAACTAAAGAAAATTATAAGATATCGTGGCACGGAATTGAAGGACACCAAAGTGTTTGAATACTATGATTCTCTGGGGATTATTCAACAATACTCTCTACCCATAACTCCACAAGAAAATGGAGTTGCAGAAAGAAATAATAGGAACATTCAGGAAATGGAAAGAGTAATGCTCCACAACAAAAAGTTACCATTGAAGTTTTTGGGAGAGGCGGTTTTTACAGCTTGCTACTTGATCAATCGTGTTTACTTATGGTCAAATACCTTAAACACTCCCTATGAGTTGTGGTACGATAAGAAACCCAACTTACATTATCTCAGAGTATTCGGCAGTAAGTGCACATTCTAAAGGACCGTGAACAGAAAGGGAAATTTGACTCGAAAATCGATGAAGGTATTTTTCTTGGCTATGCATCTGATATTCGTGGTTTCCGAGTTTTTAATCTCAGAACCTGTTAGATCACTGCTCAATTGAACTCGCAAGTGTTGCTATCTCAAGCTTGTTGTCAAGTTTAGTTGCCAAAACTATAAGTCTTGATTTCTAGTCTACTTATAACTAAGTCTCGGACTAGGATAATAAGTGTAGTTGAGATCTACACTCCACGATGTTTATCATGCAAAGACGAAGAAATACTTAAGGAACTAGTGGATCTTCATCGACAAAAAGGTATGTGGAGACTTGAACTTATCTATCACTCAAAAATATATCTATTATATCTCCTATCTTAAGAAAAAATTCGTATTGCTATATAGACTTCGAGTATACACATTTGCTATTTCGAGCCAAGTTTATCTCGTTTAACTATTTCTCGAAATATGTGTTGGTAAGCTTTCGCTTTGGCCAATTTTATCTTTACTCGTGACGAAAGTCATGTTGATTGTCTTAATCTCTTGAAAAACGCTTTCATGAAAAATAGTGTGTGAATAACCTCTATATAACTTCCTCTAAGAATGTTTCAATGATTGAAATAAGAGTTTAGAATATATAACCTTGAATTGATATAAACATTGTATGTGAATTCATATTTGTGTAATTCCAAAATCCTTGAACCAAAGTATGCTTACTTTACTGGTTTAGGATGTTCGGAGCTAAGTCTGCGTACCCGTACGCGTACTTCCGGAAATTCACTGTTAGAGCATAGCTCGGTTGAACCCATTTGGTTGTCATATTTTAGTGAATCAAAACTCATTTAAAGAGTCGCTTGATTATTTAATAGAGTCAACTTCGTATATGTTAGCTAGAAAGTTACTAGGATATGAAGAAGTAAAGAACTACAACGACGGCATCATCCTTCCACTTGAGGTTAGTAATATTGTGACTTGAACTGTTTCATTCCTAACGTATCTTTTAATTCATGCATATTGAAAACATAACTGCGAAGCTGTGTATGATTATACTCTAGTTAGACATAATATTAAGGAATTACAATACGAAGTATAACGTCTATTTTGTGAACTTCGTATATAAGACATCGACATAATCGTATGAATGCTATTATGATTATGTATGGGTATGGGTGAAGATTTTTCCTAGGAAAGAATGTTTTTACATTCGTTTAAAGGAAGTACAATTCATAAACTTGTGTTATGAATCGAAAGGGAAATCGCTTGGCTTATTGGTATTGTTATTCATTGCAAATCTTTGGATTACCAATATGTGTGTTTAGTATAACCGCTCATGACTTGTTTATATATCTTGGTAAAACTATTCACAAGGCTTGACTTTTGCATTGGTATGACTTTTATTAGTGAAACCGATCTTAAGTAATCACTTGAGATGGTATGATGGATATACTGTAATTGGTATTACCAACTCTAGACATTGGGTAACCGATCCTAGTAAGAGGTGCAACCGAGCACAAGTAGGAGAATTGATCCTTGTAAGAGGTGCATCAAAATTTTAGTGATTGGTAACTGATCCTATGACTTGTGCAGCCGAATACAAGTTAGATACCATATATATGTGGTAACCGATCCTAGTACCTAGTCAACCAATTTTTGGAAATCCATATAGAGGTAGAACCGAAACTTGTTTTGGTAGAACTGTGAAACCCATGATTGGTAATTTGATAGGATAATCAATCACATAGTTCTTGGAAGTCAGATAAACCAATTCTAAACTTGTTTGGAAGTGTGGAAAATCGGTTCGAAGATTGTAAATATGAAAAATGATTTACAAAGTAAAGATGTCGACATACTTTGAACATGTGAAGTAACTATTATATTTTATTGTTCAAAGATATTCCTTAATATCTAAAGAGAATCCGGATCGAAATAAATTGAGAATCTTTTAATTAAGGTTTTTAGTTTTATATGCTTTTAGTTTCTAGCAATTAAAATGCATATCTTTAGAAAATAAAAATTGGTAATGTTCATTTACTAATTGGAGATTTTCTACTGAGATTTAGGTCAATATTTGGACAGAGCATTTCTACGAGTTATGAAAACCGTTTTTGCCTTATTGCATATCTTTGAGAATATTCGGTTTTGGAAATTCCTTGGTGTCCAACCTTCCTTGGTCTATAAATATTGAAATTTTCATTTCGAGCAAACTAATCCTCGGAGCCAGCAAAACTACCTAGTTTTGTTGTTACTGGTGGAGCCGTCTATTCGGAGAGGAAAGTACCCTAATTAGGCGAAATCTCTTACGACCGCTCGTTTTAAAGACTTTTTTGGGATTGGGAAGCTCTATGAGTATCGTTGGTGGGAAACTAGATAATTGATGTTTATTATTAGTTTTCGATTGATTTGATTGACTAACGGTTGTTGAACTTTGATTGCACCTAGTTTGTTTATGCTTGAGAATCTTCTCTTCTGATATAAGATTCACTCAAACTAGATCGAAGTTTCAACGAGGATCTTTAGACTGTTTGTAGATCTAAAAACGTCTTGTGATAATCCATTTTTAACAGACTCCGTTCTATGTGTGATTGATCACAAGAGATTCAAGTTGATTGTGTGTAGGTGTTTATTGAAGATCTAAGAAGATTTGAAGACGAAAAAGATTTCTAATTTGGGTTCATAATATTTAGTGTGCACAAAAACTTGATCGGCTGGGGATCCAACTATAATCGGTTTATCTTTGTGATAATCTTGATTGATTAGTTGAGTAGATCGACATCAATACGTTTCTTTGTGATTTGAAGTATTGATTGCAAAGTCTTGACGATTACTTTGGTAGTTGTTATTGAATAAATCTAAGAACATGACAAAGGAGTTTATTGGACTAAACGGAAGAGCCTTTTTTCAAACTCATATCACGTTGTTTGAAAATAGTTGTTACCGAACTTATTTGTTGCTCCTTTACTGTTTGTAATACGAACCAAAGGAATTGTTCCAAGTGTGTGACTTATTGCAATTAGGAGGCGCAGGGATACAGACGAAACTAGGTGAACTATAGGTTTAGTTGCTTGGTCTCAACTATACGAAGTTGGTTTAGATTTTGTATAACGGCTTAATCCTGAGAGTATTCAATTCTGGACAAGGTCCGAGGGTTTTTGTACATTTGCGGTTTCCTCGTTAACAAAATCTTATGGTGTCTTTTACTTTTCTATTTCCGCAATTATAATTGTTTTTGTTATAATTAGAAGTAAAATACACAAACGTTAATTCCTATTTACTTGATAGTAATCCTATTGTGTTTGGTTAAGTCTTAACCATTTATCAAGTAAACATACTTCGGTATTGTAGTGTCTCGATCTTGTATCCATAGTCAATCACAAAAGTTATCTTTTTATCCTATTATATCAATCTCGTATCCATAGACGATCACACGAAGTGTGAATCGATTAGTTGTATTGTCTCAGCTCAGTCCATAGACAATCACTTTCGGAGAAAGGACATATAGGTGGAAAAGTTTTAGATTGAGGTATATTTGGGTACCCTCGTCTTTTTATTCATATCACGGGAATTTCTGCTGGAGTTTGTGAACTGACAACAAGCTTAATCCGGGCACTTAAGTATGTGTACCAGTATGCATACTTGAGTGGGTTATTTTCTAAAAATGGTTTATTCATAAACTAAGACATTTATAAAGTAAGGAATGCAATCTTTGCAAACCCTGGCTATACTGTTCATGAATCGATTCGAGTGAATCAAAATCGTTTTTTCTTCGATTGTGTCTTATATACTTCTATGAGATCTAAGCAATTGAACAAATCTCTAACTAGTTCTTTTGAGTCGTTTGAACTAGTTATGGTGAAGATAAATAAGGTTGATATGAAAGTGCTCATATAGCTAACCATTGGTTAACTATTGTTGAACCAACTAGGTGTACACGTTTAGGTACAATTACTCAAACCTAAATGAAGTTACATTTCATGTGTGTATAACAAGCTAAGTTCGATCTAACGGTTGAAAGATATTATCTTGAATCTAATCAGGTTTTTATCTAACTGTGAATATCGAATGCTTTGTTACCAAGGTAACTTAGATTGCAAACCCTGATTTCGAGACTATATAAAGGAGAAATCTAGCAACCGTGAAACCTAATCCCCACACCTCCTGTGTTATACTAGTTGTATAAGCTAGAGTCGATTATCATTTAACATTAGGTTTCTATCGAGACCCTATAGGTTAACGACTTAAAGATTTCATTGGGATTGTGAAGCCAGACCCAACTATTTTTTCTGTAGTTTCGTGATATGATTTTTTTGTTTCTATCGTATTGGAGTACAATCGTAAGATTGGATTGAGATTAATTTCTCTGATAGGCAAGATAGAAAAGTAGTCACAAACATCTTTGTCTCATCGTTTGTGATTCCAAAATATCTTGTTTCGCTAGTCGATTAAGATTATTGTGAGGTGATTGATATTTCTAGGTTGTTCTTCGGGAATATATATTCGATATATTAATTGGTTCATGTTTACCTTGATTTATCAAAATACGAAAAAAAAACTCGTAGGTATTTATGTGGGAGATAGATTTATCTATTCCTATAGACTTTTCTGTGTGATACAGATTTATTTATTAAAGTCTTCGACTTTTGGTTGTAGAAACTCTTAGTTGTGGGTGAGATCAGCTAAGGGAATCAAGTGCGTAGTATCCTGCTAGGATCAGAGACATAAGGAGCACAACTTTACCTTGGATCAGTGTGAGATTGATTGGGGTGCAATTACAGTCCAGACCGCAGTTAGTTTGTAGTAGTCTAGTATCTGTAGTGGCTTAATACAGTGTGTGTTCAATTTGGACTAGGTCCCGGGATTTTTCTGCATTTGCGTTTTCCTCGTTAACAAAACTTATGGTATCCGTGTTATTTCTTTTCTGCATTATGTTTTGTTATATAATTGAAACATCACAGGTTGTACATTGTATCAATCAATTGGTAAATCCAACCTTTGGTTGTTGATTGAAATTGATTAATCCTTGAACATTGGTCTTTGGTACGATTCAAGTTATTTATCTTATATTCAATCAGACTCGCAGATTTCTATTTGTTTGAGTTGGGATTGAATCGAGAAATTGAGATATAACTCTTTGATATACTTTTTGTTAAGATTGAGTTCGACTATCTAGTTGATTCTCTTAAAAGTATATTGGAGTTAGTCCATACAGATTTCTAAGAGATTGGGTGAGGTTGTTAGACCCCCGCTTTTTCAATTGGTATCATAGTAGGCAAACACTATAAACCTAATAAGTTTGTGTTTGAATTATCCCTAAAGTCTGTCTTTATGGGAAATTTCTTTGGGAAACTTGCTCTCGGCATCTGTAACGCACGCCAGAATTCCTTTAAGATTGTTCAGAGATTATTATGGTCTAGTCATTTGGATTCTCATGATAATCTCATTCCATCAAAGACCTTGGACAACTTAGATAATGAGAAACAATCTATATGGAAAATTAAAAGATCCTCAAAGAAAATAAGATGAGAAAACGTTCTTTATGCTCAAAGATATGGAATCTCACTAGATTAACTCTTAATCTTTTTGAGGAATACTATCATGATGGATCAATTGACAAAGATCTATTTAGATCATTTGAAAACGTTTTTAGATTCTTAGAAAATCTTAACTCAGTTATGGATAAGAATCTCTCTGATAAATGTTTGGTACATGTAAAATCATGCAATCATGATCTATGAACTAAACATGTTGTCAACTTATGTGAGTTCAATAAAACGGGCTCTCATGTTGTTGATACAGGTTTGAGATATCGGAAAATCTCCTTTCTAGTCATATGAAAAGGAAGTTAAAAAACTCGGTTAATCCTGATTATCATTACTATGATTATATCACTAGTACAACTCACAAATATCAACTAGAAATGGTGCATGAGAGTCTCTCTACACATCTTTCCACTTGGTAACTTGGTTGGCACTACCTCATTTGTATATATCTTGAGATGGGGAAAGAAATAGTTTGATTTGTTTGTACTTGGGTTAATAATGTTTTTATTTTGTCCTCCTCTGGATAATTGTAAAATAGCTTTCTGCTGCATCCTCTTTTCACGTGTTTGTGTGCTTTTGTGAGATGCTTAACCTTGGTGTTTGAAACACCTAAGAAATCCTACATTCTTTTTGTGGGTCGCGGTTCAAAAAAAAAAAACGGGTCCAAGCCTATTTGTGGGAATATAAAGAAGCGTACGCGTACCTTCTTCTTCCTCCCATCTTGTCCGCGTACGTGAACGCTCTAGGGTTCATGTAATTTCTCTATTAATCATCCTTGGAGATCAAAAAGTAAAAGGGGGTTTTCAATAATCATATCAAGTAAGTCATCTCTTCTACTAATCTTTAGATTTTTAAGATCTCGTGATGAATTTCAAGGTTTCAAAAGAGGGTTCCAAAAACTTGGGTTCTTCATCTTCTTCTATCATGAACTTACCAATATATCAAAATTCCATTAGAATTAGATTTTTCAATGATTCTTGTGGGAGGTTTTTGAAAGAATTTCTTCTAAATGGTTTACTCTAGAAAAGAAGTTGGATTTTACTAGTGGGCATAAAGAGGATTTGATTTTTTTTTGAAAATTCAATCTTGGAAATATCTTTGATGGTCTTGGTGAAGGTTTTGACACTCTTAATACAATCGTTTATGCAAACATCTATGATGTTAATTGTGATGACATAGAATTCAAGACCATGGTAAAAAGACAAAGGATTCTTGTTAATAGAGAGTTGATTTAAAAAATCACTAAAATTCCCCTTGGGAGTTTTTGCCTTCCAAGACCTAGTCATGAAAGACCATCGAATGAAACCATCTCTAATGGTCTTTGTGGTAAGAGTGTTGTTGGAATGAAGGGAAAATTCCTACCAATAATCTTAGCCTTCCTTTGATGTCCTTTGGTAAAATTGGTATATCTAATCTTTGTCCCTCCACGATTCAGAATTCTCGTTGGAGTCGTGAGTTTGCGGAGTTGGTCTATTTCCTTGAGTTGGGAACTCAAAATCTCGATATTTGTGGGTTTATCATTTATCAAATGTTGTTAATGACGTCTCCTAGCAAGAAGTTAGGTTACCCATGCTTGATTGAGAAAATTTGTCGCACCTTCTCTATTGCTCCGACTGGTAACTCCATTGGAACTCCCAAGCTTGTTCGTCCATGTACTTTCAAAAGTATGAAGGAGAATTCTTGCAAGAGACAAAGATGTGACACCCTTGATGGCTCATGTGATACTTTCTCCATGAATCTTCTTCATCAAATTCTTAAAGGGGTTAGTAAGATTAATGCCAAGGTAAGGTCTGTGCAAGAACAATTACTTGTGATTGCTACTAAGTTTCCAGAAATCAAGGATGACATGGATAAGATTCAATCCACTCTTATGGTCTCCGATAATGAAGATGATGATTAATTTCGGGCTTTATGAAGTTTTGGTTTTAGAGTCTGTTTTGATTTTTCTAGGAAAACTTCTTATGAGAATTTATTCTTGTGTTTTAAATTCTAAAGTTTGTGTGGAAGATGATTTTGCAGTATTAACCTTTATGGTTTCATATATTGCAAACTTGTTATGAGATATGTGTGTTTGCATCCGTGAACTATGATTGTCCCATACGTGGTCAAAAGTTAAGTCCTTCATATGTCGATATGCAAATATTGATAAAAGATTGAATTGATGGACTTTTGCCAAACAAAAGATAAGCATATTATGTCATTATGAAAATATTGATAAAAGATAGAATGATCTTTTGTTTACAAAGATTAAGTCTAATATATGTCATTGTGCAAATAGTGATGAAGAATAGAATGAATCTTTGTTTATTCCGCAGTATTGATCTTCCCTGATCCATATTTTTTTGTATATACAGTGCAGCTCCGTAAGTTTTCTTATGTGAGCATTTCCGATTAAATTAATCATGGGTTCTCTTGTGGTTAATTTAGTTGAGATTTTTGAATACAAATTCATATTTTTATGTGATTTGTTAATGTCCAAAGAAATCCTTCTTTTCTTATGAAAGTAAGGTCGCTCTTGTTGTTCTTTCGGGAATGACATTTTATGGGGTAGAGTTCTTAATTGAACTTGTGCTTAATTGCCAAATATTTGTGGGGAGTGCGGCTGTGGAATATTTTAGGGGTTATCTTGTATCTTTATAAACTCCTTGATGAATGAATTTAGCTTCGGCTATATGATTGCATCTAAAAAGTTATATGTACTTTCTTTTGGTCATGAAGTGTCTTTATGGAAATTTTATTAGGATCCCACTAGTTTTCGTACCTTTGCCAATTTTATTGACAAAAGGGGGGAGAATTAATTTGTAGTTCACACTACAAATACATATGGTTTTCGGATCATTATGTAAGGGGGGGGGGTGGTTTTCATGTGAGATGAAGTATTGACTAAGGGGGAGTGATACATATCACCATAGTATTGTTGTCGAAGTTGTGATACAATTGAACTTTGATGTTGTGTAATAATACTATGACATTGTGTAACAATGATTGAGATATTTTGTTTTCTCATTGTTATGGCTACGGATCTTCAAAAACGGTGATGCTGATTTGAATATTTTTGGAATCATTGGAGTACTTGGAAGTGGCGAATATTTCGAGTAATGTCGAAGAACCAAGGAGATCATGCATGTGGATGAGAATCTGCAAAGTTTATTTATTTTGTATTCCATATGTATTGATAGTTTTTTCACAAAAATTTACAAAGGGGGAGATTGTTATACCACTGCTCGGTCGAACTCGGAAGCGTTGCTATCTCAAGATTGTTGTCAAGTTTAGTTGCCAAAACTATAAGTCTTGATTTCTAGTGTACTTATAGCTAAGTCTCGGACTAGGATAATAAGTGTAGTTGAGCTCTAGATTTCACGGCGTTCATCATGCAAAGACGAAGAACTACTCAAGGAACTAGTGGATCTTCATCGACAAAAAGGTATGTGGAGTCTTGATTGATCTATGCTCTAGTGATTCTGTTAATTTCTTTATCTCTTGAACTTTTTATGTTGACATCAATGGTTGTAATAACTTTTATGGTATTTTAGCCTTGAATGATTCTATCTTTCAATTAAAATTGCCAAATACGAAAAACATAAGAAGTTCAGATGACCTTGGTCAAAAGTTAAGTCTTTCATATGTCAGTATGCAAGTATTAATAAAAAATTGAATAAACTTTTTACAAACAAAAGTTAACCCTATTATGTCATTATGAAAATATTGGTGGAACATAGAATGAACTTTTGTGTACAAAGATTATGTCTATTACGTCATTATGCAAATAGTGATGAAGAACATGAATCTTTGTTTATTCCGCAGTATTGATCTTCCCTGATACATATTTTTGTAAAATACTGTGCGTCTCCGTAATTTTTCTTATGTGAGCATTTCCGGTTAAATTAATCATGGGTTCTCTTGTGGTTAATTTATTTGAGATTTTTGGATACAAATTCATACTGTTACGTGAGTTGTTAATGTCCAAACTAATATTTCTTTTTTTGTGAAAGTAAGGTCGCTCTTGTTGTTCTTTCGGGAATGACATTTTATGGGGGAGAGTTCTTTTTAAACCTGTGCTTAACTGCCAAATCTTTGTGGGGAGTGTGGTTGTGGAATATTGTAGGGGTTATCTTGTATCTTCATAAACTCCTTGAAGAATTCATTTAGTTTCGGATATATGATTGCATCTAAACAAGTTGATATGTGCTTCTCTTTTGGTCATGAAGTATCTCTATGAAAATTTCATGAGGATCCCACTAGTTTTCGTACCTTTGCCAATTTATATTGACAAAAAAGGGGAGAATTAATGTATAGTTCACACTACAAATACATATGGTTTACGGATCATTATGTGTGTGTGTGTGTGGGGGGGGGTCATGTTGAGATGAAGTATTGACTAAGGGGGAGTGATACATATTACCATAGTATTGGACTTTGATGTTGCATACTGATACAATGACATTGTATAACAATGATGGAGAGTAACTGTTTTCTTATTGTTATAGATACGGATCTTCAACAACAATGATGCGGAATTGAACACATTTGGAATCATTGGAGTACTTGGAAGTGACGAAGATTTCGAGTAATGTTGAAGAACCAAGGAGATCAAGCATTTGGATGAGAAGCTACAAAGTTTATTTATTTTTTAATCCATATGTATTGATAGTTTTGTCACTACAATTGACAAAGGGGAGATTTTTAGAGCACTGCTCGTTCGAACTCATAAGTGCTGCTATCTCAGGCTTGTTTGTCAATGTTAGTGATCAAAAATTTAAGTCTTGATTTCTAGTCTACTTATAGTGATGTCTCGAACTAGGCTAGATTGTGTAGTTGAGCATTAGACTTCACGGCATTCACCAATTAAAGACGAATAACTACTAAGGCGAGTTTGTGGAACTTCATCAACAAAAGGTATGTGCAGACTAAAACTCATCTATCACTTGGAATGTCTATTTATACTCTATTTGCCTATATTGAGATTTCGAGATGAGTTTAATTCGCTTACATATTTCTCGGAATATGTGTTGGTAAGATTTCGCTTCAACCAAGTTCATCTTATATTCTTGACGAAAGTCAAAAGATTATCATGTAAAAATCACCGCGTAACATCTTACATGGTTTGTGTGATACAATCATTTGGTGTAGACTTGGAATGTTTCGTTATAATTATTTCAATAACTTGAAAATCACTTTGATGCTAATAGTGTGTGAAAACGGCTATTGTAATCCTCTAAGAAAGTTTCAATGATTGAAATAAGAGTTTAGAATACTTAACCATCATTGGATTATAACATAGTGTGCATTTTTGCATGTATGTGATCCATGACCGGAACTAAAGTATGCATACCCGTATGCGTACTTGTAGTTGTGCAGTTCCATGTACCAAGTACACATACCGGTATACATACTTGCGTAAGGTATAGGTCCGGAAATTTATGCTGGGATTTGGAAGTGTACTAAGTATGCTTACCCGTTTGCGTACCGGAGAACCCAAACTCAGGCCGGCTACTTAAGTATGCGTACCCTGTTTGCATACTTGAGTGGTTAAAGTTCTAAAATCGGTTGGCTCATGAACTAATATATTTATATATTAAGGAATGAATTATTTGCAAACCGTGGATATAATGTTCATGAATTGATTCGAGTGAATCAAACCTATTTTGCTTCAATTGTGTTCTTGTATTCTTCTATGAGAATATAGCAATTGAATAACTCTTTAACTAGTTTCATTTGAGTCATTTGAACTAGTTATGGTTAAGATGAATAAGGTTGATAAGAGAGTGTTCATATAGCTAACCTCGGTTAACTACAATTGGGCCAACATGGTGTACACTTTTAGGTATGATTACTAAACCTAAATGAGGGTACATTTCATTTGTGTATAACAAGCTAAGTTAGATCTAACAATTGAAAGATATTAGCTTGAATCTAATCAGGTTTTCATCTAACGGTGAATATTGAATGCTTTGTTACCAAGGTAACTTAGATTGCAAACCCTGATTTGAAAAGTATATAAAGGAAAACTCTATCAACTGGGAAAACTAATCCCCACACCTCCTGTGTGATACTAGTTGTATAAGCTAGAGTCGATTTTCCTTTAACCTTAGGTTTTTCATGAAACCCTATAGGTTAACGACTTAAAGGATTCATTGGGATTGTGAAGCCAGACCCAGCTATTTTCTCTGTAGTTGCGTGATCTGATCTTGATGTTTATATCGTATTTGAGTACTATCTTCTTTAAGATTGGCTCGAGATTTAATCTCCGAAAGTCAAGATAAAAAGTAGTCACAGACATCTTCGTCTCATCGTTTGTAATTCCACAATATCTTGTTTCGCAACCATACGACTAAGATTATTGTGAGGTGATTAATATTTATAGGTTGTTCTTCGGGAATATAAGTCTGATATATCAATTGGTTCATGTTCACCTTGATTTATCAAAAGACGGATCAAAAATCGTAGGTATTTCTGTGGGAGACTATTGATGGTGCATTTTAGTTCAGGGCTAAAGTTGTAAAACCATTTTTTTTGTGTAAACACCCTGTAGAGGATGAGATTATTTTATAAGTTATGAATACTTCTTCACTTAATTAATTCACCTAGAATGGAGCATGTAGCAACAATCCCCCGAATATTCTGTGAATCTTAGCATTATTGATTAATGCACAGAAGGCCTTGTATTTCCTGTGATGTTCCTAGAAGAACTCTCATTGTTGGTGTGGCATGATGATTGATTGTTACTCGCAGCAGCGTAGCGTGAATATCCAAGTACCAACAGTGAGGCATGCACGAAATGCCCGTACAGGCTGTAATTCTCGGTGTGTTATACTAGCCCTATTGAGCATGTAACTCCCGGTGTGTTATACTAGCCCTATTGAGCATGTAACTCCCGGTGTGTTATACTAGCCCGATTGAGTATGTAACTCTCGGTGTGTTATACTAGCCCGATTGAGCGTCTAGACTTTCCGTAACAGTCTAGAAACGATCACGGTCATCCTACTTCGCATGTATGATTGGATGGTCGGGATCGAATCCAATACCCCCAAGCAGGTATTAGAACATTCACTGCCGACCCAATACGAGCCCCTCATGATCGGCCTCCCCAAAAGGGGTGGAATAGCTTTCCAAACCGTTCAAACCTAGCGGAATGAACAAAAAACCCTAAATTAGGGTTTGCGGCACATTACATGTGTTGCAAAACGATCTCAACCATCTATCTTCGCAGGCATAGATGGAGGGTGTATATGTAGATTCAAAGGGCCCAGAGCATGTCAACACGATCACTGTGGGCCCGCCTATACACATGACCAATCGTTCAGGACCAACCATGATTGGTTGTCCCAATTCGTGCGCGCCAACCAAGCTTGATGCACGGCTGGAAAAACCCAAATTGGGGCTTGCGGCATCATGTATGTGTCGCAAAGTCATCTCGTGTGTCCATCTTCTCAGGCTTGAATGGAAGGCAAAGATGAAACATTAGGAAAGGCCGAACATGCTAGCATGACCACCGCGGGCCCGGCTTCATGACCGACCAATGACGGCCTTGGTCAGGCGCCTCGGTTCGAACGCCCAAACTGGCATGGTCACGCTTCCTAAATCATAAATTGATCTCGACCACTCAACTTCGCCAGACAAATTGAGTGGCTTAGATCACGTTTCCATAGGACAGTCAAGTATATGCGTGAATACCATCCTACCACCTACACGATGTACCAAACGACCGAGACCGACCAAGCTTGGTCATCTCGAAACGCGTGCCTTGAAGGTGGCATACCGCGCCCCTTTAAGAATCCTTTGCGGCATAGGATTTCTGTCGCAAATAGATCTCAGCCACTCAACTTCACCGGTAAATTCTAGTGGCCCAGAGCCTGCTTGCATTAATCCTAAGCATGCTCACATTTCTGTTACAAGTCATAAGCAAGCCTACACCTTCACAATCTCAACACCTTCTTCGCTTCTGATCGCTTGTCAGACGAAACAAATATAATTTCACTTCCTCACTTAACTAATATGAATATAGTATTTGATAAGAAAGAGTTCGTATCCACAGAGAGGTGATTGTTGTTATGCAATTTTCAGATTCTTATGTAACCAAATAACCCAAGGTGTGTTTTTGTTTTTATCAAAGTAATAATACTAAACAAAGCAAAGTAAATAGTTGGAATAATCAATAAGGAGAAGATATTGGTTAAGGGATAGTATCATTCATAAACATGTATTTTTCATCTATGATTAGAATTGGTATTTAATCTCTCAATTATAAAAAGTCCTAGGATATCTTGATCGCAAGAGTATCCCGTTTATTTCCTGATTTTGTCACAAACAACATTAAAAGATACTATTGTGAAATCTTCTTAAAAAGAAACCTAAAGTGTAAAAGCACAATTAAATTTAACTCCCTAAGAGCAATAAGTTCTATGAAATAAGACTAATCGATGCAAACAAACGTGTAAAAGCACTAATTCGTTTTAACAAAGGTTATGATTCATATGCGATTAAAAAGATGTATCACTACAAGTATTAACCACAAGTTGCTACTAGAAATCAGGGACAAACAACTTTTACGTATTGAAAACCCTAATATAGATTTAGAGATGAAAACAAATCCAATTGATTCCGGACTCAACCAAACTAGCATTCAAATCATATGATAATAAAAACAATGAATCATAAATGATAAAATCGAGACAAAACTAATTCATAGAATCAAATAACATGCTTGAAGAAATCAACTTTTATCCCATAACCAATAATTGTATTCAGCTACTCATATTCATGGAGTTCATCATCATAATATTCAAAGGAAAGCTATGAAACATAAAAGAGAGCAAACCCTAGAAGTAGTTCTCTGCAAAAGCTCCAAGAATAGAATAAACGTTATATCTTTGTTGTAGAAACTCTCTTTTTATAGCTTTTTCTCCTTCCAAAATTAGGTCCAAGTCTTCAAAATCTTCAAGTCCACGTCCATCTACCAGTCCACCAAGCCCATGTGTGAAAAATATATCTTTGGAATTTTCGGGTCCAAAATAGGTCGCCGGAGTGCTGACGTCATCACCGGAATCCGGTCGCCGGTACCGGAATCCGGTTGCCAGAAAACTTTCTACGATCACTTGAACCATTGGAAACTGTCACCATGCAATTCTACACTTCCATTAGCTCATCTTTGCTTTCCTGCATTTCAAACATTTGCATAACCCATCTAAATCCAATTTTCTATTCTTGCGAAAACGTACCCAAAAGTGTGACCCGTATCTCATATGTCCGGCCATCAATTATTGCATCCGACTCTTACCCCCCTCGCGATTCACTGAAATATTGCGATTCATGCTTTAAGTTCTTAAATCCGGCTACCGGAACTATGCACACCGGCGCGCTATTTTCACTCACTTTTCGCACAATTTCTGCAGTTTTGATTTTATGCCAATGTCACTGCCATACTACCAGTCCTTTGTTCACAACCAATTCCATCCATATTCCCTTCTTAGCTTCCATGGCAGTAGCACATTCAATCCCAAGCTGTACACAAACTCAGCCAATGCTCCAGCAACAGCTCCTCATAGTTTACGCCATACTAGCTGCAATGCCAATATCCAGAACTGCAGCTCCACATTCCCATGCTCATTGCAACACCAGCTGCCACCACCATTCTGCAGCTCACTAATGCAACACACAGCCTGGCCATTTGCACACAAATTTTCCACTGCCATTCCTTCATAAGCCTTCATATCTCACTGACTCAGCTGCGACTCATTATGCAATTTCAGTTCTTAGCATACATTACCTTCTAACTGCGAAACCAAATCACCAATATCTTCCATTTCAAACTGCAGCTTCAACCCTGCAATCTCATTCAATATCCCCTCACACCTCAGCCATCAGAACTAAGCCAACTCCATGCCCATTTGTATCGTATCAAGCTTGCCAATACAGTCACCAAAGCTCATGGAAAACCCCACATGAACAATGGCAGCAACAACCCTTGCCTGCTTTACCTTCAATGCTCAACTGCCACCAAAGACTACACCTGCAACTCACTTACCCTGCCATTTCGGAAACAATTCATGATCTTTAACTTCTCCCTGGTAAACCACCAGAACCACCTCATAAGCCCATTAGCTTAGCCAACAACAGAACCAGCACCAACTGAACCTTAGTTCCATCACAAGCTGCCAATCATCAACTTCATTTCTCCACCAGGGCCAATTCCTGTGAGTAGCTGCTTGCAATAACTGAGAGCACCAGCTCCAACCCTTGTAACCAGCCCGGTACAATTCAAACATTCCAATGCTCCAGTTCAATGCATCATCTTCTCAAACCCCTTCAAAATCTCTTGTAAGCATCCAAGGCCATTTCAGCTACAATTCTGAGCTCCTATGGCTTATTTTGACCAGCACAACCACCAAATCCACCTGCCATCTCAATCTATCAATGGCACAGAACCCATTTGATTACCACCTCAAACCATTTTCCCAGACTCCATTGCAGTGAGAACCCCATTTCAAATTCTTCTCTGTGACTTCAATTTCACCAAATTCTAATATTCATCTAACTTTGACCCAAAACAACAATCCTTAATCAATCCACTGAAACCCATAAACTCATCCATACAATCCCCAGATTTCAAATTCCATCTCTGAGATCAACAACAAATATCATCTCAAACCCTAAATCACTCTCAACAGCTCCACCACCCCATAATTTCTCAACCCTAAGTCTTCAATTAGAATCCCATAAATCCATAATCTCGGCTCTTCTTCTCTTGGTTTTTCTAAGATGCAAATCAAACCCATTACATATCATATTCAGCAACCAAACTTCGATTTCTCGGCTTCTTCGCAATCACAAATTCAACCAGAGACCAGTTTAATCATGGCAGCAACTAGCTGTTCTTCCTTATCGTTCTCGATTTCTAATCATTCCAGCAGAAATAGCAGACACTATTTTGATTTTGTTTCAGGTTAAAGAAGTGGTGAATAAGAGAAAACATCTCTTGATTTCAGGGCTTTAGTAATGGAATAGCTATTTGCACCCATTGTGCTTGGATACGACCACCCAATGGCAGCCCCTTAACATCAGCTGGGCTTGTCTCTAGTGTTTCTGTAGAACTGGTTTCCCCTTAACCTTGACTTGGCTCCGGATAATGTTCTCCCCTCAAATGACAGATTCGCCCTTTTTGCTCAAAATACACGGATTCTTCTTCTTTTGCTCCATATGACTCCAAAGTACCTAATACTCTCAAAAACAATCATAAGATACATAATTCACACGAAAAGTATCAAAGAAAGCATAAACTCTACATAGAAAACACGGTGTATTCTACACCTATCAAATTCCCCCACACTTAGACTTTGCTAGTCCTCGAGCAAATCAAACAAAAATAAAACAATTACATACAACTCCGTCTCGTCGAGGCTACGGTCACTTTAATCATAAATAACAAGCCTTTAAACCCCTAGGTGTCCCTAGTGGACGAGTTTTAGTCTCGTGAAGGTTTACAAAAGGTATTCCTACAAAACCTATATTTCAAACTCCGTCTATTTGTGACAAATCAATGAACGAATCCAAATTGACTACAGGAGGAGGTACCTTGCACAAATTCAATTCATATATTAGTAAAGCTTTAATTAGATAGTCGAACAAGCCACAATACTCGGAAACTAACAAACCACAATCACAATGAAAATATTAAGAAGATGGATATAGATATAGATGTTGGCGAATATTCACAAGTGATCGATGTTTCCCATATCTGTCTGAAGGTCACTGCCAAGATGAACCTATTCCTATTGGATTGAGCTACTTGG
Organism: Papaver bracteatum; assembly: GCA_023529315.1. Classification (NCBI taxonomy): domain Eukaryota; kingdom Viridiplantae; phylum Streptophyta; class Magnoliopsida; order Ranunculales; family Papaveraceae; genus Papaver; species Papaver bracteatum. The sequence goes on from JAJJWX010005012.1 coordinate 1,792,236, forward strand.
TATGAATTCTACATCAACTCACTAGCATATACAAGGGAACCAGGAGTGACTTTATTCAACCAATATAATACTTTCCTTTGTTTTTCTTTTCTTTTTCACTTTTTTTTTTATTGATTTTTTTAGACAACATGATTGGATCAAACTGGATCCAAGCGCATGATTCTTGTCAGCAAGTACATGATAGTTTCCTTGGATCCTGCATTCCACGCTTGTTTAGGCGATGGAGACAGGGACTACGTTTCACACATACTTCTATTCCCAAGTGTCATTTTATTCCGTTTTGGTCTAATTGGTCGGTCTCTTTTTTTTTTTCATATATTTTTTCATTTTTTTTTCTTTTTCTAGTAACTCAATCACTCTATTTCATCCTAGCAGCAATAACACGTCGATGTTTAGTGACCCACCAAAACACTTAGAGAACAATAGATAAATATGGAAAAATAAAAATAGAATGCGATATGGTGATATTCCGAGATATGGTAACAACTATCATGGTATTTATGATTATGAGATATGTTCGTCCCGTTTAGTTAATTGGTTCCTCAACTCCTGCATTCAAAATGGTTCCATCCACTAATGGTGTCATCCTAAAGGAACAAGTTTCTAGATTTCGGAGTTCAAAAAGCACAAATTTTTTCTTGGTTTTTCTATTTTTCTGATTTTTTTTTAAAAGGCATAAAACACACTAAAACAAAGTATACAAACATATAAATGCTCCCCCACACTTAAACTTTACATTTTCCTCAATGTAAAATTGAATCGTCTAAAGAAAGTTCAAGGTGGGAAATTCCGCAAATGATATGCAAAAACAAAGAAAATAAAGATAAAAGCAAATGCATAAAATAAAAAGATAAGGGTAAAGATACAAAACCGGTGGGTTGCCTCCCACTTAGCGCTTGGTTTAAAGTCGTCAGCCCGACATACTCCTTGTTCACTAAGACTCCTCCAGCGAGAATGCCTCCCCAAAGTTCACACCTTCCACAACTTCGGAAGTAAAGTTCTCATAATATGGTTTCAACCGGTGTCCATTCATTTTAAACTCCTTTCCTGTAGCTATGCTACGAATTTCTACTGCACCATGAGAAAACACATTAGTAACAATAAAAGGTCCGATCCAACGTGACCTTAGTTTACCCGGAAATAATTTCAAGCGAGAATTAAACAAAATCACTTTCTGCCCAACACAAAATTGTTTTCTAGAAATCATAGAATCATGAAATGCCTTAGTTTTCTCCTTGTAAATGCGCGAGCATTCAAATGCATCATTGCATAACTCTTCTAGCTCTTGGAGTTGTAACTTCCTTTGCTTTCCAGCCCCATCCATCTCCATATTGCATTGCTTAATAGCCCAAAACGCCTTATGTTCAATCTCAACGGGGAAGTGACAAGGTTTACCATACACAAGCCTAAAAGGAGACATCCCAATAGGTGTTTTGTATGCGGTTCTATAAGCCCACAAAGCATCATTAAGTCGCATGCTCCAATCTTTCCTTGTTGGATTCACCATCTTCTCTAGTATGGATTTCACCTCTCGATTCGACACCTCGGCTTGTCCATTGGTTTGGGGATGATACGGTGTTGCAATTTTATGAGACACATTGTACTTCTTCAACAATCCTTGTAAGAACTTGTTTTTGAAGTGAGAACCCCCATTGCTAATTTTGGCTCTTGGAATTCCAAACCTTGCAAAAATGTTAGCTTGCACAAAATCTGAAACCACTTTAGAATCATTAGTTGGGGTGGCCTTAGCTTCCACCCATTTCAATACATAATCAACAGCAAGTAAGATATAAAAATTCCCATGGGAGTTGACAAAAGGACCCATAAAATCAATACCCCATACATCAAAAACTTCAATAAATTGAATAAAAGTTTGTGGCATTTGATTTCGAGCACCTAGATTGCCTGTCCTTTGGCACCTATCACAAGTTGTGAAAAATATATGTGCATCCTTAAACAAAGTTGGCCAATAAAAACCGCTTTCAAGTACCTTGTGAGCTGTTCTTTTACTCCCAAAATGTCCTCTGCAAGCATATGAGTGACAAAAAGACAAGATAGAGTTAAATTCAGAGTCGGGAACGCACCTTCGTATGACTTGGTCACTGCCATGCTTCCATAGGTATGGATCATCCCATATATATTGGTTTCCTAACCTCTTAAGTTTGTCCCTCTCAGCACGAGACAAGTTCTTTGGGATTTGTTTAGTTACCAAGTAGTTAAAAATATCCGCATACCATGGTTCCGCAAATGCAATTGAGAATAGTTGCTCATCCGGGAAACTTTCACGCAACGGGATCGCTTCCTTGTCCATAGCGAGACGGCTCAAATGATCCGCAACGGTGTTCTCAATTCCTTTCTTGTCTTTGATTTCAATATCAAACTCTTGCAAGAGTAAAATCCATCGTATGAGCCTCGGTTTCGCCTCTTTCTTTGTAAGCAAGTACCTAAGTGTTGCATGATCTGAAAAGACAACAACTTTTGCACCAATTAGATAAGAGCGGAACTTTTCCAAAGAAAAAACAATAGCTAATAACTCTTTTTCAGTGGTATTGTAGTTTTGTTGGGCCTCATTTAACGTTCTAGAAGCATAATAAATAGCATGAGGTATCTTCCCCACACGCTGCCCAAGTACCGCACCAACCGCATAATAACTTGCATCACACATGATCTCAAAAGGCTTGCTCCAATCCGGTGGTTTAATGATAGGGGCTGAAATCAAAAGTTCTTTCAAACGATTGAATGCCGCCACACACTTTTCGTCAAAGTTAAAAACCACATCTTTTTGCAATAAGGTACAAAGTGGTGATGCTATCTTGGAAAAATCCTTGATGAATCTTCGGTAAAAACCTGCATGACCAAGAAAAGAGCATATCTCCCTCACCATAGTGGGAGGGGTTAGAGCACGAATAAGGTCTATCTTAGATTTATCAACTTCCAAGCCTTTAGAAGATACTATATGGCCTAAAACTATGGCATGAGTTACCATGAAATGGCACTTCTCCCGATTAAGCACAAGATTTGTTTCAACACATCGTTCAAGGATTAGTGACAAATTGTTCAAACAAAGGTCAAATGAATCACCAAATACACTAAAGTCGTCCATGAACACTTCGATTATGTTTTCAACATATTCCGAAAATATACTTACCATACACCTTTGAAAAGTAGATGGAGCATTGCACAAGCCAAAAGGCATCCTTCGATAAGAAAAAGTACCGAAAGGACAAGTGAAAGTGGTTTTCTATTGATCCTCCGGTGCTATCACAATCTGATTATAACCTGAATAGCCATCAAGAAAGCAATAATAAGAGTGTCCAGCTAAACTTTCAAGCATTTGATCAATAAAAGGTAATGGAAAGTGATCTTTTCTAGTAGTGGCATTCAATTTCCTATAATCAATACAAACCCTCCAACCGGTTTGCACACGAGTTGGGACAAGTTCATTCTCATCATTCTCCACCACGGTCACACCTGATTTCTTTGGTACAACTTGTACCGGGCTCACCCACTTACTATCGGATATGGGGTAGATAACACCTACTTCCAAAATCTTGAGTATTTCCTTTTTCACAACTTCCATCATAGGGGGGTTCAAACTACGTTGCGCTTCCCGTGTAAGATTTGCATCATCCTCCAAACGTATTTTGTGCATACAAACGGCATGGCTTATACCCTTGATATCGGCAATTGTCCATCATATGGCCGTCTTGTGCTTCCTTAGCACCTTTAGAAGTTTTTGCTCCTGTAATTCACTAAGCTCGTTAGAAACAATCACAGGTAACTCTTCATTGTCACCCAAGTACAAGTACTTTAAGTGACTAGGAAGAGGTTTCAATTCTAACTTTGGAGATTTAACAATAGAGGGTAAAAGTTTCTCATCACTGCATGGTAAAGAAATAAAAGAGATATTATGAGTTTCCGGGCATCCTTGTAGTGAGTTGAGATCACCAAGGGCTTCTTTAACCTCAATACCACACTCTACACCATTATCAATGGATGTAGTTAAAACGGTTTCCAAAGCATCTTCACCATTCAATTCAAACATTTGTTGTGCCAACGTATCCATAACATCAACGGAAAAGCAAGAGTGGACATCACTAGGATATCTCATCGTCTCGAAAATGTTGAAACGTATTACTTCTCCATCAAACTTCATAGTTAGCGTTACCTTATCCACATTAATAATGGTCTTCGCCGTTTTCATGAAGGGACGCCCAAGTAACTGTAGGAGCGGAATATCACAGCAAATAATAACTTACGAAATTGTGGAGAGAAAATACATTTTGCGAGCAAAGAATATTTTGCGAGCAAGAAGGACATTTTGCGAGTAAGAAGGACATTTTGCGAGCAAAGGAAGCCACGAAGGTTCGCAAGATAATCTTCAAATCCGAAATGGCGGGACAACACAACTGTCATCTATTGTAAAATCATATAAATAGCCATTTAGGCATGAGAGGAAGGGGAGACACATTTTGAGAGAGGGGATAATTTTAGGAGGAGAGAGAAATTTTTAGAGATAGATGTATTTTCTTTATCATCTTCTTCCCCAAAATTCTAGAGCTCCAAATATCCATTAATGGAGTCTCAATTGTAAAATCATGTAATTACATACAATCACTAGTGAAGAATCGTGGATGTAGATCACATTGATCGAACCACGTAAAAATCTTTGTGTCTCCTTTTAGAATTTTAGTACTTTAATTCTTAGTTTCATATCAAATTAATTAGATTTAGGAATCATTTTAATGGATTCTTATGAGGGTGTAGTTGTGAGATAATCCGCAACTACATAATTGGAGCTAGAAACAGGGACCTAACCTTGTTGGTTCAAGAAAGTTAGAAAAATTGGTTACTATTGATGATGAATTGTACCGGATCTATGAGTTTTGAAGACAGGAATGGAAGTTCTTTTATTTGCATCTTCAAACAACAAACGCATTTTAGTAGTTCAGGAAGAGAGATGTGGATATGGAGAAATCGTTAATAAAAATGAAATTTACACATGCTACGTCAACAATCACTTCCAAAAAGGACAAATTTCTTCTCACTTTTCTTATTCTTTCTTTCATTTTTCAAAATTTGGGAATTTCAAAACACAAATTGAAAAATAAATTTTTTGCGATCTAAACTTTGCTTTTTGTAGAAATTTGATTTATTGTGGAAATCTTGAATTTAAAAATGTTTTGCTATGAATTTGTAGTAACGAAACTTCGTTTTACAAATTTGTTTAATGAATTTCTAAAAAGGTCAAACTTCGAGATTTTCTGTTGATTAGAAATTTACATTTCGCAAAAACAAAATTAAAAAGATTTTATTGAAAGTTTTCATTCTTCGTAGGGATAAATTATTCATCTTAATACCATACATCTTACTAACCAAATTCATTGATCGTTTTCATTCTGTGAAGTTCACTTTTGCGATTGTTAGAGTCCTTTTTCCTAGGATGGGAGAAATAACATTTATGACTAAAAAATTTTGTGAGATTGACAGTGAATTGTTTCTTACGATATTAAGCCAATTTGCGAGAGAGTATACAGGAAGGAGATGAAGGGAAAATAGAAAAATGAAACCAATCAAAGAACGCAAAGGAGAAATTACATTTCTATGAAAGCACCCCTACTCACGAAGCATATAAAGCTCAATTCTCCAAAGCCCACATTCATATCTATTACCTTACAGCAGCAAGTCAATGGCACCTTAAAGAACCTGCGAGTATAACCAATATGGATAAAACACATGAGAAGAGAAATGAAGTCCTGGATAAAAGAAGAGAAGTTAATAAAGAAACAAAATTGTGAAGAATGATGCAACAGTATAGATTTGCGAAGCAACAATATTAGACTTGCGAACAATAGGGTGATTGACAAATTAAGAGAACATAACAAATGGGAGAATGAAGGAGATAACAATCTCATACAAAGAAATTCTGCGAACAAAAGAGAAATAATGAGAAGTTTAACGAAGGAAGCAATGATCTTGAGTCAGAGGGACAACCTGAGACAGCGCCTTTATACAACTTAGTTCGACTCAATATTCATTTTGCGAATATTAATTTGCGAATCTTCGTAAGCCTATTTTGTATGAGAAGTTAATGAATCTGGGAGATTTTAAACAAAATGAGATTGAAAATTAATTAAACAGCAGCAGCTAGTGGCGAAATCAGGTATTCAGGAAGAGGACAAGATGGTGCAATAATTTCGCACAAGAGCATTCAAAACCAACCCAGCAATTGATTGAAGGCGTTTTAAATTCTTCATACATGAAAAGATAAGACTGAAGGGAAAATATGAAGTGCACTCAAAACGTAAAGTAAAGACTTGCTTCATGCGAATACAAAGAACGGAATTCTGGTAAATAGAGAATAAAACTATGCGAACAAGATAGCTCATGAAGAAGCTTCATGCAACATCGCAGGAGGTGAAGAAATAAATAGTTGGGAATTCAAAGGAGAAAACAACAACTCAAGAGATGCTAAAGCAATACGTGTTAGGCGAATTTAGTTCCACCACCTCATCAGAACAGTAGAAGCAAAAAATGCTAGCAATGCGAAGAACAGTAGCAGCAAGAAGAGAAGTTTAACTCGTACAGTCATCCAATAAGCAACAAAAAGAGAGCTAGCAAACTCACATACAAAATAAAGTTCCATCACCTAATAACAACAACCTGCCAGTAGAACAGGTGTAAGGAATTTCCGAGTAGAAAGTTGCGGATTCAACAAGTAGTTAAAACTCCAAAAGACGAAGTAATTCAAAGACGAAAGAGTCATTTAGTAGCGGAGAAACTGACACAATCTATAAACTCATTACGTTAACAAACTTCTGTGAAGGTATACTAGATCAAAGTAATTGTATATAAAGAGTGAGGAAGGATATCGTTCGCCAGACCATCATTAGCGAGCAAAAGAACTTGCTGTCATGCGGAGAATAAATTTAGTCACTTACTTTAGCTAACATTCAGTGACAATGAAATCCACTTTGTATAAGATCAAAGACGTTAGCAACCAGTAAAGAAAAAGTACAAAACGTGAAGGGATGATGAAGGAAGAGTTTATGAACTTACTTTGCAAACAATCGCAGGATGAATAAATACGTTGCGAACAACCGCAATGTGAACAGCTCTACTTCGCAGCATGAATCATAATACTTCATTAGTTATTGTCACCAAGAATTATAATAGGAAAGAACCAAGATATCTCCAACGCTACAATCAAGTTTTACACTATAAGAAATTAAGTAAGTCTCACAGAACATACAGTCACATGGAAATTAATGAACTTCGCAGAAATGAAAAGATGATATTGCTCGCAAAATGAAAAGATGATATTGCTCGTAGACATTAGTCGCATTATTGTTATATCATCGCAAGTATAGTTCGTAAGCAAATTAGAAGGTATGCAAAGTAATGGGAAAATTCAGGAGTGCGGCAATCATCCATTGTTTTCGCAAATCATCATTAATAGACGTGATTAATAGTAAAAGGAAGAGATGAGAAGGCACATAGGCGAAGGAAGCCGATACAATCAAACATGAAGGAAAGGCGGAAAAACAAACTGGAGGGTTAGGACATTTCATGCGAAGATACAGTGATGGTTATATACAATAGAGGAGAGTACATGCGAGGTAACATCAAATAGAATAGCACCGGTTGCAGTAAGAAGAACGAGTATGCTCAGGAGATTTGTTTCGTCAGCAAACAAGATTACGCATGCAATAACGGAGAAGCATATATAGCACATGTTCACAATATCTTCAACAAAATCTAATTTCAATAAATCATCCAAGAATGGATTGAAGTCATTTCCAGCAAAAACTCTCAATAATGCAGACATTTGATTTTCGAAGAAGAAGAAGATCAGAGATAATTAATATCATTCAGTCACGCAAGAATAAACAAGGACGCACTAATGACAAAGGGTGTGGAGAGCCATCTTTAGTTCGCATGTTCGCAACATTATTATATGGATGAAGATCTGAGAATTTCAGCACGAGTGCCCTTCGCAAATATTTACCTTGCGAACCTTCGCAGCATGAATTTATATCGTAAATATTTACTTCGCAGATGTTAACTTCGTACAAATGTTTACTTCGCAGATGTTCGTCTACTTCGTGTAAATCATTACTTCGCGGATGTTCGTTTACTTCGTGCAAATTATTACTTCGCAAGATTTTTGATATTTCATAAGAAGAAAGTGGGAGATTATTTCACAAGAAATGGCAAGTCATATACTTTGCAAGAGACAACAACAAGCCGTAAAAAGGTAAGTACCATTTCCTTGAATACTTTATTTACTGAAGACAAAAGAATTTTGATTTTATTTACTAAAACGATATAATCGCAAAATTTCTACAATTTCTAAGATTTCAAAACATTTCAAAGATTTTTTAGATTGGTGAAAAGCGATACAATCGCAAGATTCTAAAATTACTTCATCGCAAAAATTAAAAGATCTCAAAAAATTTCAAAGACTTCAAAATTGCAAAAAATAGAGAAAATTCAATTCCTATATTTCTATAGAATAATTTTGATTTAAAGATGTGATATGGATACTTCTCATACTTCTTATACTAAACATTTCATGAAAACATTCAACATTTTATATACATGAAAAATTTACGATGAATTTTTAAAAGGCGAAAAAATACCGCCATTTACGAGAAACTTGCGAATAAAAGACCGCAATCTGTGATCAGCCTCCAAAAAAGAAAGAGAGCCGCAGAAAATTTTATACAGGCAAACCTTTGTGGCGTACAACCTAGTTCGCGAAGCTATATTTCGTAAGAGGCAAAGTCCTAAAGTACGTCATTTAAGGGGGTACCTATAACGTGGCTAAGGGTAACCGGAACACCACCAAGGGCCCTTAGTACATGGTAAATTTTTGGGGTACAACCCAATAATGGGGTACCTATCCGGGTTAGACACCTTGGATTCTCACCTAATCTAACGACATTACGCAATATAAAATGCGGTGTAAGAAGATTTAGGCTGGGCGACTAAGGCATACTGTCTTTCCCTAGAAGTGCAGAAAACGATCAAGGCGCCGAGGTACACGGTTGAGTCAAGAGTGCCGGGTGAGGTTGAACCACATCTGCCATTTTTGACAAGTCTTGGCAAATGATGCACTTGGCCCAAAGATACCCCATAGGGTGCTACCTCGTAACTATAAGCCCTATAGGCAAAAAGGATAAGAGGTTGCGATCAAAAGCTGGTTGTTGGCAGAACCGGATGGGAAGAGCTAACCTTGTATGGTCGATGTACGCTTCCTTGAAGGGGAAATCAGGGGGAAGATAAAGGGCAGCACCCTCCATTAGGGAGCTGATAAGTGCTATAAGACGCAAATGTCACGAGGATTCTTGTTTGCGAAAACATAAAGGCTTGTCATATTTGTGCAACAAATGAAGTTCTGCGAGCCTTCTAAAAAAAAAAAAAAAAAAAAAGAAAGAAAGAAAGAAAAGAATAAAGAACTCGCAGAACATAATAAAGTTAAGATGAGATCAATGGGTCGCTACATGAAAGTGTAGAGACGTCCTGCGATTTCATCGCAAGACGGCAATGTCATGGGGCTTCATGTTCGCAAGAATATTTAGGCCTGTCATATTGTCGCAACAATTCCTGAAGAGGATAAAATACTATACAAAGAAGTTAAGATGAGATCAATGGGTTTTTGCATGAAAGTGTAAAGATGTCCTGCGATTTCATCGCAAGACGATAATGTCACGAGGATGTATGTTCGCAAGAATGTTCAGACTTGTCATATTATCGCAAAAATTATCACAAAAGAGGTGGCAAAATAAGACCTTTACTTAGGAAGGCATGATAAGACCACAACAATTCATGAAATTAATTCCATCAAGATCATTGAATAATTTTGAAGAGAATATATATCAAGAAGACAATCCCATTGAAGAAACAAAGAAGACAATCCCATTGAAGAAACAAAGAAGATAATCCCATTGAAGAAACAAAGAAGACAATCCCATTGAAGAATTTTCACGAAGAAGAAGCGATTTCATTTGCGATCAAAGACGAATTTATAAGAAAATACACAAATAAACTTACGAAGATAATTATACGAATAGATACAATTCAAAGATATATCAATTTTACCGCAGAAAAATGAGCTAAGTAACACAAACATTAGCTATGCATTATAATAGATAAGTATTCACATCATACAAGCATCATATTTGCATCATACAAGCATCATTCAAGCATCATATTTGCATCATACAAGCATCATACTCGCATCATTCAAGCATTATATTTGTATCATAAATGCATTGCATAAACATTTCATGGCATAAGAATCGCATACGCATTTCATTACATAAGTATTATATTCGCACAAGTATTGTACAAAATTTTACAGGAAAATACCACGAAACTTCGCAGAAAAATTCATAATTCGCAGAACTATTCAAAGTTCGTAACACTATATTCGCAATAGTACATTCGCAACAGTATGATTCGCAACACTATATTCGCAATAGTATGATTCGCAACATTATATTCGCAACAGTATATTCGCAACAGTAAGTTCGCAGCACTATTCAGAAGTTCATAAATTCGCAGAAAAACCCAAAAATTCACAGAAAAATTCAGAAATTTGCAGAAAAATTCAGAAGTTAGCAGGGTTACCACTTGAGGCAAAGACAAGATAAGAATAGAGATGCAATTTAATTATTCAACATTTTCTTAAGGATTCTCCTTCATAGATAAAGAACAGAGGCAACTATGGATACCCAAGAAAATATTTGATGTTCTTTATCTTCTCAGCAAGAATCCTCACCAAAAGTGGAATAATAATTTCACATGAACAGAGGCAATATTTATCACTCTCATCAAGGATATTTTATACTTCATATATAATTCAAGGATTAAATACTTCTTATACTTCTTAAGGGTACTTCATACTTCTTATATATTCCGAGGATTAAGTACTACTTTTACTTCTTCAAGGATATTTTATATTTCTTATACTTCATACTTCTTCAAGATACTTCGCATACTTCATACTTCGCAAGATGATACTTTTAATTACTTCTTAAAGCTTCAGAACTTCGCAAAAGAATAGAGGCAAGTATATACTTTTTGAGTTTGATATTCTTTAGCTCGTTCCTTCATCAACAAAGATCAAAGACTACTCCAAAAACCACAGCAAGTGATTTTTTCTTAAAGATCACTCTTCAAGCAATATTCAAGAAAAAAGAGGCAAGATGTAGGAGCGGAATATCACAGCAAATAATAACTAACGAAATTGTGGAGAGAAAATACATTTTGCGAGCAAAGAATATTTTGCGAGCAAAGAATATTTTGCGAGCAAGAAGGACATTTTGCGAGCAAAGGAAGCCACGAAGGTTCGCAAGATAATCTTCAAATCCTAAATGGCGGGAAAACACAACTGTCATCTATTGTAAAATCATATAAATAGCCATTTAGGCATGAGAGGAAGGGGAGACACATTTTGAGAGAGGGGATAATTTTAGGAGGAGAGAGAAATTTTTAGAGAGAGATGTATTTTCTTTATCATCTTCTTCCCCAAAATTCTAGAGCTCCAAATATCCATTAATGGAGTCTCAATTGTAAAATCATGTAATTACATACAATCACTAGTGAAGAATCGTGGATGTAGATCACATTGATCGAACCACGTAAAAATCTTTGTGTCTCCTTTTAGAATTTTAGTACTTTAATTCTTAGTTTCATATCAAATTAATTAGATTTAGGAATCATTTTAATGGATTCTTATGAGGGTATAGTTGTGAGATAATCCGCAACTACAGTAACAATGGAAGAGACGAGTCCGGTGAACCTTCATCCATCTCTAAAACACAAAAATCAGCAGGAAATACTAGTTAATTAACCTGTACAAGAATATCCTCAACAATACCCATAGGGTAGCCATTATAACGATCGGCTAATTGCAACACAATTTCAGCCTTTTTTAGAGGACCTAAATCAAGTGACTTATACATAGATGCAGGCATAACATTAACGGATGCACCTAAGTCTAACATTGCTTTGTTAAATGTAGTGGTACCAATTGTGACGGGGATGTCAAAGCTGCCCGGGTCTTTGCATTTCAGTGGGAGTTTGTGTTGTAAGATTTCTGAAGCATTCTCCCCCACACTAAGCACTTCATTACCTTTGAGCCTTTGCTTATTGGTACATAAGTCCTTCAACACTTTTGCATACTTTGGAACTTGCTTTATAGCATCAATGAGTGGTATGTTCACATGAATCTTCTTAAGAACATCTAAAATCTCCTTTTCTAGCGCCTCCTTCTTAGAATTTGCAAATCTGCGAGGAAAAGGTAAAGGAGGAACATAAGTAGGAATAGGAGTTTTAGAGTTAGGAATAGGTACCTCAGAAGTTTGGGGAGAATCCTCATTCTTCTCCTCCAAAACATGTTCCTTTGGTATTTCCACCTTGCCCGAATCAGCAACTTCGGGTTGCACAAGTTGTGTACCACTTCTCAATGTAATCGCATTGACACCTTCTTTTGGGTTAATAGGTTGAGAAGGGAGTTTCCCACTATTTTGTGCCTTCAATTGGTTCAACTCAGTAGCCATAGAACCCATTTGTGTCTGCAATTCCCTGATCGCACTCTTGGTTTCTTGTTGACTATCTTTAAACATAGAAGAAATTCCTTGCATCATTGTTTGAAGCTTTGCATCGATATCGGAACCTTGATTTTGCATTGATTGTTGTGGTTGCTGAAATTGTTGACGCGGCTGGAATTGTTGTTGTTGAGGTTGAAATCCACCCGAATTGTTGAAAGTAGGTTGTTGAACCGCTCCTTGCTTGTTCGCATAGATAAAATTGGGGTGATCTCTCCATCCCGGATTGTAAGTATTGGAATAAGGATCATACCGTCTCGGCTGATTCGGAAAAACCGAATTAGCTTGCTCATTGACGTCTTCATACCCATGAGAATTTGGTATCACCGCGGCTGAAACTTGTTGTAGCATTGCTGTGATGTTTCCCATTTGTTGACGAAGTTCCTCCACCTCGCTCACTTCATTGACTCGCCGAAGAAGCACGTCTAAACCACGACTCAAGAATTTTTGAAAGTTTGCTGCCATGTTTTCAATCAACTCTCTAGCTTGTGCCACCGTCTTGCTCACTAGTGCACCACCACCCGCTGCGTCGATAAGATTCGTATCACTTGATTGGAGTCCTTCATATAAGTATTGGATGATCATGGCGTCACTAAATTGGTGATGAGGGCAGCTTGCCACCAACCTCTTGTATCGTTCCCAACAATCATATAACGATTCTCCGACATTTTGCTTCATTCCGCAAATCTCCTTGTGAATTTGAGTAGCCTTAGATGCAGGAAAATATCTCTCTAGAAAGATTTTCTTGAGCCCATTCCAAGTTGGAACACTCCCGGAAGGCAAGTAATATAACCAATCCTTAGCATTACCTTCCAATGAGAATCGAAAAACCTTTAACATAGCACCATCCGCCTCCATATTTGTTGGGAGCATAGCCATGACAATGGTGTGGAAATCCATAAGATGCTTGTTTGGATCTTCATTCACCAAGCCATGGAACTTTGGTAATTCTCTAAGAAGTCCCGGCTTGATTTCAAAAGTGGAGTCGGTTTGAATGCAACCCTGCTGTATATCCAGCTTGTGAGAATCTAAGTCTTTAAGTGAACGATTTGCAGGGTCACCCATTGCTTCTTCTCCTTCTCCTTCTTCTTCAAAAGGAATATCGTGTTCTACTTCCTCTCCTTCTTGCCGAAGAGCTTCGTGTTCTACTTCCAAGTCGTGTTCTTCCGTCGTGCCTTGCCTTGGTTGGAGTATTGTGCCTTTTCGAGTAGCTATCTCGCACCTTGGATAATTCCAATCTTTAGAAGCCAGAGATTAGGTACCTGAAAAACAATTCTCGCAAACAAGTGAGAAACAAGACGAGAAACGAAACATAAGTATGCAAGCAGAAAAATAAAAAGAAACTAAAAACTAGATAACAAGCCGAATGCCTCCCCGGCAACGGTGCCAAAATTTGATCGCTTGTCAGACGACACAAATATAATTTCACTTCCTCACTTAACTAATATGAATATAGTATTTGATAAGAAAGAGTTCGTATCCACAGAGAGGCGATTGTTGTTATGCAATTTTTAGATTCTTATGTAACCAAATAACCCAAGGTGTGTTTTTGTTTTTATCAAAGTAATAATACTAAACAAAGCAAAGTAAATAGTTGGAATAATCAATAAGGAGAAGATATTGGTTAAGGGATAGTATCATTCATAAACATGTATTTTTCATCTATGATTAGAATTGGTATTTAATCTCTCAATTATCAAAAGTCCTAGGATATCTTGATCGCAAGAGTATCCCGTTTATTTCCTGATTTTATCACAAACAACATTAAAATATGCTATTGTGAAATCTTCTTAAAAAGCAACCTAAAGTGTAAAAGAACAATTAAATTTAACTCCCTAAGAGCAATAAGTTCTATGAAATAAGACTAATCGATGCAAACAAACGTGTAAAAGCACTAATTCGTTTTAACAAAGGTTATGATTCATATGCGATTAAAAAGATGTATCGCTACAAGTATTAACCACAAGTTGCTACTAGAAATCAGGGACAAACAACTTTTACGTATTTAAAACCCTAATATAGCTTTAGAGATGAAAACAAATCCAATTGATTCCGGACTCAACCAAACTAGCATTCAAATCATATGATAATAAAAACAATGAATCATAAACGATAAAATCGAGACAAAACTAATTCATAGAATCAAATAACATGCTTGAAGAAATCAACTTTTATCCCATAACCAATAATTGTATTTAGCTACTCATATTCATGGAGTTCATCATCATAATATTCAAAGGAAAGCTATGAAACATAAAAGAGAGCAACCCTAGAAGTAGTTCTCTGCAAAAGCTCCAAGAATAGAATAAACATTATATCTTTGTTGTAGAAACTCTCTTTTTATAGCTTTTTCTCCTTCCAAAATTAGGTCCAAGTCTTCAAAATCTTCAAGTCCACGTCCATCTACCAGTCCACCAAGCCCATGTGTGAAAAATATATCTTTGGAATTTTCGGGTCCAAAACTGGTCGCCGGAGTGCTGACGTCATCACCGGAATCCGGTCGCCGGTGCCGGAATCCGGTTGCTAGAAAACTTTATACGATCACTTAAACCATTGGAAACTTTCACCAGGAAATTCTACACTTCCAATAGCTCATCTTTGCTTTCCTGCATTTCAAACATTTGCATAACCCATCTAAATCCAATTTTCTATTCTTGCGAAAACGTACCCAAAAGTGTGACCCGTATCTCATATGTCCGGCCATAAATTCTTGCATCCGACTCATACCCCCCTCGTGATTCACTGAAATATTGCGATTCATGCTTCAAGTTCTGAAATCCGGCTACCGGAACTATGCACACCGGCGCGCCATTTTCACTCACTTTTCGCACAATTTCTGCAGTTTTGATTTCAGGCCAATGTCACTGCCATACTACCAGTCATTTGTTCACAACCAATTCCAGCCATCTTCTCTTCTTATCTTCCATGGCAGTAGCACATTCAATCCCAAGCTGTACACAAACTCAGCCAATGCTCCAGCAACAGCTCCTCATAGTTTACGCCATACTAGCTGCAATGCCAATATCCATAACTGCAGCTCCATATTCCTATGCTCATTGCAACACCAGCTGCCACCACCATTCTGCAGCTCACTAATGCAACACACAGCCTGGCCATTTTCACACAAAGTCGCCACTGCCATTCCTTCATAAGCCTTCATATCTCACTGACTCAGCTGCGACTCATTATGAAATTTTAGTACTTAGCATACATTACCTTCTAACTGCGAAACCAAATCACCAATATCTTCCATTTCAAACTGCATCTTCAACCCTGCAATCTCATTCAATATCCCCTCACACCTCAGCCATCAGAACTAAGCCAACTCCATGCCCATCTGTATCGTATCAAGCTTGCCAATACAGTCACCAAAGCTCATGGCAAACCCCACATGAACAATGGCAGCAACAACCCTTGCCTGCTTTACCTTCAATGCTCAACTGCCACCAAAGACTACACCTGCAACTCACTTACCCTTCCATTTCGGAAACAATTCATGATCTTTAACTTCTCCCTGGTAAACCACCAGAACCACCTCATAAGCCCATTAGCTCAGCCAACAACAGAACCAGCACCAACTGAACCTTAGTTCCATCACCATCTGCCAATCATCAACTTCATTTCTCCACCAGGGCCAATTCCTGCGAGTAGCTGCTTGCAATAACTGAGAGCACCAGCTCCAATCCTTGTAACCAGTCCGGTACAATTCAAACATTCCAATGCTCCAGTTCAATGCATCATCTTCTCAAACCCCTTCAAAATCTCTTGTAAGCATCCAAGGCCATTTCAGCTACAATTCTAAGCTCTTATGGCTTATTCTGACCAGCACAACCACCAAATCCACCTTCCATCTCAATCTATCAATGGCACAGAACCCATTTGATTACCACCTCAAACCATTTTCCCAGACTCCATTGCAGTGAGAACCCCATTTCAAATTCTTCTCTGTGACTTCAATTTCACCAAATTCTAATCTTCATCTAACTTTGACCCAAAACAACAATCCTTAATCAATCCACTGAAACCCATAAACTCATCCATACAATCCCCAGATTTCAAATTCCATATCTGAGATCAACAGCAAATATCATCTCAAACCTTAAATCACTCTCAACAGCTCCACCACCCCATAATTTCTCAACCCTAAGTCTTCAATTAGAATCCCAGAAATCCATAATCTCGGCTCTTCTTCTCTTGGTTTTTCTCAAATGCAAATCAAACCCGTTACATATCAGATTCAGCAACCAAACTTCGATTTCTCGGCTTCTTCGCAATCACAAATTCAACCAGAGACCAGTTTAATCATGGAAGCAACTAGCTGTTCTTCCTTCTCGTTCTCGATTTCTAATCATTCCAGCAGAAATAGCATCCACTATTTTGATTTTGTTTCAGGTTAAAGAAGTGGTGAATAAGAGAAAACATCTCTTGATTTCAGGGCTTTAGTAATGGAATAGCTATTTGCACCCATTGTGCTTGGATACGACCACCCAATGGCATCCCCTTAACATCAGCTGGGCTTGTATCTAGTGTTTATGTAGAACTGGTCGCCCCTTAACCTTGACTTGGCTTCGGATAATGTTCTCCCCTCAAATGACAGATTCGCCCTTTTTGCTCAAAATACACGGATTCTTCTTCTTTTGCTCCATATGACTCCAAAGTACCTAATACTCTCAAAAACAATCATAAGATACATAATTTACACGAAAAGTAGCAAAGAAAGCATAAACTCTACATAGAAAACACGGTGTATTCTACACCTATCAGCTTCCCTCCCTAAGATCAACCCCATCTCCTTTACTTTGTGACCGAAACAAGTCTGGAACGGCCATTTCTTGGTTTAGGCCAGAATTGTACATATTGATCTCTCGAATCAAAAGCACTCATCGTGCAATGCATTTTTTTAGGGTTTAGATTCACTTCTCATCCACACACCCCAAATTACCAAAACCAACAGAAGTAGTTTTCACCCACAAACAGAGACATATTAATCTATTCCTATAGACTTTTCTGTGTGAGATATATTTATTTATCAAGTCTTCGACTTTGGGTCATAACAACTCTTGATTGTGGGTGACATCAGCTAAGGGAGTCAAGTGCATAGTATCCTGCTGGGATCAGAGACGTAAGGAGCGCAAATGTACCTTGAATCAGTGTGAGATTGATTAGGGTTCAACTATAGTCCAGTACAAAATTCATTAGTAGTAGGCTAGTGTCTGTAGCGGCTTAATACATTGTGATGTCCAAATCTGGACTAGGTCATATGCGGTTTTCCTCGTTAACAAAATTCTGATGTTTGTGTTATTTCTTTTCCACATTATATTTTGTTATATAATTGAAGTATCACAGGTTGTGCGTTGAATCGATCAATTGGAAAATCTAACCTTTGGTTGTTGATTGAAATTGATAGATCCTTGAACATTGGTCTTGGTACTGTTTAATTATTTCTCTTATATTCAATCGGGATCGCAAATTCCTATTTGATGATTGCAGATTGAATTGAGAGATAGAGATATAAAACTCTTTGATATATTTTTCTATAGATTGAGTCTGACTATCTAGTTGATTCTCTTGAAAGTCTATTCAAATTGCCAAAAGAAATATTGGGTGTGGTTGTTAGACCCCCGCTTTTTCAGGAAGAGCCTTTTCATATGACTTAAGATATTTTCATCTGAAAGAATCAAGAGAGTTGTTACCAAACATACTTGTTGTTCCTTTACTGTTTGGAATACGATCCAAAGGAATTGTTCCAGTGCGTGCACTTATTGAATGTCGGAAGTGAAGGGATACTGAAGAAACTAAGTGAACTATATTTAGTTGCTTGGTCTTAACTATACGAAGTTTTGGTTTAGATTTTGCATAACGGCCTTAATTCTGAGAGTATTCAATTCTGGACTAAATCTCGGGGTTTTTCTGCATTTGCGGTTTCCTCGTTAACAAAATCTTGTTGTGTCATTTACTTTTTCTTTCCGCAATTATAATTGTTGTTATTATAATTCAAAGTAAATTAAACAAACTTTAACTCTGTATTACTTGATAGTGATCTTATAGAGTTTGGTTAAATTCGAACCTATTATCAAGTAATCACACTTTGATTGTTGTATTGTCTCGATCTCATATCCATAGTCGATTATACAAAGTGTGAATACCGATTTTTAGTATTGTATGGACTTTGTCCATAGACAATCACTTTCGATAAGATGACTTATAAGTGGATATTTTAAAGATTGTGGTATATTTGGGTACCCTCGTCTTTTCAGGTTATGAAGTACACAATATTCAACATATCTAAGAGATTTTAACATGAGTTGAAAGGTTGAGTTGTGCATCTTTTATTTGATGTGGGTGTTATTTAAGTTAGAAAATATCTTGAAAAGCACCATAACAAATTTATAGTATCTATCCAAAAGGAACATGAAAAAAAAAAAAAAAATACTATTGCATGTACACGATGAAAGATTGAAAACTTTTAGTATCCAAAAGGAATAATTAAAATGACATTAAGCTTCTATGTATGATTCATTCACTACTACTTTGGATCTTTCCTAGTGGTGGTAGTCATTGCATCTAACATCTTCATATGAATCACACTCTGCGAATACTTTGTGGCGGTGGTAGAATTTGATATATCTTTCATTCTGGGCCTCCAGAGTTCTTGTTCTTGAGTGTTCACACTTAGAGAACAGATTTGGTGAATATCTTCCACAGTTAACTAATGGAGATGAAACTCTAATTTATACTCAGAGGTTGTTACAAATATAGAGTTTAAACAAAGTCAAAAACTGAGTAACAAAGTAAACAGAAGAGAACAAGTTTTTAGTCTATTTGTTATCTGACTGACTCAGTTGAGTCTATTGCAGTAGAATAGTTCTGATATCTTTAATGTTAGAGCATATATCGGTTGAACCCACTAGAATTGGTATGTCAAGTTAGTTGTCAATTTTAGTTGCCAAAATGGATTCTTGATTTAGCATACTAAAAATAGTTTCGGACTAGATTAGGTCTAAGAAGTTGAATTGAAGCTATCCTTAAAGGATAAAGATTAAAGACTACAAGAATACATCAACAAGTGCTTCATCAACAAAGGTATGTGATTGATTTAATTTGGATTCTTGTTCGATTCTACCTTTCTAATCTATCGAGATAAATGCTCACTCTATGGACCAATTCCTATGACGGTAAATGTACATTTATGTATATACACTTGAGGTTATTTTATTCATGACTTTGGTGATAATAACCTTTATCCCTAGAGGATATCATGTTATAGTGAATGAGCTTACGAATCAAACGAGCAAAGAATCACTCAATTCCGAGTTATAACGATGAAGTTATGAGTGATTTATTAAAGTAACAATTATAAGTGTTGCTGTAATTGTTACAGTTCGTTAGTAGGAAACAATACATGGACTGTTTGTAATTGTTCACGGACTTGGGCCCAATTACGTGACTAAAAGGTATTTTTGGTCAAATTGGTGATGTTTCCTTATCTAGGCAAGTTAGCTATTACTCCAAAGATCTTTGATTACCATATTAAAGTGTTTGTGATTCCTTCCTAATTTAATTTGTGATTTATTCACATAAATACAATATTTGCTAATTATTTAATTATTTTGGCAAGAGTTGTAACTTAGGAAAGACTCCCAAAATTAGGAGAGTCTTGAAAAAGGAAAATAGCTTTGCTTAGTTTTCAAGCTATGTTTCACTATAAATATTGAGTTTGTGAGTTTACATTTTTTTTCATCCCCTTTGGAAAATTGGCGTAAGCTCTGCAGGTTGTTTTCCATGTCTTCTGTTCTTCGTAAACAAGAGTGAGATAAAAGTCTTTGTATTGGGAATCACAAATCCAAGTTGGATTGAATCTTCGTGATTGATTATACAACTTGTAATCTAGGTTTTTCACCTCTTGTCTGTTCTAAGGTTTTCACTTCTGATAAAAAACCATTCAAGAGTTGTTGATCATAAACCCTAGGTTTTGATAGATTTCAGTTTCCGATTGTATACCAACACTTGTTAGTCGAAATCGGAGACTAGAAAGAAAAACTTCTATTGAGGCATCTCGTAAAAATCCTTGAGAAGTTTTAAACAAGATATCTCTAGATTTATTCTAGTTGTTCTTGTTGTAGAGTTATTAGGTTTCTCTTCCTATTTTTGAAGAGTATAATAATCCTTAATCTACAAGTTTATTTTGATATTACTTTTACCTAGTATTTTTTTTTATCAAAATAAACACAAGATTTCCAAAACCTTGATTCACATCTAAAGGGAAATCAAACAGGTGTTTTGTGCAAACAAAATATCGAATCGTATCAATCGTGTTGTTGTATCTTCTAAAGAGAGCCTTGGGTTCTGCTAGAAGATTAACGAGAAGAATTCTTAAAGACAATCGGTTTTGTGCTAGGTGCTGGAGGAGTTATTACATCTAGTCCGAATAGGTAGTAGAAAATTGGTGTAACATCTTATAATCAATGTGTGTTTATTCTGGACTAGGTCCCGGGGTTTTTCTGCATTTGCGGTTTCCTCGTTAGCAAAATTTCTGGTGTCCGTGTTATTTATTTTCCGCATTATATTTTATTTATATAATTGAAATAATACATGTACGTTAATCAATCATAGTTGTTAAATCCGACCTTGTTAATCAATTTGAGTCTATTGCTGAAGAATCCCGCGCTGAGAAAGATTCTTGGATGAGCCAATATAATAGACTAGACAATCTTCACACATACTCGATCGATCAAATAGATAATCTTACTAATGAGAATGGCCAATTATTGCAAAGGCAAAATTTATTAAGTAGCGAAGTTACTCGCCTCTCGTATTTGTTAACCCAGGCTAACTTGGCGATGGAATCTTTATCAGATGAAAATAAAACTTTGTCTCAAGAGAAACGTATTTTTTCGAACATGAGGGAGATTTCCTCGCAACAATTGAGTATTCTTCAAAAATTGTGTGATAATCAAGAGCAATCTCTTCGTTCACTAGAAGATGAACTCAAGGAAGTAATCGAATCATCCGCCGCTGAGAAAGATAAACTTATCAAGGGTAGAATAACTCTAAGTTTAAAGGCCAGTAAACTCCAAGATCAATATTCCCAATTAGAAGAATCTTACTCTTTATTATCAAAAGAAAATTCGTATCTCCTCTCCAAAGAAGAAAATATAAAATCTCCCCTGAAGGGTATAGTTGGGGATAAATTTTATGATGCCATGAACCAATGGGAGAATTGTTTCTTAACACTAATTCAAAATTTAACTTCGCAAAAGGAAGGTAGTCATTTTGACTGCCTCAATTGTTAATCTCTCTGTTATACTTCTTGCGAGATCTTTACCTGAATATCTTTTTTGTTAATTTGTTTTTCTCGCAAAATCTGGAAAAAAAGCCTTCATTCTACCATTGCTGATCTGACTGACAAATTGGCTAAGGTTCTCAAAGAAAATGGAGTTCTCACTTCTCATCTTGTTCAATATTGCGATCGATCAGAGAGAAGATATGACTATCTTGAATCTTCAAGAATATGGAGATTAGAAATCGCGATAGAGGTTTCCTTCGCAAAGTTCATCTTAGTGCTGAAGTTCTTGTGAATAACATTCTGATATCCAATTCTCTCTCCCCTGTAACCATCAAGCCTCTAGAAGTAGATGATGATGAAATTCCTCTTCCTTTAGATGATGATCTAGATTATGCAAGCGATGAAGAAGATATTTCTCAAGAAGACCCAATAGAAGAAGAAAAAAGCCCTCCTAGAAAAGTAGCTGCTGGTGGTGAAGCAATTGCTAGTGAAGAGTTAGAAAAAGAAGAAGCTCGAATTAATTATAATGAGAGAATATTGGTGAAGTTGATAACGTTGGCAAAAATAATGAAGCTGGCGAGACCAATACTGAAGCTTGAGTTTTGTTTTTGTTTTCCTTTACTTCCTCTTTCTTGCGAGTAATGTACTTTTATGCAACTTTGGAATTTAATTACTTTTATGTTATTTTGAATATTTTCAAGAAAGATAATGATATTTTGTTTATCAATTCCCATACTTTCCCCTCATTATCTTTCTTGTAATGGACAAGTATTTCATGTATTTTAGTATATTGCCGCGAAAAGTGTTGCGAGTAGGACTGCGAAATTATGGATAGTGCTGCAAAATTGTAAATAATCCTTCTGAGAGAATTTGAATAATACTTCTGAGAAATTTTAAATAGTACTTGTTTCTCAGTATCTCTCTTGCGATGAAAAAATCTTTCCTGCATTCTTAAAAGAAAATAGTTAATGTTTGGGATTATTCTGTTGGTCTTATTTTTCCTTCCTAGTTAAAGGTCTTATTTTGCTATCTTTTTGTTTCTGCGACAAAATCGCAGGACGTCTTTACATTTGCATATATTGACCCATTGATCTTGCCTTATCTTTATTATTTCAATGTATTGCGAAAATATGACAAGTCTAATCTCCCTTGCAAGAACAATACCTCATGACATTGCCGTCTTGCGATGAAATTGCAGGACGTCTTTATACTTTCATGTAAAAACCCATTGATCTCATCTTAACTTTTTCTCATGGTTTGTTGCCTCTGTATAATACTTGTCACGCGACAATATGACAGGCCTATATGTTCTTGCAAACATAAAGCCCCATGACATCGCCATATTTAGACACATATCAGCTCCCTAATGGAGGGTGCCTCCCTTATCTTCCCCCTGGTTTCCCCTTCAAGGAGGGAACATCGGCCATACAAGACTAGCTCCTCCCATCTGTTCTTAACAGAAACTAGTTGTTTTCGCAGCCTCTTACTTTTTTTGCCTATATGGCTTATAGTTACGAGACTGCACCCTAAGTGGGGTTTTCTTCAGGCTGAGTGCATCATATCCAAGACTTTCCAAGAATGGCTAGGGTAGTTTCATACACCCCGGGCACCCTAGGCTTAACTGTGTACCTCGGCGCCTTGGTCATATTCTGCACTCCTTAAGAGAGACCCTCGGTCATCCAACCAGGGTATAAACTTATATATATAGTTGGAAATCCAAGGTAACTCTCCTGGATAGGTATCTCTCATGGAGATGGACCCCAGCTCTCCATGACTCAGGTTCCAGCAGCGGTATAACCTTATCCCTGAGCTATGCAAACATATATCCCCTTATATGACGTACTTTAGGTCTTACATTTGCCTCTTACGAAATTTTATTCGCGAACTAGGGTGTACGCCATAAAGGTTCGTCCCATTCTATTAATCTCTGCGAAATTTTATTCGCATTTCTTATTTGCTCTGTCATTTTAAGAATCTGGCAGCTAAAAAAATAAATTATTATCCGTTTTATCATATAATATGCCAGCATCTCAAATCTCGCAGAATTTTTCATTGATAATATCTTTTCAGATATAATATATTCCATGGCCTACCAAGTCTTTGACCAACATCTTTACCTTCTGGATCCATTAACTTGTATGCCCCGGTTCCAACTATCTCTTTAATGATGTACGTTCCATCCCATTTTCTCGCCAGCTTTCCACCATTTTCTCGCTGATAACCTGGTGTTTCTCGCAACACTAAATCACCCGGTTGAAACTCATGTATTTTGACACGTTTGGTATACTCGCGAGCTAATCTCCGCTGATAATTTTCCATATGTTGTAAAGCTTTTTCTCTCTTCTCTTCTAACTCATCAAGTTTATTTAGTATCATACCATCACTAAAATTCTTCTCCCAAGCCTCTCTTTTTGTTGTAGGAATAGCAACTTATGTTGGTAACACAACTTCAACCCCATATTCAAACAAAAAGGTGACATTCCAGTAGCTTCCCGTCTAGTTGTATTGTAAGCCCATATTGCATTATGCACTTGCTCGCACCATACCCTGTGGTGTCCTTCTAATTTCTTCTTCAATATATCTACAATTGTCTTATTTGTTGCCTCTGACTGTCCGTTGGCCTGTGGATATAGTGGTGTTGACTTTCCACATTTAATCTTAAATGCATTAAGTAATAATTCTATATTCTATCCTTCAAATTGCTTTCCATTATCGGATACCAACTGTGCAGGAACCCCAAATCTGCAAATTATATTTTCAAATATGAATATAAAAATGTGTTTGTCACGAATGTGTTGTACTGCCTTTACTTCTCCCCATTTTGTGAAATAATCTGTAGCGACAATCAAATATCTTCTTTATACAGAACCGGGTACAAATGGTCCCATAATATCCAACCCCCATTTTCCAAAATGTCATACACTTGTGGAAGATGACAGTAGTGCCCCTGGTGCATGTATCTTCTTTCCATATCGCTGACAATCTTCGCAACGTCTTGAAAGTTGCTTTGCGTCCTCATGCATGTATGGCCAATAATAGCCTTGCATTTTTGTTCTGTATGACAAAGATCTTCCTCCATTGTAATTACCAACGTATCTACTATGCAACATTTTTAACACCTTTTCTCCTTCTTCCAGTGTCAAGCATCTTAGTGATGGTCCATTAAAATATTTGTGATATAATATTCCATCTCTTAATTCATAATTTGTTGCACGGATTTTTAATTTGTGTACCTCTAATCTATTTCTTGGTGTTTCTCCTGTTACCAAATATGCATGAAGTTTTGCTCGCCAATATGCAATATTGTCTCTCAGTCCTTCTTCGCCACCTTCTATCATCATCACATATTCTTCTTCTTCTTCCTTATTGATTGAGGGTGATACAAGTGTTTGAATTTTTATGCATCTCGCAGCTGGGTTTATCATCATGCTAGATATGAAGGCAAAAGCATCTCTTGAGTCATTATCTTTTCTTGATATATGTCTCCGTTTTATTTTTGGAATTCTCGCAGACAATTCTTCAACAATTCTCTTGTATTTCTTCAAAGATGGTTCATTTTTTGTGTATTCTCCTTTTATCTGGCGAATAACCAATTGCGAGTCACTAGTAATTCTAGCATTCTCCAACTTCATTTCTATTGCGAATTCTAGGGCATGCACCATAGCTTCATACTCCGTCTCATTATTAGTGGACATGAATTCCAAACGAAATGAAAAAGTCATTTTTTCTCCTTCTGGCGAGATAAAAACAACTCCAATTCCATTACCTTCCCCATTTGATGATCCATCCACCAATATTTCCCACATGTTGGGTTCCTTTAATATATCTTTTGGGTCTCCATGTTCTTCTATGTCCATCATTTCTTCCACAGCTTCATCATCTTCTAGAGGAAACTCTGCTCAAAAATATGCTACAACTTGTGATTTTTTCGAGGATAGGATTTCGTATTTGATTTCAAAGTGTCCTACTTATGCATTCCATTTTTCAACCCTGCCTAATCTTTTTGAATTCTTCATTACTGACTCAATTGGTACCTTTGTTAATACTTTTACTGTATGTGCTTGAAAGTAGATGCGAAGTTTAAAGGTTGCATAAACCAATGCCACAATTAACTTTTCAATATTTGAGTAATTTTTCTCTGCGGTATTAAATGTTTTGCTAATGTAATAAATTGGTTTTTCTACTCCTGCATCCACTCGCAGTAACACTGCACTTAATGCATGCGAAGTTGTCGCAAGGTAGATCAATAATTCTTCCCCTGGCTCCGGTTTCTGTAAGATAGATATGTTCATTAAATATTCTTTACTCCTTGAAAATCTTTCTCGCATTCATCTGTCCACTTGAACTTTGTGCCCTTCCTGAGTATATTAAAGAAATGCTTGCACTTATCTGAAGATCTTGAGATAAATCTTCCTAGTGATCAACTTGTATTCCTTTTTTTGACATAATGTACCCCAAAATTTTTCCTGAAGCTACTCCAAAAGTACACTTTTCGGTATTCACCTTGATGTTAAAATGTCGCATTTGATTGAAAATCTCCTTCAAGTCCTGCAAATGGTTTTTAGCTTCTTTACTCTTGATTAACATGTCATCTACATATACCTCTAATATTTTATGGATCCATTTTGCAAACACTTTCTCCACCATTCTTTGATATGTTGCACCAGCATTTCGCAAACCGAAGGGCATATTTGTATAGCAGTACAATCCTCTTGGAGCAAAGAATGCGGTGTGATCTTGATCTTCTTCAGCGAGAGGAATCTGATTATACCCTTTATACCCATCTAATGAAGATATTCTATCATTTCCCGCTGCTGATTCGACCATTTGAGGAATATCTGGTAATGGAAAGCTATCTTTAGGACAAGCTTTGTTTAAGCCAGTAAAATCTATAAAAATTCTTATCCCTTTATTCTTCTTTGGAACCACCACCATATTTGCAATCCATTCCGGGTACTTTGCCTGCCTTATAATTCTCGCATCAAGCATTTTCTGTAATTCTTCTTCTATTTGAGAATGGTATGTTGTTGCGATTTTTCTTATCCTTTGTTTAAATGGTCTTACATCCTTGTTAATTTCTAACTTATAACATGCAACTGATGGGTCTATTCCAGGAATCTCATCCATACTCCACGCGAAGATGTCTTTATACTCTCGCAAGAGATTTACGGTTCGATCTTCCTCATCTGCATCCATCTTCATTCCGATTTTCAGCATCTTAGGTTCTTCTTTACTTCCAATATTTAATTCTTTTGTTGGATCTGCTGTGGTGTAGCTGGCTTCAGGATCTCCCATTGGTGTTGAGGTTTTCACAACTCTCGCGGGTTTATCTCCTTCTTGCGAGATTTCGCTGGGTATTCCTTTTTCTTATTTAGCTCTTATCATGTAAATTTTAAATTCTTCTTCTTTCTTTGTCTCTTTCGCCATTTTTCTTCGATCTTTTCGAAGCTTTGGACGCCCTTCATAATTTCTCACTTCAATTTGATAAAACAGCTTCGCAAGATCAGTATCTCCTCTAATTTCTCCAATTCCATTGGGCATAGGAAATTTGATGCAATAATGCAATATTGACGCTACAGCCTTGATTGTATGTATCCATGGTCTTCCCAGTATCATGTTATACGGTGATTCCACGTCTACCACACATAATGTTACTTGTGTTTCAATCTTTCCTAGCGGAATTCGTACCACTATTTCGCCTTTAGGTTTTGTTAAATATTTTCCAAAGCTATGAATATTATATGTTGAACAAGACATTTCTTCATCCTTGTATCCCATTTTCTTAAATGCATGATAAAATATTATATCTACAGAACTTCCTGCATCCACCAAAGTTCTATTTACAGCCCATTCTTCCGCATATCTTGTTGATTTTCCCTCTTTCATTTGTATAACGGATACCGTAATTACCAAAGGAGATGTATGATTCAAATTTTATGTTGGTATTTCTGCTGCTGTAAATGTGATTTTCTTCTTTTCCCACTCCTTCAACGGTGATATTTTCTCCACCGTCATAATTTTATTTCCTTCAAAATCTCGTTTATGTATCCTCCCTTTAATTTTTTCATAGAATTTCTCGACCATTGTTCTTGTTATCATACCACACTCCAATTTCCTACAATTCTCTTTGGTTCTAATCATTTTTCCTTCAACTATTTCACCGATTTGTTCAATTATCTTCTTAATTTTTAATAACTCTCATCTTTACCTCGATTTTTCTATGATTTTAGTTAATTCAATCCCTGTTTCGGGCGCCAAAATGTAGTTGCAGGAAAACCTACACTACACCCTTCACAAGATTTCACAATAATCAACACATATTTGAAGATTAAAAACAACACTTTATTATTTGATTCTCAGAAATGTTTACAAGAAATGGAAGAAATCAAGAATACAACTGTTTTCTTGGATTTTCTCTCTCCTCAAAACTTTTTTAACGCTCAAAAACTCATTTCTCCCTCCTGAATCTACTGGGTCTCTTTATATAGGGTAGTTACATAATGGATGACAGCTAAGTTGTCCTTTAATTTCGGATCTGACTTGCGGTATTATCGCAGCAGTTATAATGTCAGTTCTCGCAGGTGTTGTAATCCTTGCAGGCTCATCATGCTCTTCTCATGTTTCATCTATCGTCACCTGCTACGTCATTCTTTGAGTCATTCTGCGACACTCGCAGTATATTGTTGAAGAACTCGCAGACGAATTCGCAGAAGTGTTGTAAATCTCGCAAGAGTAATATCATGGCGATATTATGGTCCTACAGTGTAACAGCTTATAATCAGTGTGTGTTTATTCTGGACTAGGTCCCGTTTTTTTTTGCATTTGTGGTTTCCTCGTTAACAAAATTTCTAGTGTCTGTGTTATTTCTTTTCCGCATTACATTATATTTATATAATTGAAATAATATAGGTTGTACGTTAATCAATCATAGTTGTTAAATCCGACCTTGTTTGTTGGATAAGACTTGATTGATCTTGAACAATTGTTTTTTGTTATTTTCACATTGTTAGACCAGTTCGTAGGGCTGTCAATGGAAGAATATCCGTCGGATATTAAGGATTCCGATATCCGACAGGTTAAGTATTATCGGATATCCGATATCCGATAATATCCTATAGGATATCAAAATCAGATATCGATACCGATAGGTTAAGCTATCGGATATCCGATAATATCCGGTTATACCAAAAAAGCTTAAAAACCCTTGTAAAACATTTTCATAATTGACACTTATCGGATATTTATCCGACAAAATCCGATAATATCCGATATTATACTCGATATTATCGGATATCGAATCCCAAACTTATCAACCTGAACATTAAAAGAAAATCAGACATCAATTAGTAGGGGAAATAAGGGTTTGAGAAAATTACAATTACGTCCTTAACATATCGGATATCTAAACAAACGGATATAGCTTATTCCGATTCCGATATGTTAAGGAAGAAATATCCGATAAAATATTATATCTGATATCCGATATCCGATACAACGGATAAAATCCTATAGGATATCGAATAATCGGAAACGGCTCCCGGATATCGGACAAATATTGACATGCCTACCAGTTCGGACTAACCTTGTTTCAAGTGGACACCATGTTGAAATATTCCTTTAGTGATTGTTGCTTAAAGAGGTTTATACACGGTGGATATTGAATAGGTTGTGATTAACACAAAAGCTTGTTTCAAGAAACCTCACACTAAAATCAGGTTTATGGACTTGCTTCTGTTTAACTATTAATTGTGTTGAGAAGGAGATAAATCTCTTTAATATTATTTCTCAATTGAGTTTTTATTCTGGAGATTATATTGAAGTTTGTTCCATATTGATTTCCAAATGAAATATTGGGTGTGGTTGTTAGACCCCCGCTTTTTTAATTGGTATTAGAGCAGGCAAACACGTTAAAGACCTTACAAGTCTGTGTTTGTAGCGATTTGATATGGACAGAAGTGCTATCTCTATAAACATACCACCAGTCTTCGATGGCACGAACTATTTATGGTGGAAAATTGCTATGCGTTCATTTATACAAGCGCGAGATTTTAAATTATGGGTTCGTATTGTTAATGGATATGATCCTCCATCAGTCATAGTAGACGGTATAACTGTTGCAAAGGATATTGGTGAATATAGTGATCTTGAGATTCTTGCTGCAAAGCAAAATTCTGACGGATTAAATACTATCATCCATGACATTACCCCAGATCTTCAGCACCACATTACTACGTGTAATAAGTCTAAAGATGCTTGGGATATCTTTAAAACCATATTCGAAGGGAATGCCGCAAAAAAAGAATCAAGGCTTTAAAATCTAGCTTCTGACTGGGAAAACCTTCGCATGTATGATGATGAAACCTTTTATGAGTTTAACCAAAGACTTTCTCAAATAGTTAATGCCTCATTCTCATTAGGAAGAACTATTCTGGAGAAAGTTATTATGTGCAAAATTCTCAGGTCCCTACCATCAAGATACGAGTCTAAGAAACATGCCATTGAAGAAGCAAACGATCTTTCTACACTCTCCAGAAATACTCTTGTTGGAAATTTAAAGATCATTGATAATGAACAAGAATTTAGAAAAGAGGTGATTTCTCTTAAAGCTGTAAACAATTCTGAATCCTCTAAGGATAAATATGGCTCGCCAGATACTAAGAATGTTACTCCACGACAATTTAAAAAACTCTTGAGAGACAGGAAAAAGAGTTTTTATAAAAGTGCAACATCTCCAAATGATGATGTACAATTCTATAATTTTCGTGGTTTCGGGCACTTGTCTTCAGTATGTCCTAGCTGGAGCCGTAGACAATCAGCATATGAAGTAGCAGCCACTATTGATGATGGACCTGAATTTTATAATCCCCAAGAGTTGGCAGGCGAGGTTGCATTAGCTTCTGGAAAAATTCTTTCGGATACTGATTCTGATTATGACGAAGAAGTGTTCCATGATGATCCAATTGATAATAATCTTCTTAAATAATGTCATCAGAAACTCTCGGAAGCTAAAAGCACCATTTCAATTGAAAGAGTTAAATATGACAGACTTCGTAGTCGGAATAAAGACTTGCAAGACCAACTTGATTCTAGTGGTGCAATAGATTATCTCAACGAAATACGAAAGCTTAAAGAATAAATTGCCGAAGGTCGTGATCGGGAAATTTTTATTCAAGCAATCTAGATAACTTGGATAACATTGAGATGAACTTGTTATTTGATACGGAATGAGAAGATCTCAAAATTCAATGTGAATCATCCAAGAATGATCTAGTTATTGCGCTTGAGAAGGTCAAAAGTTTGGAAGAAGAAAACTCGAGCTTAAAAGAGAGTTTTCTAGAAATAGCCGCTCAGATAAATTAACCTCGATACTGGGAGCATGTAGAATTCATCGTGATACACGGGGATTGGGCTATGAAGGAATATATGCTCCT
Source organism: Papaver bracteatum (assembly GCA_023529315.1). Taxonomy (NCBI): domain Eukaryota; kingdom Viridiplantae; phylum Streptophyta; class Magnoliopsida; order Ranunculales; family Papaveraceae; genus Papaver; species Papaver bracteatum. The sequence goes on from JAJJWX010005012.1 coordinate 1,823,570, forward strand.
AGTATTTACAAAGAGGTAAAATTTGTCAAAGCTAAAGATTCTTCTCAATCAAAACCTTCCACGATTGACAAAAATAAAGTATCTCAATCAACTGCTGATAATGAAAAGAGGAAATCTTGTCAAGTTCCAAAGCAAGAACATACACATTCAGGTAACACTAAACATAACTTTTTTAATTCCACTAAACGTTATTTTTATTGTGGAAAACTAGGTCACTTGCAAAGGAATTGCAGATTTATTAAACAAGATAAATCCAGATCTGATTCTGTTAAGAAGACAAGATCTGATATTCCAAACTGGAGAAAAACTGAGTTTCATAATATCAGTTCTTCTAGTATTCCCCCGAAGAAGTTTCATAACCACATTGGGGATAAAAATAAATACATTGATCCAAAAGTTACTCAGAAATGGGTACCAAAGAAGATAAATAAAGCAACAAGTATTATTAAGAAGGATCTCCCAGACAAGAATTCGACAAGGGATAACATCTTAAAAAGGTATGAAACAGTTAGTGAAAGTTTCAAGGGAGTTGTTAAATTCCTAGATTCCATGCATTATTTTGTTTCGAATACCTGTGGTGAGCAAGATTTTGTTCACCTCAACACAACCTAATTGTGTTGAAAGTGCATCCTCACCAAGAATCCCTTGTAAATACGGTGAGGATTGGAAAATAATTGTGGGGCACAAATTATGTTAGTAAGCTTTCTCTTTAGCCAAGTTCATATTTACCTAGTGACGAAAGTCATGTTATGTTTCAATCATTTTGTAAAAATCGCTCTGACGAAAAATAGTTTGTGAATAACAACTATATAATGCCCTCTAAGAATGTTTCAATGATTGAAATAAGAGTTTAGACAATATAACCATTGGAGGATATAAACATTATTGTGGTAAAACATATATATATAAGTCCTTAGTACTTGAACCGAAGTTTGTGAACTTTGTTGATCAAGTTAAACCGGAACGTGAGCCGTCAACTCAGTCCGCGAACTCAGTCCACAAACTGGCATAGTTCTCGAACCCGAGAATTTTTGCTGGAGTTGTAGCTCAGTTTTCGTCCGCGAACTCAGTCCACAAACTGACGGAAGTTCTTGACCCGAGAATTTCTACTGGAGTTTGTGAACTCCAACCGATTAACTTGAGTCCGCAAACTTGAGTAGGTTATGTCTAAAAACGATGTTTGTGAACTTATCTTAATAAACTAAGGAATTCTGTTGCAAACCGTGTCTTTATAGTTCATGAATTTATTCGAGTGAATCCCATCGTTTTTGCTTCAATTATGTCTTGTGTAGTACATGGGATCTCATAGCAATTGAACAACTATCTAACTAGTTCATTTGAGTCATTTGAACTAGTTAAGGTGAAGAAGAATAAGGTTGATACTAAAGTGCTCATACCACGCGTATTATTCTTAATTACCTAACTTGATTTGTGATTGAATTTCTTAAGGTTAGAAGCAATAATCAACGCCATTGGATTTTGGTTTTTATTGCAAAAGAAATCTTTTCATACACTTATGGTAACCATCTTTGGTGTAAATCCTTGTGGTAAAGGTTATTCTTCCTTCTAAGCATATCAACTCTTGCTTATACAAGTTTGTGTCTTAGAAAATATGATCACAATAATTGATCTTTATGATTACATATTGTGTACTGTTACCATGAGATAGTTCTAATTTTTTAGTAACACAATCTCATGAGAGACTTTTGATGACTGGTTCTTAAATCGTATCTCCTTGTAGGATTTCTAAAATCCAATATAAATCCTTATCCCTGGAGAAAGGTCACTCTTATTGTTCTTTCGAGAATGACATTTTATAAGGGAGAGTTCCTCAATGAACTTGTGCTTAATTGTTATATCTTTGAGGAGAGAAGCGGTTGTGGAACATGTAGGGGTTAACTTGTATCTTAATAAACACCTTGATGAAGTCACTAAGTTTCAACTTTGTGATATCGTCTAAACAAGGTTGATATGTTTTTTATTTTGGTCATGAAGTGTCTCCGTGAAAATTTCATGAGGATCCCACAAGTTTTCGTACCTTCGCCAATTTATATTGACAAAAAGGGGGATAATTAATGTGTAGTTCATACTACAAATACATATGGTTTACGGATCATTATGTAAGGGGGAGTGGTTTTCATGTTGAGATGGAGTAGTGACTAAGGGGGAGTGATACATATCACCATAGTCTTATTGTCAAAGTTGTGATACAATGAGTGATACAATGAAACTTTGATGTTGTGTAATAATACTATGATGGATCTTCAACAATTACAGGATGAACAAACTTAGAGTTAAAGAACCAAGGAAATCAAGATTGTTGTTTTTGCTTTTAACGAGTTCAAACCATATGTTAAATGGTTTTGTCACTAAAATTGACAAAGGGGGGGATTGTTAGAGCATATATCAGTTAAACCCACTAGCGTTGGTATGTCAAGTTAGTTGTCAATTTTAGTTGCCAAAATGCATTCTTGATTTAGCATACTAAAGATAGTTTCGGACTAGATTAGGTCTAAGAAGTTGAATTGAAGCTATCCTTAAAGGATGAAGATTGAAGACTACAAGAAGACATCAACAAGTACTTCATCAACAAATGTATGTGATTGATTTCATTTGGATTCTTGTTCGATTCTACCTTCCTAATCTATCGAGATAAATGCTCACTCTATGGACCAATTCCTATGACGGTAAATGTACATTTATGTATATATACTTGAGGTTATTTTATTCATGACTTTGGTGACAATAACCTTTATCCCTAGAGGATCTCATGTTATAGTGAATGAGCTTGTGAAACCAACGATCCAAGAATCACTCAATTCTGAGTTATAACGATGAAGTTATGAGTGATTTATTAAAGTAACAATTATAAGTGTTTTTGTAATTGTTACAGTTCGTTAGTCGAAAACAATCCATGGACTGTTTGTAACAGTTCGCGGACTTGGGCCCAATTACATGACTAATAGGAATTTTTGGTCAAATTGGTGATGTTTCCTTATCTAGTCAAGTTAGCTATTACTCCAAACATCTTTGATTACCATATTAAAGTGTTTGTGATTCCTTCCTAATTTAATTTGTGATTTATTTACATAAATACAATATTTGCTAATTATTTATTTATTTAACTATTTTGGCAAGAGTTGTAACTTAGGAAAGACTCCCAAAATTAGGAGAGTCTTGAAAAAGGAAAATAGTTTTGCTTAGTTTTCAAGCTATGTTTCACTATAAATATTGAGTTCGCGAGTTTAAATTTTTTTTCATCCCCTTTGGAAAATTGGCGTAAGCTCTGCAGGTTGTTTTCCACGTCTTATGTTCTTCGTGAACAAGAGTGAGATAAAAGTCTTTGTATTAGGGATCACAAAGCCAAGTTGGATTGAATCTTCGTGATTGATTATACAACTTGTAATCTAGGTTTTTCACCTCTTGTCTATTATAAGGTTTTCTCTTCTGATATAAAACCATTTAAGAGTTGTTGATCATAAACCCTAGGTTTTGATAGATTTCAGTTTCTGATCGTATACCAACACTTGTTAGTCGAAATCGGAGACTAGAAAGAAAAACTTCTATTGAGGCATCTCATAAAAATCCTTAAGAAGTTTTAAACAAGATATCTCTAGATTTATTCTAGTTGTTCTTGTTGTAGAGTTATTAGGTTTCTCTTCCTATTTTTGAAGAGTATAATAATCCCTAATCTACAAGTTTTTTTTGATATTACTTTTACCTAGGAATTGTTTTTATCAAAATAAGCACAAGATTTCCAAAACCTTGATTCACATCTAAAGGGAAACCAACCGGTGTTTTGTGCAAAAAAAATATCAAATCGTATCAATCGTGTTGTTGTATCTTCTAAAGAGAGCCTTGGGTTCTGCTAGAAGATTAATGAGAAGAATTCCTAAAGACAATCGGTTTTGTGCTAGGCGTTCTATTTGTGTTGAAGGAGTTATTACATCTAGTCTGAATAGGTAGTAGGAAATTGGTGTATGTAGTTGCAGGAAAACCTACACTACACCCTTCACAAGATTTCACAATAATCAAAACATATTTGAAGATTAAAAACAACACTTTATTATTTGATTCTAAGAAATGTTTACAGGAAATGGAAGAAATCAAGAATACAACTGTTCTCTTGGATTTTCTCTCTCCTCAAAACTTTCTTAACACTCAAAAATTCATCTTTTCCTCTTGAATCTATTGGGTCTCTTTATATAGGGTAGTTACATAATGGATGACAGCTAAGATGTCCTTTAATTTCGGATCTGACCTGCGATATTATTGTAGCAGTTATAATGTCAGTTCTCATAGGTGTTGTAATCCTTGCAGGCTCATCATGCTCTTCCCATGTTTCAGCTATCGTCACCTGCTACGTCATTCTTTGAGTCATTCTGCGACACTCATAGTATGTTGTTGAAGAACTCGCAGATGAATTCGCAGAAGTGTTGTAAATCTCACAAGAGTAATATCATGGCGATATTCTGGTCCTACATCTTTCCTCTTCTCATGCCTTTTCTGCGAAGGAGGAAAGATCATGATAAATAAAATGCTGCAGATATTCATCTTTTCACCTTCTTCTTTTTCCGACAAAACTCCGTAAATTAAGTGTAACCGCCTACACGTGTCGAGTATTATTTTCTTTACCTGTTAATCTTTTATTATCCGGTTTCCATTCTTATGTCTATAAAAGAGAGAATCTGTCAAAGAAATATTTTTCTTCTTTTACTTCTTCGTCTTCTTCACTTCTTCGTTCTCTGCAAACTTTTCCCATCTGCAACTTTCTTCTTCTACAAATTCACCTACTACTTCTTTAGTGGAATCATCAAGGTATGTGTTCTTTTGACGTTACTAGACTCAATTTTGCTTATCTAAACATAGTTTATCCATATTAGTCAATTTCTTCTACTTGATTCTTCATAATCCCCATAATGTGTTTTATTTTCAGTGGAACTACTCCTAACACCCAGTCTGTAATCCAAAACCCTAATCTTCTTAAATATTCGCAGAAAAAACTAGCTGAAAAGAAAAGGAAGCATGCGAGTCATAAGGTAGTAAGAAACATTTATTTTCTTAATAACAATATTGTTGCCTCTGTTTCTTATCAAAATTATTATTCGCAGGATGACGAAGGTATTTCTAAACCTCACAAGCGATCTCTCCAAGATAAAACCATTGAGATTGACATTATCATTCCCACATTTTATGCGAGTTCTGTTCCTACAACCTCGCAAATGGAACCTCCATCCTCTATCTGCGATAATATCGTTATCAATACTCCTGACTTCTGAAAAATGAGTCTCCTAAAGATGTTGTGAACAAAATTTCTTCCACTCATATGTCACTTCCAACTGTTACTTTTCTAAACACTCCACCTTCTGATAATACAATTATTGCGAATGATTCAAATCTCCAGCTTTCTATTATCATTACTTCACCTTTTGCATCTCTTCCTTCTTCTAAGGAAATTCCAGTAGGAGTAGATGTTGCTTTTGAAATCTTGTATGATATTTTAGATGATGCTAAGAAGTCTTCCACTGATCCTCTCAAGCAGGGTGTCCGCGAGGTTTTAGGTAAATACTTTGGTTCTAACCAAGTGGCTTCATAGGCGTCTTTAGAGAATGAAGTTGAAACTTTAAAAAGAAGTCTCCAAGCCAAGAATTCAGAATGTGACACTCTTTACCAAAAGCTTCGCAACTCTTCACTTGATTGCGAAAATCTTCGCGGTAAAAACAATGAACTAAAAGGTATAATTTCCCTGCCTTTGTCTCTTGTTTTTCTGTTCTCGCAAATTTTCATCTTTTCTTTACTTAGTTCCCTTTTTAAATTCCTGCTTCGCATATTTAGATTTAAATCAGAAACGAATCATGGAGAGATTTCAATTTGAGTCTATTGCTGAGAAGCCCGCGCTGAGAAAGATTCTTGGATGAGCTAATATAATAGACTAGACAATCTTCACACATACTCGATCGATCAAATAGATAATCTTACTAATGAGAATGGCCAATTATTGCAAAGGCAAAATTTATTAAGTAGCGAAGTTACTCGCCTCTCGTATTTGTTAACCCAGGCTAACTTGGAGATGGAATCTTTATCAAATGAAAATAAAACTTTGTCTCAAGAAAAAAGTAGTTTTTCGAACATGATGGAGATTTCCTCGCAACAATTGAGTATTCTTCAAAAATTGTGTGATAATCAAGAGCAATCTCTTCGTTCACTAGAAGATGAACTCAAGGAAGTAATCGAATCATCCGCCGCTGAGAAAGATAAACTTATCAAGGGTAGGATAACTCTAAGTTTAAAGGCCAGTAAACTCCAAGATCAATATTCCCAATTAGAAGAATCTTACTCTTTATTATCAAAAGAAAATTCGTATCTCCTCTCCAAAAAATATAAATATAAAATCTCGCATGAAGGGTATAGTTGGGGATAAATTTGATGATGCCATGAACCAATGGGAGAATTGTTGCTTAACACTAATTCAAAATTTAACTTCGCAAAAGGAAGGTAGTCATTTTGACTGCCTCAATTGTTAATCTCTCTGTTATACTTCTTGCGAGATCTTTACCTAAATATCTTTTCTGTTAATTTGTTTTTCTCACAAAATCTAAAGAAAAAAAAACCTTCATTCTACCATTGCAGATCTGACTGACAAATTTTCTAAGGTTCTCAAAGAAAATGGAGTTCTCACTTCTCATCTTGTTCAATATTGTGATCGAGCAGAGAGAAGATATGACTATCTTGAATCTTCAAGAATATGGAGATTAGAAATCGCGATAGAGGTTTCCTTCGCAAAGTTCATCTTAGTGCTGAAGTTCTTGTGAATGACATTCTGATATCCAATTCTCTCCCCCCCTGTAACCATCAAGCCTCTAGAAGTAGATGATGATGAAATTCCTCTTCCTTTAGATGATGATCTAGATTATGCAAGCGATGAAGAAGATATTTCTCAAGAAGACCCAATAGAAGAAGAAAAAATCCCTCCTAGAAAAGTAGCTGATGGTGGTGAAGCAATTTATGGTGAAGAGTTAGAAAAAGAAGAAGCTCGAATTAATTATAATGAGAAGAATATTGGTGAAGTTGATAACGTTGGAAAAAATAATGAAGCTGGCGAGACCAATACTGAAGCTTGAGTTTTGTTTTTGTTTTCCTTTACTTCCTCTTTCTTGCGAGTAATGTACTTTTATGCAACTTTGGAATTCAATTACTTTTATGTTATTTTGAATATTTTTAAGAAAGATAATGATATTTTGTTTATCAATTCCCATACTTGCCCCTCATTATCTTTCTTGTAAAGGACAAGTATTTCATGTATTTTAGTATATTGCCACGAACAGTGTTGCGAGTAGGACTGAGAAATTATGGATAGTGCTGCAAAATTGTAAATAATCCTTCTGAGAGAATTTGAATAATACTTCTGAGAAATTTTAAATAGTACTTGTTTCTCAGTATCTCTCTTGTGATGAAAAAATCATTCCTGCATTCTTTAAAGAAAATAGTTAATGTTTGGGATTATTCTGTTGGTCTTATTTTTCCTTCCTAGTTAAAGGTCTTATTTTGCTATCTTTTTGTTTCTGCGACAAAATCGCAGGACGTCTTTACATTTGCATATATTGACCCATTGATCTTGCCTTATCTTTATTCTTTCAATGTATTGCGACAATATGAAAAGTCTAAGCTCCCTTACAAGAACAAGGCCTCATGACATTGACGTCTTGCGATGAAATTGCAGGACGTATTTACCATGTAAAAACCCATTGATCTCATCTTAACTTTTTCTCATGGCTTGTTTCCTCTGTATAATACTTGTCACGCGACAATATGACAGGCCTAGATGTTCTTGCAAACATAAATCCCCATGACATCGCCGTCTTTAGACACTTATCATCTCCCTAATTGAGGGTGCCGCCCTTATCTTCCCCCTGGTTTCCCCTTCAAGGAGGGCACATCGGCCATACAAGACTAGCTCCTCCCATCTGGTCTTAACAGAAACCAGTTGTTTTCGCAGCCTCTTATCCTTTTTTCCTATATGGCTTATAGTTACGAGACTGCACCCTAAGTGGGGTTTTCTTCAGGCCAAGTGCATCATATCCAAGACTTTCCAAGAATGGCTAGGGTAGTTTCATACACCCGGGAACCCTTGGCTCAACTGTGTACCTCGATGCCTTGGTCATATTCTGCACTCCTTAAGAGAGACCCTCGGTCATCCAACCAGGGTATAACCTTATATATATAGTTGGAAATCCAAGGTACCTCTCCTGGATAGGTATCTCTCATGGAGATGGACCCTAGATCTCTATGACTCAGGTTCCAGCAGCGGTATAACCTTAACCCTGAGCTATGCAAACAGATACCCCCTTATATGATGTACTTTAGGTCTTACATTTTCCTCTTACGAAATTTTATTCGCGAACTAGGGTGTATGCCATAAAGGTTCGTCCCATTCTATTAATCTCTGCGAAATTTTATTCGCGTTTCTTGCTATATTTTCGCATTTCTTATTTGCTCTGTCATTTTAAGAATTTGGCAGCTAAAAAAATAAATTATTATCCGTTTTATCATATAATATACCAGCATCTCAAATCTCGCAGAATTTTTCATTGATAATATCTTTTCAGATATAATCTATTTCATGGCCTACCAAGTCTTTGACCAACATCTTTACCTTCTGGTTTCATTAACTTGTATGCCCCGGTTCCAACTATCTCTTTAATGATGTACGGTCCATCCCATTTTCTCGCCAGCTTTCCACCATTTTCTCGCTGATAACCTGGTGTTTCTCGCAACACTAAATCACCCGGTTGAACCTCATGTATTTTAACACGTTTGGTATACTCGCGAGTTAATCTCCGCTGATAATTTTCCATATGTTGTAAAGCTTTTTCTCTCTTCTCTTCTAACTCATCAAGTTTATTTAGTATCATACCATCACTAAGATTCTTCTCCCAAGCCTCTCTTTTTGTTGTAGGAATAGCAACTTATGTTGGTAACACAACTTCAACCCCATATGTAAAACAAAAAGGTGACATTCCAGTAGCTTCCCGTCTAGTTGTATTGTAAGCCCATATTGCATTATGCACTTGGTCGCACCATCCCATGTGGTGTCCTTATAATTTATTCTTCAATATATCTACAATTGTCTTAGTTGTTGCCTCTGCCTATCCGTTGTCCTGTGGATATAGTGGTGTTGACTTTCCACATTTAATCTTAAATGCATTAAGTAACAATTCTATATTCTTTCCTTCAAACTACTTTCCATTATCGGATACCAACTGTGCAGGAACCCCAAATCTGCAAATTATATTTTCAAATATGAATATAAAAATGTCTTTGTCACGAATGTGTTGTACTGCCTTTACTTCTCCCCATTTTGTGAAATAATCTGTAGCGACAATCAAATATTTTCTTTGTCCAGAACCGGGTACAAATGGTCCCATAATATCCAACCCCCATTTTCCAAAAGGCCATACACTTGTGGAAAATGACAGTAGTGCCCCTAGTGCATGTATCTTATTTCCATATCGTTGAAAATCTTCGCAACGTCTTGAAAGTTTCTTTGCGTCCTCATGCATGTATGGCCAATAATAGCCTTGCATTTTTGTTCTGTATGCCAAAGATCTTCCTCCATTGTGATTACCAGCGTATCTACTATGCAACATTTTTAACACCTTTTCTCCTTCTTCCAGTGTCAAGCATCTTAGTGATGGTCTATTAAAAGATTTGTGATATAATATTCCATATCTTAATTCATAATTTGTTGCACGGATTTTTAATTTGTGTACCTCTAATCTATTTCTTGGTGTTTCGCCTCTCACCAAATATGCATGAAGTTCTGCTCGCCAATCTGCAATATTGTCTCTCAGTCCTTCTTCGCCACCTTCTATCATCATCACATCTTCTTCTTCTTCTTCCTTATTGATTGAGGGTGATACAAGTGTTTGAATTTTTATGCATCTCGCAGTTGGGTTTATCATCATGCTAGATATGAAGGCAAAAGCATCTGCGAGTCTGTTATCTTTTCTTGATATATGTCTCCGTTTTATTTTTGGAATTCTCGCAGACAATTCTTCAACAAGTCTCTTGTATTTCTTCAAAGATGGTTCATTTGTTGTGTATTCTCCTTTTATCTGGCGAATAACCAATTGCGAGTCACTAGTAATTCTAGCATTCTCCAACTTCATTTCTATTGCGAATTCTAGAGCATGCACCACAGCTTCATACTCCGTCTCATTATTAGTGGACATGAATTCTAAACGAAATGAAAAAGCCATTTTTTCTCCTTCTGGCGAGATAAAAACAACTCCAATTCCATTACCTTCCCCATTTGATGATCCATCCACCAATATTTCCCACATGTTGGGTTCCTTTAATAGATCTTTTGGGTCTCCATGTTCTTCTTCTATGTCCATCATTTCTTCCATAGCTTCATCATCTTCTAGAGGAAACTCTGCTAAAAAATATGCTACAACTTGTGATTTTGGCGAGGATAGGATTTCGTATTTGATTTCAAAGTGTCCTACTTATGCATTCCATTTTTCAACCCTTCCTGATCCTTTTGAATTCTTCATTACTGACTCAATTGGTACCTTTGTTAATACTTTTACTATATGTGCTTGAAAGTATATGCGAAGTTTAAAGGTTGCATAAACCAATGCCACAATTAACTTTTCAATATTTGAGTAATTTTTCTCTGCGGTATTAAAAGTTTTGCTAATGTAATAAATTGGTTTTTCTACTCCTGCATCCACTCGCAGTAACACTGCACTTAATGCATGCGAAGTTTTCGCAAGGTAGATCAATAATTCTTCCCCTGGCTCCGGTTTCTGTAAGATAGATATGTTCATTATATATTCTTTACTCCTTAAAAAGCTTTCTCGCATTCATCTGTCCACTTGAAATTTGTTCCCTTCCTGAGTATATTGAAGAAATGCTTGCACTTATCTGAAGATCTTGAGATAAATCTTCCTAGTGAGGCTAAGAGCCCGTTCAACTTCTGCACATCTTTTATTGTCGCTGGCGTTGGCATGACACGAATTGCTTGTACTTTATCTGGATCAACTTGTATTCCTTTTTTTGACATAATGTACCCCAAATGTTTTCCTGAAGCTACTCCAAAAGTACACTTTTAGGGAATCACCTTGATGTTAAAATATTGCATTTGATTGAAAATCTCCTTCAAGTCCTGCACATGGTTTTTAGCTTCTTTACTCTTGATTAACATGTCATCTACATATACCTCTAATGTTTTATGGATCCATTTTGCAAACACTTTCTCCACCATTATTTGATATGTCGCACTAGCATTTCGCAAACCGAAGGGCATCTTTGTATAACAGTACAATCCTCTTGGAGCAAAAAATGCGGTGTGCTCTTGATCTTCTTTAGCGAGAGGAATCTGATTATACCCTTTATACCCATCTAATGAAGATATTCTATCATTTCCCACTGCTGATTCGACCATTTGAGGAATATCTGGTAATGGAAAGCTATCTTTAGGACAAGATTTGTTTAAGCCAGTAAAATCTATACAAATTCTTATCCCTTTATTCTTCTTTGGAACCACCACCATATTTGCAATCCATTCCGGGTACTTTTCCTGCCTTATAATTCCCGCATCAAGCATTTTCTGTAATTCTTCTTCTATTTGAGAATGGTATGTTGTTGCGATTTTTCTTATCCTTTGTTTAAATGGTCTTACATCCTTGTTAATTTCTAACTTATGACATGCAACTGATGGGTCTATTCCAGGGATCTCATCCATACTCCACGCGAAGATGTCTTTATACTCTCGCAAGATATTTACGGTTCTCTCTTCCTCATCTGCATCCATCTTCGTTCCGATTTTCAGCATCTTAGGTTCTTCTTTACTTCCAATATTTACTTCTTTTGTTGGCTCTGCTGCGGTGTAGCTGGCTTCAGGCTCTCCTATTGGTGTTGAGGTTTTCACAAATCTCGCGGGTTTATCTCCTTCTTGCGAGATTTCGCTGGGTATTCCTTTTTCTTATTTAGCTCTTATCATGTAAATTTTAAATTCTTCTTCTTTCTTTGCCTCTTTCCCCATTTTTCTGCGATCTTTTCGCATCTTTGGACGCCCTTCATAATTTCTCACTTCAATTTGATAACACAGCTTCGCAAGATCAGTATCTCCTCTAATTTCTCCAATACCATTGGTCATAGGAAATTTGATGCAATAATGCAATGTTGATGCTACAGCCTTGATTGTATGTATCCATGGTCTTCCTAGTATCATGTTATATGGTGATTCCACGTCTACCACACATAATGTTACTTGTGTTTCAATCTTTCCTAGCGGAATTCGTACCACTATTTCGCCTTTAGGTTTTGTTAAATATTTTCCAAACCCATGAATATGATATGTTGAACAAGACATTTCTTCATCCTTGTATCCCATTTTCTTAAATGCATGATAAAATATTATATTTACAGAACCTCCTGCATCCACCAAAGTTCTATTTACAGCCCATTCTTCCGCATACCTTGTTGATTTTCCCTCTTTAATTTGTATAACGGATACAATAATTACCAAAGGAAATGTATGATTCAAATTTTATGTTGGTATTTCTGCTTCTGTAAATGTGATTTTCTTCTTTTCCCACTCCTTCAACGGTGATATTTTCTCCACCGTGATAATTTTATTTCCTTCAAAATCTCGTTTATGTATCCTCCCTTTAATGTTTTCATAGAATTTGTCGACCATTGTTCTTGTTATCATACCACACTCCAATTTCCTACAATTCTCTTTGGTTCTAATCATTTTTCCTTCAACTATTTCACCGATTTGTTCAATTATCTTCTTAATTTTTAATAACTCTCATCTTTACCTCGATTTTTCTATGATTTTAGTTAATTCAATCCCTGTTTCGGGAGCCAAAATGTAGTTGCAGGAAAACCTACACTACACCCTTCACAAGATTTCACAATAATCAACACATATTTGAAGATTAAAAACAACACTTTATTATTTGATTCTCAGAAATGTTTACAAGAAATGGAAGAAATCAAGAATACAACTGTTTTCTTGGATTTTCTCTCTCCTCAAAACTTTCTTAACGCTCAAAAACTGATTTCTCCCTCCTGAATCTACTGGGTCTCTTTATATAGGTTAGTTACATAATGGATGACAGCTAAGTTGTCATTTAATTTCGGATCTGACTTGCGGTATTATCGCAGCAGTTATAATGTCAGTTCTCGCAGGTGTTGTAATCCTTGCAGGCTCATCATGCTATTCTCATGTTTCATCTATCGTCACCTGCTACGTCATTCTTTGAGTCATTCTGCGACACTCGCAGTATGTTGTTGAAGAACTCGCAGACGAATTCGCAGAAGTGTTGTAAATCTCGCAAGAGTAATATCATGGAGATATTCTGTTCCTACAGTTTAACAGCTTATAATCAGTGTGTGTTTAGTCTGGACTAGGTCCCGTTTTTTTTTTTTGCATTTGTGGTTTCCTCGTTAACAAAATTTCTAATGTCTGTGTTATTTATTTTTCGCATTACATTATATTTATATAATTGAAATAATACAGGTTGTACGTTAATCAATCATAGTTGTTAAATCCGACCTTGTTTGTTGGATAAGACTTGACTGATCTTGAACAATTTTTTTTTGTTATTTTCACATTGTTAGACCAGTTCGGACTAACCTTGTTTCAAGTGGACACCATGTTGAAATATTTCTTTAGTGATTGTTTCTTAAAGAGGTTTATACACGGTGGATATTGAATAGGTTGTGATTAACACAAAAGCTTGTTTCAAGAAACCTCACACTAAAATCAGGTTTACGGACTTGGTTCTTTTTAACTATTGATTGTGTTGAGAAAGAGATAAATCTATTTAATATTATTTCTCAATTGAGTTTTTATTCTATAGATTTTATTTAAGTTTGTTCCATACATATTGCCAAACGAAATATTGGGTGTGGTTGTTAGACCCCCGCTTTTTCACTTAACCCCCCCCCCCCCCCCCCCCTCAAGTTGTACATCAGCTGGCATATGTGCAACTTATTTCGAATGTTATGAAATCTCGGTGATGAAATTAAGGCCCTTTGTGAATATATCATCTAGTTGGTCCTTTGAACTGATGAACCGTACAGTTAATTTCTTACTTCCCACCATTTCTATGACAAAATGGTAGTCGATCTTGATGTCTTTAGTATGAGCATGAAACACAAGATTTGCAGTGAGATACATAGTACCAAGGTTATCACACCACAAGACAGGAGTTCAAATGCTTATACCAAGTTCTTTAATTAGGGATTGAATCCCATGAGAAGTTGCGATGGCCACTCCCATGTACTCTGACTTATGAAGTTGCGATGGACACTCCCCTGTACTCTGCCTCTATACTTTATTTTAAAATAGTTTTATGCTTTCTTGCACCCCAGGAGATTAAGTTTCCACCAAAATACACACAATACCCACTTGTTGATCTACGATCATCTATGTTGCTAGACAAATCAGCATTCGAGTTGGCATGTAAGGAGAAGTCATGCGGCGGTGATAGATGAAGTCCATAGCCGACAGTATTTTTGAGATAACGAAAAATTCTCTTGACAAGATCCTAATGCTCTATATGTATGTATCATGCATGTATATATTGACAGACTTTGTTTACAACAACTGAGATGTCTGGCCTTATTAGGTGCAAGTATTGAAGTGCACTGAAAAGGCGAGTGTACCCAAATATACCTCAATCTATAACTTCTCATTCCGTTAAGTCCTTTCTCCGAAAGTGATTGTCTATAGACTGAGTCGAGACAATACAATAATTCGGTACGAGATCGAGATAATACAACAACGAAGTATGTTTACTTGATACAACGATTCGGACTTAACCAAACTCAATAGGATTGCATATCAAGTAAATAGGAATTAACGTTTGTGCAATTTACTTTAATTATAATAAAACAATTATAATGCATAAATCTAAAGTAAATGACACAACAAGATTTTATTAACGAGGAAACTGCAAATGCAGAAAAAACCCCGGGACCTAGTCCAGAATTGAATACTCTCAGGATTAAGCCACTATACAAAATAAACCAAAGTCGTATAGTTTAGACCAAGCAACTAAACCTATAGTTCACCTAGTTTCATCTGTATTCCCACGCCTCCAACCTGTAAACAAGTCACGTACTTGGACCAATTCCTTTGGTTCGTATCCCAAACAGTAAAGGAACAACAAATCTTTTTGGTATCAACTCTCTTCAACCAAGTGATATGAGTTGCACAAAGGCTCTTATGTTTATCTTATCATAAACTCCTTTGCCAGGTTCCAAGATCTATCTTATGTTCAATCACCAAAAGGTAATCGTTAAGATTTTGCTATCAATACCTCTAATCCCAAGGAAATGTATTGATGCCGATCTTCTCAACTATTCTATTAAAATACCACAAGGATAAATCTATTATAGTTGGATCCTCTATTACCGAAACAAGTATTTTGCACACCAAAGATTATAAAACCAAGTCTGAAATCTTCTATCTCTTCTTTTTCTTCAAATCTTTTTAGATCTTCAATAAACACATGCACACATATACTTGAATCTCTTGTGATCAATCACACACATAACGGAGTCTGTTAACAATGGATTATCACAAGATCGTCTTTAGAACTAACAACAGTTTAAAGATCCCTATCGAAACCTTGAACTAGTTTGAGTGAATCTTATATCAAAAAAGAAGATTCTCAAGCATAAACAAACTAGGTGCAATCAAAGTTCAACCACCGTTTGTCAATCAAATCAATATGACAACTAAAGATAAACCGCAATTATCTAGTTTCCTACCAACAGTACGCACTAGAGCTTCTCAATCCCAAAGAAGACTTTAAAATGAGCGGCCGTAAGAGATTTATCCTAATTAGGTTACTCTCCTCTCCGAATAGGGGAATTCACCAGTAACAGTACAATAGAGGAAGTTTACTGTCACGAAGGATTAGTTTGCTAGAAATGCAAACTAAAAGTATTTATAGACAAGGAAGTTTGGACACCAAGGAATTTCCAAAACCGAAAATATTCTCAAGATATTCGATATAATTCCAAATTCGATTTTCATAATTTCTGAGAATGCACTGTCCAAATTTATGATCGAAAACTCCTTGGAAAATCTTTAATTAGTAAATGCACATTAATATTTCTTATTTTCCATATATAATTAAAAACCTTAATTAAAAGATTCTTAACTTATTTAAATTCGATCTTGGGATTTACTTCCTTCTTAGCTGTTAAGGAATATCTTTGAACAATAAAAGATACACATTAATGCGCATGTTCAAAGTGTGTCGATATCTTTCCTCTTGTAAGTCCTTTTTCATACTTACTCACTTGATACCGATTTACCACACTTCCAAACAAGTTTAGAATTGGTTCATCTGACTTTCAAGAACTATGTGATTGATCAAGTAACACTCAATCACAAGTCATGGGTGTAACGGTTATACCAAAATAAGTTTCGGTTCTACCTCCAAGTGAGTAATGTGCATAGTCACACTAGCTTACCAAATTTTCGGTTGACTAGGTACTAGGATCGGTTCCCCACATATATATGGTATCTAACTTGTATGTGTTGCACATGTTCATGGGATCGGTTCCCCTTTGCCTAAAAATGTGTTGCACATGTTCATAGGATCGATTCCCCTTTCTACTATAAACATTGATGCACCTCATACAAGGATCGGTACCCCTTTGTGATGTACTGCACCTCTTACTAGGATCGGTTCCCCTCTCTAAATTTTGGTCAGATACACAAACCCGATCATACCCCAGGTGATTACTTAAGATCGGTTTCACTAATAAAAATCATACCAATACATAAGTCAGACCTCATGTGAATAGTTTTACCAAGAACACAAACAAGTCATGAGCGGTTATACTAATCACACATATTGGTCGTTCATAAGATATGCAATGAAGAACATCCCCAATAACGCCTGGCGATTTCCTTTTCGGTTCACAACACATATCATGAACTTTATTTCCTAGAACACATGTAAACATTGTTCCCTAGAATGAAATCCTCACCTCATACCCATACATAATCACAATAGCATTCATACAATTATGTTGAGGTCTTATATACAAAGTTTAATAGTTAATCAATAAACCTCATATTGTATTCCTTAATACTATGTCTATCTAGAGTGTTCATGCTTCGCAGTTTTATGTTTTCAATATGCACGACTTGAAAGATATGTTAGGGAATGAAACAGTTCAAGTCAAATATCACTAACCTCAAGTGGAAGGATGATGTTGTGGTTGTAGCTCCGTACTTCTTCAAGTCTTCACGATACTTGTAATGTCTCATCCTAATACTTTCAAGCTAACCTATACGAAGTTGAATCTAGTACATTTAAATCAAGCGACTCTTAAATGAGTTTTGACTCACTAAAATATGACAACCAAGATTGACATACCAACGCTAGGTGGGTTCAACCGAGCTATGCTCTAACAATCTCCCCCTTTGTCAATTTTAGTGACAAAACTCTTACAATCACATGGATAAACAAATTACAATAATTCATTACACATACGCTTGATTCCCGAATTCACCATCACATAACCTGCATTCATTCAATCCTTAAAAATGCAGCAACGGCATTATAATAACAAAGCTCATACTCCCCCTAAAGGTGAGATAGGTAGATTTTCAATACGCGCGTCTTTGTTATACCAATCATATGATATGTTACTCCCTCTTATTCTGTGCTTTTCCTCTTTCGTTAGACTAAGTCTTATGGGATAGATTAGCACTTAAGTGTTGAAATTCAAAAAAAAAGTGTAGCAAAAAAGTTAACACTAGTTCCTCTCCTACCAGTTGCTAGCATGTGAGCTAGCATGCTAGATAGTTACGCTGAATGATTCAGCGCTTGAAAAACCACCTTTTCGCGGAATGGTTCAGCGCTGACAGATTTATTTTTGATCTGACGGCTGAGATTGGTTGCGCTGAATGGTTTAGCGCAATGCGCGGAATGGTTTAGCGCAACGCACTGACGTGGACTGCTAATCTAGCCACTAGATTAGCACTCCCATAAGACTTAGGAGGTAGTCCTGACTGCTAATCTAGCTGCTAGACTAGCACCCCATAAGACTTAGTCTAAGATAAACGTTTAAGCACCATTGTCCTCTTCCCTATTGATATCAATCAATATAAAAATTGATACTAGAATCACCTGTTTACTCCATATATTTCTCCCCCTTTTTGTCACAAAAATGACAAAGAAACGAAAAAATAAAGGACAACACAAAAAGGATCTTACAAATCTCAATATAGACTTGCAACTTGTTGAGTCAAGCACGAGGGTTCCACATACCATTTTTGATAACCAATATCAAAACCGAAACTACAAAGTAATTATGTTTTGATATGTTATCATGGAAACAATTGCCCGAAGAAATTTTACCAACTAGTTTAGCAAACCAAAAATCAACTAAGAAACTTAGTTCCTTAGGTAAACCAATTGTATAAATATAACCGCTTTATTAGATAAGACCAAAACAAAGATAAACACAATTTTTCTCATCAGGTTCTAATTATCCATATAACTTAGATCTTTAGATTTCAAACAAGCCAAATACTAGGTTAGTTAACTAGCATTTCCTTGTTTAGGCATTCGGATAAACTTGAATAACCGAAACCTCCACTTTGATAAGTCTAACTAAGATCATAATTAACTTAGTTTATCTTATCCGGAATCGAATTGGACTAAACAACTCATCACGTCAATATATTCATTCGTTAAGCCATAAATAATTCATACAAACCAATAAATCAACTTACATAATTATTCACCTCAACCGGAAGCAATTGAAACAACATATATAAAAGTTCCACTATTACACCAAAATTTTGTAAGCCTAAACAATTGATACCGTACAATAAAGAAAAATAACAATTTGTGGATGGGAAAAAATGATCTGCTGGTTTTTAAGGGATTGAGGAGACGACCGTGCGGAGGAGGTTCCTCGAACCAAAAAAAAATCTAATCCTCACACAGATGCACTGCCGTAAAGGGGGTGCTTAGATTCAAGAGATCAATCTGTAGTACTCCGGCCTAAATCGAGACAACGACCGTTCCAGAGTAAATTCGGTCACAAGAGAGGATGGGTTGATCTGTAGGAGGGAAGCTTGAGAAATGTGTGGAATCGATGGTGATTCAAGGGTTGTGGGTGTGTGAATTCTGAATATGATAAGTTCTGAATGATTGAAGTTGAACGATTATGAAGAAATTTCTCAATTGATGAGTTTGATGATCTCGTGTTGTCGAAGAGACGTGAGATTCTTACTCTGAGTATTCTGTGTCGTTCTGTTTTTCTGATTCGATGGTTGTTCGATGATTTTCAATCTTGATTCAGGAACTTGTTTATATTGCTGGAATTAGAGACACCATGATCCCATGAAGTGTGACAGTTGATGGAATCAAGGAGTGGAGAGGTGGAAATCGTGTTCGAAACCAGTTGTCCAACGTGTAAAGACTTGGTCAACTTTCCACCCACTACCTCATGAATTCCTTCAATTGATTGCACGACTTGCTCACATTCCATCATGTGTTTGAACACACGTGTCGTAGACCGCCAGACCAAAACCCTAAGTGATATCCCCCCAAGTGACACGATTGATCGTCTCGTGGTTTGTTAATCAATTGATGACTTCGTGGTTTGATGGGACAATGAGTCCACGTGGTTGCTGAGTTAAACAAGATGTTCTGGAACCACCCATGAGTTGAACGTGTCATGAGACAGAGGTATAATTCCTATGATGAAGTGAGCAAGTATTGCTCATTCGATGGTTTGTTGAATATTGGTGAATTTTTGAACCGATATTCCTTAACTCGGGAAAATACTGATCATCTGAGCAAGTGTTACTCTCATGATGACTTGTTGAATATTTGACCGTCTGAGCATGTCTTGCTCATGAATGATTGGCGGTGTGCCAATAATATTAATTAAAATGCTGGTCGTTGAACCTAGCATAATTAATAAGATTCATGACCATGAGATCGTCGTGGAATTATTAATTCATGACCATGAGGTCGTCATAGAATTATTAATTCATGACCATGAGGTCATCGTAGAATTATTAAGGTTAGAGTCTGGAAGCATGATCCTTGAACTCAGAAACCCTAATTTGATCGATTGATGATCAATTCATGGTCAGTAGTTTTAACCATGGGATGAACGAGGAGCGGCTACATGGGACCGTGGATCAACCATGTAGTGTTCATGTTCTCACGTGAGCAAATATGATGAATTCACGAAGAGTTCATGAATTATTGGTGAAAGAATGATTAAATGCTGGTTCAATCATTATTCAAAATGCTCGTCTGAGACTTAGGTGTCAAAACCTAATTAATTATGAGAGAGTGATGGACCGACCATAGAGTCATGGATCCGGCCCTGGGTTATCACGTGACCGTCTGATGGTCACTTCATGAAAAATCCAAAGTGTTTGGAAGTTTTGGACATAATACGAGCAATTGTGCAAATTAGGTCAAAACTGTGAAAACCGATGAGACTGGATTTCGTGAGCCAAAGAGCTAATCTTGGTTGGTCAAAATAACATGCTCGTGTCTCTAAGGTGTCCGCGTCTCAGTCTTGAGAATTTTGATATTTTCTGGTGCACGTTTGAGCGACCATTTGAGAAAATATGACAAAATTAGAGTTTTCTGATAAAACCGTCAAAACTTCATCGAACGAAGGTGTAGGATCAGAATATTGTCACAACAATATTCTTGCAAAATCAATGCTATTCTGCGACATATCTCAAAGTGACGTAAGGAATGACATATCAGATGAAAACGACATGAACATGAGTAAAGTGTGACATTTCTGCGAGAAACCAATAAAACTTGCGAATGATTAAGGCGGTGCTAACTGCAATTTATCGCAAGAATTCAGATCCGAAATTAAAGGGAATCTTAACTGTAAATGAGCTGTCATGAGCTGTAATCCATTATGTAAATGCTTATATAAAGGAAATGAATAGTTCCATAGAGAGAGAGGAATTTTTAGGGGCTAGGAAGATTTTTAGGAGAGAGAAAATCTTTATCAAGTGTTCTGTGTTCTTGATTTTTTGTAAAATTCCTTAAGATCATATTAATGAAAAAGTATCTTTAATCTTCAAATTATGTCATAAATATTGATAAATTCTTGAATAGGGTGTAGTGTGGGAATTCCTGCAACTACATTTTGGCGCCCAGAAACAGGGAAGAATAGTTGAAAATCATAGTAAAAATTAGGTAAAAGAAAGAAATTATTCAAGAGTTAGAAGAATATCAAGAAAATTGATGGAAGAAAAGATGGTTAAAGTCAAAGATAATCAAAATAAAGTGGAGTGTGATGTAATAACAAAGATGATGATAGATAAGTTCCATGAAGATATTAGAGGAAGGATACACAAGCGAGATTTTGAAGGAAACAATATCATGTTGGAAAAGGAAGTATCACCGCTAAAAGATTGGGAAAAACAGAAGATCACATTCACGGCAACAGAAATTCCGAAAGAAAATTTAAGTCATACATCTCCATTGGTGATCACAGTGTCTGTTGTACCAACAAGAAAAGAGAAATCAATAAAATCTACAGAAGAGTGGACTTGTAAATAGGATTCGGTGGACGCAGGAAGTTACGTGGATATAATGTTTTACCACACATTCAAGGAAATGGGATACAAAGATGAAGAAATGCTTAGTCCATCATATCATGTTCATGGATTTGGAAAATCTCTAACAAAACCTAAAGGTGAAATTATAGTGCGAATTCCGCTGGGGGAAATAGAAACGCAGATAACTTTGTGTGTAGTGGACATGAAATCACCATATAATATGCTTTTGGGAAGACCATGGATACATGCAATCAAGGCTGTATCATCAACTCTACATCAGTGCATAAAATTTCCTATGCCTAGCGGAATTGGCGAGATTAGAGGAGATACAGATTGTGCAGCGTTGTGTTTCCAGAATGAAGTAAAGAATTGTGAAAATCAAATTCAATTGCGAAAACAACGCAGAAAAATGAGGAAAGAAGAAAAGAAAGAAGAAAAGAAAGAAGAAGAATTCAAGATTTACATGATAAGATCAGAAGAAGGAAAAGGAATATTTAACGATGTATCGCAAGAAAGTGATGAACCAGCAGAGGTAATAAAAACACCAACACCAATGGGAGAACATGAAGCCAGTTATATTGCAGCAGAACCCACAAAAGAAGTAAATGTTGGCAGTGAAGAAGACCCAAAAATACTGAAAATTGGAACTAAGATGGATGTGGAGGAAGAATAGAAAACTGTAAACCTTCTGCGAGAATACAGGGACATTTTTGCGTGGAATATGGACGAGATGCCTGGAATAGATCCATCTGTTGCGTGCCACATATTGGAGATTAACAAAAATGTTAGACCATTCAAACAAAGAATAAGAAAGATTGCAACTACTTATCATGCCAAGATAGAAGAAGAATTGCAGAAGATGCTAGACGCATGAATTATAAGGCAAGAAAAATATCCAGAATGGATCGCCAACATGGTAGTAGTTCCTAAGAAAAATAAGGGGATAAGAATTTTCATTGATTTCACTGATCTAAATAAAGCATGTCCCAAAGATAGTTTTCCCTTGCCAGATATTCCGCAGCTGGTGGAATCTGCCGCAGGAAATGATCGAATATCTTTGTTAGATGGATACAAGGGCTATAATAAAATCCCACTTGCGGAAGAAGATCAAGAATATACTGCATTCTTTTCTCCCAGAGGACTATATTGTTACACAAAGATGCCTTTTGGATTACGAAATGCAGGAGCAACTTACCAAAGGATGGTGGAAAAGGTGTTCGCGAAATGGATACATAAAACTTTAGAGGTATATGTGGATGATATGTTGGTAAAAAGCAAAGAAGCTAAAACTCATGTGCAGGACTTAAGGGAAATTTTTGATTAGATGCGGCTTTTTAATATCAAAGTAAATCCTGAGAAATGTACTTTCAGAGTATCATCTGGGAAATTCTTGGGATATATTGTGTCAAAAGAAGGAATACAAGTTGATCCTGAAAAGGTGCAAGCAGTTCGAGATATGCCAACTCAAAGAACAGTAAAAGATGTGCAAAAATTGAATGGACTTTTAGCCTCACTAGGAAGATTTATTTCGCGATCATCAGATAAATGCAAGCATTTCTTCAACATACTAAAGAAGGGAACAAAATTTAAATGGACAGATGAATGTGAGAAAGCTTTTCAAGGAATTAAAGAATATTTGATGAATATATCCATTTTACGGAATATTTGAACCAGGAGAAGAATTGTTGATATATCTTGCGACAACTCCACATGCTTTAAGCTAAAGTACTATTGCGAAATGACGCGGGGAGTTGAAAAACCTATTTACTACATCAACAAAACATTTAATGTTTGCGGAGAAAAATTATTCGAAGATTGAAAAGCTAATTTTGGCATTAGTTTATGCGGCTTCTAAGCTTCGCATATATTTCCAAGCGCATAAAATCAAAGTATTAACAAAAGTACCAATCGATTCGGTAATGAAAAATTCACAAAGATCGGAAGAGTTGAAAGATGGAACGCACAAGTGGGGCATTTTGAAATCCAGTATGCAATTTTATCTTCGCCAAAATCTCAAATTGTCGCGAGAATTTCTGCAGAATTTCCTTTGGAGGATGATGAAGTCAGTAGAAGACATGATGGATATAGAAGAGGAATATGGGGATCCAAGAGATCTTTTAACGAGAACCAAATAGGTGGGAGATATTAGTAGATGGATCATCCAATGGAGAAGGAAATGGAGTGGGAGTCGTTTTTATTTTCGCTGAAAAGGCGCAAAAATGGCATTTGCATTTGACCGGAATTTGAATCTACCAATAATGAGACAGAATATGAGGCTGTAGTACATGCTCTAAGATTTGCGATATAAATGAAGGTGGAGAATGCAAGAATTACCAGTGATTCACAGTTGATTATTCGGAAAATTGAAGGGGAATATGCAACTAACGATATATCTTTGAAAAAATATAAGAAACTTGTTGAAGAATTATCTGCGAAAATTCCAAAACTCAAATGGAGGCATATTTCAAGAAGAGATAACAGGCTTACAGATGCTTTTGCATTTATATCAAGCATGATGGCAGATCCGACTGCGAGAAATATAAAAATACAAACACTCATAGCACCATCAATTAATAAAGAAGAAGAAGAAGAAGAAGAGGAAGTTGAGGCAATGGTAGTAGAAAATAATGGCGAAGAATCAAGTCGAATTATCGCAGATTGGCGTGCGGAAATTCAAGCATATCTAGCAAGGGGGGAGATTCCAAGGAACAGATTAGAATCACATAAATTAAAAAGTAGAGCAACAAATTATGAGTTAAGAGATGGGGTATTATATCGAAAATCTTTAAATGGGCCTTCCCTCAGATGTTTGACACAAGAAGAAGGAAAGCAAATATTAAAAATGTTACATAGTGGGGATGCTGGTAATCACAGCGGCGGAAGATCTTTAGCATACAGAACTAAAATGCAAGGTTATTATTGGACATATATGCATGAAGATGCAAAGAATTTATCAAGAAGTTGCGAGGAATGTCAGAGATTTTCCAAAAGAATACATGGACCAGGTGAAACATTAACATCCTCAAAGAATGTTTGGCCATTTGGAAAGTGGGGTTTATATATTGTGGGACCATTTGTACCGGTAACAGGGCAAAAGAGATACTTAATTGTCGCAACAGATTACTTCACAAAGTGGGCGGAAGTTAAAGCAGTACATCATATTCGTGATAAGGATATTTTCCCATTTATATTTGAAAATATCATTTGCAGATTCGGAATTCCAGCGCAGTTGGTGTCAGATAATGGAAAACAATTTGAAGGACAAAATATAGAGATGTTACTTAATGCATTCAAGATAAAGGGCGGAAAATCGACTCCTTTATACCCAAAGGCCAATGGTCAAGCTGAAGCAACTAACAAAACAATCGCAGATATTCTCAAAAAGAAGTTAGAAGGGCATCATAGAACGTGGTGTCAACAAGTTCATAATGCAGTTTGGGATTATAATACAACATGAAGAGAAGCAACTGGGGAATCTCCTTTTTTTTAACGTATGGGGTTGAGGCAGTATTACCAACAGAAGTTGCTATTCCTACAACAAAAAGAGAAGTTTGGGAAAAGAATCTTAGTGCTGGTATGATTCTAGACAAAATTGATGAGGTAGAAGAGAAGAGAGAAAAGGCATTACAACATATGGAAAACTACCATCGCAGATTAGGTCGTGAATATAATAAACGAGTAAAGAAGCGTGAGTTCCAAGTTGGATATCTAGTTCTTCGAGAAACACCAGAATATCAGCGAGAAAATGGAGGAAAATTAGCGAAAAAAATGGGATGGGCCATATATCATCAAAGAAATAGTTGGAACTGGAGCATATAAATTAATGGATCCAGAAGGAAGAGACATGGGTCAAAGACTTGGCAGACCATGGAATAGACAATATCTAAGAAAATATTATCAATAAAGGTTTGAAAGACTAGAATGAATGGATTACACGCAAGAAATTACGAGAGAATAAAAGAGATGTTTTGCAAGAACAAAGTTGGCTAAATATAAAAGCTATTTTCCGCAATAATTTGTGGAATAATTAAGAATTTTAATGCAAATGCATAAGATGGGCGAAAATTGCCTAAAAACATATAAGAATGGGACGAACTTTTATGGCGTACACCTTAGTTCGCGGATTCTATTCCGTAAGAGGCAATGTCCTTAAAGTGCGTCATAAGGGGGTATCTCTTTTCATGGCTATGGGAAAGGCTATACCGCTGCTGGAACCTAGTCATGGAGATTTGGGATTATATAAAATCCATCCGGGAGAGATAACTTGGATTCCCAACTATATAAGGTTATACCCTGGTTGGGCGCCCGAGAGTTTCTTCTAAGGAATGCAACGTATGATCAAGGCACCGAGGTACACGGTTGAGTTGTGGGTGACCGAGATGGATGAACCTACCCTGGCCATCCACGGAAAGTCTTGGCTTACGATGTGTTCGGCCCGAAGAAAACCCCACTTAGGGTGCAGTCTTGTAACTATAAGCCATATAAGGCATAAAGGACAAGGCTGCGAAAACAATCAAGTTGTTGGCAGAACCGGATGGGAAAGTGCTAGTCTTGTATGGCCGATATATAATCTTTGAAGGGGCAACCGGGGGGAGAGATAAGGGCGATACCCTCCATTAGGGAGCTGTGTATCAAAAAAGACGGCAATGTCATGGGACTTTATATTCGCAAGAATATTTAGGCCCGTCATATTGTCGCGTGACACAGACATCAATGTCATGGGACTTTATATTCGCAAATATTTAGGCCCGTCACATTGCCGCGTAACTGGCCAAAAAGCCTAAAAAGAAAAGTTAAGATGAGATCAATGGGTTTTTGTGATAAGATCAAAAGATGAAATAAATAAAATCAATAATAAGAGGATATAAATCGCAAAGACGTCCTGCGATTTCATCGCAAAGACGGCAATGTCATAAGTCTTAAAAAGCAAAGAGAGATTAATCTCACAAGGTGGCTTAGATTTATCATATTGTCGCAAAGATTAAAATTAAATGATAAGGCAAGATCAATGGATTATTACATGTAAAAGTAAGAATGTCCTGCGATCTTGTCGCATAAAAGTGGCATAATAAGACCTTTAACTAGGAAGGCAAAATAAGACCAAAAAAGAGGTTATATCTGCAAAGCATATAACAGATTTTTCGCAGCGTTGATTGGGATAATTCATCTATCATATTGCAGATTGATAACAAGAGGCAAGTATGGGATTTTCTTACAAGGGTAACAAATTCAATACTTCACAAGGAAGATTATGAGGGGCAAATATGGGGATTATAAAAGAATATTTCATTATCTTCCTTGAGAAGAATAAAATAATAAATAAAAAAAGGATAATCAAGTTACAAGAATTTATGAAGATTGGATTCAGATTAATAAAAATATATAATCAGAAGACGATGATGGGGTTACAAAAACTGCAATGTTTCGCAAAAGAGATTTAGAAATTACAATCATTTGCAGGACAAGGAAAATAACAAGATATTTCGCAAGAATATAAAACTTCAGAGAATATTCTTCCTTAATTTTATCATTCTTGCTCGCTAATATTATCTTCATCGGCGACACCTTTTTCAGTTTGGATTTCTCCATCACCAGTGATTGTTTTGTGAGGAGAATTATGTTCTTCTGATTCTTTATGAGGATTTTCTTGATATTCTCCATCATTGAGAGGGTTCCATTCTTCTTATATTTCTTTAGGTGGGTTTTGTTCATCCTCATAAAAATCTTCTTCTTCATTACTTGAATAATTTAGATCTTCATCTATGGGATGGGGAACTTCGTTATTATCTATCTCCTAGGGTTTGATCTTCATAGGAGGTAAAGAATGAGAGAATAGAACATTGTTTACAAAAACTTCAGCGCCTAAATGAGCCTTGCGGAGGCAATTCTTTTCCCAGTTTATGATTTCTATATCTTTGAAATATTCAAGATAATCAAACCTTCTCAATGCTCTGTTGTGAGAGTTGGAAAGTGCGGTATTCTTTTTGCGAAGTTTGGCTAACTTCATAGACAGATAAGAGATAGAAACTTGAAGATGTTTCTCAGATTCTTCGAAAGAAAAATTGCATATTAGATGGAATTCTCGCGTAAAATAAAGATGGGAAGATACAATGAAGTAATTAATAGATGAGGCAGTCAAAATGACTACCTTCCTTTTGTGAAGATAAAGTATGAATTATGTTAAAGAAGCAACTCTTCCATCGATTCATAGAATCATCAAAATTATCCCCAACCTTACCTTTCAAACGAGATTTTATACTTTTTTCACAATTGCGAAGATAAGCATTTTCTTCTTTCAATCGAGTACAATCATCTTTGAGATTGTTGACTTTTACACTTAGAGCTAACCTACCCTTTATAAGTTTCTCTTGTTCAGCAGCAGATGATTCAGTTATCTTTTTAAGTTCATCTTTCAATGCACGAAGGGATTGCTCTTGCTCCTTACACAAATTTTGAAGATTGCCTAATTGCTGCGAATAAATCCTTGTTGTATCCACAAAGCTACGTTTCTCTTGGGATAAAGTTTTTTTTTCGTCTGATAAAGATTCCACCCTCAAATTAGTCTGATTTAGCGAATATAAAAGTTGAGTGGCTTCATTACTTAGGCGATCTTGTTCACAAATTAGCTGATTATTCTCATTCTTAAGATTATTTATCTCGTCAATTGAATATGCGTGGAGAGTACTCAATCTATCAAATTGATTTTTCCAAGACTCTTTCCCAATGCGGGTCTCATCAGCGATTGTTTCCCATTCAAGTATATTCAATAATTGGTTATGTTTTGAAGCTAAATATGCGACAACAAATAAATAAAGAAAAATTGAGTACATAGAAATAAAGAATTACTGAGGAAAAAACAGAGGCAAGAAAATTATACCTTTCAGATCATCATTTCTAACTGCGAAGAATTTCGTGCATCTAATTAGAATTGCGAAGCTTATGATCGAGAAGTTCACATTCTAAAGTTTTTGCTTGAAGATTCTTCTTCAAGGTTTCAATTTCACTTTCTAAAGCAGTTAGCTTAGACGAAGAACCGTAGGATCCAAGATGCTTACTTAAAATCATACAAATATCTTGTATCGCAGGGTCTGTAGAAGATTTCATATCATCATTTAAAACTTCAGATAACATTTGAAAATCAGCTTCAACCCCTATTGCTATTTCTTGAGAAGAAGGAAGAGAAGTAGAGGAAGAGGTTTTGGCGACAATAACTTGAAGATTAGAATCATTCGCGGTAGTAGGAGTAGAAGAAGGAACTTGGTTAGTCGCAATTACGGTCTCATTCGTCGCAACATCTTTCATTGCAACTTCACTCATCACGACTTCATTCACCGCAGTTTCATTTACCGTAGATT
The DNA here is from genome assembly GCA_023529315.1 of Papaver bracteatum. Classification (NCBI taxonomy): domain Eukaryota; kingdom Viridiplantae; phylum Streptophyta; class Magnoliopsida; order Ranunculales; family Papaveraceae; genus Papaver; species Papaver bracteatum. The sequence goes on from JAJJWX010005012.1 coordinate 1,852,532, forward strand.
CATTCAACGTAGTTTCATTTATCGTAGCTTCGTTCACCGCAGTTTCATTTACCGTGGTTTCATTCACCACAGTTTCATTAATCGCAGGATCATTGGCTGCTGATTCATTCACTTTAGTTCCAGCTTTTAATGGTTCATTCATCGCAACCTTTGAAATATTGATGGAAATATTAGCATCAATAGTTTCGTTTGGAATTGATGAAGAAGTAGTGTTGGTGTTAATATTAGAATTTACACGATGAGAAGGAGAAGATTTATCTTGCGGCGGAACAGGGTCTGCAGGTAAAAATTCAAGAATATCCACTTCATCTAAAAGAGCTTTAACTTGACGAGAACGCTTAAGAGGTTTAGAAATATTCTCTTCAATCTGCAAATAATAATGTAGATAAGAAACAGAGGCAACAATATTGTTATTTCAAAGAAATAGATGTTTCTTACTACCTTATCATTCTCAGATCTTTTTGTCTTCCCAACACGCCTTTTCTGAGAACCCTTAGGGTTAGGGTTTTTGATAGTAATTTTAGTCTGAGAAGTGGTATTACTGAAAAAGATGATAAAATATGGGGATTATGAAGAAAATTGGGCAATAAAGATAGCATAACATGAACAAAATAAGATCCAAGATAAGAACATACCTTTGAGTCTCCATTAAAGCAGCAACAGGAAGGATACCAGGAAAGAAAAAGTTGCAGACAAAAAATAAAGGAAAAGTTGAAGAGAAAAGAGAAGGTGAAAGAAGAAAGAAATACTCTCGAGTGGAACCTTTATTTATAGATGAAGGATGGGTAACCGGGTTAATCGGTAAAGATTGACACGTGTCAGCAGTAAAAGCGTAAAGTATGGAACTTTGTCGGGTAAAAAGTAAGGAGTTGCGGAAAATTAAGAAACTTAAATTCTCATGATCTTTATCTTCTTCGCATAAAAGATATGAGAAGAGGCAAGATGTAGGATCAGAATATTGTCACAACAATATTCTTGAGAAATCAATGATATTCTGCGACATATCTCAAAGTGACGTAAGGAATGACATATCAGATGAAAACGACAGAAACATGAGTAAAGTGTGACATTTATGCGAGAAACCAATAAAACTTGCGAATGATTAAGGCGGTGCTAATCTGCGATTTATCGCAAGAATTCAGATCCGAAATTAAAGGGAATCTTAACTGTAAATGAGCTGTCATGAGCTGTAATCCATTATGTAAATGCCTATATAAAGGAAATGAATAGTTCCATAGAGAGAGAGGAATTTTTAGGGGCTAGGAAGATTTTTAGGAGAGAGAAAATCTTTATCAAGTGTTCTGTGTTCTTGATTTTTTGTAAAATTCCTTAAGATCATATTAATGAAAAAGTATCTTTAATCTTCAAATTATGTCATAAATATTGATAAATTCTTGAATAGGGTGTAGTGTGGGAATTCCTGCAACTACAGAAGGAAAATAATAAAAGTAAAGGAATTATGAAGTGTGGACCGGTCACAGTGATCACGTGACCAACTGTTGGTCGCTTGAGCAGTCTCCAAACCCTAATTAACGTCCTTTAATAGAATTGATGTATAATTCTCATACGGACTCGGATTTTGATGGTCCGCCCCTTCATTCCGTACGGAAAAGAATTTCCTATCTCCCAAAGCGTGAGTTTTTAGGTTTTGAGCTCGTTCGGGAGATGAAAACACCCCGAAAGTAAAATTCAAGAAATATTTAAGGAGCCGGTCCCACGATAAAACGAAGGAGTTTTATTAAAATCAAGAAGTTTCCATGAGACGAAGGAAACACCATGAGACGATGGAAAATATTTATAAAATAAGGAATTGTGAGACTGAGACGCCGGTGGTCAAGGCACGGTCGGCCAGTCATGACCACGGTCCCGTGGTGTCTCTTCCTTAGTTTTATATATTTTGATGATTTTATGAAGGATTCATGAATTTTGAGAAATTTGATAAATTTAGAGAGTTTTTCATGAATTGAAGGAGTTTCCATGAGTTCATGGTCTTTGAAAAATATTAAACAATAAAATTCGGTTGTGTGGGACCACGGAGGCGTGACCGACCGGTCATGGCCCAATCCCACGAATTTTAATAATTTTTTGGGTATTTTTGATGATTTGAAGGAATTTTGAGAAAAATACCATGAAATCAAGGAAAAATAAGATAATTAATAATAAAATAAATAAATAAATAAGGGCATGTGGGACCGGCTAGGGCATGGCCGGCCGGCCAAGGCCCGGTCCCATAAGTTTTCATAATTCATTTTATTTTATTATTAATTTTGATGATTTAAGGAATTTTTTGAGGAAAAATACCACGAAATCAAGGAGTTTTTTCATGAAATTAGAGAAAAATAATAATAATAATAATAAAAATAATGAGGAACTGTGAGGTGTGGGCCGGGTGAGACCAAGGCATGGCCGGTCAGCCAATGGTCACGCCCCACACACTCTCCTAATTTTATATTATTTTGACGGACTCATGTAAATACCATGAATCCAAGGAATTTTCTCAAGAAGGAGATTCGATCAAACGAGAGAATTTTATCAAATCATGAAAAAATAATAAAAGTGTATTAAAATATAGGATTGGCGTGGGCCGACCACGACACGATGAATTGATCGTGTGTCAGTGTCCCAGCACCTTGGTCAAATATTTTAATTATTTATTATTTTCTTCCCTATTTTGCATAGGTTCATCGTTTCGTTGTATTTTGAAATACTCGTTTGTGCGGTGACCGTCAGTGCATCATCGTTGAGTACACTTTCACCATTTAAATCGGGGCTTACTCAGAGGTAGCTCAGACGCCCGGTCGTTAATTATTTATTACTAATTCAATGGATAATAATCCATGAAATGAGTAATAAAACGGATAGATGTTCACTATTAATTCATAGGATCAGCTAAAGATTCGACTACGAACTCAGAACAATGCGATCGTTGCCATTCCATGGGATCGACGTTGATTCCACCATGGAATCGGAGCAATGATATTTCCATTCCGTGGGATCGTCGTTGATTCGACCACGGAATCGGAGCAATGATATTGCCATTCCGTGGGATCGTCGTTGATTCGACCACGGATCGGAGCAATCTTATTGCCATTCTGTGGGATCATCGTTGATTCGACCACGGAATCGGAGCAATGATATTGCCATTAAAGTGGGATCATCGTTGATTCGACCACGGAATCGGAGCAATCTTATTTCCATTCCCTGGGATCGTCGTTGATTCGACCACGGAATCGGAGCAATGATATTGCCATTCCGTGGGATCGTCGTTGATTCGACCACGGAATCGGAGCAATCTTAGTGCCATTCCGTGGGATCGTCGTTGATTCGACCACGGAATAGGAGCAATGATATTGCCATTCCGTGGGATCGTCGTTGATTCGACCACGGAATCGGAGCAATCTTATTGCCATTACGTGGGATCGTCGTTGATTCGACCACGGAATCGGAGCAATGATATTGCCATTTCGTGGGATCGTCGTTGATTCGACCACGGAATCGGAGAAATCTTATTGCCATTCCGTGGGATCGTCGTTGATTCGACCACGGAATCGGAGCAATGAAGGGATAATTAACCTCATGGGTCTATGCCTAGCAGAATAAACTGACTACGATAGGAGCATTAATTATCCTGACATGACTTTCCGTTAAGCCATATCCTTTATATAGTCAGGTTAAACTCGTTGTTTGTTCCTGAAGACGATATTTCCCCGTAGAGCCGTCCATCCCGTGATACTATATAGAAATGACTGAAAGTATTCAGTATTCATAAGATTATACCGTTGTCTAGACATTGACTGCACATCTACATGTACTCTGAGAGAAAGCACTCTCTGTTGAGAATTCGATGAGAGACCCGTGTCTCAATACTCACATGCGATTGCTGAACCGGCGGTCCATACAATCATGAGTTTACGATTTTAGCCTTTGTTGAAAATCCACCATCTACACAATTGTTTTACTTAACCGGAAGCAATTGAATCACAAATACATCCACACATTCATAATGGAATAAACACATCAATTGTACCGACAATTTCGTTTAAGAAAAAACAATAAATATATCAAATAAAAACAGGCTTTTCTTAAACAGGAAAGCAATTAACTAACAAGATTGTTACCTCAATTTCGCATCCAACTTCTCCAATATGATCGCATCTTCTTATTCCAGGGAGAATTGATATTGAAATACCATTATGCTGTCATCCTTATGCAAAAACAAAAAAATAACAACCGACCTTTACCAGAGAAAGGTTGAAAATCGGTTTTAATAATTGCAAGCAAAAGTTGAAAACCTTCGAAACACATATGCTTTTATGCTAAACCAAAACCGATTCAACATATTGTGACTTTTTCACATATTGTTTCTACAGGAACCCCTCATGATCCTTTGATAAAGCCTACCAACATGGGCTAGAACTTAATCCTGCTAAATCAAAAATTCACCCAAACCATAAGGGTTCACAACATATTATGAAATCAAATATCAAGGTAATAAAACTGAAATCAAACATCTCATAAACATCCATAGCAAATAATAAAGCATTCAAGCACTGGCTATGTAAATCAAAAACTATCACAAGAAAAATTATAAATCAAATAACTTTATTCATAATAGTTTTTTATTCATAATAGACTTACACACAATCAATGAAAGAAATCGAAAATTAATGTCTATTTTAGCTTCATCTTTGAAATTCTAATTTCAAACTTGTAGTGTTTCTTCTAATGATGAATCTTGATCAGAGGATTTTATCGGATTCCAATTATCTTCTATGATTACTAGTCTTGATTCAAGACTAACGACATTGTCAATGACTTCTTTAATTTCCTATCACAAATCCTTTTCTGTGTTCTTTACTTCACATAAAATTAGATCTAATTTTAGTGAGAGATTCTTGAGAAGATTATCATTTAAAGAGGAGATCTCTCCATTGGAAACATCTTGTTGAAGCTCTTTAGAAGAATTAGAATCTTCATCATTAGACTCGAGATGAAGTTTCTTGTTGGGAAACAAGATAGTTTAGACCTTTTAGGATTTGTGAGAGTTGCAACTAGAGGTAGACATTCTGTCAAACCTTTATGAAAATGAAATAAAATATCTTTCTTCTTATAAGTCCTAGAACTTCTTCAAAAATCTTGAGAATATTATTTCAATTAAATTCTTAATCGAAAATTAATTTTTAAAAATATTTTTGCCCAAATATTTAGACCCACATCCTTACTGTAACACGTAAGAATCTATGAAAACCAGTCAGGTTTTCACCTTTTGGTTGTTGAATTTTCTTCCTTTAAAGATTTCAACATTGTCTTTTGATGCAAGATCTTGACATCCAAGAAACTGATTTCTCCTGTGAGAAGAGATCTTCGATCTATATTTAGATCTTAAATTTTTGGTTTTATACAGTCTCTCTCTCTCTGTTTAGTATCATGACATTCCCTTTGATAATGCCCTCTATGTTTGCACATGAAGCAAACACCAGATTTATCATATTTCCTGGATTTAGATTTCATAAATCTATTTCGTCTCATTCCCTTGTCACTTGATGTATTCATGTCAGATGATGATTTTTCAATACAATTGAGTCTATCTCTCAGTTTTTGATTTTCTTCTCTTAGCTTTCTTATCTCATATTGACAACATTTGATATCAAGAATGAGTTTAGACACTTCAACCTTTTCGGAGTATTGAGTAGACTCAATTTTCTTCACTCGCTTATTGAATTTTTCTTTATCATTCTGAAAACTCAGATTGAGTTTAGCAAGTGATGATTTTATTTCAATGTTGTCAGATTCAAGAAGATGAGTTCTTTTATCTTTACATGGAAATATTTCTTTGAAAATCGAAGGGTTAAACTCCCGTAGAGTATCTAGATTTGGAACACTTTCATATTCATAGACTTCTACAATGGTTGCAACATGATTCACCTCATCACTCTGATCATTTTCATTAGGACAATAATCAAGTGTAGAAGTATAAGCTTTTCTTTTCCATTGTGTATTCTTCGTTGGAAAATCTGGAGATATATGACCGAAACCTCTACATTTGTAGCACTGAGGAACATTATCATTATCATCCCATGTATCTTCACTGTAGTTGTAGGAATTCCCACACTACACCCAACTCAAGAATTTATGACACAATTTGAAGATTAAGGACCTATTTATTAATATGATCTTAAAATAATTACAGTAATCAAGAATACAATTCACTTAATAAGATTTTCTCTATCTTAAAAACTTTCTTAACACTCAAAAATTCATCTTTCCCTCTGGAACTATTCATTTCCTTTATATATGCATTTACATAGTGGATTACAGCTCATGACAGCTTATTTACAGTTAAGATTCCCTTTAATTTCGGATCTGAGTTCTTGCGATAAATCGCAGTTAGCACCGCCTTAATCATTCGCAGGTTTTATTGGTTCATCGCAGAAATGTCACACTTTATTCATGTTTCTGTCGTTTTCATCGATATGTCATTCCTTTCGTCACTTTGAGATGTGTCGCGAATATCATTGATGTGTCGTGAAGCGCATTGTTTATTTCGCAAGAATATTGTTGTGACAATATTCTGATCCTACATCTTTCCTCTTCTCATATCTTTTCTGCGAAGAAGATAAAGATCATGAGAATTTAAGTTTCTTGATTTGCCGCAACTCCTTATTTTTTACCCGACAAAGTTCCATGTTTTACGCTTTACCGTTGGCACGTGTCAATCCTTACTTTTTACCGATTAACCCGGTTACCCATCCTTCATCTATAAATAGATGTCCCACTCGAGGAAAGATTTTCTTTCACCTTCTCTCTTTTCTTCAACTTCTTTCTTTTTCGTCTGCAACTTTTTATTTCCTAATATCCTTCATCTTTCTTTGCTCTAATGGAGACTCAAAGGTATGTTCTTATCTTGAACCTTATTTTGTTCATTTTTCATCATTTCTATCGCCTGATTTTCTTTGTAATCCCCATATTTTATATTATCCTTTTCAGTAACACTACTTCTCAAACTAAGATTACTGTAAAAAACCCTAACCCTAAAGTTCCTCAGAAAAGGCGTGTTGGAAAGGCGAAAAGATCTGATAATGATAAGGTAGTAAGAAACACTTATTTCTGTGAAATAACAATATTGTTGCCTCTATTGCTTATCTACATTATTATTCACAGGGTGAAGAAAATATTTCTAGACCTCTTAAGCGTTCTCGTCAAGTTAAAGCTCTTCCAGATGAAGTAGATATTCTTGATTTTTTGCCTGCAGACCCTGTTCCGCCGCAAGATAAATCTTCTCCTTCTCCTCGTGTAAATTCCAGTATTAACACCAATACTACTTCTTCATCATTTCCAAGTGAAGTTATTGATGCTAATATTTCTGTCAATATTTTAAAAGTTGCGATGGATGAATCTTTGATGGCTGGAACTAAGGTGAATGAATCAGCAGCAAATAAACCTGCGATTAATGAAACTGTGGTGAATGAAACTTCGGTAAATGAAACTGCGGTTAATGGAGCTGTGGTGAATGAATACATGGTGAATGAAGTTGCGATGAATGATGTTGCGGTGAATGAGACTGTAACTGCGACTAATCAAGTTCCTTCTTCCAGTCCTACTACTGCGAATGATTCTAATCTTCAAGTTACTGTCGCCAAAACCTCTTCCTTTAATTTTATTCCTTCTTCCCAAGAAATAACAACAGGGGTTGAAGCTGCTTTTCAAATATTATCTGAAGTTTTGAACGATGCTATAAAATCTTCTACAGATCCTGCGAGACAGGATATTTATATGATTCTAAGCAAACATTTCGGATCCTGCGATTCTTCATCTAAGCTAACTGCTTTAGAAAGTGAAATTGAAATCTTAAAGAAGAATCTTCAAGCAAAAACTTTAGAATGTGAACTTCTCGATCATAAGCTTGCAATGCGAATTGGATGCGAAATTCTTCGCAGCAGAAATGATGATCTGAAAGGTATAACTTTTTTGCCTTTGTTTTTGCCTCAGTAATTCTTTGTTTTCTATGTACTCAATTTTTCTTTATTTATTTGTTTGACGCATATTTAGCTTCAAAACATAACCAATTAATGAAGATACTTGAATGGGAAACAATCGCTGATGAGGCCCGCATTGGGAAAGAGTCTTGGAAGAATAAATGTGATAGATTGAATATTCTTCACACATATTCAATTGATGAAATAAATAATCTTAAGAATGAGAATAATCAGCTAATCTGTGAACGAGATCGCCTAAGTAATGAAGCCACTCAACTTTTATATTCGCTAAATTAGACTAATTTGAAGGTGGAATCTTTATTAGATGAAAACAAAACCCTATCTCAAGAGAAACGTAGCTTTGTGAATAAAACAATGTTTTATTCGCAGCAATTGAGTAATCTTCAAAAGTTGTGTGACAACCAAAAGCAATCTCTTCGTGTATTGAAAGATGAGCTTAAAAAGATAACCGAATCATCTACCGCTGAACAAGAGAAACTTATAAAAGGTAGATTAGCTCTAAGCGTAAAAGTCAACAGTCTCAAAGATGACTATGCTCTACTGAAGAAATCCCATTCCTCCTTAAAAGAAGAAAATGCTTATCTTCTTTCTAAAGAGAGAAGTATAAAATCTCGTTTGAAAGGTAAAGTTGGTGATACTTTCGATGATACCATGAATCAATGAAAGAGTTGCTTCCTTAACATAATTCAAACTTTATCCTCGCAAAAGGAAGGTAGTCATTTTGACTGCCTCGTCTATTAATTATTTCATTGTATTTTCCCATCTTATTTCTTTAAGAGAATTCCATCTAATATGCAATTTTTCTTGCAGAATCTGAGAAGCACCTTCAAGCTTCAATCTCTGATCTGTCTATGAGGTTGGCCAAACTTCGCAAAAAGAATACTGCGCTTTCTAACTCTCACAACAGAGCATTAAGAAGATTTGACTATCTTGAGTACTTCAAAAATATATAGAGATCAGAAACCGAGAAAATAATTGCCTCCGTAAGGCTCATTTAGGCGCTGAGGTTCTCGTAAACAATGTTCTATTCTCTTATTCTTTACCTCCTATGAAGATAAAACCCTTGGAGATAGATAATGACGAAGTCCCTCGTCTCATAGATGAAGATCTAAATTATTCAAGTAATGAAGAAGATTTTTCTGAGGATGAACAAAACCCACCTAAAGAAATAGAAGAAGAGGAGAACCCTCTCAATGATGGAGAATAGGAAGAAAATCCTCATAAAGAAGCAGAAGAACAGAATTCTCCTCACAAAACAATCGCTGGTGATGGAGAAACCCAAATTGAAAAAAAATTCGCTGGTGAAGATAATAATAGCGAACAAGAATGATAAAATTAGGGAAGAACATTCTTTGAAGTTTTATATTCTTGCGAAATATCTTGTTCTTTTCCTTGTCCAGCGAATGATTGTAATTTCTGAACCTTTCTTTTTCCTGCTTCTTTTGCGAAACATTGCAGTTTTTGTAACTCCATCATCTTCTTCTGATTATATATTTTTATTAATCTGAATCTAATCTTCGCAAATTCTTGTAACTTAATTGTTTTCTTTTTATTATCTTGATTCTTCTCAAGGAAGATAATGAAATATTGTTTTATAATCCCCATATTTTCCCCTCATAATCTTCCTTGTGAAGTACGTAATATATTACCATTGTAAAAAATCCCATATACTTGCCTCTTTTTATCAATCTTGCAATATGATGAATGAATTATCGCGAATAATGCTTCGCAAATATAATTTCTCTTGTGGTCTTATTTCACCTTCCTAGTTAAAGGTCTTATTATTCCACTTTTATGCGACAAGATCGCAGGACATTCTTACTTTTACATGTAATAATCCATTGATCTTGTCTTATCATTTATTTTGATCTAATATGATAAGTCTAATCCATCTTGCGAGATTAATCTCTCTTTGCTTTTTAAGACTCATGACATTGGCGTCTTTTCGATGAAATCGCATGACGTTTTTGCGATTTATATCCTCTTATCATTGATTTCATTTATCTCGTCTTTTATTCTTATCGTAAAAACCCATTGATCTCATCTTAACATTTCATTTTTTTTTTTTTGGCTTTTTGGCCTATCATGCGGCAATATGACGGGCCTAAATATTCTTGCGAATATAAAGTCCCATGACATTCCTGTCTGTGTCACGCGACAATATGACGGGCCTAAATATTCTTGCGAATATAAATCCCCATGACATTGCCGTCTTTTTTAATACACAGCTCCCTAATGGAGGGTATCTCCCTTATCTCTCCCCCTAGTTGCCCCTTCAAGGAGACGTACTTCTGCTATACAAGACTAGCTCCTCCCATCTGGTTCTAGAAACAACCAGTTGTTTTCGTAGCCTCTTATCCTTTATGCCTATATGGCTTATAGTTACGAGACTACACCCTAGTGGGGTTTTCTTCGGGCTGAACACATCGTAAGCCAAGACTTGCCGTGGATAGCCAGGGTGGGTTCATCCGTCCCGGGCACCCACATCTCAATCGTTTACCTCGGCGCCTTGATCATACTTTGCATTCCTTAGGAGAAACTCTCGGGCGCCCAACCAGGGTATAACCTTATATAGTTTGGAATCCAAGTTATCTCTCCTGGATGGATTTTCTATAATCCCAAATCTCCATGACTAGGTTCCAGCAGCAGTATAGCCTTTCCCATAGTCATGCAAAGAGATACCCCCCTTATGACGCACTTTAAGGACATTGCCTCTTACGGAATATAATCCGCGAACTAAGGTGTACGTCATAAAAGTTCGTCCCATTCTTATATGTTTTTAGGCGATTTGTGCCCGTCTTATGCATTTGCATTTAAAATTCTTAATTATCTCGCAACTTATTGCGAAAAAATGCTTTGTATTTTGTCAATTTTGTTCTTGCGAATTATTTCTTTTATTCTCTCGCAATTGCTTGCGTATAATCCAATCATCTTAGTCTTTCAAACCTTTATTGATAATATTTTCTTAGATATTGTCTATTCCATGGTCTGCCAAGTCTTTGACCCATGTCTCTTCCTTCTGGATCCATTAACTTATATGCTCCAGTTCCAATTATTTCTTTGATAATATATGGCCCGTCCCATTTTTTCGCTAATTTCCCTCCATTTTCTCGCTGATATTCTGGTGTTTATCGCAGAACTAGATCTCCAACTTGGAACTCACGTTTCTTTACTCGCTTATTATATTCACAAGCTAATCTACGATGGTAGTTCTCCATATGTTGTAATGCTTTTTCTCTCTTATCTTCTACTTCATCAAGTTTGTCTAGAATCATACTAGCACTAAGATTCTTTTCCCAAGATTCTCTTTTTGTTGTAGGAATATCAACTTCTGTTGGTAATACTGCCTCAACTCCTTATGTTAAACAAAAAGGTGATACCCCAGTTGCTTCTCTTCGTGTAGTATTATAAGCCCAAACTGCATTATGGACTTGTTTACACCATGTTCTATGATGCCCTTCTAACTTCTTCTTGAGGATATCTGCGATTGTTTTGTTTGTTGCCTCAGCTTTACCATTAGCTTGTGGGTATAAAGGAGTCGATTTTACGCACTTTATCTTGAATGCATTAAGTAGCATCTCTATATTTTGTCCTTAAAATTGTTTTCCATTATCTGACACCAACTGCGCAGGAATTCCGAATCTGCAAATGATGTTTTCAAATATAAATATAAAAATGTCCTTATCACGAATATGCTGTACTGATTTAACTTCTGCCCATTTTGTGAAGTAATCTGTTGCGACAATTAAATATCTCTTTTTCCCTGTTCCTGGTACAAATGGTCCCACAATATCTAAACCCCACTTTCCAAATGGCCAAACATTTTTTGAGGATGTTAATGTTTCACCGGGTGCATGTATTCTTTTTGCAAATCGCTGACATTTCTCGCAACTTCTTGATAAATTCTTTGCATCTTCATGCATATATGGCCAATAATAACCTTTCATTTTAGTTCTGTATGTTAAAGATCTTCCTCCGCTGTGATTACCAACATCCCCACTATGTAACATTTTTAGTATTTGTTTTCCTTCCTCTTGTGTCAAACATCTGAGGGAAGGCCCATTTAAAGATTTTCGATATAATATCCCATCTCTTAACTCATAATTTGTTGCTCTAATTTTTAATTTGTGTGCTTCTAATCTGTTTCTTGGTACCTCTCCCCTTGCTAGATATGCGTGAATTTCTGTACGCCAATCTGCGATAATTCGACTTGATTCTTCACCATTATTTTCTAGTACCATTGCCTCAACTTCCTCTTCCTCTTCTTTATTAATTGAAGGTGCTATGAGTGTTTGTATTTTTATATTTCTCGTAGTTGGGTCTACCATCATACTTGATATAAACGCAAAAGCATCTACGAGCCTATTATCTCTTCTTGAAATATGCCTCCACTTGAGTTTTGGAATTTTCGCAGATAATTCTTCAACAAGTTTCTTATATTTTTTCAAAGTTATATCGTTAGTTGCGTATTCTCCTTCGATTTGGCGAATAATCAATTGCGAATCACTGGTAATTCTTGCATTCTCTACCTTCATCTCTATTGCAAATCTTAGAGCATGCACTACAACCTCATATTCTGTTTCGTTATTTGTAGATTCAAATTCTAATCGGAATGCAAATGCCATTTTTGCACCTTCTGGTGAAATAAAAACGACTCCCACTCCATTTCCTTCTCTGTTGGATGATCCATCTACTAATATCTCCCACCTATTTGGTTATGTTAAAATATCTCTTGGATCCCCGTATTCTTCTTTTATATCCATCATGTCTTCTACAGCTTCATCATCCTCCAAAGGAAATTCTGCGAGAAAATCTGCGACAATTTGAGATTTTGGCGAGGATAAAATTGCATATTGGATCTCAAAATGCCCCACTTGTGCGTACCATCTTTCAACTCACTTTGATCTTTTTGAATTTTTCATTACTGACTCAATTGGTACTTTTGTTAGTACTTTGATTTTATGTGCTTGGAAATATATGCGAATTTTAGATGCCGCATAAACTAATGCCAGAATTATCTTTTCAATCTTTGAATAGTTTTTCTCCGCAGCATTGAATGTTTTGCTGATGTAGTAAATTGGTTTTTCAACTCCTGCGTCATTTCGCAAAAGTACTGCGCTTAAAGCATGTTGAGTTTTCGCAAGGTACATCAACAATTCTTCTCTGGATTCACCTATCGTAAAATGGATATATTCATCAAATATTCCTTAATTCCTTGAAAAGCTTTCTCACATTCATCTGTCCATTTAAATTTTGTTCCTTTCTTTAGTATGTTGAAGAAATGCTTGTATTTATCTGATGACCGTGAAATGAATCTTCCTAATGAGCCTAAAAATCCATTCAATTTTTGCACATCTTTTATTGTTGCTGGAGTTGGCATATCTCGAATTGCTTGCACCTTTTCAGGATCAACTTGTATTCCTTCCTTTGATACAATATATCCCAAGAATTTCCCAGATGATAATCCGAAAGTACATTTCTCAGGATTTACCTTGATATTAAAAATCCGCATCTGATCAAAAATTTCCCTTAAATCCTGCACATGATTTTTAGCTTCTTTGCTTTTTACCAACATATCATCCACATATACTTCTAAAGTTTTATGTATCCATTTTGCGAACACCTTTTCCACCATCCTTTGGTAAGTTGCTCCTGCATTTCGTAACCCAAAAGGCATCTTTGTGTAGCAATATAATCCTCTGGGAGCAAAGAATGCAGTATGTTCTTGATCTTCTTCCGCAAGTGGGATTTGATTATAGCCCTTGTATCCATCTAACGAAGATATTCGATCATTTCCTGCTGCAGATTCCACCAGCTGCGGAATATCGCAAGGGAAAACTATCTTTGGGACATGCTTTATTTAGATCAAGAAAAATCGATACAAATTCTTATCCCCTTATTTTTCTTGGGAACTACTACCATATTGGCGATCCATTCGGATATTTTGCTTGCCTTATAATTCTGCGTCAAGCATCTTACGCAATTCTTCTTCTATCTTGGCATGATAAGTGGTCGCAATCTTTCTTATTCTTTGTTTGAATGGTCTCACATTTTTGTTAATCTCCAATCTATGGCACGCAACAGATGGATCTATTCCAGGCATCTCATCCATATTCCACGCAAAAATGTCTCTGTATTCTCGCAGAAGGTTTACAGTTTGCTCTTCTTCCTCCACATCCATCGTAGTTCCAATTTTCAGCATTTTTGGGTCTTCTTCACTTCCAACATTTACTTCTTTTGTTGGTTCTGCTGCAATATAACTGGCTTCATGTTCTCCCATTAGTGTTGGTGTTTTTATTATCTCCGCTGGTTCATCACTTTCTTGCGATACATCGTTAAATATTCCTTTTCCTTCTTCTGATCTTATCATGTAAATCTTGAATTCTTCTTCTTTCCTTTCTTCTCTCCTCACTTTTCTGCGCTGTTTTCGCAACTGAATTTGATTTTCACAATTCTTTACTTCATTCTGGAAACACAACGCTGCATAATCTGCATTTCCTCTAATCTCTCCAATTCCTCTAGGCATAGGAAACTTTATGCACTGATGTAGAGTTGATGATACAGCCTTGATTGCATGTATCCATGGTCTTCCCAACAGCATGTTATATGGTGATTTCACGTCCACCACGCACAAAGTTATATGCGTCTCTATTTCCTCCCAGCGGAATTCGCACTATAATTTCACCTTTAGGTTTTGTTAGAGATTTTCCAAATCCATGAATATGATATGTTGGACTAAGCATTTCTTCATCTTTGTATCCCATTTTCTTGAATGTGTGGTAAAACATTATGTCCACAGAACTTCCTGCGTCCACCAGAGTCCTATTCATTACCCACTCTTATGTAGATCTTATTGATTTCTCTTTTCTTGTTGGTACAACAGACACTGTGATCACCAATGGAGATGTATGACTTAAATTTTCTTTCGGAATTTCTGATGCCGTGAATGTGATCTTCTGTTTTTCCCAATCTTTTAGCGGTGATGCCTCATCTTCCGACATGATTTTCTTTTCTTCAAAATATCGCTTGTGTATCCTTCCTCTAATATCTTCATAGAACTTATCTATCATCATCTTTGTTATTACATCACACTCCACTTTCTTTTGATTATCTTTGATTTCAACCATCTTTTCTTCCACCAATTTTCTTGATATTCTTCTAACTCTTGAATAATTTCTTTCTTTTACCTAACGTTTTCTATGATTTTCAACTATTCATTCCCTGTTTCTGGGCGCCAAAATGTAGTTGCAGGAATTCCCACACTACACCCAACTCAAGAATTTATGACACAATTTGAAGATTAAGGACCTATTTATTAATATGATCTTAAAAGAATTACAGTAATCAAGAATACAATTCACTTAATAAGATTTTCTCTCTCTTAAAAGCTTTCTTAACACTCAAAAATTCATCTCTCCCTCTGGAACTATTCATTTCCTTTATATAGGCATTTACATAGTGGATTAAAGCTCATGACAGCTCATTTACAGTTAAGATTCCCTTTAATTTCGGATCTGAGTTCTTGCGATAAATCGCAGTTAGCACCGCCTTAATCATTCGCAGGTTTTATTGTTTCATCGCAGAAATGTCACACTTTATTCATGTTTCTGTCATTTTCATCTGATATGTCATTCCTTTCGTCACTTTGAGATGTGTCGCAGAATATCATTGATGTATCGCAAAACTGTTGTTTATTTCGCAAGAATATTGTTGTGACAATATTCTGATCCTACATTCACGTTTTTGTGAAGAAATATTTTTCCCTTTTAACACCGGTAATTCTTTTTTTCGATGTCTCAACAATTTTTTGAATGTTGAGTAAGAAGAGACAAGTGATGATTTATCTCAGCTTCATCTTTAGTAGTTTGATCTTCTTGATCTTCAGAGATTTCCGAATATTGGGTTGAAACCCCTTTTATGGCTTTGTAGGCCAAATTTTCTCTTTGTTTGGACACGTTCTCTTGATCAAAAATCTTTAGTTTTCCTACTAGAGAACTTCTAGAGAGAGAATAAAGATCGTTAGCGACTATAATTGCATGCTTCTTAGAATCGTATCTTGGAGGCAACGATCTGAGAATTTTGCATACTATATCTTTTTCAGAAATAGTCTTTCCAAGAGAGAAAGAGGCATTAATTATCTCAGGGAGTTTAATATGAAACTCTTCAAAAGTGTCGGTGTCATCCATTCGAAGGTTTTCCCAATCAGATGTAAGAGTTTGAAGTCTAGCTTCTTTCTTTGAAGTGTTTCCTTCGAACACGATTTGAAGATTATCCCAAGCTTCTTTTGAAGTTTGACATGTTGATACATGACGTTGTAGATCACAGCTGACAGCATGTATTATAGCATTCAAACCATCTGAATTATGCTTAACTAGTGCCTTTTCTTCGTTTGAAAAATCTACTAGGCGTTTAAGCTCAGTATCCGAATTTTCTATCTTTGGAAGAATATAACCATCGACGACTAATAACCAAGTATTAAAGTCTCGTGATTGAAGAAAAGATCGCATAGCAGATTTCCACCATAAATAGTTTATTCCGTAAAATCTTGGCGGTACGTTAATTGAAGTCGATTCATGAGAATTCGAGTTCATTCTTATAGGATGGATCGTACCAAACACAGATTGTTAGATCTTTTTGTGTTTGCCTGCCCTGATACCAATTGAAAAGGCGAGGGTACCCAAATATACCTCAAGCTATAACTTTTCCTTCCTATAAATCCTTTCTCCGAAAGTGATTGTCTATAGACTGAGTCGAGACAACACAACAATTCGGTTCACACTTCGTGTGATTGTCTATGGATACGAGATCGAGACAATACAACAACGAAGTATGTTTACTTGATACAAAGGTTCGGACTAAACCAAACTCAATAGGATTGCATCAAGTAAATAGGAATTAACGTTTGTGCAATTTACTTTAATTATAATAAAACAATTATAATGCGGAAATATAAATTAAATGACACAGCAAGATTTTGTTAACGAGGAAACTGCAAATGCAGAAAAACCCCGGGACCTAGTCCAGAATTGAATACTCTCAGGATTAAGCCGCTATACAAAATAAACCAACTTCGTATAGTTGAGACCAAGCAACTAAACCTATATTTCACCTAGTTCTGCCTGTATTCCCACGCCTCCAACCTGTAAACAAGTCACGTACTTGGACCAATTCCTTTGGTTCGTATTCCAAACAGTAAAGGAACAACAAATCTGTTTGGTATCAACTCTCTTCAACCAAGTGATATAAGTTGCACAAAGGCTCTTCTATTTATCTTAACATAAAATCTTTTGCCAGGTTCCAAGATCTATCTTATGTTCAATCACCAAAAGGTAATTGTTAAGATTTTGCTATCAATACCTCTAATACCAAGGAAATGTATTGATGCCGATCTTCTCTACTATTCTATCATAATACCACAAGGATAAATTGATTATAGTTGGATCCTTTATTACTGAAACAAGTATTGTGCACACCAAAGATTATAAAACCAAGTATGAAATCTTCCATCTCTTCTTTGTCTTCAAATATTCTTATATCTTCAATAAACACATGCACACAACTACTTGAATCTCTTGTGATTAATCACACACAAAACGGAGTCTGTTAACAATGGATTATCACAAGATTGTCTTTAGATATAACAACAGTCTAAAGATCCCTTTCGAAACCTTGAACTAGTTTTAGTGAATCTTATATCAGAAGAGAAGATTCTCAAGCATAAAAAAACTAGGTGCAATCAAAGTTCAACCATCATTAGTCAATCAAATCAATATGAAAACTAAAGATAAACCGTAATTATCTAGTTTCCTACCAATGGTGCGCACTAGAGCTTCTCAATCCCAAAGAAGACTTTAAACTGAGCGGTCGTAAGAGATTTCGCCTAATTAGGTTACTCTCCTCTCCGAATAGGTGGCTTCACCTGTAATAGTACCACAGAGGAAGTTTACTGTCACGAAGGATTAGTTTTCTAGAAATACAAACTCAAAGTATTTATAAACAAGGAAGTTTGGACACCAGGGAATTTCCAAAACCGAAAATATTCTCAAGATATTCAATATAATTCCAAATTCGGTTTTCATAATTTCTGAGAATGCACTGTTCAAATTTATGATCGAAATCTCCTTGGAAAATCTTTAAGAACTATGTGATTGATTTATATGACTTACAAGAACTATGTGATTGATCAAGTAACACTCAATCACAAGTCATGGGTGTAACGGTTCTACCAAAACAATTTTCGGTTCTACCTCCATGTGAGTATTGTGCATAGTCACACTAGCTTACCAAATTTTCGGTTGACTAGGTACTAGGATCGGTTCCCCATATATATATAGTATCTAACTTGTATGTATTGCACATGTCCATAGTATCGGTTCCCCTTTGCCTAAAAACATGTTGCACATGTTCATAGGATTAGTTCCCATTTCTACTATAAACCTTGCTATACCTCATACAAGGATCAGTTCTCCTTTGTGATATACTGCAACTCTTACTAAGATCGGTTCCCCTCTCCCAAATTTGGTCAGACACAATACCCGATCATACCCCAGGTGATTACTTAAGATCGGTTTCACTAATAAAAGTCATACCAATATATAAGTCAGGCCTCGTGTGAATAGTTTTACCAAGAACACAAACAAGTCATGAGCGGTTATACTAATCACACATATTGGTCGTTCATAAGATATGCAATGAAGAACAGCCTCAATAATTCCTGGTGATTTCCTTTTCGGTTCACAACACATATCATGAACTTACTTCCTTAGAACACATGTAAACATTGTTCCCTAGGATGAAATCCTCACCTCATACCCATACATAATCACAATAGCATTCATATAATTATGTTGATGTCTTATATACAAAGTTTAATGGTTAAGCAATAAACCTCATTGTTTTCCTTAATACTATGTCTATCTAGAGTGTTCATGCTTCGCAGTTTTATGTTTTAAATACTTTAGGGAATGAAATAGTTCAAGTCAAATATCACTAACCTCAAGTGGAAGGATGATGTTGTGGTTGTAGATCCGTACTTCTTCACTTCTTCAAGTCTTCACGATACTTGTAATGTCTCATCCTAATACTTTCAAGCTAACCTATACGAAGTTGACTCTAGTATATTTAAATCAAGTGAATCTTAAATGAGTTTTGGCTCACTAAAATATGACAACCAAACTTGACATACCAGCGCTTGGTACCAACCACACTGCGATACAATGTTGGATCTGCAAACTTCTCCGTGCCTATTCTCTGGATTTTCATATTCGAAGATAATGGTGTACACACTGGCTTGACACCATCCATCTTTGTACATCTTAACAAGTCTGTCACATACTTTCTCTGAGTTAGAACTAATCCTTGACCCTGTCAGATAACCTCCACACTTAAGAAGAATGATAAGTCTCCCATATTTTTATAGCAAATAATTTACCAAGAAATTCAATGAGTTGAGATAAATGACCCGGATTCGATACTATGAAAATTATGTCATCTACATACACCGAGACATATGTGATGGATACTGAAGTTTGAAGGACAAACAAAGAGTTGTCTGCAATCGATGCTTCAAACCTAAGATGGAACAAATAACCACTTAGCTTTGAAAACCAAGCACGAGGTGCCTTTTTAAGCCCATAAAATGATTTGTGCATCTTACATACGTTATTAGGAAAGTTAGGAACAACATACCCTGACGGTTGTTTCATATAAACATCTTCTTCCAACAGACCATGGAGAAAAGCATTTTTAACATCTAGTTGCTTCAACTGCCATTGATTCATCACTGCAATTGATAATACAAGTTGTATGGTGTAAGGATTTATGACAGGGATGAACGTTTTACCATAATCTATACCTTCATGCTGATTGAAGCCTTTAGCCACCATGCGTGCTTTGTACCGCTCCACACTACCATATGGATTTTTTTTGACACGAAAAACCCACTTCGAGCTTACAACATTCATGCATGGTTCATATTTAACTAAATATCATGCCCCATTGATAATCAGTGTATTTATCTAGGCATCCATGGCCTTCCTCCATTTTGGATCTTTGTATGCAGTTGAAAAACAAGTGGGTTCCATAAACTCCATATCCGGCAGTGGATGCTTTGAAGACGTTAAACACATCTTTTGAATCGGCTTAGAGATGCCTGACTTTTCCCTTGTCACCATAGGATGAGTAATTAAGTTACTCTGTGATGACTTCTCATTAGATTGATCAGGATGAGGAGTACTCAAAGATGCAGAAAAAGCTTAGTTGACTAGAGCATTTTCGTGGGATTGAAGTTGTTGTGCAGGAGAGTTGGTAGGATCTGACAGAACTGGAGAAGCTTGTGAAGTTGACATTGCTGGTGATGACTGACCAGGTGGATAACCTGAAGCCGACGATTGCATAACAGCAGAACACTGGTTATTTGTTAAGCTACAACTTCTAAATGGTGGTGAATGCAAAATGCTAGTATTGGAGGGTATATTACATGGACAACGCAGAGGAAAATTTTGCCGGAGAGGCATGAAAGGGAATGTGCTTTCCTAAAATCGTACATAATGAGAGATGTACACTCTACTCGTTTGTTGATGTAAACATATGTATCCTTAGTGTACACTACTATACCCAATCTACACATAGGCCAATGATCTGGGTTCTAGCTTGTTTGCATTGTATTATCTAAGACACTGGTAAGCCAAATAACTAAATACCATTAAAAAGTTGTAATCTGGTGTTTTGCTAAACAGTATCTCTAGTGGAGTTTTGATTTCAGAATTGGACATAGGAAGTTCGTTAATCAGATGACATGCAGTTTTAAAAGCTTCAACCCAAAAGTAACTAGGCATATGAGCATGAAATAAGAGTGTTAAGCCTGATTCTGTGACGTGCCGAATATGTCTTTCAGCTATACCATTGTGGGGTGACGTATGTGGACAAGAAAATCGATGTTGAATACTTGATTCATTGAGATAAGCTGTGAAATTCTTGTATTCTAAACCATTGTCAGACTGGAAAACTTTGATTTTATGGTCTGTGAGATTCTCAACTTGCTTACGAAAAAGAATAAAGGTTTGTAATGCATCTAAAGGTTGAACAAGCGGGAAAATTCATGTGAAACGGGAATAGACATCCATAATAAAAAGATGATATCGATAACCAGACCTAGATAAATTAGGTGACACCCATATATCTGAGACAACCAAGATTAAAGGTGTTTCATAAACAGTATTGCTAATAGAAAAAAATAATTTGCTGCTCTTAATAATGTGGCAGGAATGACAGTAATCAAATCGTTTATTCAAAACAGAAAGAGAATTTTGATGAAAAATCCTAAAGACAGTGCGCAGCATAGGATGGCCTAGACGTTGGTGCAAAATTGGGAAGGTAAATGAGAATTTTTCATGTGGCATGATAGGTTTAGTTATCGTATCAACTCCTTAAAAGATGTAAAGCCCGTTCTTATTCATCCCTCGCATCAGTGTTATCCACATGCGCTTGTCCTTCACAACAAAGAAAGATTGTGAAACTCAAAATAGACATCATTGTCTTTGCAAAATTGAGAGACTCACAATAAATAGGTTTTTATCTGCGGTACATGATAAATATTGTTTAAATGGAATGATATCGATTTATATGTGAATGAGGCATTACCAATATTGGAAATGTTTGGTGCATTATCATTACCAGCATGTACTCTATCAGTACCGTCATATTCATGTAGGATCATCAAGTTTCGCATGTCTGCAGTCAAGTGATGAGTAGCACCGGTATTTGTCACCCATTGATTATCCGGTGCACCTCCAAGAAGAGCAATATAAGCTTCGATGGCTTCTGTTGATTATTGTTGGGTTTTTCATAACGAAACCACACCTATCTGATGTGTAATTATGTTACATGCATATATGACATGGTTGTTCTCCCTGATTAAAACTCCTCTGAGGTTGTTGAGGACGACGATTAAAATGATTATTGTTTTGCTGATACGTCCCTCTGGGTTGATTGTTGAACCTTCTTGGTTCATTCCTGTTGGACAAAGCTGAGTTAGAGGTGACAATATTTACAATAGGCTGTTGAATTTGAGCAAGCTGTTGTTCAAGTCTCATCTCAAATGTGAGAAGATGAGCTGTAAAAGTGTCTATATCCATCTCTTCATTTGTGCTTAATGCAGTTATAATAGGATCATAAGACTGATTCAATCCATTGCTAATGGATTGCTTCATCTCATCAACAGACACAGTATATCCTGATGCTTCAAGCTGATCAAACAAACTTTTAGCCTCATTCAAATAAGTTTTTAAAGTTTTATTACCTTTGTTCATGTTGTGAAGTTGTTTCTTGAGACTCATCTGATGAGCCTTTGTTTTTGGTGCAAACTCCCTCTCCAAAGTGTCCCATACTTGTTTGGATGTTTCAAGTCCTCCAACCTTGCCAAGGACTTCAGGTGTTAATGCAGAATTCAACCATCCTACAAGAAGTGAATCCTATGCTTCATAGTCTATAAAGGTTGGATTCGTATTTTCTGTATTAGGGAGGTTTCTGGGTGGTTTTTCTAGTGTGCCATCAATATAGCATGTCCGACCATATCCTTTAAGGATTGGCTTGAATTGAATTTTCCATAGCAAATGGTTGGTTTCATAGTTAGAAGGTGGTGTATTTGGATTTGACGGAGGCTATTTGTGTTCTGAAAAATACTATAACCCCCCTTCTATATGGGTTCAACATATAGAAGCCCCACTAAATGGATCATTCATTGTCAACTCCATACTTTCAAAAAATGATATTACTAGGCCTAAAATATCAAATTTTCTTCAGATCTGGCCCATAATTAATTATTGCAAATTTTAATAATGACAACACTACCCTTTAGTATAAATAAAAGAGGAATATTAGAAGATATTTTCATTTCTCTATTTTTTTCTCTCTCATCACCATTCCCTCTTTCTCTCTCGGCTCCAGCAAATTCAGATCGATGAAGAAGAAGAAAAATCAATTTGATTTAATAAATTTTACAACTGATAATCAGTTAATCGACAAATCTGAATTAATCATTCAATCGATTTCATTTGGATTTAGGGTTCTAAGATACATCAAGTTAGGTTTTCGTTGGTTCAACTGTTTTGTTCTCTAAAGAATTTCAATCGTTTAGGATTTTAGGTTTCAGTTGATTCGAAGCTGCATCAGGTTAGTTTTTCGTCATTCTTGCTTTTCTTAGTTCGATTAGGTTTTTGATTTTTGTTTCGATAGAATCGATTCAGATCTGAGAAGAAGAACAATTTGATTTTTCTTGAATTAATCGAACATCTTCATCGTAGTTTTAAACTTAATTACTTGTTGTGCAGGTTCAATAATGGGAATTAAGAAGATCTTTAACAGCGGCAGAAATGAAATCGTTGCCATTTATTTCATCTTTGAAGATTCAAGATAGGAATAAGCGGTATTAGATCTTACTTTTCTTCTGAATGTTAATCTATTTATTTTGATTTAGTTTTTGTTTGTTATGGGAGTTGATCTACTCTGTTTTGATGTCTAGGGTTTAGAAGAATTGGTAGATTGGTTGCTTGAGTTGCACTGTAGAGAGATGAATAGATGATGTTGAACTTGTTGTTGTTTAAGATGAGAATGTTGCATAGTCCCTTGTTATTTTTCAGAGCAAGGTATGATTTGTTGTTTTTATTATTTTTATACTATATAGAGCTATCTGAAAGCTAGGGGTGAAAGTTTCCAATTATTTAATTTGTTCAATTTTAATCCAGGACACCATTAGATTGTACTCATTTGTTGCAGGCGGTATGCTATTGCAGGTAATTTAAATTTTGGAACTAGTGTCGTTTTCTATTTGGAGTGTGAAAGATGCCATCTAGAATTCCTATTCCTCTCATATTGTACCTTTATTTGCTTATAGATTTGTTGTTAAAGAGGACAAAACTTTACTACTAGTATTTGAATGAAAACATGCTAGCTATCTAACATTTTTTATTCTATTTGAGGTCGTGTCATTTGAAAGCAGGTACATGAACTAGATAGGTAGTGGCGGTGCATTCATTTGTGTTTGACTTAGTTTTTAAGATACCATATTGAGAACTGGATGGTATAGATAGGTCATGTCCTATTAGAAATGATTTGACTTATGAAATGATTATACTTATATCAAATGATGACCTGAAACTGAGAATGGGACTTTGATTTTGATTTTAGGGTTAGTTAACCATTTTAATATTTTATAATTTCATGACATTTGTGGAGCAAAAATGAACAGTATTATGCACTGAAGTTGGATTTTTCGGTGTGAGCTTCCTAATACTACATTATAGTTGGCAGTCAAGTGGTATAGGTTAGGAATATCCTAGATCATGTATGTCTCTTTTGATGTATTTATAGAAAGCGGATTAATGTGAACATTTCAATGATATGTATCTTCTGGTGCTTTGTTCTCACTCGTTCTACCTATTTTCCGTAGTTACAGACTATATGAATTATAGAAAAAAAAATTGTAATTATTTGGGTACCTAACTAGTGTTTGTTGAAAGTGTCTGTATGACCATTAAACTGTCAGGCTAGTGAAATGGAAATGTCTGCCCATTCTAAGGTTTGTGCTAGCTTCTGACTTAATAAACACTAAATGATGATTTTATAATGGAGTCATTTGTTGTTATGGAAAAGAAGGTTCTCTGTATAGTGGAAATTTAATATAATTATAATTAATCACTCATTACATTATGCTATAGTCTGATAGAGTTTTTTCGATACTTCGCGGGTGTTAGATAGTCAAATTTTTAGTTTTGTTTTCAATATTTGGATTTCTTTCTTTAATCAAAGTTTGTTTTTGAAGTTTCTATTTAAATCATGCATCTAGTCCCCTGCAAGTAAAATATGCAGATGACGAATCGGAAAAAACTAGGTGTGATAATTATTCATATATGTATTTATGTTTTTCATCCTTCCAGTGGATTCTCTTAACATGCCTGGTCTAATTTTGAGTTCCAAAATTAGCTTTTTAGTTTGTGTACTTATAACGATGAAATTAGCCTTTTACTTTGTGTATAGTGAGATCTTATTTCAACTCTGCAGCGAACGTTGGGTCGATTTGCGAATCGAAAGAAACCATTACATTAGAATAGTAATCTTAAGGACGCTATAAATTCCCTGCATTTTTCTGTTCATTATAGATGCTTTGAACTAGTACTAGTATAATAATTTATTAGTTGTGGCATAGTTCAATGAATATTATTGTGAAATGTACATTACTGTATGTTGATTTAATTTTATGACAAGACGAGCGCATCATGTTTGAGAAATTAGATCCAACAAAAAAAATTTGTTTCAATGCCTGGATATGTTAAATAGGTTCTAAAGAAACAATATTGTTGTCTAGTAGATATATTTTGTGCTTTAACGTTAAAAGATATCCGAGTTTTGTTGATAACTGATGTGTAACTGCTGATTACACATGCCAATATGCATGTGTAACTGCTGATTACACATTTATTCTCTTGCCATGATGCAGGTTCATCGATGTCTATATTTTATCGATGTTGGTTTGTTGGTGTCTTCGCACAATGTTTTGTTAATTAACTGTGGAATATAGAAATCCTGGAAACTAAATCAATCATATGCATGTGTAACTAAAAGTTAGATAAGTCAGATGCATGTGTATCTCCTAATCACACATGTTATATTCATGTGTGACTGAGAGTTACACAAGTTAGATGGTGTGTAACTAAATATGAAGTTTCTGTATAAATCTGATTTTCAGTGTTTGTGGAGTTCAATGAAAAGTATATTTCACTTTGATTGTTTGATTGTTCTTGTGATGTTATTAATTGATTATTTTTGATGGATTTGTTCTTTGTTCTGATTCTTTAAATGGTTGTCATTGAAAACCATGAGAATGGATTCTGAGATGAACAATTTGTTTTTCCAATATAGATTTTACTTTATGAACTATATGCATGAGATTTACAGGTGAACCATTGTGCCATGATAGGTGTCTAAAACACCTTAATATTTATCTATTGTTTATGCTTTCTTTGCTAAGTTTTCTTGTAAATTATGTATCTTATGTTTGTTTTTGAGTATTCAGGTACTTTGGAGTCGTTTGGAGCAAAAGAAGAGGAAACAGGGCAAAAGGTGCAAATGTTATTGGAGGCGATTATTTCTCATATTTGCTTTTATTTCTTCATCCCTGTCTGAAAAGTTTGTCGGCTTTAGTGATGCGAATTTTGCATGAAAAGCATGACTGCTTTAGTGATGAATAGAATTGAAGGAAAGAAGTGGATATGAGAAGTAAAGGATGGCTGCTGCGGGTGAAAGAATTCGAAAAGAGCGAAAGAGCCATCCACAGGCGAATGTCTACTTGGAGCGAAAAGGAGCACAAAGGATTGATTCACAGTTAAACAAAGACTAGCTGTGGTTAAGGGGTGACCAATTATTGGATGACCCTTATCTAGTGAGTGGGGTGGTCCCTATCCATGGGGTGTAACTATCCACCCAAATTATTACAACCCTAAAATTGAGAAAAGATTGTTTTCTCAATCATTATTTCCCAGAAATTCATAGAAATTGAGTGTGAGCAGCTGTGTCTGCTTTGAGATTGAAATTGATTCATCTCTGTTATTGAAGAGAGATCGAATATAGCTGCAACTGAAGCTTCAGTTTGATGGGTTTATGATCGATAAGAGTTAGATGGTGATTTGGGTTGGAATTAGGATTGAACTTGGTAGAGAAATCCATGATGTTGCTGTAGTTCATAAGGGTAAAGAATGAAGTGGATTTGCTGGCGTTTTATGGGAGATTTTATGTTGTTTTGGCAGCGAGATTGCAGCATAGAAACCAACTAGGAGAAATGGGTTTCTGAGTTAGTTGTTGCTGGTTGATGAGAAGACAATGTTTCAACGGATTGAAAAGAATTAAAGGGGGGATCTGAAATGTGAAGAGTTACAGGAATGGAATGTATGGTTCAGTGCTGATATTCTAGAACAGTTTTGAAGTGATACATTATCTTATGTTGCAGAGCTGGATAATACAAGGCTTTGGTGCTGGAATGGCAGGTGTTGGTTTTGAGCAGGGTAAGAGGATTGTTGTTGTGATTAAATGGGTACTGAGCTAGTGGGACTTCAGAACTGGTGCAGCTGTTGGGGGATACAGGAGCTATGAGGTGGAGTTACTGGTGATTGTATGCTTAGTAATGAATTGCAGTCGAGTCGAAGGCACTGGTGATGGAGTATGAAGAGCTTAAATGGAATTCAGGGAATGGAGATGAGTTGTGATAATTTATCTGACTGAGATAGAATTGGTGGCGTTGGGCTCATGAGGTTGCAGTTAATGATAACTTTTGTTGTTGGAGCTAATGGGGTTGAGTGCTGTTGGTCTGTGGTGGGACTTGGAATTGTGTTGCAGGTGCCATGAACTGATGGTTGCTGGGAATTGATGTAGTTAAGCAAGAATGGAACTGGATGGTTTTGTTTTGCAGTGAGCCTGAGATTTGGAGTTGCTATTGCAGAACTATTATGGGTTCAGTCAGTTGCAGATGCAGATTTATACAGGGTGCAGCTGAGAAGAAATTGAGAGTTGTGGAGTTGTTTATAAGGGTTGCAGGTGGAGATTGTATATGCTTATAGGTGGTTATTGTGCAAGCAAGAAGCTGCAGGTCAAGAAGGAATGAAACTACAGAATTAGTCGCACTGGATGCAGTTAGATGAATGGTTAGGTTTGCACTGAAGGCTGTGACAATGGCTGGTGATGTTCGCAGTGAGATGAGTCATTCCAGATGATGTATTGGTTCAAGAGATGACTGTGTAGGAGTCAAGGATACAGGGAGGATTATAGAGCCGCAGTTCTAGTTGTTCTCGCTGCTAGTGAAGCTTATGGAATGAATTATGCTGCTGTCGGAATGCTGTAAATAGTGTTGCAGGGCATAGATGCAGCTGTTGTTGGAGTTGGTGACTGTGTTGCAGAAACTACAACCTTGGAGTAATGGGTTTATTCAGTTGGAGTTGGTTATGCTTATTTGTGGTAAAACCGAAGTGCAATGGTTGTGTTGTATTTTGAGACAGTGAAGGCATTGAGATAGATTTGGTTGTGTTATGGTGTGTAGGTTGCGGGGTACAGCCATCATGGATGGACTTCTCTTGTGAAGCGCAATGGTGCTGCATCACTAGCTCAAGCCAGTGCAAATGGCTTAGGCCATAACTAGTTACACAGTCAACCGACTCTAACTCGCAGCTATGACTCAACCTGACTCGGTCTGACCGAGTTTGACCCGTTCGACCGACTGAGTTTACTATTGACTGGCGACGATTTTCCGGTGCCGGATTCCGGCTAAATTCCGGCCAAAACACAGTTTTTCGACGACAATTTTGGGACATATCTTCTACATGGGTTTTTCCTCACTTTTGGGCTTGGTGGAATCTTACTATTGGAGTATTTTGGACCTTGGGCTTTGAATACCTAATTTTAGAAGTTGGAGGAAAAGCTACAAAAAGGGAAGACTACTATTTCTTTTGGAAATCACGTATTTTCTACTTGGAGCAGAGGAGAGAGCCGCAACTAGGGTTTGTTTTCGTATTTATTTTTCATCTTCTTTAATTCATTATGATTATGTTGATGAACTCCATTAATATGTGTATCTAAATCTTATATTATTGGTTAAGGATGTAGTCCTATTTCTAAAACTTGTGCTTGATTAATGCATTAGTTTTCTCTCTTGATTATCGTTCATATCTCTACTGCTTTTAATAATCACATGATTGATGTATTGTGATAGGGTTTTGATGTTTGTCTAGTTAAGTGGCCAATTAATTGAACTTGCATCTTGTCCATAACTATTTTAGGGTCTTTCATCGAGCGATAACCCCAAATACAAGTAGCATGATATGATTATAGTTTGTAGTGATACACTCTTATAATCATATGTAGAGTTTGACCATTGTCCGAATTGTTATGCACAATGTATAACAATTGCATTTATTAGCCTATTTCCAAAACTTAATGCTCCTGGGAATTGAACTTGATTAGCGCAAGGCGTTAGGTTATTCTTTAGGTATAATTCACATACGTATCTCTAATGTGTGTGTTGATTAACTTGGGAAATTATTAGATTATCTTGCTCTCTTGATTTTCTAGGCTTTTGATAATAAAAGAGATTAAATTGTAATTCTAATCATATATGCAAGCACATGTTTAAGATTGAAGATGAATTCCTTGACCAATATATTTCTCTTATTGATTACTTCCAACTATTTACTTTGCTTTTATTTTACAAAAATCAGAAATCCCCCATCTTGGTTACTAAGAAACTAGAAATTGATAACTACAATCGCCTCTCTGTGGATACGAACTCTTCCTTACTTTATACTTCATTCATATTTTGTCGAGTAAGAAAGTGAATTATTTTTGATGCTTACGACATCGATCAAATTTTGGCGCCGTTGCCGGGGAGGCATTCGGCTAGTTATTAAGTTTTTAGTTTCTTTTTATTATTTCTACTTGCATACTTGCTTTTCGTTTCTTGTCTTGTTTCTCATTTTTTTGCGAGAATTATTTTCAGGTACCTAATCCCTGGCTTCTTAAGATTGGAATTATCCAAGGTGCGGGATAGCTACTCGAAAAGGCACAATACTCCAACCAAGGCAAGGCACAACGAAAGAAGACAACTTGGAAGTAGAACACGATACTTTCCAGCAAGTAGAAGAAGAAGTTGTAGAACAAGAGGTTCCGGTTGAACAAGAACCACCTTTTGAAGAAGAAGAAGAAGAAGAAGCAATGGGTGACGCTGCAAATCGTACACTCAAGGACTTGGCTTCTCACAAGCTGGATACACAGCAGGGTTGTATTCAAACATACTCTACCTTTGAGATCAAGCCGAGGTTGCTTAGGGAATTTCCAAATTTCCATGGCATGGTGAATGAATATCCAAAAAAGCATCTTATGGACTTCCACACCATTGTCACGTCCATGCTTCCAGCTGATGTTGAGGCGGATGGTGCTATGTTGAAAGTGTTTCGATTCTATTTGGTGGAAAATGCTAAGGATTGGTTATATTATTTGCCTTCCGGAAGTGTCACAACTTGGAATGGGTTGAAGAAACTCTTCTTAGAAAGATATTTTCCTGCGTCTAAGGCTACTCAAATTCGCAAGGAGATTTGCGGAATGAAGCAAAATGTGGGAGAATCCTTATATGATTGTTGGGAACGATACAAGAGGTTGGTGGCAAGCTGTCCTCATCACCAATTCAACGACGCTATGATCATCCAATACTTCTATGAAGGACTCCAATCAAGTGATAGGAATCTTATTAACGCTGCAGGTGGTGGTGCACTAGTGAGCAAGATGGTGGCACAAGCTAGAGAGTTGATTGAGAACATGGCAGCAAACTCCCAATAGTTTTTGAATCGTGGCTCGGATGTGATTCTTAGGAGAGTAAATGAAGTGAGCGAGGTCGAGGAACTTCGTCAACAAATGGGTAACATAACAACAATGCTGTAACAAGTTTCAGCTGCGGTGATCCCAAGTTCTTATCAAGGGTATGAAGAAGCCAATGAACAAGATAACGTGGTCTTTCCAAGTCAGCAAAGACGGTATGATCCTTATTCAAATACCTACAATCTGGGATGGAGAGATCACCCCAATTTTAGCTATGCCAACAAGCAAGGTGCAGTCCAACAACCTACTTTCAACCATTCGAGTGGATTTCAACCACAACAACATCAATTCCAGGCGCAACAGCAACAATTTCAGCAACCACAACAACCAATGCAAAATCAGGGTTCCGATATCGACTCAAAGCTTCAAACAATGATGCAAGGCATTTCTACTATGTTTAAAGACAGCCAACAAGAGACTAAGAGTGCGATAAAGGATTTGCAGACACAAATGGGTTCTATGGCTACTGAATTGAACCAAGTGAAGGCACAAATTGGTGGGAAACTCCATTCTCAACCTATAAACCCAAAAGAGGGTGTCAATGCAATTACGTTGAGAAGTGGTACAACACTTGTGCAACCCGAAGTTACTGATTCAGGCAAGGTGGAAACACCAAAGGAACCTGTTTTGGAGGAGAAGAATGAGAATTCTCCCCAAACTTCTGAGGTACCTATTCCTAACTCTAAAACTCCGGTTTTTACTTATGTTCCTCCTTTACCTTTTCCTCACAGATTTGCAAGTTCCAAGAAGGAGGCACTAGAAAAGGAGATATTAGACGTCCTCAAGAAGATCCATGTGAACATACCACTCATAGATGCTATAAAGAAAGTTCCAAAGTATGCAAAGGTGTTGAAGGACTTGTGTACCAATAAACAAAGGCTCAAAGGTAATGAAGTTTTAAGTGTGGGGTAGAATGCTTCGGCAATCTTACAACACAAACTCCCACTGAAATGCAAGGACCCGGGTAGCTTTGACATTCCCGTCACAATTGGTACCACTACATTTAACAAAGCTATGTTGGATTTAGGTGCATCCGTTAATGTTATGCCTGCATCTATGTACAATTCACTTGATCTTGGTCCTCTTAAAAAGGCTGGAATTGTGTTGCAATTAGCCGATCGCTCTAATGTCTACCCAATGGGTATTGTTGAGGATGTTCTTGTGCAGGTTAATCAACTTGTATTTCCAGCTGATTTTTGTGTCTTAGAGATGGATGAAGGTTCACCGGACTCGTCTCTTCCATTGTTACTTGGGCGTCCCTTCATGAAAACGGCGAAAACCATTATTGATGTTGACAAGGGAACGCTGACTATGGAGTTTGATGGAGAAATAATACGTTTCAACATTTTCGAGATGATGAGATATCCTAGTGATGTCCACTCTTGTTTCTCCGTTGATGTGATGGACACATTGGCGCAACAAATATTTGAGTTGAATGGCGCTGATTCTTTGGAAACCATGCTCACTACACCTATTGATAACGGTTTGGAGTACGGTGATGAGATTAAGGAAACCATTGGTTCTCTTGACTCATTACCGGAAAAATCTGCACTTAAGAATATTTCATATGTTTCTTTACCTCGCAATGATGAAAAGCTTGAACCTTTAATTATTAAATCTCCAAATCTAGAATTGAAACCTCTTCCATGTCACTTAAAGTACTTATACTTGGGTGACAATGAAGAGTTACATGTGATTGTTTCTAATGAGCTTAGTGAATTACAGGATCAAAAAATTCTAAGGGTGCTAAGGAAGCACAAGACGGCCATAGGATGGACAATTGCCGATATCAAGGGTATAAGCCCTGCCGTTTGTATGCACAAGATCCGTTTGGAGGACGATGCAAAGCCTACAATGGAAGCGCAACGTCGTTTGAACCATCCCATGATGGAAGTTGTGAAAAAAGAGATACTCAAGCTTTTGGAAGTAGGTGTTATCTACCCCATATCCGATAGCAAGTGGGTGAGCCCGGTACAAGTTGTACCAAAGAAATCAGGTGTGATGGTGGTAGAGAATGATAAGAATGAACTTGTCCCAACTCGTGTGCAAACCGGTTGGAGGGTTTGTATTGATTATAGTAAATTGAATGCCACTACTAGAAAAGATCACTTTCCATTACCTTTTATTGATCAAATGCTTGAACGCTTAGCTGGACACGCTTATTATTGCTTTATTGATGGCTATTCAGGTTATAATCAGATTGTGATAGCACCGGAGGATCAAGAGAAAACCACTTTCACTTGTCCTTTTGGTACTTTTGCTTATAGAAGGATGCCTTTTGGCTTATGCAATGTTCCATCTACCTTTCAAAGGTGTATGGTAAGTATCTTTTCTGAATATGTTGAAAACATAATCGAAGTGTTCATGGACGACTTTAGTGTCTTTGGTGATTCATTTGACCTTTGCTTGAACAATTTATCATTAATCCTTGAACGATGTGTTGAAACAAACCTTGTGCTAAATTGGGAGAAGTGCCATTTCATGGTAACTCATGGCATAGTTTTAGGCCATATTATATCTTCTAAGGGCTTGGAAGTTGATAAATCTAAGATAGACCTTATTCGTGCTCTAACCCCTCCCACTACGGTGAGGGAGATACGTTCTTTTCTTGGTCATGCAGGTTTTTATCGTAGATTCATCAAGGATTTTTCCAAGATAGCATCACCACTTTGTAACTTATTGCAAAAATATGTGGTTTTTAACTTTGATGAGAAGTGTATGGCGGCATTCAATCGTTTGAAAGAACTTTTGATTTCAGCCCCTATCATTAAACCACCGGATTGGAGCAAGCCTTTTGAGCTCATGTGTGATGCAAGTGACTATGCGTTTGGTGCGTTGCTTGGGCAGCGTGTGGGGAAGATACCTCATGCTATTTATTATGCTTCTAGAATGTTAAATGAGGCCCAACAAAAACTACACAACCACTGAAAAATAGTTATTAGCTATTGTTTTTGCTTTAGAAAAGTTTCGCTCTTATCTAATTGGTATAAAAGTTGTTGTCTTTTTTGACCATGCAGCACTTAGGTACTTGCTTACAAAGAAAGAGGCGAAACCGAGGTTAATACGATGGATTTTACTCTTACAAGAGTTTGATATTGAAATCAAAGACAAGAAAGGAATCGAGAACACCGTTGCGGATCATTTGAGTCGTCTTGCTGTGAACAAGGAAGCTATCCCATTGCGTGAAAGTTTCCCGGATGAGAAACTATTCTCAATTGCTTTTGGAGAACCATGGTACGCTGATATTGTTTATTACTTAGTGTCTAAACAAATCCCAAAGAACTTGTCTCGTGCTGAGAGGGACAAACTC
The DNA here is from genome assembly GCA_023529315.1 of Papaver bracteatum. NCBI lineage: Eukaryota > Viridiplantae > Streptophyta > Magnoliopsida > Ranunculales > Papaveraceae > Papaver > Papaver bracteatum. The sequence goes on from JAJJWX010005012.1 coordinate 1,886,249, forward strand.
TAGGAAACCAATACATATGGGATGATCCATACTTATGGAAACATTTTAGTGATCAAGTAATACGAAGGTGTGTTCCCGAATCTGAATTTAACTCTATCTTATCTTTTTTCCACTCATATTCATATGGAGGACACTTTGGGAGCAAGAGAACCGTTCTCAAGGTACTAGAATGTGGTTTCTATTGGCCAACTTTGTTTAAGGATGCACATGCATTTTGTATCACATGTGATAGGTGCCAAAGAACCGGCAATCTAGGTGCTCGAAATCAAATGCCACAAACTATTATTCAATTTGTTGAAGTATTTGATGTATGGGGAATTGATTTTATGGGCCCTTTTGTCAATTCTAATGGGAATTTATTATATCTTGATTGCTGTTGATTATGTCTCGAAATGGGTGGAAGCTAAAGCCACCTCAACTAATGATTCTAAATTTGTTTCAGATTTTGTGCAAGCAAATATTTTTGCAAGGTTTGGAATTCCAAAGGCTATAATTAGCAATGGAGGTTCACACTTCAAAAACAGATTCTTGCAAGGCTTGTTAAGGAAGTACAATGTGTCGCATAGGATTGCAACACCATACCATCCACAAACAAATGGACAAGCCGAGGTCTCCAACCGAGAGGTGAAATCCATCCTCGAGAAGGCGGTGAATCCAACAAGGAAATATTGGAGTTTGAGACTCAATGATGATTTGTGGGCGTATAGAACCGCATACAAGACACCTATTGGGATGTCTCCCTTTAGGCTTGTGTATGGTAAACCTTTTCACTTACCCGTTAAAATTGAGCATAAGGTGTTTTGGGCTATTAAGCAATGCAATATGGAGTTGGATGGTGCTGGAAAACAAAGGAAGTTGTAACTTCAAGAGTTATAAGAGATTCGAAATGATGCATTTGAAAGATCAAGGATTTATAAGGAAAAGACTAAAGCATTTCATGATAATATGCTTACAAAGAAACAATTTTACATTGGGAAGAAAGTGCTTTTGTTTAATTCTCTCTTGCAATTATTTCCGGGTAAATTAAGGTCACGTTGGATTGGACCTTTTATTGTGACTAATGTGTTTTCTCATGGTGCAGTTGAAATTCGTAGTTTAGCTACAGGAAATGAACTTAAAGTGAATGGGCACTGGTTGAAACCATATTATGAGAACTTCTCTTCGGATGTTGTGGAAGGAGTGAACCTTGTGGAAGTGCTCCCTCTGGAGGAGTTTTAGCAAACAAGGAGAACGTCGGGCTGACGACTTTAAACCAAGCTCTAAGTGGGAGGCAACCCACCGGTTTTGTATCTTTACCTTTACCTTTTTATTCTCTATGCATTTTGTCTTTATTTTCTTGTTTTTGCATATCATTTGCGGAATTTCCCACCTTGAACTTTCTTTGGATGATTAAATTTTACATTGAGGACAATGTAAATTTTAAGTGTGGGGGAGCATTTATATGTTTGTTTAGTTTATTTTATGCCTTTAGTTTAAAAAAAAAAAAACAGAAAAATAGAAAAACCAAGAAAAAATTTGTGCTTTTTGAACTCCGAAATCTAGAAACTTGAGCCTTTAGGATGACACCATTAGTGGATGGAACCATTTTGATTGCAGGAGTTGAGGAACCGATTAACTAAAAGGGACAAACATAGCTCAGAAATCACAATTAACATGATAGTTGTTACCATATCTCGGAATATCACCATATCGCATTCTATTTTTATTTTTCCATATTTATCTATTGTTCTCTAAGTGCTTTGGTGGGTCACTAAACATCGACGTGTTATTACTGCTAGGATGAAATAGAGTGATTGAGTTACTAGGAAAAAAAAGAACGAAGAAAAAGGAAAAAAAAAAGAGACCGACCAATTAGACCAAAACAGAATAAAAATGACACTTGGATAACAGTATGTGTGAAACTTAGTCCCTGTCTCCGTCGCCTAAACAAGCGTGGAATGCAGGATCCAAGGAAACTATCATATACTTGCTGACAAGAAGCATGCGCTTGGATCCAAAAGATCTAATCATGCCGTCTAAAAAAAATTTAATAAAGTCACTCCTGGTTCCCTTGTATATGCCAGTGAGTTGATGTAGAATTCAAACCAGTAGCTCAATTCAATAGGTTTCATAGGTTCATCTTGGCAGTTACCTTCAGACATATATTGGAAACATCGATCACTTGTGAACATTCGCCAACATCTATTTCCATCTTCTTAATCTTTTCATTGTGATTGTGGTTTGTTAGTTTCTGAGTATTGTGGCTTGTTCGACTATCTAATTAGAGCTTTATTTACTAATATATGAATTGAATTTGCACAAGATACCTCATCTTGTAGTCATTTTGGATTCGTTCATTGATTTGTCACAAATAGACGGAGTTAGAAATATAGGTTTTGTAGGCAGACCTCTTGTAAACCTTCACGAGACTAAAACTCGTCCACTAGGGACACCTAGGGGTTCAAAGGCTTGTTGTTTATGCTTAGAGTAACCGTAGCCTCGACGAGACAGAGTTGTATGTATCTTTTAGAATTATTTTGTTTGATTTGCTCGAGGACTATCAAAGCCTAAGTGTGGGGGAATTTGATAGGTGTCTAAAACACCTTAATATTTATCTATTATTTATGCTTTCTTTGCTGAGTTTTCTTGTAAATTATGTATCTTATGTTTGTTTTTCAGTATTCAGGTACTTTGGAGTCGTTTGGAGCAAAAGAAGAGGAAACAGGGCAAAAGGTGCAAATGTTATTGGAGGCGATTATTTCTCATATTTGCTTTTATTTCTTCATCCTTGTCTGAAAAGTTTATCGGCTTTAGTGATGCGAATTTTGTCTGAAAAGCATGACTGCTTTAGTGATGAATAGAGTTGAAGGAAAGAAGTGGATATGAGAAGTAAAGGATGGCTGCTGCGGGTGAAAGAAATCGAAAAGAGCGAAAGAGTCATCCACAGGCGAGCATCTACTTGGAGCGAAAAGGATCACAAAGGATTGATTCACAGTTAAACAAAGACTAGTTGTGGTTAAGGGGTGACCAATTATTGGATGCCCTTATCTAGTGAGTGGGGTGGTCCCTATCCTTGGGGTGTAACTATCCACCCAAATTATTACAACCCTAAAATTGAAAAAAGATTGTTTTCTCAATCATTATTTCCCAGAAATTCACAGAAATTTAGTGTGAGCAGCTGTGTCTGCCTTGAGATTGAAATTGATTCATCTCTGTTATTGAAGAGAGATCGAATATAGCTGCAACTGAAGCTTGAGTTTGATGGGTTTATGATCGATAAGAGTTAGATGGTGATTTGGGTTGGAATTAGGATTGAACTTGGTAGAGAAATCCATGATGTTCTTTGTAGTTCATAAGGGTGAAGAATGAAGTGGATTTGCTGGCGTTTTATGGGAGATTTTATGTTGTTTTGGCAGCGAGATTGCAGCATAGAAACCAACAAGGAGAAATGGGTTTCTGAGTTAGTTGTTGTTGGTTGATGAGAAGACACTGTTTCAAGGGATTGAGAAGAATTAAAGGGGGGATCTGAAATGTGAAGAGTTATAGGAATGGAATGTATGGGTCAGTGTTGAGATTCTAGAAAAGTTTTGAAGTGATACATTAGCTTATGTTGCAGAGCTGGATAATACAAGGCTTTGGTGGTGGAATGGCAGGTGTTGGTTTTGAGCAGGGTAAGAGGATTGTTGTTGTGATTAAATGGGTACTGAGCTAGTGGGACTTCAGAATCGGGTGCGGCTGTTGGGGGATACAGGAGCTATGAGGTGGAGTTACTTGGTGATTGTATGCTTAGTAATGAATTGCAGTCGAGTCGAAGGCACTGGTGATGGAGTATGAAGAGCTTAAATGGAATTCGGGGGAATGGAGATGAGTTGTGATAATTTATAAGGTCGAGACAATTGGTGGCGTTGGGCTCATGAGGTTGCAGTTAATGATAACTTGTGTTGTTGGAGCTAATGGGGTTGAGTGCTGTTGGTCTTTGGTGGGACTTGGAATTGTGTTGCAGGTTCCATAAACTGATGGTTGTTGGGAATTGATGTAGTTAAGCAAGAATGGAACTGGATGGTTTTGTTTTGCAGTGAGCCTGAGATTTGGAGTTGTTGTTGTAGAACTATTATGGGTTCAGTCAGTTGCAGATGCAGATTTATACTGGGGTGCAAATTGAGAAGAAATTGAGAGTTGTGGAGCTGTTTAGAAGGGTTGCGGTGGAGATTGTGTATTCTTATAGGTGGTTATTGTGCAAGCAAGAAGTTGCAAGTCAAGAAGGAATGAAGCTACTGAGAATGAGTCATCTTGGATGCAGTTAGATGAATGGTTAGGTTTGCACTGAAGGATGTGACAATGGCTGGTGATGTTCGCAGTGAGATGAGTCGTTCCAGATGATGTATTGGTTCAAGAGATGACTGTGTAGGAGTCTAGGATACAGGGAGGATGATAGAGCCGCAGTTCTAGTTGTTCTCGATGGTAGTGAAGCTTATGGAATGAATTATGCTGCTGTTGGAATGTTTTAAATAGTGTTGCAGGGCATAGAAGCAGCTGTTGTTCGAGTTGGTGACTGTGTTGCAGAAACTACAACCTTGGAGTAATGGGTTTATTCAGTTGGAGATGGTTATGCTTATTTGTGGTAAAACTGAAGTGCAATGGTTGTGTTGGATTTTGACACAGTAAAGGCATTGAGATAGAGTTGGCTGTGTTATGGTGTGTAGGTTGTGGGGTACAGCCATCATGGCAGGACTTCTCTTGTGAAGCGCAATGGTGTTGCATCACTAGCTCAAGCCAGTGCAAATGGCTTAGGCCATAACTAGTTACACAGTCAACCGACTCGACTCGACTCGACTCAACCTGACTCGGTCTGACCGAGTTTGACCCGTTCGACTGACTGAGTTGACTATTGACCGGCGACGATTTTCCGGTGCCGGATTCCGGCCAAAACACAGTTTTCCGGTGACAACTTTGTGACATATCTTCTACATGGGTTTTTCCTCACTTTTGGGCTTGGTGGAATCTTACTATTGGAGTATTTTGGACCTTGGGCTTTGAAGACCTAATTTTAGAAGTTGGAGGAAAAGCTACAAAAAGGGAAGACTACTACTTCTTTTGGAAATCACGTATTTTCTACTTAGAGCAGAGGAGAGAGCCGCAACTAGGGTTTGCTTTCGTATTTATTTTTCATCTTCTTTCATTCATTATGATTATGTTGATGAACTCCATTAATATGTGTAGCTAAATCTTATATTATTGGTTAAGGATGTAGTCCTATTTCTAAAACTTGTGCTTGATTAATGCATTAGTTTTCTCTCTTGATTATCGTTCATATCTCTACTGCTTTTAATAATCACATGATTGATGTATTGTGATAGGGTTTTGATGTTTGTCTAGTTAAGTGGCCTATTAATTGAACTTGCATCTTTTCCATAGCTATTTTAGGGTTTTTCATCGAGCGATAACCCCAAATACAAGTAGCATGATATGATTATAGTTTGTAGTGATACACTCTTATAATCATATGTAGAGTTTGACCATTGTCCGAATTGTTATGCGCAATGTATGACAATTGCATTGATTAGCCTATTTCCAAAACTTAATGCTCCTGGGAATTGAACTTGATTAGCGCAAGGCGTTAGGTTATTCTTTAGGTAGAATTCACATACGCAGCTCTAATGTGTGTGTTGATTAACTTGGGAAATTATTAGATTATCTTGCTCTCTTGATTTTCTAGGCTTTTGATAATAAAAGAGATTAAATTGTAATTATAATCATATATGCAAGCACATGTTTAAGATTGAAGATGAATTCCTTGACCAATATCTTTCTCTTATTGATTACTTCCAACTATTTACTTTGCTTTTATTTTACTTTTATTTTACAAAAATCAGAAATCCCCCATCTTGGTTACTAAGAAACTAGAAATTGATAACTACAATCGCCTCTCTGTGGATACGAACTCTTCCTTACTTTATACTTCATTCATATTTTGTCAAGTAAGAAAGTGAATTATTTTTGACGCTTATGACAGCGATCATGCCATTTCTTAGTCGTGTCATTTCTAGTTGGCCTTCTGGATAATACTTTACAAGCATGACTTCTTGACATCCCATGTTGTTTCTTAAAGTAGTAAATGAATCCTAAGCTCGTTATTGTAGGCTGAAAGTGAGAACTTTCGAACTGAAGCTCAAGTTGCTTAATGTTAGTGGACCAAAATTTTGCTAGTGTATCGACAGAATCGGGTCGCTTGCGAAGTGAAGTACATTTATCTAATATAATCTTCCCAGCCCCTTTATATTTATCAGCTACAGAAGAGGCCAATGGTAATCTCCTCCCAAACTTAGCTCCATTATACTAAAAAAAAAATTGTACTATCTAATTTGTTCTTGTTATGTTCCTCAATTTTTACTCATTTTCATGAAGCATATAGATATTTTGACATGTTGTTTGACACAAATTAGGTCTGCTAAATCTGTAGCCTCTAAAAGTTCATCTGGATAGATGTGTAATTTCTAGTTACACATGCTAATTAGATGTGTAACTTTTAATTACACATACCGATTGAATGTGATGCAAACTAGAAATTAACTGTCAATTACACATGACATATGCATGTGTAACTCCCAGTTACACATGCTAAGATAGGTTATCATTAACTTTTCTGTGATCTTTGTTCTATAATTTTTCCTAACAATTGTTCTATATAACTCCTCATCTTTTGACGTTAACTTCGTATCGCATATAGGAAAATTTGAGCTTCATATCATGAATGGAGAGTTTGCAGATCCTCAGATTATAGTTATGCTTGTTGAAAACGGGAAGGGGAAGACAACATTTCTTTGCTTGCTGGTACACCTTTTTAGATCCCTCTCTTGTTGTTTTTAGTTTCAAATTCTATGTCTAAACTGCGTATTTATTCACATTACACAAGTAGGGATGCATGTGTAACTTCTAGTTACACATGTTATGTTCTTGTGTAACTCCTAATTACACAAGTAGGATGCATGTGTAACTCTGAATTACACTAGACAAATGCATGAGTATCTTCTAGTTACACATGCCAATTATGAACAAACCTTGTAACCAAAAAATTACGCATGCCAGTAACATAAGCTTTTATGGATGTGTAACTCTTAGTTACACAAGTCAGGTGCATCTGTAACTCTCAGTTACACATATTATATGCATGTGTAACTCCTCTTTACACTAGACAAATGCATGTGTAACTCCTAGTTACACATGCTAAAATGAACAAACTTGCAACCAAAAAATTCCACATGCTAGGTATCCAAGTCATATGCATGTGTAACTGTCAATTACACATGATAGATGCATGTGTAACTCCTCTTTACACTAGACAGATGCATGTGTAACTCCTAGTTACACATGCTAAAATGAACAAACTTGCAACCAAAAAATTCCACATGCTAGGTATCCAAGTCATATTCATGTGTAACTGTCAATTACACATGATAGATGCATGTGTAACTCCAAGTTACACATGCTAAGATGGGTTATCATGTGTCTTTTATGTGATATTTGTTCTATAATTTTTCCTTACAATTCTCCTATAATATTGTTTTTTTCTTTTTCTTTTTATTCATCCAACCTAATCCATGGATGTTTATTTCGTTGCAGATATGCAAGCATTTTGGAATGAGGAAGAAAGAAAGAAAGACAAAACTTCTAGTATAGGTTTCAGTGGCTTATTTTTAGTGTTTTAACTCATTTATTGTGTTCAGTAACAACCGATTACTATAGCCGGTATACAGAGATATTATTGTAAATGAATATTAATGCGATAGATGTATTTTTTTTTTTTTTGTAACTGTTGACTACACATGCCATATGCATGTGTAACTTGTGGATACACTTGTCATATGTATGTGTAACTTCTTATTACACATGTCATATGGATGTGTAACTTTTAGTTACACACTATTGAATACACAACATGAATGTGTAATTTTTATACATGTGTAACTTCCAGTTACACTTGCAATATCAATGTGGTCGGAGGTGGTGTCGGTCGACGGTGGTCGGTGGTGGTGGTTGGTGGTGGTTGGAGGTGGTTGGTGGTGGTGGTGGTTGTCGGCGGTGGTGGTCGGAGGTGGTTGGCGGTGTCTGTGGTGGTCGGAGGTGGTTGGTGGTGGTCGGAGGTGGTCGGTGGCGGTGGTAGTCGGAGGTGGTTGGCGATGGCTGTGGTGGTCGGAGGTGATTGGAACATCATCACATAATATTTTAATAATTTTGAGCCTAAATTTAAATTTTATTTAATTATGGGCTTAACAATATGCATAAGGGTATCAAAGTCTTTTAATAATTTGGGGCCTAGATTTAAACTTCTTTTAATTAAGGGTCTCATATTATCCTGTTTGTGTTTGCTTCCATGGAAAGATATATGTTTTTGTGTGGTTTTTTTTTGTTTATGTAAGAGAAGCGTGGGTTGGATTGAGGCTGATACCAACTTAGAGAACAGATTTGGTGAATATCTTCCACAGTTAACTAGTGGAGATGAAACTCTTATTTATACTCAAGAGGTTGTTACAAAGATAGAGTTTAAAACAAAGTCAAAAACTGAATAACAAAGTTAACAGAAGAGAACAAGTTTTTAGCCTTAACATTCACAATTGTCCTGATTATGAAAACATTGTAACCATGTTTCTAATATATATATATATATATCTAACTTTAATTTTGATTCTTGAATACTCTATTTTGAAAGCCAGTAGATAATGAGGAATAATGTGCAGGCTGCAATTACTGCAGACAAAATAAGGGTATCTCTAGATTTCTTCCTTCTTATAGCCCCTGAAACGTTTCAAATGCAAAACGTTATGCCCAAATTTTTTTAATCATATTTGAGGATATATAGAACCAAACGAATTAGATGTATAAAACAAACCAAGAAGGCCGCGAATAACTGGGAATTTGTCACTCAGTTGCTTGACTTTTCCTTGTACATCTCCAAGCAAAGTACGTTGAGAGCCCAAAACAGATCTTGTTGTTTGAGCTTGACTTATTACTTCATCAATCTGGAATAACGTGTGGAAATTATTAGATGCTGAATAATTTTAGGTTGGTAATACACATAGATCAATAACATATCAAAATACAGTTAATACTGGAGAGTTGCCGAGTTGGTAATACACAGATGTAAAATCCAGCTATAATCTCCATGGACCATGCTCATCTGATGGGCAAATACGGTTGACACATGTGAATTCTAATTTCAATGATTGATCTGACTACAAAAATTACAACTCTGTGGACATGGCTACAGGACTTTTGTAATGGTTGGATCAATTTATACATCATAGCTAACACAATATAGGGTCCTTCCTTGATTTGAACCAGACAAAAACTATATCGTTGGTACCATATCTCAACTACTTGCGCACCTTGAAGATATAGGACCGAATAGCAGAATACTTAGAGAAGTGCAAATGTACTATCTTTTCATATTATTTCAAAACAACTCGTCAGACTAAGGCTGCCGCAGAACTTTTTCCACTGTTTATGTCGACGTCCTAGATACATGAAGCATTAAAAAACTGCTTGAGAGTTTGAAAAATAATCATACATCTGCCAGAATATGACTTTCAGGGTTATTGCTTACTAGAAGGATGTTCAGAAAGGAATTGCCATGGGGAACAGTTCCTTTCCTTCACAATCTATGCTCGGTTTATAGAAACATGGTTATCCTTTTATCTTACTTTGAACTAGAGATATCATTCTCCGCCAACTCTTAACAAGTAAAAGATGCACATTGACTAGAGTTCACTACAAATTATCCAGTCATGCTTACTCTTGTTTCTGTTTATAAGGTGTATATCTACTACTGTCAAGCATTCCTCCGTATCAGAGGATTAATAACTCGAAACTGAAAACCACTCTTTAGACTAAGGCTGCCGCAAAGCTCTTTTCCACTATCTGTAGATGTCCTTTATGCATGAAGCATTAAAAGAACTACTTGACAGTATGACAATATTCATACTACTGCCAGAATATGACTTTCAGGGTTACTGCTTACTAAAGATATACAGAAAGGAATTGCAATGTGGACCTCTCCTTTCCTTCACAATCTATATGTGGTTTATAAAAACATAGTTGCATTTCCAGTGCATTCATAGCGTCATCCTCACCATGACAATATTTTCGTTATCTTTTTATCTTACTTTGAACTAAACATATGATTCTCCACCAACACTCTTAACAAGGAAATAATGTACATTGGCTAGAGTTCACTACAGATTATCTAGTCATGCTTACTCTTGTTTCTGTTTATAAGGTGTATTTCTAGTACTGGCTACTGCTTAAGCATTCATTTGTAACAGAGGATTAGCAACTCCAAACTGAAAACCACACGTCAGCTTACAGAACATAAGAATCACACGTAGGGAAGAGGATTTGAGTCTTACATGAGATATGCTTCCATGTATTGCAGATCTCTCTCGTAGTACCTGGATTCTTGGAGACATACTTCCAGATGCCTAGAAGACGTAAACATATCAAAAAGAAAAATAATCAGCTTCAGCATTGTCAATGCGCTGAGAATTTCCATTTATGTGCCAAGCTTTACTCACCTTGTACTCAGTGATGTCATCCCTGACAGAACTAAGAAGCTCAGCATGTTCCCTCATGGAGTTTATGTTTCCCTTGATTCGTTTGAACTCCTACACAAAAATAATATGTTTTTCAAAGGAGAGCGACGACTGTCTAAATGCAATCTTTAAAATGAAATGAAGAAGCTAAAGAAACTTCAGTGATATAACTAATAAGAACATCATGCGAGCAATCAGCCTTGAGGGTGTCATTTTGAGTCTTGACCACAATGTAAGTTATAACTTCCAAGAAGGTGAATGAAGATGAGAATACACGAAGAAGCGCATCTAAGCATATACATATATTACAACTACAAAATAACTCAAGTATAAAAGTAATTCAGAAAGAAAGGAACAATGCAAACATAAAATCGTTGAAATACAATCAGTCATGTGAGTAAGGGGGTCTTAGTGTTCGATACAGGATCCAGGTGCGCTTACAATCCAAGAGATAGATGCTAATTTCAGTTCTTGGAAACCTTTCTCCTTGAAGTATTATGTTGGCATGGATTGCGGGGTCTTGTCATAGTAGTGTTAGTGACAACCAAGTTGGACAGCTTATGTGACATGGACAGTGGTCACGTGTGAAGAGGTTGGTGGGATATTGCGGACATGATGCAATCTTGATGCCTGATGGATGGTGATGGTGGAAGTAGGGTTTGTGATAGTGAGGGCGAATCAGCGATTTGGTGGTACACTATGTATGAGTAACTTGGAAATACTAATCTAAAATCAATTTCTACAATTAACTCTAAACCCATTCAATCTGTTATACTGTGTGCCAACATAATGTTCGCTAAGATGGTCAGATACAACATTAGCAGTGACATGTGTTTCCAACTGAAGATTAGACCCAGTAATGACCCAATGAATCGCTATCTCCATCAGCATTTGTACATGTACTACGTTCTATACACATATCACATTGTCACATGAACCTTCAAAGTTATCTGTCTACAAAATTCAAGAGCTAACAAAATGCATGATGCTATATCATTCTTCTTCAGTCACAATAACTTGTTTTCCGAGAAAAAATGGGTACTAAATCAATCTACAGCAGTATAGCTAACTGGAATAAAAGGAGCAACGAACCTGAGTAAACTCGTGAAGTATATCTCTGTGCCTAGCTAGTTTCTGAGTAACAGAATTAGTAGGCATTGCAGATGCAGCACAATGACTCATTGCATCATTAGTGTCTAACAGCTTTTCAAGCAATGATTGGATCTCCATTTCCATTGATTTCCATGATCTCCCAGATGAAATTGTTGGTGATGACCCATTATTATCTGCAAAACCAGAACCTGTATACAAACATTCCACACTAAGATCCCCAATTTTCCCAAATCCCTAAAGAATTCAACAATAAACAGCTTAATTTGATATATACATACATACCTCCTCCTCCTTGAGTGAACCTAGCGCCAAGTTTAGCATAAGAAGAGAGTTTAACATCGAGATCTCCTTCGATCTTTCTTGCTTCTTTTCTCAATTCTTCCCAACCAGATTCTTGCAGATCTGGATCCATTGATGTCGCTTCTGTATGCCCCCTCTTCAAAACTATAGTATCAGTGTCTTTGATTCGATTATCACAGTTGGAATTCCCATTCACCTTCTTCAAGAAACGATTAATCAATTAACTACTTAGAGGAAAAGGATGAGTATTCAATTGATTTCTCTGTTTTGTTCTTCAGTTAGCGGAAACAAAATTGTGATTGAAAAGGAAGAAGAAAAACCTCACACAATTAGGGGCGACCAAAACCGAATTAGGGGTGACACAAAACGACAAAATAGGAAATAATCGGTAGGTTATTTCACAATCGGAAGGTTATTTCCGGAGCGTTTTTTTTTTAATGACCAAACTACCCTTTACAATCGGTAGATAACTATACAATCGGTAGGTAATCAACAATCGGGAGTAAATTTAGTTTGTATGACTTCCGATTATACAGTATCCCCAAAATAAAATCCTAAATCTTTTGAATTTTGATTATCCTATAATCGGTAGTAAATAAAGTTATATTGACTCCCGATTATATAGTAAACCTTTGGCAAAAATGCTAACATAATCGGTAGGGAATTTAGGTTATTTAACTTCCGAATATAGAGTAGCCCCAAAATCAAATTTTGCAAAAATCCTCTTTTTTTTTTGGAATTTGGGTTGAGCCTATAATCGGTAAGAAAGGAAGAGTTATCATGACTTCCGATTATACAGTGGCTCTCTTTGAAAATATCCTACCATAATCGGTAGTCAATATACTTCGTATAACTACCGAATATAGAGTAGCCCAAAATCAGAGTTTGCAAAATTTCTCATTTTTCTGAATTTTGGTTGAGCCTATAATCGGTAGTAAATGAAGTTACCATGACTTCCGATTATACAGTATAATATTTGGCGAAATCTACCATAATCGGTAGTCAAGATAGTTCATATGACTACCGAATATAAAGTTGCCCCAAAATCATATTATGCCAAAATCCTCTATTTTTCAAATTTGGTTGAGCCTATAATCGGTAGTAAATGAAGTTACCATGACTTCCGATTATACAGTATAATCTTTGGCTAAATCTACCATAATCGGTAGTCAAGATAGTTCATATGACTACCGAATATAAAGTTGCCCCAAAATCATATTATGCCAAAATCCTCTATTTTTCGAATTTGGTTGAGCCTATAATCGGTAGTAAATGAAGTTACCATGACTTCCGATTATACAGTATAATCTTTGGCGAAATCTTACCGTAATCGGTAGTCAAAATAGTTCATATAACTACCGAATATAGAGTTGCCCCAAACTAACGATTATGGATTAACCTCCCGATTATGAAGGGGCATATAAGTATTTTCAACCTATTTTGTCTTTTGTGTCGCCCCTAATTGTGCTAGGAAGAAAAAGCGAGTGCCCTTTACTCAAACTAGAGGGCCCGTGGGCTTGTAGTGTTTTTTGTTTTTGACGCAGAAGACCCGTGCCTTGTTAGACATATCATATCCCCTTGACCTTGTGCCTCATGGTTTGTGGTTTGATCAAGAAAACTATTATGGCTTGATAACAATACTAATAGGGGATACCATTTGGTTGATCCAACTGGTAGGATCGTTTAAAATATTTTGTCCTGCGCTAACATCAACCGATTCTGGGTCTGAGTTTTTTAAAAAATAATAATAATTTTTTTTTCAAGTTTTGATGATGAAGTAATGGTAGTTGATTTCAGGGGTAACTTGGTTGAACTCACGTAATCACCCAAAATAGCACTAATTAATCGGGGGTAATTTTGTCATTTAGTAAATAATTGGATAAGGGTTATCCATTTTACTTCAAAATATTATTTTTTTGTCTTGTAGGGCCCCAGATAATGGTCCTATGCCCCAAACTAGCCAGGATTCTTTTATGGCCGTTGTTGTCATTTGAAATTTCTTTTCTAGAACAATCTTTTATTACCGTTGTTTTTCTCTTTATTTCTTCCTTTCTTCTGCCTATATATGTATTATGAAACGTTAACAGAAGACTGAAAAATCTTTCTCCTCTCGGCTCCAATAGCTAGGTTAGTTTTTTTGTTCATTTTCTTTAGTTTTGATAAACTTATAAATTGAATCTTGATGAAGTAGATTACTGAAATCACGATTCATTGATTTCAGTAGTTCCAAGTTCAACATAAAGTATAGTTTTTGTTATTGATTTTGCATCTCTAAATTCAGAAATTTTAAATTTTGTGTTTGTTAGTATTTTAATTTAAGAACTTTTTCATTGATTTCACCTTTAACGAAGATGAATTTTTACAGAGGTAAATGTTAGGGTTCTTCTAACGAATTGGAAATTTTGGTTGTGGGTTGGTCGTGGAGAGAATAAAGGATGAGGGTTTGGGGGTGGGGTTTAAGAAAGAAAAACTAATGAATTTGAACACTGGTGATGAGAATGATTTCAGTTTTCAAGTTCGTTTCTGATATTCATCTTTAAATTTTGCATTGAAATGACTGTTCTATGAGAATCTTTCAAACATTGAGTTGATGGTATAGTTAGTGTCTAATCTTTTGACGTTTTTATCAAATCTCCTTTACAAAGATCAATACTGCGAAAAGTATCTTGTGTCTCGGCTTGTATTTGTCAATCACTTGTTTGGATGTGCTTTTGGGTAGTATTTTTACTGAAGACATCGTAAATTTGTAGTATTTAGAATTAGTAATAAACCCTAGATTTTAGGGGTGTTTTAAGAAATAAAAAAATGATAAAACTGAGCACTGATGACGATAATGATTTCAGTTTTCAAGTTTGAAATTTGTATTTGTTAATCATCTTTAAATTTTGCATTGAAATGAAAGTTCTATGAGAATCTGTCAAACATTGAGTTGATGGTTTGGTTAGCTTCTAATATGTTGAATTTATTTTCCAAATTTCCTTTGGAAACATCAATACAGTGAACAAGATTCTTGTGTCTCGATGTGTGTTTAATCACTTGTTTGAATGTGTGTTTGGGTAGTATTTTTTTGATTTTTGTTACTGAATACATTGTGTTTTGTTACTGAATTTAGGGCATTGGATATTGATTTCCTTTTTCTTTACCTGTGGTCTATTTTGAATTATTAATTTACTAAATGTAGTTTTTTTCTTCACTTGTAGAGCCATGGATGTACTGTTGCTAGAGTGACTCAAGAAAATATGCAGCATGAGCAAATGTCAGAAAAAGTTTTGTTGAAGTTATATGAGAATGAAAAAAAGAATCTGGGTCGTTCAAGAAAAGAAGTGCTTGAAGCTCAATCAAAGTTACATAATCGATTGGGTAACCTACACAATGTGTCGGTTAGTATTGTCGCGTTATTAATGGCTTTTAATGTTTTCTTGAATGGTCGTTTAACCGGTGTAAAAATTAATTATGCAGAATTCGCGGGGCGGGTGATAATGATGGTATCATGTACCACTCTCATATTCTTGTTTTTGAATTTTCTAATGAACCAGATAAAAGTAATGAAGGAAGATGCGAGAATACTTGATACCCGATTTCTACATCTATGTGAGACATTTAGATTCTTTGCAAGAACAAAGGCTGAAAGAGAACAAGAAATTATCAGTCTAAAAATATATACATCGGATGGACCTTTTATCAAAAAATGAAAGGAAAAGAAATCAACAAAAGCAGAAAGATTGCAAGCGGTCAGTGACATGGTGATACCCTACGATGTTCTACTGCCTTTCCAACGTTTTTCTAGACTTGAAATTCAAGAATTCATGAAGCCTCAAATTGCAAATAAGTTCTCAACAAAATCAACAAAGAGTTATCTGAAGTGGTTGTTAGTTTTAACCGTGATAAGTTCTGGTCTTATTATTTATGCGACTTTAGTCTTATTAATCATTAAACACCCTAAACCATGTACTCAAATTTGTTAATCATCAAATTCTTCTCTTTTTACAATAGAATCATTTTGTATTTATGAGTAACTTCTCAGTAAAAAAGTAAAGTAATATAAAAACAAGTACAATAAAATTATGAGCAACTTTTTTTCCCTATTAGATGTGGCCACAATAACCGTAGTTGAACAAATTCTTCTCTAGGGTTGGGACCTTTTACAAATCCATCATCAATTTCTCAATTCAACTCAATAATTAGTCTTTCTGGGGCAATCAGCACAATCTTCTCCTCTCTTCCTCGAAACCCTAAATATTTATCTCCTTGATGTTGAAATAAAACCAGCAAAACCCTTCACTCTTCATCAAGGAAAGATTCAAATTACTCAGGTTTGATTGATTAAATTTATTTATTATCTTTTATTATATTTTGATCAGTATTACATTTTTTTTTTGACAACAATAAAATGATCATTTCTATAAATGGTTAGCTTTTAATATACTAAAAGATAATCTTTTCATTCTCTGTAAATGGTTGTTTTAATTTTTCTCGAAACTGGAATTATTTTGTTATAAAAAAGAGAAGAAGTTAATGATTAACAAATTCGAGTACATGGTTTAGGGTGTTTAATGATTAATAAGACTAGAGTCGCAGAAATCATAAGACCAGAACTTATCACGGTTAAAACTAACAACCAATTCAAATAATTCTTTGTTGATTTTTTTGAGAACTTATTTGTAATTTAAGGCTTCATGGATTCTTGAATTTCAATTCGAGAAAACCGCTGGAAAGGTAGCAGAACATCGTAGGGTATCACCATGTCACTGACCTTTTGTAATCTGTCTGCTTTCGTTGATTTATTTTCCTTTCTTTTTTTGATAAAAGGTCCATCTGATGTATCTCTTTTTAGACTAGTAATTTCTTGTTCTCTTTCAGCCTTTGTTCTTGCAAAGAATCTAAATGTTTCACATAGATGTAGAAATCGGGTATCAAGTATTCTCGCATGTTCCTTGATTAGTTTTACCTTGTTCATTTGTTATTTCCAAAATAAGAATATGAGAGTGGTACATGATGCCATCATTATCAACTGACCCGCAAATTCTCCATAATTCATTTTTTCACCGGTTAAGCGGCCATTGAAGAAAACGTTAAAAGCCATTAATAATGCGACAATACTAACTGACACGTTGTGTAGGTTATCCAATCGATCATGTAACTTTGATTGAGCATCAAGCACTTCTTTTCTTGAAAGATCTAGATTCTTTTTTTCATTCTCATATAACTTCAACAAAACTTCTTCCGACATTTCCTCACGCTGCATATTTTCTTGAGTCACTTTAGCAACCAGTAAATCCATGGCTTTACAAATGAATAAAAAAAACTACATTTCGTAAATTAATAATCCAAAATAGACCACAGGTAAAGAAAAAGGAAATCAATATCCAATTCCCTAAAATCAGTAACAAAACACAATGTATTTGGTAACAAAACTCCAAATAATACTACCAAAAACAAGTGATTGACAAACACACATCGAGACACAAGAATCTTGTTCATTGTATTGATGTTTCGAAAGGATATTTGGAAAAGCAATTCAACATATTAGAAGCTAACTGAACCATCAGCTCAGTGTTTGACAGATTCTCATAGATCATTCATTTCAATGCAAAATTTAAAGATGATTAACAAATAAAAATTTCAAACTTGAAAATTGAAATCATTATCGTCATCAGTGCTCGGTTTCATCAGTTTTTATTTCTTAAAATACACCTAAACTTTACAAAAATCTAAGATTTATTATTAATTCTAAATACTACACTCAAACAAGTGATTGACTAACACAAATAGAGACACAAGATCCTTTTCGTCGTATTGATCATTGTAAAGAAGATTTGATAAAGAAAGTAAAAAAAAATTAGACATTAACTATACCATCAACTCAATATTTGATAGATTCTCATAGATCAGTCATTCCAATGCAAAATTTAAAGATGAATAACAAAAACGAACTTCAAAACTGAAATAAAGAAAAAATAATTAATGTTACATTTTTACAGGTGGAGCTTGAAAATCTTCAATACTTTTCTTGGGCGCACCTCATTCATGCACACTTAGCCAAACGGATCAATAAAAGTTTCAAGAAACCGTAAAATATTATCGGATGCGTTGTTTATCTACTAATAAGATATAAATAATCGTTGTATGTTTATTTGAATTAGAAAAGTATTTATTTATTATGATTTGAAACAGATTTGGTTTGCTGAACATACCGAGATAGTGAAGCCGACTGAATTAGCAACAACCAAATTTGTTCCAAGAGCAGACAAGTGGAGCTTGAAAAAGATTTACAAAGCATTATTGGGAGACATGGATGCATCAGATTATATGGTATGACAAAAAAACAAAAAAAACCTTTTTTTAAGCTTCTTTGTATGCATATTTAAGCTCTTAAGTTTTATGTTGATATGTCTATATTTTTGCATATAAATAGTTGTGTGAATAGTATCTGCAAAAAAAATGGTGTGGATAATATCTACACATAATAAGATTTGTGGATAATCCTTTCACATGATGCATTTTAGTTAAAAAAATTGTACTTGTAATGAGCAACTTCTCGGTAAAAAAGTTTTAAGTAATATAAAAACAATTACAGTAAATTTATGAGCAACTCTTTTTTCCTATTAGATGTGGCCACAATAGCCGGAGTTGAACAAATTCTTCTCCGGGGTTGGGGCTTTTTATAAATCCATCATCAATTTCTCAATTCAACTCAAGAATTAGTCTTTCTAGGGCAATCAGTACAATCATCTCATCTCTTCCTCGAATCTCTGATTACTTATCTCCTGGTGTTGAAATAAAATCGGCAAAAACCCTTCACTCTTCATCAAGGAAATATTCAAATTACTCAGGTTTGATTGATTAAATTTATTTATTATCCTTGAAAAAGCGGGGGTACAACAACCACAAGCAATATTTCGATTAGCAATCTGTATGGACTAACTCCAATATACTTTCAAGAGAATCAACTAGACTCAATTTTAATAAAGTATATCAAAGAGTTATATCTCTCTTTCTTGATTCAATTCTTACTCAAGCAAATAGAAATCTGTGAGTCAAAGAGAAATCACTTGAACGGTACCAAAGACCAATGTTCAAGAATCAATGAATTTCAATCAACAACCAAAGGTCGGATTTCCAATTGATTGATTTAAACGCACAACCTGTGATATTTCAATTATATAAAAAAATATAATGCGGAAAAGAAATAACACATATACCAGAAGTTTTGTTAATGAGGAAACCGCAAATGAAGAAAAACCCCAGGACATAGTCCAGATTGAACACACACTGTATTAAGCAACTACAGACACTAGCCTAATACAAACTAACTTCGGTCTGGCCTGTAGTTGAACCCCAATCAATCTTACACTGATCCAAGGTACAATTGCGCTCCTTAAGACTTTGATCCCAGCAGGATACTACGTACTTGATTCCATTAGCTGATCTCACCCACAACTAAGAGTTGCTACGACCCAAAGTCAAAGACTTTAATAAACAAATATGTATCGCACAGAAAAGTCTATGGTAATAGATAAATTTGTCTCCAACAGAAATACCTACGAGTTTTGTTTCGTCTTTTGATAAATCAAGGTGAAGAGGAACCAATTGATAAACCAGACTTATATTCCCGAAGAACAGATAAGTATTATCAATCACCTCATAATAATCTTAATCGACGGGGCGAAGGAAGATATTGTGGAATCACAAACGATGAGACGAAGATTATTGTGATTACTTTTATATCTTGCCTATCAGAGATATAAATCTCAAGCCAATCGTTATGATTGTACTCAATACGATAAAATCAGCAAGATCGGATCACACAACTACAAGAAAATAGTATCGATTTGGCTTCACAATCCCAATGAAGTCTTCAAGTCATTAATTTACAGGGTCACGATAGAAACCTAAGGTTAAAGGAGAATCGACTCTAGCTAATAAAACTAGTATCACACAGGAGGTGTAGGGATTAGGTTTCCCATTTGCTAGAGTTCTCCCTTATATAGTCTTTCAAATCATGGTTTGCAATCAATGTTAGCTTAGTAGCAAAGCATTCAATATTCACCGTTAGATGAAAACCTGATTAGATTCAAGCTAATATCTTTCAACCGTTAGATCAAAAACTTAGCTTGTTACACACAAATGAAATGAAAGTTTTTAGGTTTGTGTAACCGTACCCAAACATGTACATTTGTTGGTTCAACAATAGTTAACCAAATGGTTAGCCATATGAGCACTTTCATATTAACCATATTCTTCTTCACCATAACTAGTTCAAATGACTCAAATAAACTAGTTAGAAAGTTGTTCAATTACTTAGATCTTATAGAAGTATACAAGACACAATCGAAGCAAAAACGATTTGATTCACTCGAATCGATTCATGAACTTTATAGCCACGGTTTGCAAACTTTCATTCCTTAGTTAATATAAGTATAAGTTCACGAACAGTCGTTTTTAGATATAACCAACTTAAGTACGCGGACTTGGTACGCGGACTTAAGTACCCGGAATAAGTTTGTAACAAGTTTACAAACTCCAGCAGAAATTCTCAGGAAGAGAACCTCCGATAGTACACAAACTGGGTCCGCGGAATCTTGTTCCGGTTTTCCTGATCAACAAAGTACGCATACTTTGGTTCAAGGAATAAGGACTTATACATGTATTTGTTTCCCCATAATGCTTATATCCAAGAATGGTTATATAATCTAAACTCTCATTTCAATCATTGAATCATTCTTAGAGGACGTTATATAGTTGTTATTCACAAACCATTTTTCTTCAAAGCCATTTTCAAGTGATTGAAACATAACATGACTTTCGTCACTAGGTAAAGATGAACTTGGTCAAAACAAAATCTTACCAACACATATTTCGAGAAAATAGATAGGCGAGATAAACTCGGCTTGAAATACAAAATGTGTATCATCAAAGTCTATATAGAAAAACGACTTTTGTCTCAAGATAGGAGATAGAGTAGATAGATTTTTGTGTGATAGATAAGTTCAAGTCTCCACATACCTTTTAGTTGATGAAGTTCCACCAGTTCCTTGAGTATATCTTCGTCTTATATGATGATCGCCATGGAGTTCTTGAGCTCAACTACACTTTCTATCCTAGTCCGAGACTTAGCTATAGTAGACTAGAAATCAAGACTTATAGTTTTGATCACTAACATTGACAAACATGCTTGAGATAGCAACGCATGTGAATTCGACCGAGCAGTTCTCTAACAATCTCCCCCTTTGTCAATTTTAGTGACAAAACTATCAATATATATGGAATACAAAAATAAATAAATAAACTTTTGTAGCTCCTATTCCACATGCATAATCTTCAACATTACTCAAAATCTTCGTCACTTCCAAGTACTTCAATGATCCCAAAGGTTGTAAGTTCAGCATCATCGTTGTTGAAAATCCGTACCTATAACAATGAGAAAACAAGAATTCTCAATCATTGTTATACAGTGTCATAGTATTATTATACAACATCAAAGTTCAATTATATCACAACTTCTACAACAATACTATGGTGATATGTATCACTACCCCTTAGTCAATACTCCATCTCGCATGGAAACCACTCCCCCTTACATAATGATCCGAAAACCATACGTATTTGTAGTATGAACTACACATTAATTCTTTCCCTTTTTGTCAATAAAATTGGCAAAGGTACGAAAACGGGATCCTAATGAAAATTTCCATAGAGACATTTCATGACCAAAAGAAAGCACATATCAACTTGTTTAGATGCAATCATATAGCTGAAGCTAAATTCTTTCATCAAGGAGTTTATAAAGATACAAGATAACTCCTATAATATTCCACATCCGCACTCCCCACAAAGATTTGGCAATTAAGCACAAGTTCAATTAAGAACTCTCCCCCATAAAATGTCATTCCCGAAAGAACAACAAGAGCGACCTTAATTTCAAGAGAAAATAAGGATTTCTTTGGACATAACAAATCACATACGAATATGAATTTGAATCCAAAATACTCCATTAAATTAACCACAAGAGAACCCATGATTAATTTAATCGGAAATATACAACCAAATTAACCACAAAAAGTGATAAATTTAATTGGTCATTCTAGACATAAGAGAACTTACGGAGCCTCACAGTATATAAACATAAAATATGGATCTGGGAAGATCAATACTGCGGAATAACCAAGGATTCATTCTATTTTCCATCACTATTTGCACAATGAAATATAATAGACATAATCCTTGTAAACAAAAGTTCATCCTATCTTCCCTCAATATTTGAAAAATCACATAATAGGCTTCAAACCTTTGTAATGTCAAAAGTTCATTCATTCTTTTATTAATACATGCATATCGACATACAAAAGATGTGACGGACCGGAAAATTACGCCTTTGGCGCATCGCCCCGCAAGCCGTAACTCCCCCGGTGTGCCATGATGAAGCTACGATCCGGGCCTCATCCCCAGGCAAATGCACGCTTATTTGCCCTTGTAAGCATGCTGGTGGAGCATGATGCAGCTATTTAAGCTTCCACATCGTTCCAAAGTCACCCTCATCCGCGGAAGGGTTTAAGGCCATAAGGACAATGCCAATGCATTTATGTGCATCTCTGTCTTTGCCTTTACATAGGGAATTCATCACTGAATTTCCTAGCTAGCTGAGCAACCGTCATATTGTCGTGTCTGGTCCAGGCATAATCTTTGGACATGGCATAGGCCGCACCAAGCCCTTGCAATTTCCTACGTTACTTCTCTTACCCACTCTTTATAACTTGATAGGAAGTATGAGCATCCACTTACTGTCATGCAACTAAGCCTCATCAAGTCTGGCCACAATCATCTCTTGCGTCGAGCTACCGAGATTAGATGATATGAGGGGCCAACATGCTGGACCGACAATGCTGCAACTCATTGCGGTTGCCTACGTATCCTTCCCTACTCTAAAGGGATCAAGCACAGACCGTAGTTCATCCACGAAGGGATAAGAGACTTATTCCAACTCGTTTGCTAGGTTGTGGCCAAGCAATAGTGGTAATGGCCTAGTCCGTATAGGCCGTTCCGTCAAATACATCCAAGTGATGCATCATCGTGTCCGTGGAATGGCATAGTGATTCCTTAGCATCATATGCTCCATTCGTAAGGCTACGCAACTATAAATGAGCCTTATGCATCATTTATACTCTTCCGGCTAAGCTTTGAAGCTTACTTGGTACATAGTCCGCATATGCACCTTCAACCAACTACCCCTCCCTATATATGTTAATTTGACATTTTTAGAACTTTGATTAGGGGAGGAAAAATCTTTCATCAACTCCCAGCAATCATTATGTTTCACTGTTCATCGCAATGATTGCGAGCAATGATTACGCTTGCCCAACATTCATTCGGCCAGCCCTCTCTGGCCTGATGCACAATGATTGTGCACCACTCGGCGCAATGATTGCGCTGCAAGATCGAGGCCACTAACCAACTGGCCTAATGCATCATGATGATGCAACATTGGCCCTCAGCCAAATTCCAAACATAATGCGCCATTTTGGCGCGGTATTGTCCTTAGGCCAATCTACCTCTTACCAACCAACGAAAGCTTTGGATGAAGCTTAATATCAGGCCATGGCGCATCTTTCAGCATGCGCCATGCTAAAAACACGGGGTGTTACAAAAGACTTAACTTTTGACAAGGTATGGGACAATTATAGTTCACAGACGTAAATAACATATCCCATAACAATTTGCAATATACCAAATCATAAAGATCAAAATTGCAAAAATCATCTTTCAAAAAACTTAGAATTTAAATAAATAAATTTAAAAACATGGAAGATGAAAATCTTTGGACATAGCTATGTGAAAATACAATAATTTCTATTCCAAACTCTAGTAATCCTTCTCAAAAACAAGAATAAATTCTCATAAGAAGTTTCCTAGGCATCAAGGCAAACTCGTAATGCACATATAAGATGATTTGTCTTTAGAGGGTAGAATCAATCTTTTTCACCCATATTTATACCAAGAAAATCTACCAAATGTGTATAAAAATATTTTATTAACAAAGAAGAACATACAAAGTCATTAACGACCATGCACCACAGTTCACATAAAATGATTGTGAACATTCAAGAATCCCATAGTAATGCGTACTACTGCCCATTCTTGAACTTCCTTATTTATGATTCACCAACAACATTCTTGTAAAAGCTACAATGAGCTTAGAATAGTAGTACTCCAAGAATCCAAGTGCCCAAGTCCAAGAGAAGTGGAACAAGTGCGACGAAACAGACCAAAATATTTAAAAACAAGAGACAGGACAAGTACCAATCTTAACTCATCCAAAATCAGGAATTCTCATCTTTATTTTGAAGAGAATTCAAATAGGAAGATAATTCAAAATGAATGAGGTCATTCCGAGTTCGGACGAAGAAGTTACGGCCAAAACAAGTTTACCGAATATTGACATTAAGTATGCATACCGGTTTGCAAACGAGTTTTCATGACATGGGGGAGTATGCAAACGGGTATGCGTACTTGAACCCCTGGATTTTGATTTTAAATGATGTTATGCATACCTGGTAGGTGTACCATGAAGTCCAAACATCTCGAACTACTATTTTCAAACCTTCTTAGAAGAATCCAATTGAATTCTACAGCCTTACCGAACATAATTTGAATGCCCCAATTCTCGTGCTTCTCTCACCATATACATAGCAGGGCCTTAGTGAGGATGCACTTACAACACAATCAAGTTTTATTGAGGTGAACAATATCTTGATCACCACAAGTGACTATTGAATTATCATGAAAGAGATAGCTTTTAGAACCTTTCACATCCAAATCTATCTTTCCAAAGAAATTTTTAAGCTCCAACATCATGGATATTGCCTTCTCCGTAGTCATGGAATTTTCTGGGAGATTATTCCTTTTCATACGTAAAACATCATCGACTTTCTTTGGTATCCACTTCTGTGTGCATTTAGGAACAACCGTAACTTTCTTCCCATTACTCTCTTCTAGATTTCTCGAAAGAGAATTGGATTGACTATTCTTTTGCAAGTTAGTATTTCTCCAATTGGGATCATCGAATCTTGTCTTCGTCTTTACTAAGTTACCATTTTGATAACCATTACGATTGTGAAAAGGTTTCATATGACATTTATAGGAAAATCTAGGTTGATCACAACACTGATTTCTTTGCCTAAAGGTTGGACAGTTACAACCTGTAACGTTAAGGGAATTAATATTTATATATGATCTTGGTTTATCAACTTCTTGTGATACCCAAACAAGAAAATTATGATGTTTCTATTTTCTTATACGGAAACGACATCTCCTTTCTAGATGACCTTTATTTCCGTAATAGTGGCAAACATAAGGAATTTTCTTACCTAGATCCATGTGTGCTGACTTTGGAGGTTGATATACTTTGCTCTTTTGAACCTTAACTTCCGGTGAAGGTATTTCACTTTTTCCATCAGTGGAAACCTTTTGTTGATAAGAATCACTAGGCTTGACAAATTTTAACTCTTTGCTAATACTTGGAGCATCTATTCCCTTATAGCCCAATCCTCGTGTATCACGATGATTTTTACTTACTCCTAGCATAGTGGTTAATTTGCTTGAACTAGTATTGAACTTTTTAAAGTTATCTTTCAACATCTTGATTTTATCAAGAGCAGCAGCTAAATCAGCCTCAAGGCATTTTTCTCGAGCGAGATAAGTGCTTTCTCTGTCATCAAAACTTGCTAGCTGTTCTTCAAGTTTCTCTTCCAACAAGGAATATTTTTGATAAACATTATCACATTCAATTGACTTCATATGTATGTTTTCCTCAGAATCCTTGAGGATCGATCCATTAGAGCAATTCGAAACATAAACATCAGCGTAATATTTTCCCAATTTCTTGTTTTCTCGACAGAGAGGAGTTAGAAGAGGTGTGACATGAGAAGTTATCATCTTCTTCTTTTCCAACGAATTCAAAACCTTAACATACTCTAAGATTTCCTCATCAACATCTCTATCAATATCTGAATCACCTTCATCAGAAAGTTCATCCAACTGTTCATCTAGGTGTGTTTCCCAGAATTCAACATGTTTTACATTAAGAGAATGTTTAAATACTGACCTAGATGTGACAGTTCTCTCAGGTGAATCCAAGCTTCGAAAATCATCTGGTAATTTTTGAACTGGTACATTATTAGAGATAGACTCATCCATAATCAGATCGCTACAAACACAGACTTATAAGGTATTTAATGTGTTTGCCTACTCTGATACCAATTAAAAAAGCGGGGGGTACAACAACCACACCGAATATTTCGATTAGCAATCTTTATGGACTAACTCCAATATACTTTCAAGAGAATCAACTAGACTCAATCTTAATAAAGTATATCAAATAGTTATATCTCTCTTTATTGAATCAATTCTTACTCAAGCAAATATAAATCTGCAAGTGTAATAGAATACAAGAGAAATCACTTGAACGGTACCAAATACCAGTGTTCAAGGATCAATCAATTTCAACCAACAACCAAAGGTCGGATTTCTAACTGATTGATTCAAACGCATAACCTGTAATATTTCAATTATATAACAAAATATAATGCGGAAAAGAAATAACACAGACACCAAAAGTTTTGTTAATGAGGAAAACGCAAATGCAGCAAAACCCCAGGACCTAGACCAGATTGAACACACAATGTATTAAGCCGCTACAGACACTAGCCTACTACAAACTAACTTCGTTCTGGACTGTGGTTGAAGCCCAATCAATCTCACACTGATCCAAGGTACAGTTTCTCTCCTGACGTCTCTGATCCCAGTAGGATACTATGCACTTGATTCCCTTAGCTGATCTCACCCACAACTAAGAGTTGCTACGACCCAAAGTCGAAAGACTTTAATAAACAAATCTGTATCACACGGAAAAGTGTACCGTAATAGATAAATCTATCTCCCATAGAAATACCTACGAGTTTTGTTCGGTCTTTTGATAAATCAAGGTGAACAAGAACCAATTGATAAATTGGACTTATATTCCCGAAGAACAGCTCAGTATTATCAATCACCTCACAATAATCTTAATCAACGCGGCGAAAGAAGATATTGTGGAATCACAAACGGTGAGACGAAGATGTTTGCGATTACTTTTATATCATTTCTATTGGAGATATCAATCTCAAGCTAGTCGTTACGATTGTAATCAACACGATAGAATCAGCAAGATTAGATCACACAACTACAAGAAAGTAGTATCGGTCTGGCTTCACAATCCTAATGAAGTCTTCAAGTCGTTAACCTACAGGGTCTCGGTAGAAACCTAAGGTTAAAGGAAAATCGACTATATCTAATACAACTAGTATCACACAGGAGGTGTGAGGATTAAGTTTCCCAGTTGCTAGAGTTCTCCCTTATATAGTCTTTCAAATCATGGTTTGCAATCAATATTAGCTTAGTAACAAAGCATTCAATATTCACCGTTAGATGAAAACCTGATTAGATTCAAGCTAATATCTTTCAACTGTTAGATCGAAAACTTAGCTTGTTACACATAAATGAAATGCACGCTTTTAGGTTTGTGTAACCGTACCCAAACATGTACATTTGTTGGTTCAACAATAGTTAACCAAATGGTTAGCCATATGAGCACTTTCATATTAACCATATTCTTCTTCACCATAACTAGTTCAAATGACTCAAATGAACTAGTTAGAGAGTTGTTCAATTGCTTAGATCTTATAGAAGTATACAAGACACAATTGAAGCAAAAATGATTTGATTCACTCGAGTCGACTCATGAACTTTATAGCCACGGTTTGCAAACTTGCATTCCTTAGTTAATATAAGTATGAGTTCATGAACAATCGTTTTTCGATATAACCAACTTAAGTACGCGGACTTAACTACCCGGAATAAGTTTGTAACAAGTTTACAAACTCCAACAGAAATTATCGGGAAGAGAACCTCCGACAGTACGCAGATTGGGTTTGCGGACGCTTGTTCCGGTTTTCCTGATCAACAAAGTACACATACTTTGGTTCAAGGAATAAGGACTTATACATGTATGTGTTTCCACACAATGCTTATATCCAACAATGGTTATATAATCTAAACTCTCATTTCAATCATTGAAACATTCTTAGAGGACGTTATATAGTTGTTATTCACAAACCATTTTTCGTCAAAGCCATTTTCAAGTGATTGAAACATAAAATGACTTTCGTCACTAGGTAAACATGAACTTGGTCAAAGCAAAAGCTTACCAACACATATTTCGAGAAATAGATAGGCGAGATAAACTCGGCTCGAAATAGCAAATGTGTATAATCAAAGTCTATATAGCAAAACGACTTTTGTCTCAAGATAGGAGATAGAGTAGATAGACTTTTGAGTGATAGATAAGTTCAAGTATCCACATACCTTTTAGTTGATGAAGTTCCACCAGTTCCTTGAGTAGATCTTCGTCTTGTATGATGATCTCCATGGAGTTCTTGAGCTTAACTACACTTTATATCCTAGTCCGAGACTTAGTTATAGTAGACTAGAAATCAAGACTTATAGTTTTGATCACTAACATTGACAAACATGCTTGAGATATATAGCAACGCATGCGAGTTCAACCGAGTAGTGCTCTAACAATCCTCAAGCCTAATATTTGTAAGATTATGGGCTTTCAAGCCTACTTTTGCTTTCTTGCGCCCAGAATTCTTTGGCTCCGCCCACGTAACTTAAGGTAGTTGTACAAAATCTCGTCATTAGGTTATTGAACAAATCTAACTTAGAACCATTTATATATATATTCTTTCAAAATCCACATAAATTTTATTACATTGCTTCAATACCATTTTTCCAAAGATTATTCATATAATGGGCGAAACCACATGGAAGGATGGGTGTATAACTTCCCACCCAGCCTGACAGGCTCTCAAGCAAGATTTTGGAAGCATAGTTTTATCCATTCTCGCCCATTTGCGCCACCTCAAATATGGGCTCATTGGTAATATTCCCACCCCTGCATATATCTTCGGTCAATAAATTATACCGATCACGATTTGCAATAGTTCGCTTTTCTCTTGTTTCGGCCATAAATTATACCGACCTCTTTTTCTTGCAATTTTTCCCCGATTTGGCTCATACTATCCATTATAAGATGGTTAAAAAGTAAAACACCAATTCTTGGAAAGTCGTTAGTAGTTAGTACCATTATATCCTCTAACCATAAAGTTACACTGATTAGATAGATTCTTTAAATGGCCACTGGAATGAGCAGTTTCGTTCATTTGTACAAGTCATGAGTCGGCTTATATTTCCTCTAACCATAAAATGATGAATTCTTTCGATGCTCATAGTTGTCTTTCTCAAAATCATTCATTCAAGCGAGTCGGCTTAGCGAGTCACAACCAATTCATGTTCTTATTTTTCGCCTATAAGTTAGGTCAGGTATCCAACCAATACATGGAGATAACAGATTATGTCGACGGTGTACTCAATATCTGTCTTTCTAAAACCTACACATCTTGAATCTTAGTTTTACTCTGCCTAAACCCATTGGTTAATGATTATAATATGACGTGATAAGTACTAGAGTTTTTATAGATGTTTTGGTTTTGACTAAATTGGCCCACAATCACAATGGCATAAAAAAAAGGCATGGAATGGGAATCCGCATGATTTAGTTTCTGATGTGGGATGGGAAACGGAAACATGGATGGCGGTGTTGAAATTTTTTACCTCCATATATATATATATATATAGCATAACAGAGGCAACTGAGCTAAAAATCCATAAAGAATAAATTTATTTGTTTATGAGATGAGATGATCAACACTAGTGGAAGATTGAGAGCGAAGAATTCAGCCCGATGCGGCAAATTTACGACCTAGACAAACAGTACGTATAATTTCTTCTGCAGAGTGTTCTCTAGTATTCAATTGTTTTAGTAGTAATTCTAATATTCTATAGCTATATAAATCAATTCCTTGTTTAAACTTTAAAGATGAATTTTCAGATGATTTTCATATTATGTTTTTAAAACAAATTCAAGTGACTAAGGAGTTTTGATATATCATCTTTTGTTTAATACATACACATATATTGGGAGAGTGTTAGATCCAATACACTGATAATGATTATCATTGGCTGGTTTGGATAATAATCTGTCACATGAACTAACCATATACTCCCTCCGTCCCAAATTAGATGAGCTAGTTGTAGTTTGCACAATTCTTAAGGCAAGGAGGAAAGGGGAGTATATTTAAGTATATTTTACAATTATATCCTTATGGATAATAACTAGTATAATTTAGAAATGATTTATCTCTTAAACTATACCACGGTTTTTCGTAAACTGTATACCATTAAAAAGCACTTTAAAACACCTAAGCAACGAATATAAACATGGCTATCAAATTATACATATTTCTTATAGTAACAATAAGGGTAGTTTTAGAAATACCCCCTTGATTAGTGAGATAGCTCATCTATTTTGGGACAGAATTTAAAACCAACTAGTTCATCTAATTTGGGACGAAGGGAGTAATGTGCAATTAATAATTTCGTGGATCATGTATTTATATATAAATCGGTTCCTATTTGTTTTAGTTTTGATTCAAAACCTCTTTCTGAAATCAAACCAAACCTAAGTACCTAACCTTAACATACGGACGATAGTGTTTATGTGGGATGACCTAACGAATTAAACCGAAATATATAGCTGGTACCATGTATATTGGATGAGGAAAAAAATGGTGACTCAACTAACTTCACTAAATTTTCTACATCATAAGTAATGAATGGGATGTCAAATATCTATTTTTATTTTTTATATTTTTTTTATCGATAAGGAATACGACGTTAACGAGTTTAGAATTCAGTTCAGGAGCTTTAAATGTGATGTCAAATATTAATGAGACTTTATCTAGCCAACCTAATTTTCAAGTTCACAATAAAAGAAAGCTAAAATATTTTGTTCTCATTAACATTAATCCTTAACCCGGTGGGTTATGAATAATTGATTTATTTTATTTTTCTAGTTAACCATGATCCAAAATTTTAATGAGGCTAGGCATATTGATAGAAATGATTAACTAGAACAAGATAAAATTTTGGATTATGAGGAAGGAGACGTTGGGCATACTACAAGTAAAAGCAAACAGTTTGAGTGTTTTATTTGTGAAGCTATAACGTACCGTAATAGAGCACTTTGAGTGTTTTATTTGTGATTCATAATATAGAGATACAAATTTTGCGCTCTCCTCCCTTTTAGTTTATATATTGTTCTAATAAGCGTTTTGTTAATTTGTTGGTCATCTTATTTATCTAATTTCTTTATTGTATTTTGATTACAGTTGAATATCATTAATCCTCCTCCTCCTCGAATGATATGGATTAAGCAACTACTTCATTTACTGCATATAACAAGAAGCAAAACGATACTTCATCATGAACAACCCCCCGTTGTTGTAAAATTACCTACAACTGATCATTTCCAGGTAGTTAATGATGATTCCCCAACGGAACTTCATCATGAACAACTCCGGGTTGTTGTAAAATCACCTATAACTGATCCTTTCCAGGCATTTGATGATGATCCTCCAAGTGATCTTGTTTATCTCCCTTAGGCCTATTCCTATGGGTATGGAAAAAAAATGTTGTTTGACATACCAGGTGGCATGGAAAACTAGTTGCACCACTATGGGAAAACCACTGAGCGACAGATTTTCTAGCGGTCGATGTTTTCAATAACGCCAGCGATAAAGACTCTATCGCCAACGATATTATGAATATCGTTCGATGTTAACTCTCCAACGACTAGTTCTTTATCGCTATAAATAGGTAATTTTCAAACTCAGAAGTTACTCCAAATTTTTTTTACACAAAAAAATTTCTCTAATTATCTCTTTCTTAATCTAAATTTCTCTATTTTTCAATCTAATTTTTTTTTTTTTGAAATTTCCCAAATGGCACAATTTCAAACCCAACTTGATTTTTCTGGAGTAGTGCTTGAAGGTGCCGTTAAGAAAATATGTGATAAGTATAAAGAAATAGGTAAGAAGCAAAGAAGTCTTCAAGTTTTGGATATTAAACAAGTCAAAACTGCAACTAAGAAAAGGCAAAGAAAAGCTTAAGGCAAGGAAAATCAAAACAAAACAAATTTGAAGCCAAAGAAGAAGATAAACAAAGGAAATTCCGTTCATGCATGAGTGTATTGATTGGAAGTTTTGTGAAATGAAGAAGTAGGCCTGTCAATGGAAGAATATCCGTCGAATATTTTGAAATCCGATATCCGACAGGTTAAGCACTATCGGATATTCGATATCCGATAATATCCTATAGGATATCAAGATTAGATATCGATTCCGATAGGCTAAGCTATCGGATATCGGATATTTATCCGATAATATCCGGTTCTGAAAAAAAATGTTAAAAACCCTTAAAAACATGTTCATAATTGAAATTTAAGTTCAATTTTTCAAACATTTCATATCGGATATCTGATATTTGTATCGGATATTAGAGTAAATCACAAATAAATCACAAATATGGTTAGGGTAAATCACAAATAAATCCATGTTCTATCGGATATCGGATATTAACCAAACGGATAGAGCCTAATCCGATTCCGATAGGTTAAGGAAGAAATATCCGATACCCGATAAAACGAATAAAATACTATAGGATCCGAATACTAGGAAACGGATTCCAGATATCGGACATATATTGACAGGCCTATGAAGAAGATTAACAAGATGAAGAACATTGTCCCAAATTTTTATTTTTGAAGTCTTTCCAAAAAAATAATAATAATAATACAAGAAGAAAATTTATTTATAGAGAATTGTTGACTACAGTTGGTTTATCCATAAGGATTACATCTTCAATATCATGAGGAACCATCTCATCATACTCGAAAATAGTCATAGAAGTCCTGGATTTTTTTGCCAGAAAACCTGCTACACCATTTTTAAGTTTCCTAATAACACTAAAAGACCAATCGGCATTACTCTCTGAAATAAATTTTATGTCGGGAATTAGTCCATAATTCTTCCAATGAACATATGATGTTTGTTCATTGATAGATTTGATGTTTGTTCATTGATAGATTTAACTAAAGCCTCATTATCTGACTCAAACACTACCGAGGTTAATCCATTGCTCGCATCCCAGCACACCGCATCATTCATTTCAAGGAATTTAAGTTGTTCCACTTCATGGTCCTCTATAAACCCTCCATCAAAGCATTTTCCTTTTCTCCTTTGCAATCTCCTGCAAAATCTCTCATAATTAGACCAATGCCACCTTTAAGAGTTTCCTTGACAAAAGAGGCATCTATGTTGATCTTGTAGCAATCTCTGACTAGGGGATTCCAAGATGGTATCTGCAAAACAGAGGGGCTAAAAGACACGTTATAATTATTAAGAGATAAACATTGACTACTTAGATTGAGTATTCCTTCAACAGATAGATT
Source organism: Papaver bracteatum (assembly GCA_023529315.1). NCBI lineage: Eukaryota > Viridiplantae > Streptophyta > Magnoliopsida > Ranunculales > Papaveraceae > Papaver > Papaver bracteatum. The sequence goes on from JAJJWX010005012.1 coordinate 1,919,672, forward strand.
CTATTAGGCTTAATATTTTGAAGAACAAGGATACACCTATCTTTCCATATAAACCAGATAGTTATCATCATGTGATAAATTTTTTCACAATGTCACCATTTCCACCTACTTGCTGCTGAGAAGTAGTATCGAACCAACTCATAATCCAGTTCAATAGATTATCATGCCTATCCATAACATTATGCATATTCATATTAATACCTATCCATACTGATTTAGCATATCGACATTTCATAAAGAGATGATTAGAAGTTTCGAAAGGGGAATTACAAAATTCACAATGAAGATCAATTTCATTTTTATATCTAGAGATCTTACTTCTAGTGGGAATAATGTCTTTCAAACATTTCCAAACAAACAGTTTAACATTACGTGGGAGCTTAGTTCTCCATAAGACTTTCCAAACAGAGTTGGGAATTATATGATTTCCAACAATTGCATTAGTTCTACTACTAAGTATGTTATAGGCACTCTTAATAGAGAAAACTCCTTTTTTATCTAAAGTCTTTCCAATTATTGTCTAGCTTTATATCTTGTAAAATGATTATTTCGAAGTTTAATGATTTGAAAATTTGACGAATATTGTTGAAAATTAATATTAATTCTATTTTTAATCTAATCTTACAATTAAGAATTTAAACAAATATTAAAACTTAATACTTAGACAACTAAGAAATTAAAACATAAGAACTCTTAAGTGGACAATTGAGAAATTACAACATAAATGTTGGACAATATTTGGGCAAATATCTTAAAATCTCGAATCAACTTTCAAAATGGGATTTTTTTCCATAGATGTGATGATGTTCCACACCATACCTTTGTTGAAGTTCCATCATGGTTTCACAACTTCTTAAGTTTGGACCTTCTTGCTGAAGTAAAGCAACATACCTAGTAACTTCCTGCTTAATTGTGGTGAAGCATTGAATCAACTCTGAAACATCACGATTGTTGAGGTTCATTGTTTGTTCTTGAGATTTCCCAAAAATCCTTTGCCATAATGTTTGGGGATGAAATGCATCCTTAGTAAAATAAATATAATTCCTGCAAATACATTCATCTTCCGCAATAGTGAATTTTGGTTTTCGTCTCATAAATTAACGTCTCCTAATTTGACTTCTCCTAATTTCACTTGCCACATTGGCACGATCAACAACTCTTCGATTTTTGGCAGCACGTTAGTTTGCTGCGAACTCAGCAATGTTCATATTATCATCCATGCTCTCTGAGGAATTGGAAGAGTGATGAAAAGAATTAAAAATTGAGAAATTCTAGAGAGGTTTAGAAATTCTGGTGTGAGTTAAAATGGATTATAAAACAAAATCTTACAAAGTTAAAAATTAGATACTAGGCAAGCGAGCGACAAGTTGTGCCGCTAGCCCTTTTTGAATAGCAAAACCTATCATATTAAAAATAAAATCTCGTGAGCCAGGGGTCATTACATTGCTGCGCATGACTTTTTGGACCCTCTTGAGTAGTCCAACTGCTTCTGGAGCCAAATAGCCAAAAGTATCAAAAGCAAAGGGGACGAAAGCATGCCCATTGTCAACACATGCTTTCTCATGCTTCGATATCTTACCTGAGGCAGCCTTTAGTGCTGCTCGCCCGACTGTAAAGGTGCCATGTCCAATTCCTACCAAAGGAGATATCCCGGTGAGGTCAACACATGTGTGTTTCCCATTAGCCCATCCAAAAATAAGAACATCAGCTGGTCTTAGTGTCGATCTACCTTGGTAGCCATTGAATGAGGATATGATAAGTGCTGATTATACCAGCGAGCGACAGCTTGTCCAGCGCTGGCGCTGGAATGACAACCGAGCGTTGGATTGACCATCGAGCGATGGACACTCTATCGCTTACTGGAAACTCTATCGTGTATGCCTGTTATTCCTGACATATAGGCATATGAGTTTGGCAGTTTGGCATACCCATAGTGGGTGCATATATGCCAAATATCAGTTTTTGGCACGTGCATAGGAATAGGCCTTATGATATCATCATCGACATACTTAGTAGACTTCCAGCCAAGTGTATTTTCAAGTGCCAGTGTATGTCTAGACCATTACAAGTTTTAACCACTAAACCATTCTTTACTCACATGCAATGCCAGCGACCTACTCCGGTTATAGTTGTTCAACTTTCTTCAGAATCCTTTTGCCAATTTACAAAACTTTATTTTATGAACGAAGAGTTTGAGAGGATCGAGGAAAAATTCACTAACGTTGGTTCCTTGGATATCAATCCCTTTGTAACTATTATTCCTGACCCAAGCTTTCTTATGAGTTCGTATGTTTTTGCAAACTTTAGTTTACGTCCAACTTTCTACATGTGGAATCATATAACGGAGGAAAAATTAACAGTGAAATATCCGAAGATGCATGTGTGCGGATTATACTTTAATCCATTTAAAAGGGATCATGAGTTGTTGTATTATACTACTGATGCCCATTCAGAATAATATTGCAACTTTGGCGCATGCAATTTAAAAACTAAAAAAGCGGGGGTCTAACAACCTCACCCAATATTTCGATTAGCAATCTGTATGGACTAACTCTAATATACTTTTAAGAGAATTAACTAGACAGTCAGACTCAATCTTAATAAAAAGTATATCAAGGAGTTAATATCTCTATTTCTGGTATCTGTGTTATTTCTAATTAAATTTGGATGGTACCAAAGACCAATATCCAAGGATCAATCAATTTCCAATCAACAACCATAGGTTGGATTTCACAATTTATCGATACAACACACAACCTGTGATATTTCAATTATATAATAAAATAGAATGCGAAATAAAAATAACATAGACACCAGAAATTTTGTTAATGAGGAAACCGCAAATGCAGAAAAACCCCGGGACCTAGTCCAGATTGAACACCACACTGTATTAAGATGCTAAGACACTAGCCTACTACAAACTAACTTCCGTTTGGACTGTAGTTGAACCCTAATCAATATCACTATGATTCAAGGTACAGTGGCACTCCTTACGTCTCTGATCCCAGCAGGATACTACGCACTTGATTCCCTTAGCTAATCTCTCACCCACAACTAAGAGTTACTACGACCCAAAGTCGAAGAATTTAATAAACAAATCTGTATCACACAGAAAAGTCTACGATAATAGATAAATCTGTCTCCCACAGATAAACCTAGAGTTTTGTTCCGTATTTTGATAAAATCAAGGTGAACAAGAACTAATTGATAACCCGGACTTATATTCCCGAAGAACAGCCTAGAAGTATCACAATAATCTAAATCGTATGGTAGCGAAACTAGATATTGCGGAATCACAAACGATGAGACAAAGATGTTTGTAATTTCTTTTTATCTTGCCCTATCAGAGATATAATCTCAAGCCAATTATTCAATTGAACTCGTATGATAGAAAATGGCAAGATGAGATCGCTCAACCACAAGAGAAGTAGTTTCGTCTGGCTTCACAATCCCAATGAAGTCTTTAAGTCGTTAACCGACAGGGTCTCGAGAAGAAACCTACAGTTAAAGGAGAATTGACTCTAACAAAACCAACTAGTATCACACAGGAGGTGTGGGGATTAGTTTTTCCCGTTGCTAGATGTCTCCTTTATATAGTTTTCAAATCAGGGTTTGCAATCTAAGTTACCTTGGTAAAAAAAAATTTCAATATTCACCGTTAGATGAAAAACCTGATTTATCCAAGGTAATATCTTTTAACCTTTAGATCGAACTTAGCTTGTCACACACACAAATGAAATGTATTTCATTTAGGTTTGAGTAACCATACCTAAACGTGTACATTTGGTTGGTTCATAAATAGTTAACCAATGGTTAGCCATATTAGCACTTTCATATTAACCGTATTTATCTTTCTCATAACTAGTTCAAATGACTCATAAGAAGTAGTTGAAGATTTGTTCAATTACTTAGATCTTTATACATAGACACAATTGAAAAAAAATCGGTTTGATTCACTCGAATCAATTCATGAACAATATATCCACGGTTTGCAAAGATTGCATTCCTTATTGATTTATTGTTTAAGTTCATGAGCTTCCGATTTGAGAGATATAATCATCTTGGGCACGCGTACAGGTACTGTAGTTGCAGGAATTCCCACACTACACCCTATTCATGAATTTATCAATATTTATGACATAATTTGAAGATTAAAGACACTTTTTTATTGATTTGATCTTAGGAAATTACAGAAATCAAGAACACAGAACACTTAATAAAAGATTTTCTCTCTCCTAAAAACTTTCCTAACCCTCAAAAATTCATCCCCCTCTCTGGAACCATTCATCTCCTTTATATAGGTATTTACATAGTGGATTACAGCTCATTTACAGCTAAGATTCCCTTCAATTTCAGATCTGAGTTCTTGCGATAAATCGCAGTTAGCACCGCCTTTATCTTTCGCATGTTTTATTGATATATCGCAGATATGTCACACTTTCTTCGTGTTTCCGTCGTTTTCAGTCATTACGTCATTGTTTAAGTCATCTTTGAATATCTCGCAGAATATCATTGATGTATCGCAGAACAGTCGTTTATTATCGATGTATCACAGTACTGTTGTTTATTTCGCAGGAATATTGTTGTGACAATATTCTGATCCTACATCTTGCCTCTTATCATATATTTTCTGCGAAGAAGATAAAGATCATGAGAATTTAAGTTTTTTTAATTTTTCGCAACTCCTTATCTTTTACCCGACAAAGTTCTCTTCTTTACGCTTTTACTACTGACACGCGTCAATCTTTATCGATTAACCTGGTTACCCATCCTTCATCTATAAATAATGTCCCACTCGAGAATATTTCTTTCTTCTTTCACTTTTTTTTTTCTTCTTCAACTTTTCTTTTTTTTCTTGTCTGCAACTTTTTCTCTCCAGGTATCCTTCCTGCTGCTGCTCTAATGGAGACTCAAAGGTATGTTCTTATCTTGAATCTTACTTTGTTCATGTTATGTTATCTTTATCGCCCCATTTTATTCATATTCCCCATATTTTATCATCTTTTTTAGTAACACCACTTCTCAGATTAAAGTTACTATCAAAAACCCTAACCCTAAGGGTTCTCAGAAAAGGCGTGTTGGGAAGACGAAAAGATCTGAGGATGATAAGGTAGTAATAAACACCTATTCCTTTGACATAACAATATTGTTGCCTCTGTTTCTTATCTACACTATTATTCGCAGAGTGAAGGGAATATTCCTAAACCTCTTAAGCGTTCTCGTCAAGTTAAAGCTCTTTCAGATGAAGTGGATATTCTTGAATTTTTACCTGCAAAACCTGTTCCGCCGCAAGATAAATCTTATTCTTCTCCTTGCGTGAATTTCAATACCCCTATTACTTCTTCATCGACCCCTAATAAAATTATTGATACTAATATTCCTATCTCTGATAATCCCAACACTTTAAAAACTGCGATGGATGAATCTATGATAGTTGGAAATAAATCTGCGACGAATGAAACTGCGGTGAATGAAACTATAATAAATGAAACGACAGTTAATGAGGATGCGGTGAATGAAGTCGTAGATAATGAAACTGTGGTAAACGAAGATGCAATTAAGGAAGTTGCGGTGAATAAAACTGTAACTGCGACCAATCAAATTCCTTCTTCCGTTCTTACTATCGCCAAAACTTCTTCCTCTACTTCTCTTCCTTCTTCTCAAGAAATAGCAACAGGGGTTGAAGCTGCTTTTCAAATATTATATGAAGTTTTAAACGATGCTATGAAATCTTCTTCAGATCCTGCGAGACAGGATGTTTATATGATTCTAAGCAAGCATCTTGGGTCTTGCGGTTCTTCATCTTCGTTAACTGCCTTAGAAGATGAGGTTGAAACTTTGAAGAAGAACCTTCAAGCAAAAACCTTGGAGTGTGAACTTCTCGATCATAAGCTTCACAATTCTGAATTAGACTGTGAAATTATTCGCAGCAGAAATGATGATCTAAAAGGTATAACTTTCTTGCTTCTGTTTTTGCCTCTGTAAATATTTGCTTTTTTATGTACTCAATTTTCCTTTATTTATTTGTTGATGCATATTTAGCTTCAAAACATAACCAATTAATGAAGATACTTGAGTTGGAAACAATCGCTGATGAGGCCCGTATTGGGAAAGAATCTTGGAAGAATCAATTTGATAAATTGAATGTTCTTCACACATACTCGATTGACGAGATAAATAATCTTAAGAATGAGAACCACCAGCTAATTCATGAACGAGATCAACTAATTCATGAACGAGATCGTCTAAATAGTGAAGCCACCCAACTTTTATATTCGCTAAATCAAACTAACTTGAGGGTGGAGTCTTCATCAGATGAAAATAGAGTTTTATCCCAAGAGAAACGTAGTTTTGTGGATACAACAAAGATTTATTCGCATCAATTAGACAATCTATAAAAGTTGTGTAAGGACCAAGAGTAATCCCTTCGTGCACTGAAAGATGAACTTAAAAAGATAACTGAATCATTTGCTGCTGAACAAGAGAAGCTTATAAAGGGTAGATTAGCTCTAAGTGTAAAAGTCAACAATCTCAAAGATGATTGTACTCGACTGAAGGAAGAAAATGTTTATCTTCGCAATTGTGAAAAAAGTATAAAATCTCGTTTAAAAGGTAAGGTTGGGGATAATTTTGATGATGCCATGAACCGATGGAAGAGTTGCTTCTTTAATATAATTCACACTTTATCTTCACAAAAGGAAGGTAGTCATTTTGACTTCCTCATCTATTAATTACTTTATTGTATTTTCTCATCTTATTTTTCGCGAAAATTCCATCTATTATGCAATTTTTCTCTCGCAGACTCTGAGAAGCATCTTCAAGCTTCAATTTCTGATCTGTCTATGAGGTAAGCCAAACTTCGAAAAAATAATACCGCGCTTTCCAATTCTCACAACAGAGCATTGAGAAGATTTGACTATCTTGAGTATTTCAAAGATATAGAGATCAGAAATCGGGAAAAGAACTGCCTCCGCAAGGCTCATTTAGGCGCTGAGGTTTTCATAAATAATGTTATATTCTCTCATTCCTTACCTCCTATGAAGATCAAACCCTTGGAGATAGATGATGACGAAGTTCCTCATCCCATAGATGAAGATCTAAATTATTCTAGCAATGAAGAAGATTTTTCTGAAGATAAACAAAATCCACCTGAGGGCGAAGGAAATCCTCTTAATAAAGCAGAAGAACAAAATCCTCCTCATGAAGAACAAAATCCTCCTCATGAAACAATCGCTGGTGATGGAAAAACTCAAACTGAAAAAGATGATGTTGGTGAAGATAATAGTGGTGAACAAGAATAATGAAATTAGAGAAGAATATTCTTATCATGTACTTTTGCGAAATATTTCTTATTCTTCTCCCTGTTCTGCGAATGATTGTAATTTCCGAATCTTTCTTCTTCCTACTCCTTTTGCGAAACATTGAAGTTTTTGTAACTCATTCACTTGTTCTGATTTATAATATACTTTTATTAATTCTGAATCCAATCTTCATAAACTCTTGTAACTTGATTATCTTTTTTTTTTTTTTATTATTATTTTGATTCTTCTCAAGGAAGATAATGAAATATTGTTTTATATTCCCCATATTTGCTCCTCATAATCTTCCTTGTGAAGTATTTTATTTGTTATCCTTGTAAGAAATCCCATACTTGCCTCTTTTTATCAATCTGTAATATGATAAATGAATTATCGCAAATATGTCTGCGAAGGATTTATTATATGCTTCGCAGATATAGCTTTTCTTGTGGTCTTATTTTTCCTTCCTAGTTAAAGGTCTTATTATGCCACTTTTATGCGACAAGATCGCAGGACATTCTTACTTTTATATGTAATAATCCATTGATCTTGCCTTATCATTTAATTTTAATTTCTGCGACAATATGATAAATCTAAGCCATCTTGTGAGATTAATCTCTCTTTGCTTATGACATTGCCGTCTTTGCGATGAAACCGCAGGACGTCTTTACGATTTATATCCTCTTATTATTAATTTCATTTATCTCATCTTTTGAATTTATCGCAAAAACCCATTGATCTCATCTTAACATTTTTCTTTAGGCTTTTTGGCCAGTCACGCGACAATATGACGGGCCTAAATATTCTTGCGAATATAAAGTCCCATGACATTGGTGTCTCTGTCACGCGACAATATGACGGGCCTAAATATTCTTGCGAATATAAATCCCCATGACATTGCCGTCTTTTTTGATACACAGCTCCCTAATGGAGGGTATCACCCTTATCTCTCCCCCCCGGTTGCCCCTTCAAGGATTATACATCGGCCATACAAGACTAGCACTTTCCCATCCGGTTCTGCCAACAACTGGTTGTTTTGTGCAGCCTTGTCCTTTATGCCTTATATGGCTTATAGTTACAAGACTGCACCCTAAGTGGGGTTTTCTTTGGGCCGAACACATCGTAAGCCAAGACTTGCCATGGATGTCCAGGGTAGGTTCATCCATCCCAGGTACCCACAGCTCAACCGCGTACCTCGACGCCTTGATCATACGTTGCATTCCTTAGGAGAAACTCTTGGGCGCCCAACCAGGGTATAACCTTATATAGTTGGGAATCCAAGTTATCTCTCCCGGATGGATTTTCTATAATACCAAATCTCCATGACTAGGTTCCAGCAGTGGTATAGCCTTTCCCATAGCCATGCAAAGAGATCCCCCCTTATGACGCACTTTAAGGACATTGCCTCTTACGGAATAGAATCCGCGAACTAAGGTGTAAGCCATAAAAGTTCGTCCCGTTCTTATATATTTTTAGGCGATTTGCGCCCGTCTTATGTATTTGCATTAAAAAATTTAATAATATCGCAATTTATTGCGGAAAATAGCTTTTATATTCAGCCAACTTTGTTCTTGCAGAACATCTCTTTTATTCTCTCGCAATTTCTTGCGTGTAATCCATTCATTCTAGTCTTTCAAACCTTTATTGATAATATTTTCTTAGATATTGCATATTCCATGGTCTGCAAAGTCTTTGACCCATGTCTCTTCCTTCTGGATCCATTAATTTATATGCTCCAGTTCCAACTATTTCTTTGATTATATATGGCCCATCCCATTTTTTCGCTAATTTTCCTCCATTTTCTCGCTGATATTCTGGTGTTTCTCGCAGAACTAAATCTCCAACTTGGAATTCACGTTTCTTTACTCGTTTATTATATTCACTAGCTAATCTTCGATGGTAGTTTTCCATATGTTGTAGCGCCTTTTCTCTCTTCTCTTCTACCTCATCAAGTTTGTCTAGGATCATACCAGCACTAAGATTCTTTTCCCAAGCTTCTATTTTTTTTGTAGGAATAGCAACTTCTGTTGGTAATACTGCCTCAACCCCATATGTTAAACAAAAAGGTGATACCCCAGTTGATTCTCTTCGTGTTGTATTATAAGCACAAACTGCATTATGGACTTGTTGACACCACGTTCTATGATGCCCTTCTAACTTCTTTTTGAGAATATCTGAAATTGTTTTGTTAGTTGCTTCAGCTTGACCATTAGCCTGTGGATATAAAGGAGTTGATTTTCCATACTTTATCTTGAATGCATTAAGTAACATCTCTATATTTTGTCCTTCAAATTGTTTTCCATTATCTGACACCAATTGCGCTGGAATTCCGAATCTGCAAATGATATTTTCAAATATAAATGTGAAAATGTCCTTATCACGAATATGCTGTATTGCCTTAACTTCCGCCCATTTTGTGAAGTAATCTGTTGCGACAATTAAGTATCTCTTTTGCCCTGTTCCTGGTACAAATGGTCCCACAATATCTAAACCCCACTTTCCAAATGGCCAAACATTTTTTGAAGATGTTAATGTTTCACCTGGTGCATGTATTCTTTTTGCGAATCGCTGACATTCCTCGCAACTTCTTGATAAATTCTTTGCATCTTCATGCATATATGTCCAATAATAACCTTTCATTTTAGTTCTGTATGCTAAAGATCTGTCTTCGCTGTGATTACCAGCATCCCCACTATGTAGCATTTTTAATATTTGATTTCCTTCTTCTTGTGTCAAACATCTGAGGGAAGGCCCATTTAAAGATTTTCGATATAATACCCCATCTCTTAACTCATAATTTGTTGCTCTACTTTTTAATTTATGTGCTTCCAATCTGTTCCTTGGTATCTCCCCCCTTGCTAGATATGCGTGAATTTCCGCACGCCAAATGCGCGATAATTCGGCTTGATTCTTCGCCATTATTTTCAACTACCATTGCTTCAGCTTCCTCTTCTTCTTATTTATTAATTGACGGTGCTATGAGTGTTTGTATTTTTATATTTCTCGCAGTCGTATCTACCATCATACTTGATATAAACGCAAAAGCATCTGCAAGCCTATTATCTCTTCTTGAAATATGCCTCCATTTGAGTTTTGGAATTTTCGCAGATAATTCTTCAACAAGTTTCTTATATTTTTTCAAAGATATATCATTAGTTTCATATTCCCCTTCAATTTGGCGAATAATCAATTGTGAATCACTTGTAACTCTTGCATTCTCCACCTTCATTTCTATCGCAAATCTTAAAGCATGTACTACAGCCTCGTATTCTGTCTCATTATTGGTAGATTCGAATTCCAGTCGGAATGAAAATGCCATTTTTGCACCTTCTGGAGAAATAAAAACGACTCCCACTCCATTGGATGATCCATCTACTAATATCTCCCATCTATTTGGTTCTGTTAAAAGATCTCTAGGATCCCCATATTCTTCTTCTATATCCATCATGTCTTCTACAGCTTCATCCTCCTCCAAAGGAAATTCTGCGAGAAATTCTGCGACAATTTGAGATTTTGGCGAAGATAAAATTGCATATTGGATTTCAAAATGCCCCACTTGTGCATTCCATCTTTCGACTCTGCCTGATCTTTTTGAATTTTTCATTACTGACTCGATTGGTACTTTTGTTAGTACTTTGATTTTATGCGCTTGGAAATATATGCGAAGTTTAGAAGCTGCATAAACTAACGCCAAAATTAGCTTTTCAATCTTTGAATAAATTTTCTCCGCAGCATTGAATGTTTTGCTGATGTAGTAAATAGGTTTTTCAACTCCTGCATCATTTCGCAAAAGTAATGTGCTTAAAGCATGTGGAGTTGTCGCAAGATATATCAGCAATTCTTCTCCTAGTTGAGCCTTCTGTAATATGGATATATTCATCAAATATTCCTTAACTCCTTGAAAATATTTCTCACATTCGTCTGTCCATTTAAATTTTGTTCCCTTCTTTAGTATGTTGAAGAAATGCTTGCATTTATCTGATGACCGCGAAAAAAATCTTCCTAGTGAGGCTAAAAGTCCATTCAATTTTTGCACATCTTTTACTGTTGCTGGAGTTGGAATATCTCGAACTGCTTGCACCTTTTCAGGGTCAACTTGTATTCCTTCTTTTGATACAATATATCCCAAGAATTTACCAGATGATACTCCGAAAGTACATTTCTCAGGATTTACTTTGATATTAAAAAGTCACATCTGATCAAAAATTTCCCTTAGGTCCTGCACATGATTTTTAGCTTCTTTGCTTTTTACCAACATATCATCCACATATACCTCTAAAGTTTTATGTATCCATTTTGCGAACACTTTTTCTACCATTCTTTGGTATGTTGCTCCTACATTTCGTAACCCAAAAGGCATCTTTGTATAGCAATATAATCCTTTGGGAGCAAAGAATGCAGTGTGTTCTTGATCTTCTTCTGCCAACGGGATTTGATTATAGCCCTTGTATCCATCTAACGAAGATATTCGATCATTTCCTGCGGCAGATTCCACCATCTGCGGGATATCTGGTAAGGGAAAACTATCTTTGGGACATGCTTTATTTAAATCAGTAAAATCGATGCAAATTCTTATCCCCTTGTTTTTCTTGGGAACTACTACCATATTGGCGATCCATTTCTGATATTTCGCTTGCCTTATAATTCCTGCATCAAGCATCTTTTGTAATTCTTCTTCTATCTTGGCATGATAAGTAGTTGCAATCTTTCTTATTCTTTGTTTGATTGGTCTCATATTTTTGTTAATCTCCAATCTATGGCACGCAACATATGGATCTATTCCAGGCATCTCATCCATATTCCATGCAAAAATATCTCTGTATTCTCGCAGAAGGTTTACAGTTTGCTCTTCTTCCTCCACGTCCATCTTAGTTCCAATTTTCAGCATATTTGGGTCTTTTTCACTTCCAACATTTACTTCTTTTGTTGGTTCTGCTGCAGTATAACTAGCTTCATGTTCTCCCATTGGTGTTGGTGCCTTTATTATCTTCGCTAGTTCATCATTTTCTTGCGATACATCGCAAAATATTCCTTTTCCTTCTACTGATTTTATCATGTAAATCTTGAATTCTTCTTCTTTCTTTTCTTCTCTCCTCACTTTTCTGCGCTGTTTTTGCAACTGATTTCATTTTCACAATTCCTTACTTCATTTTGGAAACATAACGCTGCATAATCTTCATCTCCTCTAATTTCGCCAATTCCACTAGGCATAGGGAACTTTAAACACTGATGTAGAGTTGATGATACACCCTTGATTGCGTGTATCCATGGTCTTCCCAACAGCATGTTATAAGGTGATTTTATATCCACTACACACAAAGTGACCTGCGTCTCTATTTTCCCCAGCGGAATTCTCACTACAATTTCAATTTTAGGTTTTGTTAGAGATTTTCCAAATCCATGAATATGATATGTTGGACTAAGCATTTCTTCATCTTTGTATCCCATTTTATTGAATGTGTGGTAAAATATTATATCCACAGAACTTCCTGCGTCCACCAGCGTCCTATTCACATCCCACTCTTCTGTAGATCTTATTGATTTCTCTTTTCTTGCTGTTACAAGAGACACTGTGATCACCAATGGAGATGTATGACTTAAATTCTCTTTCGGAATTTCTGCTGCCGTGAATGTGATCTTCTGCTTTTCCCAATCTTTTAGCGGTGATGCCTCATCTACCGTCATGATTTTCTTTCCTTCAAAATCTCGCTTGTGTATCCTTCCTCTAATATCTTCATGGAACTTATCTATCATCATCTTTGTTATTACATCACACTCCAATTTATTTTGATTGTCTTTGACTTCAACCATTTTTTCTTCCATCCAATTTCTTGATATTCTTCTAATTCTTGAATAATTTCTTTCTTTTACCTAACTTTTACTATGATTCTCAACTCTTCAATCCCTGTTTCTGGGCGCCAAAATGTAGTTGCAGGAATTCCCACACTACACCCTATTCAAGAATTTATCAATATTTATGACATAATTTGAAGATTAAAGACACTTTTTTATTGATTTGATCTTAGGAAATTACAGATATCAAGAACACAGAACACTTAATAAAAGATTTTCTCTCTCCTAAAAACTTTCCTAACCCTCAAAAATTCATCCCCCTCTCTGGAACCATTCATCTCCTTTATATAGGTATTTACATAGTGGATTACAGTTCATGACAGCTCATTTACAGCTAAGATTCCCTTCAATTTCGGATCTGAGTTCTTGCGATAAATCGCAGTTAGCACCGCCTTTATCTTTCGCATGTTTTATTGATATATCGCAGATATGTCACACTTTCTTCGTGTTTCCGTCGTTTTCAGTCATTACGTCATTGTTTAAGTCATCTTTGAATATCTCGCAGAATATCATTGATGTATCGCAGAACAGTCGTTTATTATCGATGTATCACAGTACTGTTATTTATTTCGCAGGAATATTGTTGTGACAATATTCTTATCCTACAGGTACGTGTACCATAACTACCGGATTTGAGTTTACAAACTCAGTAGAAATTTTCGGTTCAAAAACTTTCGTGGGTACACGTACGGGTACGCGTACCTAAGGTGACTGGTTTAACAGTTTGCAAACTTACAAACTCAACAGAAATTTTCGGTTCGAAAACTTCCGCTGGTACCCGTACGGGTACGCGTACCCAACATGTCTCCTTTACCAATACCGCATGCACACATATGCACGCACTTGGTTTCCGGCACATGGATTTATACACTAATGTGTGAACACACTATATATGCTTATATCCATAGTTGGCTATGTAATCTCAACTCTACATTTCAATCATTAAAACATTCTTCTATAATGTTATAACAATCGTTATTCACGACTATCGGCATCAAAGCTATTTTCAAGATTGAAACATCATCATGACTTTTGTCACGGGTAAAGATAAAAATGGTTAAATAAAAATCTTGCCAACACATATTTCGAGAAAAAGATAGGCGAGTAAACTCGGCTCGAAATAGAAAATGTGTATGTATGAAAACTATCATATTTATACGACTTTTGTCTCAAGAGTAGGACATAGAATAGATATACTTTTGAGTGACAGATGAGTTCAAGTCTCCACATACCTTTTAGCCGGATGAAGCACTGGTTCCTTGAGTAGTTCTTCGTCTTTGTAAGATAATCGCCATGGAGTCTGGAGCTCAACTATACTTAACTATCCTAGACCGAGACTTAGTCATAAGTAAACTAGAAATCAAGACTTATAGTTTTGATCACTAATATTGAAAAACATGCTTGAGATAGCAACGCATGTGAGTTCGACCGAGCAATGCTCTAACAATCTTCCCCTTTGTCAATTTTAGTGACAAAACTATCAATATATTTGGATTACAAAATAGACAAAACTTTGTAGCTTATCGTCCACATGCTTGATCTCCTTGGTGCTTCAACATTACTCAAAAACTTCATCTTTTCTAAGTACTCCCATGATTCCATAGATATTTAGTTCAGAATCATAGTTGTTGAAGATCCGTAGCCATAACAATGAGAAAACAAAAGTTCTCGATCATTGTTATACATTTTCATAGTATTATTACACAGTATCAAAGTTATTTTATCACAACTTTGACAACAATACTATGGTAATATGTATCACTCCCCCTTAGTCAATACTTTCGTCTCAACACGAAAACCACTCCCCCCTTACATAATGATCCGAAAACCATATTGTTTGCAGGTGAAAACTGCTTCTGCCGGTTTTGGTAATTTTATGTGTGTGTGGATGAGAAACGAGTCTAGACCCTAAACAATGCACTGCATGGGAGTACTTTTGGTTCGAGAGATCAATCTGTACAATCCTGGCCTAAACCAAGAAATGGACATTCCAATCTTGCTTCGGTCACAAAGTGAAGGAGAAGGGTTGGTCTTAGGGAGGGAAGCGAAGAGAGTGTTGAGACCAAAATAGTTGATTCTGAAGGTGGTGGTTATTTATGACTTGTATCATAAAGAAGAACTGGCTAGCAGAATGGAAAGCTACCAAGTGATTTCTGGATACTGTGTTGTTGCTGACCAAAAAACTTATTGTTTGGTGGAAAATAGGTGAAGCCTATTTATACAAGTCATATTGAAACTACCCTGGTCTCGTAGGAAGTGGAAATGATTAAGTGGTGGAAGAATAGAGTAACATGTAACTATCAGACATTATGCTTCCATGATGAAGGAAGTGAATTCGTGTAATCGTCAAGCATTATGCTTTCATGATGAAGGAAATAAATTAGTTTACACCGTTACTTCTCACCACCACTAATTTTCCCGCTTCATGACACTTTCTTGTAACGGGCGCTTTGCACGCCGCACGCTGTAAACTTCCAGACCAATACCCTGATGAGCATCCCCTAGTTTTTGACATGTTTGATGTCTCGACTGTTTTCGTGGAAAACGTGTATAAGGTTGCTATGTGTTATAAGTCACAGTCAAGAGACTTTGCCATAGGAAAATAGAATGTGATGCTATTAGGCTTGCCTTGGTCGGCTCCTAAAACTTGCCACAAGTTCATCAGTTTGGTGGCGAACTTGAATGGCTGAGATTATATCTCATGAGGAACGGTGGTCGTTGATTATGTCCACATCTTTGTTGTGTAGAAAAGTGATGCCATTAGCATAGTGGCTCATGGCGTAGATGTGGCATAGCGGGTTTCCTGGGGCTTGCCGCAAGTCCGTTAGTTCAGTGGCGAACTTGGATGGCTGAGATTGCATCTCATGAGGAAGAGTGGGCATTGATTATGGCCACATCTTGTTGTATAGCGAAGTGACGCCATTGGCATAGTAGTGCCTGGTGGATCCATGTCATAGCGGAATGTTATTAGCATGCCAGTGGCGTAGCCGTGGCATAGCGTCATGCTAGTAACCGTGTCATGGAGGCATGTTAGTGGCGTTGTGGCATGGCTACACATGTGGCGCTGTAGCATGTCCAAATCTAATATTTGGATCCGTGGTAAAATTAGGGCTTGGCGGCGTGGCCAAGGCTAGAATTTGGCACCGTGGTAAGATTAGGGCTTATCAGCATGGCCAAGGCTAAAGTGGCTCGTGGTATGTTACCGCGGCGGAGTGGAATGTTGGTATGTCGATTAATATGTTGTCGTCGTAAGGAACATTTTGCTTGATAGTTGGTATGGTAGGCACGGTGGAATGACTGACGTGCATGCCAGCGGCACGATGGTGCAAGTGGCGCCTGGCGTAGCCATGGCCACTAGACTTAGGTGGCTGGTCTCCTAAAAGTTTCCACAAGTCTGTCAGTTCGGTGGAGAACTTGGATGGATGAGATTGCATCTCATGAGGAAGGGTAGCCGTTGATTATGGCTACCTTTTATTTTGTGTTAACTCATGAAATTTTGTAATCAGGAAATTCAGATATGGGACCTTCACTAAAATCGTTGTAGAATTCTCGTACGAACTCATATTTTGACGGTCCGCCCCTCCATTCTTATCAGAAAATAATTTCCTATCTCCTAAAAGGGAATATCTAGGTTTTGAGCTCGTTTAGGAGGTGAAAACATCCCAACAGTAAAACTCAGGAAGAATTCAGGAGGAATTCTGTCAGTTTTCAGCCATGACCTAACTCTCCTTTCATGTTATATCTTTTAGCTCGTTACTCCGATTGATTTGAATTTTTAGTATGTTATGCTAGACATCCGTACGAAACTTTTGGAATGTAGCTCATACTAAAATTGTTTACCAAACATTCTCAGTTGTTTGTACAATCTTTGGGAAGATGATTTGGCATGGTAATTGATGCGTTGGCGCAACTTTGGGAAAGCCAATTTGGTATTGGCGCGACTTTGCTTCTCTTTTTAATACTGTGGTAGGTTTAAAAGAACCTGATTGGTCAAAAATAGAGGGCCAGCCCAACACGGGTGGCCATATTTCTGATATGAGTGTGGCAAGTTTAGAGCGAACTTATTGGTCGAAAGATAAGGCCAGCCAAGCATGGGCGTGGATACACTTCTAGTGTGAGTGTGGCAGCTTTAGAGTGACCTGATTGATCAACGGGAAATGGGGCTGGCAAGTATGGTCCCAGCCACAACTCATTGGGATTGTGGCAGGTTTAATGCGACCTAATTGGTCGAAAAATGAATAAGGGACGGTTGGGTAGCATGGGGCGTGGCCAAGTGTCGTCGGCTAGCCTATGGCATGGACACACTTCCATCGTTGTTGTTCCTACTCTGCGGATCTGTTTATTCTTTGATTTCTGACTGAGTATTTTGTGCAAAGGCCTTAACCTTGGTACTTGGAGGTCTGTGCTACTCTGCTGCGAATGAACACAAATCCGTCATGCCATACCAATATTAAGGGTTCTGTCGGGGAACATAAGCACTGGTACTTAGAGGTCCGTGCTACTCTGCTGCGAGTGAACACAAATCCATCATGCCATACCAATATTAAGAGTTCTGTCGGGGAACATAAGCACTGGTACTTGGAGGTCCGTGCTACTCTGCTGCGAGTGAACATAAATCTGTCACGCCATACCAATATTAAAGGTTCTGTCGGGGAACATAAGCACTGGTACTTGGAGGTCCGTGCTACTCTACTGCGAGTGAACACAAATCCTTCATGCCATACTAATATTAAGGGTTCTGTCGGGGAACATAAGCATTGGTACTAGGAGGTCTGTGCTACTCTGATGCGAGTGAACACAAATCCGTCATGCCATACCAATATTTAGGGTTCTGCCGGGGAACATAAGCATAAGAAAAGTACTCAGCAGGCTCCGGCATTTGTGAGTAATGCAGCTAGGAGCTGATACACTCATTAGGCTCTATACTAGTGAACAATTCATCTAGGAGCTTGAGTTTCAATATAATATGAAGAGAGACATAGGCACTTTATTATATTTTTGATATATTCTCCAAATTCCTTGCAGAATATAGACATATCAATGTCTACTACATCTGATACCGGGTCAGGTAGATAGACTTTTACAAATTTAGCCCTGGACTAAAAACCACCATCAACACATATGTATTTTTAGTGTGAACTACATATTAATTCTCCCCTCTTTTGTCAATAAAATTGGCAAAGGTACGAAAACGAGATCCTAATGAAATTTTCACGGAGACGCTTCAAGACCAAAGAAAAGTACATATCAACTTTTTTTAGATGCAATCATAAAGCCGAAGCTAAATGCATCCATCAAGGATTTTATAAAGATACAAGATAACCCCTAAAAAATTCCATAACCGCACTCCCCACAAAGATGTGGAAATTAAGCGCAAGTTCAAAAGAACTCTCCCCCATTTGATGTCATTCTCGAAAGAACAACAAGAGCGACATTACTTTTACGAGAAAAGAAGGATTTCTTTGGACACTTAAAACCACAAAAAATGATTTTGTATCCAAAATTCTCAATTAAATTAACCACAAGAGAACTCATGATTAATTTAATCGGAATACACAACTAAAATAACCACAAACGAATCTATAATTAGTTTAGTTGGAAATTCTCACACAAGAAGACTTATGGAGCCACACAGTATATACATAAAATATGGATCATGGAAGATCAATACTGTGAAATATATAAAGATTCATTTTATTTTCATCACTATTTGCATAACGACATATAATAGACATAATCTTTGTAAACAAAAGAATTTCACCTATCTTCCATCAATGAATTGACATAATAGGCTTAACTTGTGTTTGTCAAAAGTTCATCGATCTTGTATCAATACTTGCATATCGACATATAAAAGAGATAACTTTTGACATCGTATGGGACAATAATAGTTCACGGACGCAAACACACATATCCCAAAACATATTGCAATATATAAAACCATAAAGATTTAATATTGAAATCATCATCTTCCAAATCAACTTTAGAATTTAAATAAATAAATCTAAAAATATTGCAAGATGAAAACGTTGGACATAGCTATGTGTACTCACAATAATGGATATTCCAAACCTTAGTTATCCTTCTTAAACAAAAACAAGAATAAAAATTCTCTTAAGAAGTTTCCTAGACATTAAGATCTTTGAAAATTTCCTTGTCGTCAACATCCATTGGAACATATGGTTCATGGAGGAATGAGTCAATACCAATAAACCTTCTTGGATGATGACGTCGAACCAGGGCCTTCTGAATTTCCAATGATCTTAAAACACAAGCCTTTATTTGTTGAATCTCTTTTCTTGTCAGCTTCAACTCTTTAAGAACATCAGAAAACTTCTGAGAGTTTGAAGGAACAACTCTTGGCTTCCTCACATTCCTTCTTTTTCTTTTTAAAGTTGGAGACAATTGAGATTTCTCTTTTTCCTTAGTGACTGATGGCTTAACAATCATATTGATATCTTTCCCATCAGAAGACATGGGGCTTGGAGTATCCATGAAAGCACGGTTTTGTGAAAGGAGTTCACAAACAAACCTCAACAAGCAGTCTTAAGATATAAAGAGTATCAGAAAAGGAAAAAGAATTGTAGGTTTTCGAAACCTTTAAACAGGTTCATACACGTCCAACTCATAACCCTATAAAGAGTAGAATTGTCGATAATAACCCTCTTCTTTAGGCAAACATGTCATTTCCAATATCAACAGTGATATGAAGGAATTCCAAAAACCAAACAACACAAAGCTAAAAAATAAATCAAATAAATTTATTTTAAAGCCTGAGGTGTGCAAGATCTTATCTCTTTTGAACATGCACATGAGACAAGATGCACATGAAAAGACAATCAAGTTGTGCTATGGTGAACAACAATCTGTCCACCATGACCCTTTTGGATGGAATTCGTGGAACCCTGCCTTTCCGTATGTTTAGACCATATTTTCTTCTCTAATGGCCTATTTCTATCTTTGGAAACTAATATCTTCGAGGAAGATAGGATCTTACATACCTCATCTGTTTTCTCTGCTAATTTAAGCTTGGTGGCTAGATGATCTGCTATTCATTGAAGCTTGTTGACATATCTCATCTTGTGTTTGTCTTTGAAACACTTTGAAAACTCATGTCCCTTGAGAGAACAATAGCAGAATGTCAACGCAAAAGATGATTCAGGCGCCTTTGAAACGCAAGCTTCTAGGCACAAGGTCGATCCTGAAACATTAAACAAAAGGTTTCCAAAGGAAGGGTCGATTGATTCTTCCATCTTGATTGGGATCTCTTCTAAAGGATTATCAAGATTGATGTATGTATTGCTATAATTATCAAAATCAATATTTTCACATAGAAGAGAAACACTTGATTTTTTGTCTCCATCATAATCATAATTTTCAGACATCTCATCAAGCGTTGCAACAAGACCTTTGTTCCCAATGTATTTTCTACGATTTGGGAACTCGTTTGAAAAATGATAAATCATTTACACTTAAAGCACTGAGGCATATCCTCATCATCAGTTTCACCAGTACTGTCCCTGTTTTTAGGAGGAATACGATTATGAGGTTTAACTGATGCTTTTGGCTTATCTCTGGAGAACCATTCACTTCTCTTCAACAAAATATCTCTAAACTGTCTTGTGATCATCGAGACCGATTTGTCAATATCTTCGTCTGATGAATCAGTCTCAGAGTGATCATCTTTAGAGATATACACATTTTTACTTTTATCAAGTAATTTTGTGTCTTTCAGTGCTTTGAACGCAACATCCTTAGATTTGGATGAATTTTCGTGATCAAAGATCTTAAGCTTCCCAGCCAGCGTATTTATAGAGAGGTTATCAAGGTTATTTCCCTCAACGATGGCATGCTTCTTCGAATCGTATCTAGATGGCAGCGATCTGAGAATTTTCATCACAATGTCCTTTTCAGGAATAGTCTTACCCAGTGCAAAAGATGCATTAACAATTTCAGACACTTTGTGATTAAACTCATCAAATGAATCTAGTTTTTCAAATAATGATTGGATCTCCATTTCCATTTATTTCCATGGTCTCCTAAATGAAATTGTTGGCCACCCATTATTAGCAAAATCCAAACTTGTACCCATCCATATTAAGATCCCTATTTTTCTAAATGAACATCGTACCTCCTCCCTTTTGGGTGAATCTAGCACCAAATTTGGCAAAATAAGATAATTTAACGCTACTATCTTTTTCAATCTTTCTTATTTTCTCTCTCAATTCTTCCTAACCGGATTCTTGCAAATCTAATGTTAGTCGCGGACACTGATATCACCACAATATAAAAACTTATAACATGAATCTGTCGAGTGAAATTTCTGTGATTCACAAGTTCGTCCTTCAGAGGAACGAACTCGGCAAAGATGAGGAATAAACAATGGTTTTCTCTTTTATGATGAAGGTTATGTAAAGCTCCATGTTGTTCAATGTAAAAAGTTGAAATACTCATATCTAGTACCCTAAAATCTTATAATATATTTATTTATATTAGCCTTATTAAGTTGTGATTTTCTTTGTTTAGTCTAAGTTAGACAATTGAGTTGCTCCAACGACATAGTACCATGCCATAGACAATATATGAAAGTGCGCAAGAATAAATATGTTGCATCACGTGTTTTGTTATTTTTAGTTTGCTTTTTCTTCTTTTAGTTTATCTTTTAAGGCTGGTCTCTCTTTTATTTATTTTTTTCTTCAGATTTTTTTTTTCTTTCTGAAGCATAATGGGTTACAGCTTCTTTAAACTTTACCCATTCATAGTCATAAGAGTTGGTCCCTTCGTAAAAATGACGTGGTAATGGTCGTGAATATTTTGAACATGTTCCTTAAAACTCAGGATTAATGAAGAAAAATCTAAAAGCTCTTCGGTAAAATCTTTTTGGAAACCTAACTAGATCAAGATTGTGAATGTTATAAACAATTAATTCCCCATCAACACCGAGGTTTTCCATGATATCTTTTATCTAGAAGGCTATTATTGGGGCGTTACATTCCATTAGAGGGGCGTCACCTAATAGGAAAAAAACGGGCCACCCATAAGTAATATCAAAAAACCCTTATCTCAAATAATTTTGTAATGACTAAACAACCCTTATTTAGTTAATGTTAATTTTATTTAATTAGATAATAATTAAACTAATGAATTTGTTATATACTTGGTGAATTTTGGGACAAAGTTTTTGTGGGAAAAAAAACTAGAGACAAGAAAAAAAAAGAATTTGTATGCCTCTAAACTATCTCCCATGAGTTTATTTTCGCTCAAAATTAGCTAAAGTACGTAAAACAATTTCAGATATTTCGACTTACATGCCCGATTATAGTTGGGTTTGAGCTTCGTTACCAACCTTAACCTCTATTTACGGTTAGGTTTGGATGAACTCCAAACTGTACCTGGTAATCAATGAGACAAAACCCAGTCGTAGAACCATTACGGTTGGGAAAATGGCACTACAAACCCAACCGTAACCCAGTTTACGGTTGAGTTTTACACAATTCCAAACCGTACGTCTAGGTTCGAATTTTTCATTACCAACCGTAAATTTTCCTGTGATTTAGATTTTGTTCCTATGGTTGGAAATACAAATTTTACGGCTGAGAATACCACATGCAAATTAGATTTACGGTTTGGAATCATCCAAACCTAACCGTAATATCTTCAGAAACTATAATTACGGTTAGCGAAGACAACCGTAATTGACTTCGATTTCATTCAATCTAACCTATTTTTAGCACAAAAACGAGTAAAAACAAGATGGGTTATCGATTAATACCTAACATAAACCATGGGTTCTTGTTGAGGAGTTTGAAATCATGATTCTTCGAATTCTTGATTCAGTTGTTGGTGATGAATTTGATCGTCTGGTGATTTATTGAGGAGAGAAAGATTAGGTTTTTAAGTTTCTATTTTAGTTCAAGGATAATCTAGACATTTTTTTTTTGTGTTAGGATATCCCATAACCACTTTTTTGGACACTAAGGGCAGTTCCTATGGGATGAACAAACTCAGAGTTTATTCATTTTGATCCCACTATGGGATGAACAAATTTGAACATCGAGTCACCCCAATAGACGCGCGACTAGATTATTAGCGCGCGTTATCCATCATAACTCTGGCGTCAACAAAGATGACGCCCGAGTTTTCCTCTCTGTCGCGCGTTTTCAGACAAAGCGCCAGCAACATCCTCCTGAGCACCCGCGTCAGCCTTGAAGTAGCCAACTGCTCATGTGGCAAACATATTGTTTGATTCTCTTTATGTTAGTTGGTAATTGGTAGAAATTTGCCATTGGGATCAGACTTAGTTGACCACTAGTATTTGATATTAATTAAAATGCGACATTCCGACAACATTAATATTAATATATTATCCACAATACGTGTAACACACTCCCGTTCCAAACTGAGTTGAACACTAGTAGTGTTTGGTCATACGATGGGAAAGCACAAGTTGAATACTAGTAGGCCAGATGACTGGGCGTCATCAGCTCGAGCGCCCGCGTCGTCCCCAAAGTCGCTCGCGTCATCCCTTTGAGCGCCCGCGTCATCTCCTAAAACGCGCGTCTATTGTAATGACGCCCTATGATTTCCCATAGTGGAAAACCCAATTTGGCCATCCACCTGGCTGAACAAATTTTGATATTTGGCCATTGACATAGGAAATGCTCTAAGAATCTAAATAAAGCCCCTCTATCAAAGTGTGACGCCCCAATAATAGACTTCTTTATCTATTGACTAAGAATTGCTCAAAATTGTCACCTAGGGCAATAACCACTTGAATGCCATATAGGGCACGACTAATATGGCAAATATAATTTTGGAGCACATTTATTAGCATGTAAACAGAAACCGTGTATTTGCACACACACCCAATTTGTCTTTCTACCATTTTGAGAAGTTTAAAAAAGGAATAATTGGCTCGTCATGGACAGAAAATGAATTCCGGACGGAAATGAAATAAGGCCGGAAGATTGTTAAATGTCGATATCCGGGAGACTAAAGTTACACGCTTACAGCTATTCCCCGAGCACCGCTTATACTTTTTTTTTTTCCTCCTTGTACTTAAACCCCCTCAAGACTTGAGTCCGGCGTTCTCTCCTTCCCAGGGTTTAAGCGGGAGAGAGGAGAGAGATTCTTCATCATCTCTAGGTTTAGGGCTTTTATAAATCCATCATCAATTTCTCAATTCAACTCCAGAAATAATGTCTTTCTGGGTAATTACTATAATCATTTCCTCCATTTCTCTTCTTCTTCTTCTCGGTAAGTATAATCAGCAGGATGTCTTTTGTCTGTTCTTTGGTTTCTGATTACTTATTTCCAGGTGTTGAATTCAAACCAGCAAAACCCTTCACTCTTCCACAAGGAAAGATTCAAATTACTCAGGTTAGATTGGTTAATTTTTTATTTCTTAATTTTTTCACAATTTATTTTGTATGCAATTTTCAGTTGATAGATGGTTCTTGTTTGCTTAATAAGTATATATTGAATAAAATCTAAAGAATAAATAAATGAATTATGCACCTGATTCGATGGCATAGTTGGTGTACTAGAATAAAATCTAAAGAAAAGGAGAAGATTGTTCATGACTACTAAAATTTCCAACAACTCTTTCCTTTTAGACATGAAAAAGCATTATTGAATCCAGTGTTGCTCTATATATGTGACTTCCTTCTTCTTGTTGATTTTCGCCTTGATAAATTGTTTTAAGTACTACATCATCAGAATCAACAAGATATAACTTGCCGATAGTGTCTAAGTTTAATGTTACTGGAGTACTTACTGAACCCTTAATCTCATTTGACACTACATTCAAATTTATTCCAGTTTCATAGCATTCATATAGTTTATCATGGCCTAACCATCGGTTTGTCTAACTGATACTATGTGATGATAATGGAACAAGAAGTGATAAGAATAAGGTGAAAGTTACCTAGAAACTTCATATCTTGTCAAAAGAAAATCAAAAGGGTAATTTTGGGATGACAACTGCTGTTTAAAAGCAGATTGCGTGTGTGTAGGTATAGGGCAGCCACTTCCTTATATAGGCTGCTAAGTAATAGAACTTCTAAACTAACTAAGAACTTACTTAACAGGGTGTGATACCAAGTTAAGAGATTGCAGGCCTTGGTATATTAGCCTCTATATGTGTCGATTATATTAAATTCATTACAAATGAATGCATCTCATTGCAACTCAAGGTTACCATGTTTATTGCATATAAGTTATAACTTGATTAAAGTAATAAGCAGACAACATTTGGCACTGCAGGGTTTTTAACAAAGAGAAGTCTAGTTCAGTGCAATGTTGTTGACAAAAGTCCTGTTTTAATATGTACATTATTGCCCGACACAACCGAATCTCTTGGTTTAAATCTTCAAATTTCAATTCGACGAGGAAGATGAAGTGACTTTCTCAGTTCTTGGTCCACGAAGTGTTCACCTTACTGGGTTCTATATGGGGAGTGGGAGTGGAGAGGGTGAACGTGATGACGATGATTCGTATCCATTACCTCATGTGTTTATAGATAAAACTATAGGTATCTTGTTAAAGTTTGATTATGATGTTTGTTGTTTGCTTCAAATGTTGTTTGCCTTGTCCTTTTGTTCTATAAGTGATTCTTAAGGGAAAGATATTGTTTGAGTTCTACATAATGCTTGGATACAATATGATGTGCTTTTCATAAGATCATCTGTAAATATGTTTACAGGGTGTGCTACCCTCACCCAGTTAGGATAGGATCGATACTAACACAGACGTACGAGCATGCTATACATTTTTAATGAAGAAATTAGAATTTAAAGCCATTTATTTATCACAGATTCTATAATGAATTAATCATAAATGATGTTCACATTCTCATGACATTTTTCCTACCTTGTGTTTCTTTTGATGCTCTGTCATACAGATGACGACGAGAAACCTGCAAATAGGAAAGGGTACCACAGATATCTTAAGAAAAAGTACCAAGTAAGCAACTCAGATGTTGATGATGAAGAGTTTGTTATTAAGGATCAGGCTCGTTGCAAGGCTCCCGAGAATGAAGATGAAGATACTGTTTCAATTTCTTATATAATCAGCAAAAAGGCACCACTGACAGCAAAGAAGAAGCTAATTGTAATTTTAAAATACAACTAGCTAAGGAAAGCGCAGTGATCCTGGCAGATGACAAAAATTGAATCAGGAGAGGAATGTCCAAGTTAGCATAGCAGAACAGTGAGAAACTTCTTCTGCACTTTTAATTTTCTCAGTTCATAGAAAACAAAAACATCGCCTTAGAAATGATAGACCTCCATGAAAGAGTCCTTCTCCGTTTTCCTTTTTGTATCTCATTTTGTTTGTAAAATCAGGATATCTGAACCACAAAAGAGTCCTTCACGCCATCTACCGATATTGCGCAAGAAACTAATGTCAATGCAAAGAAGAAAAGGAAAAGGAGTCGTGGTGAAGATGGTGATGCAAAGACTGAACACATGGATATCGAAGAGCAACTTACTGCCAAGTGAGACCTGATCTGTTTATGGTACCTTTTTGTTTGTTTCACGATTCTCCAAAATATGTTTTCTGTTGTTTTTCACAGTGGCCATTATTTACATTTATGTCAGGCCATCTAAAGATTCGTCTGGTGCCATCTACTGATGCTGGGCTTTTTCTTGGGTGTAATTTCTAGTCCAATACCACTAGATGGCACAGATGAATCTTTAGATTGTTTAAACAACCTGATTTACCAAATAAACAAAAGCTTCTGTGAGAAAACAAAATCATTTTGGCATCAAACCTCAGCTTAATTTCTGATCTCTAGAAGCCGCAATGAGATTTTTCCTTGTACATATAGGTTTCCTATTGTGGAGACTGATCCTGGTCATACTAAATCTCAAGAAAAGGCCTGGAGGCAATAGAAAGAATAACAACCCAATCGCAACCGTCGCCGTAACCATGAAATCACTCTCGATACCTTATACACTTCATGCGTCTTTGAACGTTTTTTGCCTTTACTTTTCTCATTTTCCCTTCTCTTTTCATTTTAACCATTAACCTCATGGATGATTTCTCGGGTAGTCGGTCCATACCGCTTCGGCAAATCAATCATGCTTAGTCAACTTCTCTCCCTTTCATGTAATGAAGGTTCCCCCATTGCTGCAATTATTAAAACCTTCTGCCATGGTATGCTGGGACATATATTTGTAGTTTTATATTCCTGTTCTCCTCAAACTGCTACCTGCCTTTTGATACCTGTATTTATTACAGGATTTGGTGTTGGACATATACGCAGTATCGAATCAAAAGGTTGAAATAAATTATCTGAGCAATTTAAATAATAAATATCATTTAGGGATGCTATTATAGTCTTCTTTTGCTGTACTTACCATATGGTGTAGTTGAAACCTTGGACTTTACTGACCTTGTATTAGTTGTCCTTTGACTAAGAGTTTGGGAACTGATAGATGGAGGGAGAGGATATGCTATTGATAAGATGTTAGTATAACAGCTAATTGGAGTGATGCAGGGGCCATCATGGAGACTCCTATCTGCTTATGCCTATGCAGGATCTTCTCTTTGGCAACTGTTATGAGTTCTGTGCTCATAAACAATCTACCTTAAGACAGTATGTTGTTAGTCAGCTCAGCTGGTCATCTGTTATCTTTAACTAAGCTGCATTGTGCTTTATAAATTGAGTATATATTGTAGATGGATAAAATTTGTCCCTTTTGTTTCTGGCTCTAGATCCGCAAGCTGTTATATCTAGGTTGTCAGTCGTTGCTGAGCTTGCAGAATAACTCGATGAAAGGTCTGCAATTCACAAAACATATTTCAGATATACACATTGGTCATGTTTACTCAGAAAACTTGTTACTTTCTTAGTTGTTTTTCTCTGTACATCTCAAATGGAGAACAGAATGAAGGAATACTTTACTTCCGCTTAATTTATATTTTTCTGCCTCAAAATAGTTCAATGAGCTTATATTTCTGTTTCATTTCGTAGGCTTGAGATATAGCATTTGGGCTTTTGTGGCTCATCCAACACGGTAAGATCACCATAACTGGGTAATTGGCTTTGTCAAGAAGGATCACCAGTGCCTGAAACTGAACACATTTTCTTCATTGTTTTGGGACTTCACGTTTTAGCAAAATAAAGATACTTTGGAACATTTGCTTTGGCATTGTGATTTCAGTCAAATAATGTGGAGCTGGTTGGGAGGTATTTTTTCTTTTCTCAATCCTATTTTATCTTCTAGTTAATCTAAAAGTTTTGTTGTTCAAGAACTTTGGAAGATTGCTGCTTACAAAACTATGGTTGGGATATGGTAATTGAGAAATAAGATTCTTTATGAAGGCATTGCTCCTAATGGTGGAAATCTAAAAAGAGGATTATACATTTCACCACGCATGACTGTGAGGTTAGACTAAAGGTGAGATCTCAGCCTGTGACTTGCATATTTTGAAGACTTTTGACATAGCTTGCAGAAGAGTGAAGACTGTCAGATCCATTGAATGTTCTTTGTAGCATTCCTGAACTACGGCCTTATTTGTGCTGTGATGGTGCCTCTAGGGGGAATCCTAGTATGTCAGGATATGGTTTTGTGGTTAGAAACTATCTTGGTGATTTCATTATGGCTGAATCTTGCGGTAGCTACTAACTTTATTGCAGAGATTCTTGCCAGCATTAGAACTTCAGAATGAACCATTGAAAACCTCAAGTATAAACTATAAAGTGATTCTACATTCTGATTCCATGGCTGCTTTGTGTGCAACACTCCTTGGATTTTCTGGTCAAGATGGAGAAGAACATGCAACAAATTGCACACGATTCATTTCAAGCATCTTTATAGCAAAATCAGCTTTGCATAGATGTCAGATTCTCACATTTTCCGGTAGGCCTCCCAATCCCATTTTGGCTAGGATTGAGTTTCCTACTTTCATGATTGCTAAAGGCGGGTACCAATCTAAAGACCTTCGAGACGTGGTTGATATAAAATGGGCCTCTTCGGTCTAGTTTTTTGTTTTTTTTGGTCCGTGGGCTCAATTTTGGTTTATGTTTTGTTCGTCGATACAATCCAGAATTATTGCCAAGAAAAAGCACGAGAGCAGTAAGAAATGAAAACGGAAAAGATTCTCAATCTGTTTAATAAATGGAAATAGGACGAAATTTTCACTTAAACCATAACAATGTTCTCTTTAATTTAACACGTTTGCATCGCGAGTCTTCTAAGCAAAAATGAAGTCATTCACTAATCTCTCTTGCGTTTGTTTGGCCTTTATAACATCGACTCAGTGAAACAAACATTTAAAAATCCTTGAATCACTTGGTTGACAATTTTTTGAGCATTTCATTTCATATGTAATTCATGGAGACTCCTGTTAATGATTGATTAATTCCTCGGCACAACAAAACGAAAAATGCATATAGATCAGAATAAGATCTTCGAAAGCCTAATCAGAACAAAACGACAATCTTTTTTTTTTTTTTTTTTTTTAAGCAAGACCGATTAAACAAAACAAAAAATCCCTACTACTTAGCAAAATGTCCTATCAAAATCCCTTCATTAGTAAACGTCTTTTAATCCTTTAATTACAATCTGAAAATATAAATATGAATATTGCGTGGCAAAAACAAAGCAAATATCAACATCCAAGGATAGATGGATGGATATAGAAAACTGAAACAATCACTCCTAAGATGATCGATGTTGCAGGTGGTAGGCCTGCTCCAAGGAACATGCAATACGATGATAAAGAGGAACTTGACACGCAACAACAGCAAAATAGCAGCACAACTGCAAATTTAAGCAAAAATGAATTAGTGATATTTAACTAACAGAAAAGATAAGCGATTAAGAAGTATTATTATTAGGAAAAAGTAACAAGGGGAACAAGAGTGCGCGACTTACAATCCTTTCCAGAATCCATCACCTCTCTCAGGGGTTGCTCCAGGTGCTTGAGATTGTTGCTGACCTGATACTCAGCAACTGGATATCCAGCTGGAGGTGGTGCGCCATAAGCACCAGGTGGTGGATATCCCTCTACAGGTGCTGGTGGGTACGATTGAGGTGGGTGTGCAGCTATTACATCACAAGAAATCTACAAATTGTACAACACAAGAAAGTTAAGAAATCTACAAATAATCAGATGTAGTGACATAGAAAGGGGTAACAGAAAACAAGCCACCCACTCAGAAGTGAATAATGCTCAAGAAAAGGTACCTCGTTGTTAAATACCAAAATAAAATAGTTACAATATATGTCTACCTATGTTTATGTATCTATCTATGTTCGTTGCACTTCTGGAGATGTATGCTTTGGATCATAATGATAGGGACTGTATCCTATTTATGCTTTACATCGATAAGCTTTACTATATGTCATCATTTTCCCCATTGTTTCTAGGGTGGCACACAACAGATACCGCAAGTGCATTTCAATCTTTCCTACTGGATAGTTTATTTAAGACCCATATGAGGGAAGTTCAGATGAATGGTGTATCAAGAGAAATCTCATCAAACCTCGGAATAGTAAATCATTAAGACATGTGAAGGAATCTTTACTTACCAATATCACGATCATTTTTAATATCTGCTACATAAATATGTGGTCTAAGACTTAACGGATGAACTCAATGGTTCCAACCAAACCAAGCATTAGCAATTATCTACAGTATCTATAGTGAAAGCTTATTTCAGTTTCTAAATAGCATCGCTCCCTTTGCATACCATGATAAGATTCTGCAGACCAGTGTTCATAAGATTCTGCCTACCAGTGTTCATAAGATTCTGCCTACCAGTGTTCATCTTTCTTATTTCCCTATTCAACTATTTTAAGTAGGTCGAAAAATAAAACAACCAAAACTCACACACTAAATCTCAGAGTGACAGCACTAAAAGAATATATGAGAACTAGTAACCGGATAGATATTCTAGAAGGCAAGGATCCTAGGACTACTAGGAAAGCTCTCTTCGTTTCCCATGATAATTTCTGCGCATGCCACTCAGACTCAGATTCTAATTTCTTATACAGGAAAACAAGATTACCAAAGCTAGAACAACATTCTCCATAAAAAAGACAAGTAAAGTAAATCACAAGATGTGCAATAAACATAGCAATAGAAAACTATAAGAGTGATTCATACATGGTATAATGTCAGCACATATTGTCAAATAATAAGCTTCAGGAAAGATCCGTTGTTCTTTAATCCCAAAATGCTTTAAGTTTCAATGAAGGTTATTAGCAGTATACTTACCAGATCTCTTACTTTGTTCTGCGCTTCTTCAGTTTATCACTGTTTTCTGTTCGTTCACCAGAACTTGCACTTTCACTGGATTCCATTGTTTTTATATCCTTTTCTCCTAATACTTTCAGTGAGATTAAAGTATTCTTGTGAGGGATCGCTTCAGAAAAATACCTGCCAAATTTCACATCCATTTTGGCAGATGAATCTTTTGGATCGTACCTATAAATATGGTTGTGCCAATAGTACAAAAGCCTACCACTCTTCGTATACCCAAACGGCCGCGATATGCAATTGTCAGAAGACCCAAAAGTAAACTCTTTACTCCAGCTCAACTCATTACAATTATCATTCTTCTTCTTCTTCAATAACCATATTTCACAACCACCGGCACTTCGAAAATAAGTAACACTTAGAAAATAACCTAAAACCCCTACTTTAGTAAAATAAACTGGATCACCATCTTGTGGCAACCAAGGTGGCGATGGAAGCTCACTAAACTTTTCATCAGTCAAATGGAAAGCAATTATGGTTCCTTTCTGAAGGTCCACCCAATGAAGAGCTCCATTTGCAAACACACCAGCACATAGCGGAACATTTTCCAATTCCATGTCGAAATTTCCCACATCTCTCCATCCATTTCCACTGCCAAGGGTGTATACCTGAACAACTCCAACATTTGAGTCTCCTCCTGCACGCTGATTCTTCCTAACAACCTTGTACTCATTGGTAGAAAGACTGTAACCAAATCCATTCCACCAGTAACTGCCTTTAGATTTTGGAAGCATAACATACTCTCTGGTGATTGGATTACAGATATAAGCAGGTCCATAATGACACTGATAAGCTTCGTCCTTACGTCGTCCACCGAGGCAAATTAAGCCATTGCATGAACCAACTACAGAACAACTGTTCTTGCTAAATGGAGGGCTTAAATTCATCCTTGTTTTTCTTCTAAAGAATGTCTCATGAGAACCCTCATCATACTCAGCATAAGAAAATTCATCAATCTCTCGTAGAAAGAAAATAAAGCTTAACTTACCAGCAGAAGCAGAATCAAGATAATTTAAGTGCATTTGAGAGAGTGGTGGATGATGAACAAGGCCCCTCCATGATTTGCAAACTGATTTGCAGTCGAGAAGAGATTCCGTAGGTAGACGACTTAGAATTTCTAACATGATCTCCTCTGGTAGATTGTTAAACCTCCCCATAACTAAGAGAAGAATAGAGTAACAGTAACTGCAGGAGCGAAAGACAGAGGGTAGATTGAAATTTGAATCACAATTTTTCTTCTTCTAGGGTTTTCAGAGGAATCGGGGTTTGATTTTCGAGACTAACCGGTAGCGAAAGAAATTCTTCTTCTATAGGTTTAGGAAAAAAGACAATTCTGTACATGGGATTGTGTTTGTTTAGATGGAACCTATCACCGTGACCGTTTTCCACGGCCAAAGATTATGCGTTTCGGGTAAGGCGTTTGGAAAAAACACAGTTAAAAGACGACCGTATAGGCCAAATACGGTTTTCTTCATGAGCTCCCATGAAAAATTAGTGAACTTTGTGGCTTGCAAGCAAAAGAAATAAGGGCTAGTTCACATTTCTAATAATTCCATGGAAGCAAGACTGAGGGACGAAGCCTGGGCAATTCGGTCCTGGAGTCGAATAATATTTTCTTGACATTCAAAATTCGAGAGAACCATCAAGTGGGTTGATAGTTCTCATGCTCCCTCCCTTGGAGGAGGTAAGGGTTCGAATCCTAGACCATGTAATTGCTAGTAGCATTATTTACAGGCAACAACTAAGGCTGCACATGAGCCGGTACGACCCGGTTTTCTGTTGGAACCGGTCCCTATACATGGTGTTGACCGTGTTGATGGTGGTTTTAGCTTAGGGTTAAAATCGTAAAACACTAAACCCTAGCAGACAGTAATGTCACAACATTTAAAGCAACGAGCATTTACTAGGCACATTTACTGAAACCTTTAATGTGTCTCTAAAATAATTACCCGGGTATATTTTTCGAAATTAGGGTTACGACGAACCAAACCCTAATTCCCACGTGTGCCAATGGCAAATCATGCCATCCACACCGACCGCGCCAAGGCATGCCAACCATGATAGCCGCACCTTTGTGCCAATGGCAAATCATGTCAGCCACATCGACCGCGCCAAGGCATGCTAGCCGCACCTCTGTGC
Organism: Papaver bracteatum; assembly: GCA_023529315.1. NCBI lineage: Eukaryota > Viridiplantae > Streptophyta > Magnoliopsida > Ranunculales > Papaveraceae > Papaver > Papaver bracteatum. The sequence goes on from JAJJWX010005012.1 coordinate 1,953,232, forward strand.
CAATGGAAAATCATGTCAGCCACATCGACAGCGCCAAAGCATGCCAACCATGCTAGCCGCACCTCTGTGCCAATGGAAAATCATGCCAGCCACATCGACAGCGCCAAAGCATACCAACCATGCTAGCCGCACCTCTGTGCCAATGGCAAATCATGCCAGCCACATCGACCGTGCCAAGGCATGCCAACCATGCAAGCCGCACCTCTATGCCAATGGAAAATCATGCCAGCCACACCAACCGCGCCAAAGCATGCCAACCATGATAGCCGCACCTCTGTGCCAATGGAAAATCATGTCAGCCACATCGACAACGCCAAAGCATGCCAAATGGCAAATCATGCCAGCCACACCAACCGCACCAAAGCATGCCAACCATGCTAGCCGCACCTATGTGCCAATGGCAAATCATGCCAGCCACATCGATCGCGCCAAAGCATGCCAACCATGCTAGCCACACCTCTGTGCCAATGGAAAATCATGCCAGCCACATCGACCGCGCCAAGGCATGCCAACCATGCTAGACGCACCTCTATGCCAATGGCAAATCATGCCAGCCACACCAACCGCGCCAAAGCATGCCAACCATGCTAGCCGCACCTCTGTGCCGATGGAAAATCATGCCAGCCACACCAACCGCGCCAAGGCATGCCAACCATGCTAGCCGCACCTTTGTGCCAATGGAAAATCATGCCAGCCACACCAACCGCGCCAAAGCATGCCAACCATGCTAGACGCACCTCTGTCCTAATGGAAAATCATGCCAACCACATCGACCGCGCAAAGGCATGCCAAACATGCTAACCGCACCTCTGTGCCAATGACAAATCATGCCAGCCACACCAACCGTGCCAAAGCATGCCAACCATGCTAGCCGCACCTCTATGCCGATGGCAAGTCATATTGCCAGCCACACCAACCGCGCCAAGGCATGCCAACCATGCTAGCCGCACCTCTGTGCCAATGGAAAATCATGCCAGCCACACCAACCGCGCCAAAGCATGCCAATCATGCTAGCCGCACCTCTGTGCCAATGGCAAATCATGCCATCCACACCAACCGCGCCAAAGCATGCCAACCATGCTAGCCGCACCTCCGTGCCAATAGAAAACCATGCCAGCCACACTTAGCCGCGCTATGCTAAACACACTCTGTCTTGGCCCTAGCTATGCTAGTCACACCAAGCCAAGCCAAACGCCCCTACCTAGGCCCTAGCAGCGCCATGCCAAACACGTCTCGCCATGGCCCCTCATGCCGCGCCACCATGCTGGCCTTTCCCATGCGGCTACCAAAGTGAAGCCAGGCGACAATCAACGGCTTCCCTTCAATCCCATGAGCAAATCCTGGCCGTTTAAAGTCCCCTCACGACTTTAGGCCCCAAACCCTATCTTTGTCACGTACCTAGCCAAGCTAGCCGCGCCATGCCAAACATGTCTTGCCACGGCCCCTCCTTCCGCGCCACCATGTTGGCCTTCCTCATGCGGCTACCAAAGTGTATCCAGGCGACAATCAACGGTTGCCCTTCAATCCTAGGAGAAAATCCTGGCCGTCTAAAGTCCCCTCACGACTTTAGGCCCAAAACCCTAGCTTGGTCATGTACCTAGCCAAGCTAGCCGCGCCATGCAAAACATGTCTTTCCTTGGCCCCTCATGCCGCGCCACCATGCTGGCCTTCCTCATGAGGCTACCAAAGTGAAGCCATGCGACAATCAACGGTTGCCCTTCAATTCCAGGAGAAAATCATGGCCTTCTAAAGTCCCCTCAAGACCTTAGACCCGAAACCCTAGCTTGGTCGCGCGCCTAGTCCAGGCTAGTCACGCAATGCGCCCATGGATACCCCTTGGCCCCACATTCCAAGCCAAACCAAACCTATCCAAGCTATCCGCGCAAAGCCAAGTATAAACACACCCTAGCCGTGCCACCCTATTGGACCTCACTACGCGGATACCAAAATGAAGGCGTGCAACGATCAACGGTTTCCCCTCCTCTCAAGATGCAACATCTCGACCGTCGAAGGTCACATGGCTAGCAAGTTCCCCAAGCTCGACTTGCCAAGCCACAACAACGTTTTACATGTTTTCCAAAACATTCGAGACAACAACACAAACAAAGGGATTCTTTTTGGGTATTGGTTTGGTGGTCTACAGCGTGCGGTGTACACTACGCCCCTCATAAGGAAGTGTCATAAGGGTGAGGCGCCTAGTAAATATGGGAGTTATGTGGGAAACGTTCATGGGACATAAAGCAGTGAGTTAACAACTTTATGGAACATCAATTCCATAATGTTAACAGTTTCATGAAAACCAATTTCATACGTTGACTACTTTATAGGATATCAAGTCCATGCATACGGTTACCACCTCCTCACATTTACTTCCCCACTCCTTAATGAGACCAGGGTACATTTCTACCTCGACTTGTATAAATAGGTCTTACCTATTTCCATTTGAACAACAAGTTCATTCGGACCAGACAACACTCAGAAGTACTTACCTTCTAGCTCTCCTCGTGATCTCTCAGACTTCTCTAATAAAAAGTCGTAGAAACCCAATTGCTCTTCAGAATCAACTATTTTGGTCTCACCACTCTCCTTGCTTCCCTTCCCAAAACCAACCCATTCTCCTCCTCATTGTGACCGAAGCAAGTCTGGAACGACCATTTCTTGGTTTAGGATGGTCATGTACAGATTTTTCTCTCGAATATAAAGTACTCCCTTGCAGTAAATTGTTTAGGGTTTAAATTATTTCTCACTTTCACTCCCGTAATTACCAAAACCAGTATAAACCATTTTCACCTATAAACAATTGGCGACCACAGCGGGAGGATTGATCTATCGGTTACAATGTCAATTTTCGACTGCAGATCTCGTTCTTCGACCCTGACGTCAAGATGGTAGAGGAAGGAGACTCACTCCGACTCAGTTACTCGACAAATCGATTATCAGTCATGACACAACAAGGGATGACTGGGGACTTCCCAGAGGAGAGAAGCAGATAATCCGCCCAAGGATCAACGGCTCGGTTATCTGATAGCTCAGTAACGACTGGGGACTTTCCCCGGAGGTATTTCCCATAAAACTCGGTCTTACACCCGGAAGGTTCACTTTTCATCAGGAGACCTTAAAAACCAAGTAAGTCCTACCCAGACAAGATACGTGGTTTTCTTTTTCAAGTTTTCACGGGAATGATAAAACCAATAGCCATGTTATGTTTCACCCCCATGTCATCTACCAACACACTGTTCCATGGTTTTCCTGGGATGTCTGTGTCACTTTCAGTCATAACCAAAACAATTAATTCCTAAGCAATTCATTCCAAAAAGAATAACCCAAAAACCATCAAGGTAACATTTTATCTATCAACCCAAGAAATCCAGGAAATCAAAAAACCATAAACCATGCAATTTTTTTGCCTTTCAAAGAAAAAAAAAAAAGGGGGGTCACCTACCCGTACGTGCCTACTCTGCACAACAATGACTACCTGTCACTATTAGCATACGTTACTGCGACGACATTCAGAGAATTATTTATGAGGAAGTATTTCCACAAGTCTATGAAAGGCATACCCAGGGCTAGGGTTTACGCCAGTCCAGAAGAAAAATATTTCTACAGATTTATGGAAAGGCATACTTATGGCTATGGTTTGCACCAGCACAAGAAAACAAAAAAAAAATTGAAAGAGAAACGCTGGAGTGCATAGCTGGAATATGCTCGCCCACCTTATCACTACAGCGCTACCGCTAACACTAGGACGTGATAACAAATACACGAGGTAAAAAGGGGATCCAACCCCTTTCATAAGCATAACACTTTTGGAATTTTAATAACGAAAGGATTTCTTGTTTGAGCTACGTCTGGAAAGAGGAAACTGGGCCCGCAAGAACAAGTCCGCGCCATGCCATGCCAGCGCTATGCCAAGCCAACAGTCTGCGCCATACCCAGTCAATAGTTCACGCCATACTGAATCCAATGCTAGACGCGCAAGCTAGACACGCTTACCAGACGAGCTTACCAGACGCGTATTCCCAGACGCGCTTCCCAGATGCGTATTCCCAGACGCGCTTCCCAGACGCGCTTCCCAGACGTGCTTCCCGGATGCGTTTCCCATACACGCTTCCCAGACATGTTTCCCAGACGCGCTTACCAGACACACATGCCGCATGCGCATGCCAGCCGCAATACCACATCATGCGCCAACAGCTTGCATCTTTCCAGCGCTAACATCTTGCGCCCTTCCGGTGCCACCTTCCCGGCTCCACAACCATCCAAAGCAGAGCCATCCTCACCCTTAGAAACAGCGCCATGGCTCCAGCAATTCGTGACCAAAACCGCGCCATCGCTGCACGATACACCTATGATCACCAGAACCAGAGCCGCTTTCGTCGCCCCAACGTTTCTAAGTATGACAGATCCAACCATCACTAGAGACGCTGCTACTCCACCATCAGGGAAATATACTGGAAGATCCGAAAGAAGCAGACCCCGTTTTACCATTGTTGATTTGATGAAAAGACAAAAGGTTCTCTTAAGTCTCAGAGAGACGTGTTTATAACTCGGAAAAAAATGCCTATTTCCTCAAGACAATGACAGAGCGGCTGATCGCTGTCGTATGCGTCAAAAATAATTTACACTTTCTTACTACTTAAAATATAAATATATCAAGGGCAAGAAAGGATCGATCCCACAGAGATGACTAGGTTGTCAAGTTGTTTCAGATTCCTATATAAAACACCGGGGGTTTTCTGATTTTTATATACTAAAAGTAAAGTAAAAGCAAACAAAGAAAAGTAAACAAATCAAAGTATTGAGAATATTGGTTAAGGATTCATCTTCATTCACAAATATGTTTTTTTCATAATAACTAGAATTGATATTTTAATCTCAACTTTTATCAAAAGCCCTAGAATATCTTGATCGCAAGAATATCCCGCTAATCTCCTTTTGTCATCAACAAACACATTAAAAGATGTGAGTATGAATTCTATCTTAAAGAACAACCTAACATGTAAAAGCACTAATCAAGTTTAATTCCCTAGATGCATTAAGTTCTATGAAATCAGGCCAATCAAAGCAATCGAACGTGGAAAGCGCACTAATTCAATTTAACAAAGGTTATAATTCACATATGATCATAAGAATATATCACTACAAACTATAATCATATTTATGCTACTTGCAATTAGGAATCTATCACTTTTATGTATAACAAACCCTAATCTAGCAATAGAGATAAAAGCAAACTCAACCGATTCGCGACTCGATCAAACAAGCATTCAATTCATGTAACAATATAAACAGTGAATCATAAACGATAAAGTATGGAGACAAAACTAATTTATCATATCAAAAACCATATTATGTGAAATCCAATTATTCCATAACCAATAATAAAATTAAGTACTCATGTTAATGGAGTTCATAACAAGAAGAAAGAGAAACCCTAGCATGTTGCAAACCCAAGAAACAAAAGTAGAAGATAAGATAATAATTCAAAGATAGATAGGTTTAGAGAAAAAGTTCTATTTATATGCCTCTCCCAAAGGATACCCAAAATTAGGTCAAGTCTTCTCAAAACCCTTCTCAAAATTGTCCACCAAGCCCATGTATGAAAATAATTCTCTGGAAAATTTGGGCCCAAAACTAGGCGTCGGAGTTGCTGACGCCATCGCCGGAATCTGGTCATCGGTGCCGGAATCCGATCGCCGGAAAATTGTCTCTGGCCGCCTTTGTCATCGGAACTTGTCACCAGCAAGTGCACACTCCTAGCAACTCATCTCTTCTTCTCTATAGTTCATACATTCACCAAAAACCATCTAACCTATTTCTAATTTCTCGCGAAAATGTACCCAAAAGCGTGGTCCGTAGCTCATATGTTCGGCCGTCGACTCTTGCATCCAACTCGAACCCCCTTCATGATTCACTGAATCTTTACGATCGACACTTTAAGCTCTGAAATCCGGCATCTTGGCCTATGCTCACCGTCTCGCCATTCTAGCTGTGTTTTGCACATTTTCTGCAGCTCAGTGTCACTTCTCCCAGCTACTGCTCTTTGCATTGCATCGAAGCCTTATCTCAAGCCTGAACTGCAACTCATCACAGGATAACCAACACCACCTGAGCTTATGCACAACCTACAGCATCTCAGCTCTTGTACAGCCTCCGTGCGCAGCTGCAAATCAACAACTTGAACTGCATTGTTAACAGCGCAACCAACTTCTCTTCATGCATGCACAACTCTTCTCGCAGCTGCCTGCAATACTCCAATGCCACCAAGTCCTTTACATCATTCCCAGTTTCACATCAACAGCATCATTCTATGCCAAAGCCATCACTTTCGATACCTGTGGTTTCACAACATAGCCAGGCTGCTAGGACCATTACCCCTCTTCTGTAATTCGACCACAATCACCATCAATACTAGTTGCACAACCTGAACATAACTTCTTAGCACAAATTTCTCTGTCAAACTCAGCCACAACAACCATTTTCCAGCTGCCCTTCTAGCCGCGCCATCTGTAGATGCATTACATCTTCCACCAATTTACTTTGCTCAAGTCCCAGAACCATGAAACATTGTAACCACACCTCAAAAACAGACCCATTTCGATCCCATCTCAAAGCCACTGACCACATCACCACAGCATCTGTACCAGCACCATCAAAGCCACCAGACTGCAATATCATGCTAGCATTATATCCAGAAACACCAACTCTTCAAGCACATACCACCAAATTCAACACTGCCTGCAATGCCATTACTCAAACCATTATACATAGCAGTTTAAGTAACAGTACCTTCCAACAATTCAAGTGCCTCCACCAGCAAAAACCCATGAATGTCACCATTATTGCACCACCAGAACCCATTCAATTCCACTACTGTGGCATCACCACCAATTCAGACATTTACCCTTGAATTTCAACTTCAATTTCAGATCAAACTCAAATTCTTCTCTGCAATACCAACATACCAATTTCATCTTCTGATTCTCATCTTCTCAACCTCACAAACCCTAATTTCCATTAATTCTGTCTCTTCTTCGATTCAACCATCCATCACCAAATTTCACCAAACCCATCTTTCTAAGATTGAAATCGAGCTAATCCCAACTCTGTAATTCATTAGAGAACTTCAATTTCTCCATTTTCTGTATACACGACACCATTCTTCACCATTGATTTCCTCCACTTCGTTAATTCTAAACTTCTACACATAATCGTAATGAAAATTGGGGGAAAATGGAGACCTGGTTCATTCTCTCGACCTAATACTACTGGGATGTTGATTAAGACGCCCCAATATTAAGACGCCCAACAGTTAAAGACACCCCAATGGCAGGATAAGGGCAATCCGGAATATTAGGCTTGTCGGTTCTAAATAACCGACAGCTCAAATCTTTGTTCAACTCAACTGTCAGTTCTGGGGAACGGACAATTTATTTTTTCCTTCTCGCACAACCTAGCTTGCTCCAAATGTCGCTGGTGGATTGAACTCTCTGCTCTTTTCGCTCCAAATGGATGATTTCTCCTTCTTTTGCTTGTAATGACTCCAAAGTACCTATGAAACTCAAAAGCGAACATAAGATACATAATTCACAAGAAAAATAGCAAAGAAAGCATAAACTCTACATAGTAAATACGGTGTATTATACACCTATCAAATTCCCCCACACTTAGACTTTGCTAGTCCTCGAGCAAATCAAAACAAAACAAAAATACAACAACTCCGTCTCGTCGAGATTACGGTCACTTTTAGCATAAATAACAAGCCTTTAAACCCCTAGGTGTCCCTAGTGGACGAGTTATAGTCTCGTGAAGGTTTACTAGAGATATACCTACAAAACCTATAATTCCAACTCCGTCTATTTGTGACAAATCAATGAACGAATCCAAAATGACTACAAGAGGAGGTACCTTGCAAATTCAATTCATATATAAGTAATAAACTCTAATTAGATAGTCGAACAAGCCACAATACTCGGAAACTAACAAACCACAATCACAATGAAAAGATTAAGAAGATGGATAAAGATGTAGATGTTGGCGAATGTTCACAGGTGATCGATGTTCCCCATATCTGTCTGAAGGTCATTATTAAGATGAACCTATGCATCCTATTGGATTGAGATACTGGTTTGAATTCTACATCAACTCACTGGCATATACAAGGGAACCAGGAGTGACTTTATTCAACCATTATAATACTTTTTTTTTTCACTTTTTTTTTTCTTTTCCTGTAGACATCATGATTAGATCTTTTGGATCCAAGCGCATGCTTCTTGTCAGCAAGTACATGATAGTTGCCTTGGATCCTGCATTCCACGCTTGTTTAGGAGACGGAGACAGGGACTACGTTTCACACATACTGCTATTCCCAAGTGTCATTTTATTCCGTTTGGTCTAATTGGTCGGTCTTTTTTTTTTTTTTTTGGTAACTCAATCACTCTATTTCATCCTAGCAGTAATAACAAGTCGATGTTTAGTGACCCACCAAAGCACTTAGAGAACAATAGATAAATATGGAAAAATAAAAATAGAATGCGATATAGTGATATTCCGAGATATGGTAACAACTATCATGTTAATTGTGATTTCTGAGCTATGTTCGTCCCTTTTAGTTAATTGGTTCCTCAACTCCTGCATTCAAAATGGTTCCATCCACTAATGGTGTCATCCTAAAACAAACTAAAACAAACATATAAATTCTCTCCCACACTTAAACTTCACAATGTCCTCAATGTGTAAAACCGAAAGTTCTGAATTCTGACGTAACAACAGATAAAACGCAAAAAATGTGCAAATTGGTAAGGAATTTGGAAAAACTCCATTTCACAAAAGTTGTTCACCTACGTGTTTTCTACACAGTGTCAAAATTTCAAAGTATTTTGATAAACTTGCTGACAGTTATGGTCTCTGGACTGAACTACGCGCAGTCTGAAATTTTCTGACGAAAAGGTATTCATCATAATTCTCTTCTAAGATAGATTATGGACTTAATGAAATTAAACATGGGGATGCAAATATGATATAAAAACAATAAAAAATAAATAAAAGAAACAAAAATAAAATAAAAAGCAAAAGGATAAGAGATACAAAACCGGTGGGTTGCCTCCCATTAGCGCTTGGTTTTAAGTCGTCAGCCCGACATGCAAGTTGAATTCCCCATACACCAATAATCGGAAAAGTTGGGGATCCACCCATAGCACCTATTTTGCAAACACTAGATTCACACAAATATTAGTAATATAAAAACGAAACGAAGCTATTAACCGATAAAAGCTTTCCCCACACTTATTCTTGTCCACACTTGGAAGTGCATAAAGAATATAGAAGTCGGGTATTTCTACGGTTTCATGTTCACAAACCTGCATAGTATGAGAATCAAGTTTCTCTAATGGAGGAAATCGAGAAACAAAGTCATTCAACAATGTTTTCGAAGCACATATATTCAAACCAATAAGAGGTAAAGGAGAAGAATCAATATGCAAAGGGTTATACAAACCTCTCACAATCTCTTGAATTACGGTATCCTCTTCATCCTTGAAAAACTCAAGTGAATTATTCACCTCTTGTATATCATGGTCCTCTATCAAACCTTGCAACCATTTTTCGTCCGTTTCTGCCTTAACTGGAGTCTCGACATAAACATCATCATTACAAACATTCACAAGTTCAATTGGGTCTTCCACAATATTGGTCATAACGGTTTCATTCTCAACATACTCCTCTTCATTAGACTCAAACAATGTTGCAAAATTCTGAAAAACATTAGTTTCATCATCCTCATGTACCTTTTAAATAGGTGCTTGATCATTATAAAGATCAAGAGTTGAGTCAACTACACTAATGTCATCAAATATCTCCAAAGGTTGGTCCCTTTCAACACAATCATCATCGTCTTCATCTTCAGACTCACCATAATCAGAATCGTCGTCGGTTTCCCAACCTTTATCACGACGTCGTTTGAGTTCCATATGAATGGTCCTACTGATTTCATCGACAAGCTCTTTCGAGTATCCATCGTCTTCCAACTTGTATAATTTCTACGCAAGTTTCCGGACGTTCACACGCTTACCACCATTTGATACATTAGGTTCTCCTTCCCATGACTCTTCCCTTTGAATGGGTGAATGATCATAACTACAATCTGGAGTCGGGTAAGAAGGAATGTTCCAGAAATTGGTTTGTGCGACGTTCTCTCTATTACGGTCAAGTTGGTCTAGCCTTTGTTGCATATCTTGCAATCCATGCATAATCTGCATACAACTCGAATAAAGCCAATTAGAAGTAGAATTATCCCACCTAGGTGCTTGACTTACATACCCACTACAAGGTTGTTGTTGGTATGTATGAAAATCACCATAAGGTTCTTTAGGATATGCATCATAGCCAATAAATTGGTTTTGATTGCATTCCATAGATGGTGGGTAATTGTCATAGTGTTGAGGAGGTTGAAAACCGTATCCATTGTTCCAATATGCTCCTTCCATAGAATTGGTACCTGAAATACGATTCCCAAACCAAGGTTAAAAACCAGAAAATAAGAAAACTAAAAACAAAACAAAAACATAAATAAAACACCCAAAACAAGTGACAACCGTTGCCTCCCCGGCAACGGCGCCAAAATTTGATCGCTGTCGTATGCGTCAAAAATAATTTACACTTTTTTACTACTTAAAATATAAATATAGCAAGGGCAAGAAAGGATCGATCCCACAGAGAGTACTAGGTTGTCAAGTTGTTTCGGATTCCTATATAAAACACCGGGGGTTTTCTGATTTTTATATACTAAAAGTAAAGTAAAAGCAAACAAAGAAAAGTAAACAAATCAAAGTATTGAGAATATTGGTTAAGGATTCATCTTCATTCACAAATATGTTTTCTTCATAATAACTAGAATTGATATTTTAATCTCAACTTTTATCAAAATCCCTAGAATATCTTGATCGCAAGAATATCCCGCTAATCTCCTTTTGTCATCAACAAACACATTAAAAGATGTGAGTATGAATTCTATCTTAAAGAACAACCTAACGTGTAAAAGCACTAATCAAGTTTAATTCTCTAGATGCATTAAGTTCTATGAAATCAGGCCAATCAAAGCAATCGAACGTGGAAAGCGCACTAATTCAATTTAACAAAGGTTATAATTCACATATGATCATAAGAATATATCACTACAAACTATAATCATATTTATGCTACTTGCAATCAGGAATCTATCACTTTTACATATAACAAACCCTAATCTAGCAATAGAGATGAAAACAAACTCAACTGATTCGCGACTCGATCAAACAAGCATTCAATTCATGTAAAAATATAAACAGTGAATCATAAACGATAAAGTATGGAGACAAAACTAATTTATCATATCAAAAACCATATTATGTGAAATCCAATTATTCCATAACCAATAATAAAATTAAGTACTCATGTTAATGGAGTTCATAACAAGAAGAAAGAGAAACCCTAGCATGTTGCAAACCCTAGAAAAAAAAAGTAGAAGATAAGATAATAATTCAAAGATAGATAGGTTTAGAGAAAAAGTTCTATTTATATGCCTCTCCCAAAAGGATACCCAAAATTAGGTTAAGTCTTCTCAAAACCCGTCTCAAAATTGTCCACCAAGCCCATGTGTGAAAATAAGTCTCTGGAAATTTTGGGCCCAAAACTAGTCGCCGGAGTTGCTGACTTCATCGCCGGAATCCAGTCGCCGGAAAATTGTCTTTGGACGCCTTTGTCATTGGAACTTGTCACCAGCAAGTGCACACTCCTAGCAACTCATCTCTGCTTCTCTATAGTTTATACATTCACCCAAAACCATCTAACCCATTTCTCATTTCTTGCGAAAACGTACCCAAAAGCGTGGTTCGTAGCTCATATGTCCGGCCGTAGACTCTTGCATCCAACTTGAACCCCCTTCATGATTCACCGAATCTTTACGATCGACACTTTAAGCTCTGAAATCCGGCATCTTGGCCTATGCTCACCGTCTCGCCATTCTAGATGTATTTTGCACAGTTTCTGCAGCTCAGTGTCACTTCTCTCAGCTACTGCTCTTTGCATTGCATCGCAGCCTTATATCAAGCCTGAACTGCAACTCATCACAGGCTAACCAACACCACCTGAGCTTATGCACAACTTACAACATCTCAGCTCTTGTACAGCCTCCGTGCGTAGATGCAAATTAACAGCTTGAACTGCACTGTTAATAGTGCAACCAACTTCTCTTCACGCCCGCACAACCCTTCTCGCAGATGCCTGCAATACTCCAATGCCACCAAGTCCTTTACATCATTCCCAGTTTCACATCAACAGCATCATTCTCTGCCAAAGCCATCACTTTCTATACCTGTGGTTACACAACACAGCCAGGCTGCTAGGACCATTACCCCTCTTCTGCAATTCGACCACAGTCACCATCAATACTAGTTGCACAACCTGAACATAATTTCTTAGCACAAATTTCTTTGTCAAACTCAGCCACAACAACCATTTGCCAGCTGCCCTTCTAGCCGCGCTATCTTTAGCTGCATTACATCTTCCACCAATTTACTTTGCTCAATTACCAGAACCATGAAACATTGCAACCACACCTCAAAAACAGACCCATTTCGATTCCATCTCAAAGCCACTGACCATATCACCACAGCATCTGTACCAGCACCATCAAAGCCACCAGACTGCAATATCATGCTAGTATTATATCCAGCAGCACCAAATCTTCAAGCACATACCACCAAATTCAACACTGCCTGCAATGCCATTACTCAAACCATTATACATAGCAGTTTAAGTAACAATACCTTCCAACAATTCCAGTGCCTCCACCAGCACAAACCCATGAATGTCACCATTACTGCACCACCAGAACCCATTCAATTCCACTACTGTGGCATCACCACCAATTCAGACATTTACCCTTGAATTTCAACTTCAATTTCAGATCAAACTCAAATTCTTCTCTGCAATACCAACATACCAATTTCATCTTCTGATTCTCATCTTCTCAACCTCACAAACCCTAATTTCCATTAATTCTGTCTCTTCTTCGATTCAACCATCCATAACCAAATTTCACCAAACCCATCTTTCTAAGATTGAAATCGAGCTAATCCCAACTCTGTAATTCATTAGAGAACTTCAATTTCTCCATTTTATGTATACACGGCACCATTCTTCACCATTGATTTCCTCCACTTCTGTTAATTCTCAGCTTCTACACACTGTAATGAAAATTGGGGGAAAATGGAGACCTGGTTCATTCTCTCGACCTAATACTACTTGGATGTTGATTAAGACGCCCCAATATTAAGACGCCCAACAGTTAAAGACACCCCAATGGCAGGATAAGGGCAATCCGGAATATTAGGCTGTCGGTTCCGAATAACCGACAGATCAAATCTTTGTTCAACTCAACTGTCAGTTCTGGGGAACTGACAATTCATTTTTTCCTTCTCGCACAACCTAGCTTGCTCCAAATGTCGTCGATGGATTGACCTCTCTGCTCTTTTCGCTCCAAATGGATGATTTCTCCTTCTTTTGCTTGTAATGACTCCAAAGTACCTATGAAACTCAAAAGAGAACATAAGATACATAATTCACAAGAAAAATAGCAAAGAAAGCATAAACTCTACATAGTAAATATGGTGTATTCTACACCTATCAGCGGCCACAATAAGAGTCACGTCAACCCAAGAGGGAGCTGACAAAAGAATACTTTTAACATCTGGCGTAGGCACTTCAGCAGGACGTGCCTTTATAGATGAAGGGGCTCGCGTTTCCATTGAATGCCCGGTAGAAAGGAATCAACAACCCTCCTGAGTTCACAAAGACCTTCTTCCCGTCAGGACCTACACGATGGGAACTTGGCCCACAAAGTCGTACAATCTATGATGAAATAGTTATGTGAGATTTTATATTTCTCCAAGACGTAGTGTCAAGACATATTTTCATCCCACAACCGCACTACATCAGGAAAGAAGAAGTTTTCATCCAGGGAAATCATTCCCAAACCCCAACCTCTCCTGGAAAGCACGATCGATAGATGAAACAGGGGACTCCTAACCTCTGTACACTTGAGGGATGTCGATTTTGACAGAACATAATGTAGCCTCCGACTTCAACATGGTAATCGTCAACTCTCTGAGAGTTGCAAGGAATTATTTCAACGTTCTCTCCAAGAACCGAAGACTCTTCAACGCCTCCTTCCTGCCAAAGCTCGTGTTCATGGACAATTTGCTCGCTTATGCATCCAGCCAGCCTACTTTGTTCCCATGAAAATGTAGTCTCTTCCGATCACATCTGATGCCGAGAACCAATGCCGCTCGTTTGTTGATACCAGCGAGATCTTCACCAAAGCATGATCACTACAAATATGGAAACATGTAAACCACATTTAGGGACTGAGGACCTACACAGAATCCCTTCACTGTCAAAGCTCAGATGACACGGTCAACCAAAAGGTCATAGTCACGACGAGGTCATCATCACCTCTTTGTCTAAAAGAAGCCTATAACACTTTTCAAGGCCGCGGTAGATCCCAAGACTATTCAGGAGAAACAACTTTAGAAACTAAAGAAAAGTGTGACTAGGGACTGCCCATCGCAGTCCATCCCGATGACCATCAAAGATTCATGAGATAACCCCAGAGACGCGACTGGAATATTTTCCAAAAAAAGCAGAGGGAGCCACGATAAACAACATAACTCTCTCATTTTTACCACTTTACTATCCAAAGTATTTCGTCCATATGATATTCGGAGCATCCCAGCGTCACATCCAGAAGAGTACAATAAGCCTGTATTAAATCCTGTGGACGTGGATTCAAGGCGATGCAATGTAAGTAGGCTACACATGGGGACTACCATCATGGGGCGCTTTCACCCCCCTCAACCAGGTTATTTCTGATTTCAACATCATCACTGTCAAAGTTTTACGAGCCGCAGGAATTTTTCCACACGAAGCCGTACATGTACATCGAAGACTCCAAAAGTACGCCACAGAGGTACATTCACATGTTTGGCCGTGCCATCGGATCTAACAAAAATATAACTAGGGACTACTCACCGCATCCCATTCCATATGATAGTCCAAGATTCAGAAGATGGTTCAAAGGATATCTCTTGGAACAAAGTCCTTGAACACTTGATAGCAGCATGTCGGCAACGAAACGTCTCCCAACTCATCTATTTCATCCAGTGGCTCCGGAAGATTTCAACCATACAAGCATCCACAACATACTGTCATCGCGGTCAAAAGGTCCAGGCACTGAACAACCTAAAATCAAGGATGGACCGACAACGCAACCACATCCATTCATCCCAAAAATGCAATGGAGTTTGGTAAATTTTGGAATCCACTGGCGAGACACTACGGACGAAAGCACGAATCTGGACGAGCAACAGAAAATAGAAGAAGGTCAATACCTCTTTTCATACGGATGAAATTTCTAGAGTTTGCACAGAATAAAGTTTCCTTCTTGCTCCATGAACGGGAATAGATGACTCGGAGCGACCATGGTACCCCGGGTCCGCAACGTCCCTCCTGAACTCTTCCTGATTTTCACTATCGGGCCGTTTTCACCTCCTAATCGAGATTGAAACCTAAATATTCTCGCGTGGGGAGATACAGAATTCAGTTTCGTGTCCGATAAAGTGGCGGACCATCAAAATCCGAGCCAGTACGCGGATTCTACAGCGATTCTAGTAAAGGGAGCTAATTAGGGTTTTGGCGTGTCAAACCCTAAATCAGAAGCTCTTTCCCTGCAAGCATTTCTCTTCCAGGGCGCTCCCCTCACCAACGTCATGCCTTTCCAAGCGCTTTACATAGCGTCCCACATCCGTTCCATGCCCGTCAGTGCTAATGGTCCCCTTCATACCAAGTCCATGCTAGCGCCTCGCATTCCAAAGCCTAGCCCCCAAAGACACCTAGTCATACATGGATTTGTGCAAAGTAACCGGATGCAAGGATTTTGGATCCTACTTATATCTCGAAAAAGGTCAGACAAATCTCCTTGGCCCTCTTTCATGACTTACTGTCTCAGTTCTATCCTCTTCCGTATTTTATACCCCCTTGGCCCCACGAGCCAAGCCGTCCACTTGCTTTGCTGTGACGGACCGGAAAATTACGCCTTTGGCGCGTCTCCCCGCAGGCCGCAACTCCCCCAGTGCGCCACGATGAATCTACGATCCGGGTCTCATCCCCAGGCAAATGAATGCTCACTTTCCCTTGCAAGCATGCTCGTGGAGCATGATGCAGCTAACTTAGCTTCCACACCTTTCCAGCTTACCCTTTTTCTGCAAAGGGTTTATGGCCATAAGGCCAATGCAATGCACTTCGCATGTATCTCTGGCTTTGCCTCAGCGTAGGAATTCGTCACTGAATTTCCTAACTAGCTGAGCAACCGTCATACCGTTGGGTCTTGTCCATATTTAAGGCATAAGCCGTGGACTTAGGCATAGGCCGCACCAAGCCCTTGCCCTTTCCTACGTTGCATCTCTTACCAACTCTTTATAACTTGATAGAAAGTATGATCATCCACTTACTGGCATGTAACTTAGCCTCATCAAGTCTGGCCACAATCATCTCTTGCATCGAGCTACCGAGCTTAGATGATATGAGGGGACAACGTGCTGGACCGGCAATGCTGCAACTCATTGTGGCTGCCTACGTATCCTTCCCTACTCTAAAGGAATCAAGCACAAACCGTAGTTCATCCTCGAAGGGACAAGCAACTTATTCCAACTCGTTTGCTAGGCCATAGCTTAGCAAAAATAATAATGGCATGGTCCGTAGGCCATTCCGTCAAAGATGCACAATGATTATGCATCATCGGGTCCGCGCCGTGGCATAGTGATTCCTAAGCATCAAATGCCCTCTATCAAGGCTACACAACTATAAATGAGCCTTAGGCATCATTTATACACTTTTGGCTAAGCTATGAAGCTTACTTGGTGCATAGTCCGCATATGCACCTTCAACCAACTACCCGTCCCTATATATGTTTATTTGACATTTTTAGAACTCTGATTAGGGTAGGAAAAATCATTCATCAACTCCCTGTTTTACTATTCATGGCCGTTGCCATGTATTTTCCTGAATAGCCGGCCAAGGTGGATGTACATTCAGTTATGGCTCACATGCCAGTTCCTATGCTCGGCCAAGATGGCTGAACATTTCCCGAGCCAAACCCGATAAAGGGCCGTGATGGCTATATTTCCTACTTTGGCCCATAGGCCACACCAATGTCCAGCTGTGATGGTTGTACATTCTTAAGGCCATCTACCCAATTGCCCTGAAGCACTCTTGGTGCGAGATTGGCTCTTGGCCAATGTAACTTCCAACTAAGGTCATATTGGCCTTAGCCAATATGCATACGCGATGTGCCTTACCTAGCACCCAATATTGACCCTTGGTCAATTGCCCAACGCAATGCGCCATTTTGGCGTGATATTAGCCTTAAGCCAATCTACCTCTTACCAACCAACGGAAGCTTTGGATGAAGCTTCATCTCAGTCCATGGCGCATCTTTCAGCATGCGCCATGCTAAAAATACGGGGTGTTACACTTGCCTTCCAAGACCGCGCCCCTTTTCCTCGAAGATGTACGACCAGACCAAGCCGAAAACTTTCATCTCACCACTCCATGGTTTGCATTCCTAGTATAACTTACACAGGGCCGCCAACATGAGAAGCCAAAAATCTCTTCACCACTCAAAAAGGTTAGTCGGATTCTCCTGACCATCTTTGCAATGATTTACACCTCGATTCCGTCCTTGTCTGTCACCAACATATGCTTACCTCGCAAAAAGGCACTTGTTCCGAGCTAAGAAGGGGACTTAATGTTGATGGTGGTTTTTAGCTTAGTGTTAAAATCGTAAAACACGAAACCCTAGCAGACAATAATGTCACAACATTTAAAGCAACGAGCATTTACTAGGCACATTTACTGAAACCTTTAATGTGTCTCTAAAATAATTACCCAGGTATATTTTTCAAAATTAGGGTTACGACGAACCAAACCCTAATTCCCACGTGTGCCAATGGCAAATCATGCCAGCCACACCGACCGCGCCAAGGCATGCCAACCATGCTAGCCGCACCTCAGTGCCAATGGAAAATCATGTCAGCCATACCAACCACGCCAAATCATGCCAACCATGCTAGCCGCACCTCAGTGCCAATGGGAAATCATGCCAGCCACATCGACCGCGCCAAGGCATGCCAACCATGCTAGCCGCACCTCTATGCCAATGTCAAATCATGCCAACCACACCAACCGCGCCAAAGCAAGCCAACCATGCTAGCCGCACCTCTGTGCCAATCGAAAATCATGCCAGCCACATCGACCACGCTAAGGCATGCAAACCATGCTAGCCGCACCTCTGTACCAATGGAAAATCATGTCAGCCACACCAACCGCGCCAAAGCATGCCAACCATGCTAGCCGCACCTCTGTGCCAATGGAAAATCATGCCAGCCACATCGACCGCGCCAAGGCATGCCAACCATGCTAGCCGCACCTCTGTGCCAATGGAAAATCACGCCAGCCACACCAACCGTGCCAAAGCATGCCAACCATGATAGCCGCACCTCTGTACCGATGGAAAATCATGCCAACCACACCAACCGCGCCAAGGCATGCCAACCATACTAGCCGTACCTCTGTGCCAATGGCAAATCATGCCAGCCACACCAACCGCGCCAAAGCATGCCAACCATGCTAGCCTCACCTATGTGGCAATGGAAAATCACGCCATCCACATCGACCGCGCCAAGGCATGCCAACCATGCTAGCCGCACCTCTGTGCCAATAGCAAATCATGCCAGCAACACCCACCGCGCCAAAGCATACCAACCATGCTAGCCGCACCTCTGTGCCGATGGAAAATCATACCAGCCACACCAACCGCGCCAAGGCATGCCAACCATGCTAGCCGCACCTCTGTGCCAATGGAAAATCATGCCAGCCACACCAACCGCGCCAAAGCATGCCAACCATGCTAGCCGCACCACTGTGCCAATGGAAAATCATGCCAGCCACACCTAGCCAAGCTAGCCGCACCATGCCAAACATGTCTTGTCATGCCCTCTCATGCCGCGCCGCCATGTTGGTCTTCCCCATGCGGCTTCCAAAGTGAAGCCAGGTGACAATCAATGGTTTCCCTTCAATCCCAGGAGCAAATCCTGTTCGTATAAAGTCCCCTCACGACTTAATGCCCAAAACCCTAGCTTGGTCACGTACCTAGTTAAGCTAGTCGCGCCATGCCAAACATGTCTTGCCATGGCCCCTCATGCCGCGCCACCATGCTGTCCTTCCTCATGCGACTACCAAAGTGAAGCCAGGCGACAATCAACGGTTTCCATTCAATCCTAGGAGCAAATCCTGGCCGTCTAAATTCCCCTCACGACTTTAGGCCCAAAACCCTAGCTTGGTCACGTACCTAGCCAAGCTAGCCGCGCCATGCCAAACATGTATTTCCATTCCCCCTCATGCCGCGCCACCATGCTGGCCTTCCTCATGCGTCTACCAAAGTGAAGCCAGGCGATAATGAACGGTTTCCCTTCAATCCCAGGAGCAAATCATGGCCGTCTAAAGTCCCCTCACGACCTTAGACCCGCAACCCTAGCTTGGTCGTGCGCCTAATCCAGGCTAGTCACGCCATGCGCCCATGGATATCCCTTGTCCCCACATTCCAAGCCAAACCAAACCTAGCCAATCTAGCCGCATCAAGACTTGGCCCTAGACACGCTAGTCACATCCCGACTAGCCAAGCGCCCTTGCCTTGGCCCTAACCATGCCATATGACCATGACAAACCCTTGGCCCCACATGCCAAGCCAAACCTAACCTAGCCATGATAGTCACGACATTCCAAGCCAAGCGCCCTCGCCTTGGCCCTGGACATTCCATACGCCCATGGAGAACCCTTGGATCCTCATGCCCAGTCTAAACACACCCTAGCCATGCCACCCTGTTGGACCTCACTACGCGGCTACCAAAACGAAGGCGTGTAACGATCAACGGTTGCCTCTCCTCTCAAGATGCAACATCTCGACCGTCGAAGGTCACCTGGCTAGCAAGTTCCCCAATCTCGACTTTCCAAGCCACAATAATGTTTTACATGTTTTCCAAAACATTCGAGATATCAACACAAACAGGGGGATTCTCTTTTGGTATTGGTTTGGTGGTCTACAGCGTGCGGTGTACACTATGCCCCTCATAAGGAAGTGTCATAAGGGTGAGGCGCCTAGTAAATACGGGAGTTATGTGGGAAACGTTCATGGGACATAAAGCCGTGAGTTAACAACTTTATGGAACATCAATTCCATAACGTTAATAGTTTCATGAAAACCAATTTCATACGTTAACTACTTTATGGGATATCAATTCCATGCATACGGTTACCACCTCCTCACATTTACTTCCCCACTCCTTAATAAAACCAGGGTACTTTTCTACCTCGACTTGTATAAATAGGTCTTACCTATTTCCATTTGAATAACAAGTTCATTCGGACCAGACAACACTCAGAAGTACTTACCTGCTAACTCTCCTCGTGATCTCTCAGACTTCTCTAATGACAAGTCGTAGAAACCAAATTGCTCTTCAGAATAAACTATTTTGGTCTCACCACTCTCCTTGCTTCCCTCCCCAAAACCAACCCATTTTCCTCCTCTTTATGACCGAAGCAAGTCTGGAACAACCATTTCTTCGTTTAGGCCGGACTTGTACAGATTGATCTCTCTAATCTAAAGTAATCCCTTGCAGTACATTGTTTAGGGTTTAAATTGTTTCTCACTTTCACACTCGTAATTACCAAAACCAGTAGAAACCATTTTCACCTATAAACAGACTGGTACCTCATTTTGAAGACCGATACCTGTACTTGTACATGTACCTGTAAGAGCGGTCCGGTTCCACTCCCCATACATGGGTTTTACCTGTAACATCAATACAATTAGAAATTTAGAACTATGACGGTATCCATCTAATCTGAGCAAAATACACCCATTCATTATCACAATTTAATTCATTCATATACTCATTTACAGTATCCATATAACAATTATCAATCGCAAAATAAAAATAAAAAAACCATACATAAGTTTTTCTTCTTTCTGTGTTCATTACATTCCATTCAAACTCATTCCAACATCATCTGTTTTTTCATCACGACTGAGGCCAATGAAGCAGCATGATTACAACCCCGACAACACCATTCATTCTTCACGACTGAGCCGCCACATCTTTCAACACAAGATTCAATTTACATCAACCAATTTCTTCTATTTCAGAAACAACCTCAATTTCTTTTTTAAATCAACCAGATCTTAATTTCATCAGTTCAATATTATCAAACCCCATCGAATCAATCTTATCAAACCCTAATTTCATTTTTCTATTCAGTTTCTTCTCGTTCTGTTGCAGAAACCCATTTTCCTGTCAATCGAGCACATCGAACCCTAATTCTTCATTGTTATCTTCCTATCTATGTTCTTAATTTTCTTTCTTAAATTTAGTCCATATCTCAGATTCACACCCTCAGATCCCTCAGCCCAACACTACCATAACGAAAAACAAAGAAATGAAGAAAACTATCTTTTTTAGATTTAGGTATAAAATTGATGATGGTGGTGGTGGTGGTGGATAAGAAGGTGGTGGTGGTGGATCTGGTACAGACTAGAGTTTTTCTGCTCTTCAGTTTGAGAAAAAAGAAAAAAATAATAAGAACGAGTAAGGAATGGTCGATACTCAATAGAATAGATAATATATAAGATGACTCTAAAAACCTAGGATCGATGGTCGTGGTTACATATAATCTAAAAATCTAACGGCTGCTATTAACCGAGGTATTTGGTCCGGTACATGCGGGGAATAAGATAGAACCGTTCCATATACCATGTCCACTACCAGTTCTGAATTCAAATATTATTCCCTATACCTCCTCCTCCTCCTCCGGTTCCGGTTCTTTTTTTTTTGTTCGGATCTGGTTCACCGGTTCCGGTCCGGTTCTTGTGCAGCCTTAGCAACAACCAACTACTATACTAACCCATAAAAAAACATTCAAAATTCGGAAATGATTGATTGACAGAAAACAAAAACCCGTTACACCACTTTCGGTGCAATTTTCGATTTTTTTCTTTCCCGGTGGGTCTAGCCTTTCCCCCACATACACCCCCTTAATTCCTTCCTTTAAGCAAGTACTAATTGTTGATGGTGGATCTTCTACAAGGGCTAAAATCGTAAAATCATGATACTACATGTTTCTGACCCGGCTTCAGGAATGCATGTGACGATTCACATATTACGATCCGTGAAATGTTCCACGAACTGTGACTGAGCGAACATTCCTCTCAGCGCTATGATGAATATGTTCTCGAAAGGCCTCCCAGATGAGCGTTCGATGCTTCACACATTTCATCATCACCTCTACATAGAAACAAAATGATTGGGCGGTTCCGTAGACATAATGTTTGTTAGGGAGCTTAACGCCTTCAAGACGTCACGCGCTCGTTGTTCCCTGACTACATAGAGATGACGTTAATAGAATCTCTTAATAATTAGGCGGTTCCCTAGACATAATGTTTGTTAGAGATCTTAACGCCTTCAGGATGTCACGCCGCTCGTTGTTCCCTGACTATGCACCCCTCAGAACGAATATGATGCTTCAATTATCTCATATCTCGATTCTGAAAATATATTAATTCTAGCATGTCATTCATCAGCCGAATTCCTAGAAAATAATCTATTTTATCTCATTACTCTGTTCCATGGCTGATCCCCTCCATGGATTAGTAATAGATAACCATATTATTTCATTACTCCGTTCCCAGAATCCCCACCTAGATTTCATGGATTAGTAATAGATACTCAACTCATTTTATTACTCCATTTCATGAATCATTCTCAGCTGAATTTCATGAATCATTTTCAGCTGAATTTCATGAATTAGTAATAAATACTCAACAATCGGGCATTTTGGCTACCACTGAGTAAGCCCCGAGAAAATGGTGCAAGTGTACTTGACAACAGTGCACGAACGAGCACCTGAACGCACGAACGAACGTTCGAAAATATGGAAAAACGAGGAACTTATGAAAAAAATAATATTAAATAAAATAAACAAGAGACGTGGCAGTGGTCGGTCCCCTCTCCCATTATTTTATTTCATTTTGATTTTAATTTATTTCTCTCATCTTATGGAAACTCCTTCATTTGAGCAAACTTCCTCGTTTGAGCGAAACTCTTAGTTTTTTCATACTTTCACCAAACAAAATAGGGAAAGGTATCACGGGACCAGGCCACCTAGCCGGCCGGCCATGCCCTAACCGTGGCTGGTCCCACACCTTACAATCCCTTATTTTATCATTATTATTATTTACATCATCTCATGCAACTCCATCGTTTGAGCGAAAACCTAGTTTTCAGTATTTTCTAAAATATTGCTCAAACCATGAAAAAATCCAAAAAATCAAATGGTCACATGACCGACTAGGGTACTCACATCAAGTATTAAAATATTATTATTTTAATATTTTCGAGCAAAGTTCTACTTGCTAAGATCAAGAGTTTCAGTCAATATCAAACTCTTATGAAAATCCAAAATATTGCTCAAACGCGTACCAGAAAATACCAAAAGTCTCAAGACTAAGAAACGAACACTGTGGTGACATGGGCATGCTACCTTGACCGACCAAGTCCGGCCCTAAGGCTTACAATGATCCGGTCCCATACATCTTCATAATTTTTACCTAATTTGCTATCAATTGTTTATATTGGGTCCAAACTCTCTCCAACCAACTTGGGGTTTGCTCAATCCACCGTCAGATGGTCCCACGACCACCAAGGCCGGTCCCGTGACCCCTTGGTCGGTCCCTCACTACCTAACGCTCACACGAGCACTATTTTAATGAATGATTAAACCAGCATTTGATAATTCTTTCACCAACTGGTCAACAAACTTTGGTGCATGCTCACTCGAGAACTTAGGCATTACATGGACGACCATCATCCCATGTATCCGAGCACTCCTTTACTCAGTGACTTATTTTTAGAAAACCATCAATTGATCAAAATTAGAGTTTCGAACAAATGCTCCACAAATCATAATTCTGAGCGAGTTCAAACACTAATAATTTTATATTGATCCAGCCATAAACATCTGGGTTAAAATATAATATTTGTTCAGGCTACCAATATTTAATTAATATTTTATTTGGTCGCATTACCAATAATTCATCAAATGAGAAATACTTTCTCAAATGCTCGAATATTGATTTAACTATCAATATTATTCAGTAATTTATCGAATGAGCAATACTTGCTCAGATGCTCAAATATTGATTCAACTATCAATATTCAATAATTTATCGAATGAGCAATATTTGCTCAGACTAACAATATTCATTATGTGATTCAATTATTACCATCATTCATTCGAGAATTATACGTCCCAGCAGACATGTTCAATCCATGAATCCTAGAGCATTCAGCAATCATGTTGTACTAAACAATACTTAGACTCATCATCTAACCAAGTCAACGACTGGTTGATCAAATACACATCTTCTTTGCAGACTTCACGTTCGTGAGACATAAATCACGTCACATGGGGGGTATTAATTAGAGTTTTGGTCTGGCGGCATACAACACGTGTGTTCTGAAAATGCAGGGGTACAACAACCACACCCAAGAATTCGTTTGGAAATTAATCTGAGAGGACTTACTCGAATATATTTTCTAGATAATCAACTAGACAGCTAGACTCAATCTTAAAAAAATTATATCAAGGAGTTATATCTCTATTTCTCAATTCAATCCACAATCAAACAAATAGGAATTTACAAGCCCGGTTGAATATAAAAAATAACTTGGACGGTATCAAAAACCAATATCCAAGTGTCAATTGGTCGGATTCCCAATTGATTGAACTTACGCACAACCTGTGATATTTCAATTATAAAGATAAACAATATAATGTGGAAAGCAAATAACACATATACCACAAATTTTGTTAACGAGAAAAACCGTAAATTCAGAAAAACCCTGGGACCTAGTCTGGGTAAACACACACTAATTATAAGTTGTTACACCCATTTCCTACTACCTATTCAGACTAGATGTAATACCTGCTTTAGTTGTATTCTTATAGAACTCTTAGAAGAACACCGATTCTCTTTAGGAATTCTTCTCGTAAATCTTCTAACAGAACCCAATGCTCTCTTTAGAAGATATAACAACATGGTTGATGTTTTTCAATCTTTTGTTTTCACAAAACACCGAATCGATTTTCTTTTAGATGTAAATCAAGATTTTGGAAATCTTGTGTTTGTTTTGATAAAAAAAATTACTAGGAAAAGGTAATATCAAAAACAAACTTGTAGATTTATCACACTCTTCAAGAAAAGGAAGAGAAACCTAATGATTCTACAACAAGAACAACTAGAATAAATTTAGATATATGTTTTTTAAAACTTCTTAAGGATTATTACGAGATACCTTGATCGAAGTTTTCTTTCTAGCATCTGATTTCGACTAACAAGTGTTGGTATATATATGATCAGAAATTGAAATCTATCAAAACCTAGGGTTTATGATCAACAACTCTTGAATGGTTTTATATCAGAAGAGAAAACCTTACAATAGACAAGAGGTGACAAACCTAGATTACAAGTTGTAAAATCAATCATGAAGATTAAACCCAAATTGGCTTTGTGATCCCCAAAACAAAGATTTTATCTTACTCTTGTTCACGAAGAACAAAAGACATGGAAAACAACCATATGAGCTTACACCAATTTTCCAAAGAGGATGAAAAACATGTAGCACTCACAAACCCTTTATTTATAGTGAAAGGTAGCTTGAAAGCTAAGCAAAGCTATTTTCCTTTTCAAGACTCTCCTAATTTTGTGAGTCTTTCCTAAGTTAAAACTCTTGCCAAAATAATTAAATAAATAATTAATTAGCAAATATTGTATTTATGTGAATAAATCACATTTTAACTTAGGCAGGAATTAAAAGTTATCACAAACACTTTAATATGGTAATCAAATATGTTTGGATCAATAGCCATCTTGCCTAGATAAGGAAACATCACCAATTTGACTAAAACAGACTTCTAGTCACGTAATTGGGCCCAAGTCCGTGAACCGTTACAAGCAGTCCATGGATTATTTCCTACTAACGAACTGTAACAGTTACAACAACACTTATAACTATTACTTTAATAAATCACTCATAACTTCATCGTTATAATTCGGAATTGAGTGATTCTTGGCTCGTTGAATTCATAAAATCGTTCATTATAACATGAGAACCTTTCCAGGGATAAACGTTATTGTCACAAAAGTCGTGGATCAAATAACCTCGAGTAAATATACATAAATATACATTTACCGTCATAGGAATTGTTCCATAGAGTGAGCGTTTGTTTTTATAGATTAGAAAGGTAGAATTGAACAAGAATCCAGATGAAATCAATTACCACATACCTTTGTTGATGAATTCCTTGTTGATGTCATCTCGTAGTCTTCAAACTTTGTCCGTCAAGAATAGCCTGGATTCTACTTCTTATACTTAATCTAGTCCGAAACTATCTATAGTATACTAAATCAAGAATGGATTTTGGAAACTAAAATTGAAAACTAACTTGACATACCAATGCTAGTGGGTTCAACCGAGCAATGCTCTAACAATCTCCCCCTTTGTCAATTTTAGTGACAAAACCATTTTATATATGGATTGTACTTGTTAAAAGCATTACAGCTCCAAAATCCGACATGCTTGATTTCCTTGGTTCTTCAACTATGCGTGTGTTCATCCTGTACTTGTTGAAGATCCATCATAGTATTATTACATAGCATCAAAGTTCAATTGTATCACAACTTTGACAATAATACTACGGTGATATGTATTTCTCCCCATTAGTCAATACTTCATCTCATAATGAAAAACACTCCCCCTTACATAATGATCCGCAAACCATATGTATATGTAGTGTGAACTACAAAATAATTCTCGCCCTTTTTGTCAATATAAATTGGCAAAGGTATGAAAACTAGTGGGTTCCTAATGAAATTTTCATAGAGGAAATTCTTGACCAAAAGAAAAACATATCAACTTTACTTTAGATGATATCCAAGAGTCAAAACTTAGTGACTTCATCAATGAGTTTATTAAGATACAAGTTAACCCCTACATGTTCCACAACCGCTTCTCCCCGCAAAGATTTGGCAATTAAGCACAAGTTCAAAAAGAACTCTCCCCCATAAAATGGCATTCCCTAAAGAACAACAAGAGTGACCTTACTCCTAAGAGAACGATTTAGGAATTTTAAAAAATAATAACTATGAATTGGAGTTTAGAAATCCCACAAGGAGGTACGAGCTAAGGACCAACCATTGAAAGTCTCTCATGAGATCGTGTTACTAAAAAATAGAACTATCTCATGGTAACGATACACAATATGTAATCATGAAGATCAAGTATTGTGATCATCTTTTCTAAGATACAAACATGTATAAACAAGAATTGATATGCTTAGAAGGAAGAATATCTTTTTCCACAAGGATTTTACACCAAGAATGGTTACCATAAGTGTATGAAAAATTTTCTTTGACAATAGAAACTAACATCCAATAGCTTTGATTATTTCTTCTAACCTGTTATGCTTAAGAATTTTAATCACAAGTCATGTTAGGTAATTAAGAATCATACGTGTGGTATTTAACCATATTCATCTTAACCATAACTAGTTCATATGTCTCAAATGAAACTAGTTAAAGAGTTGTTCAATTGCTATATTCTCATAGAATTATACAAGAACACAATTGAAGAAAAATCGGTTTGATTCACTCGAATCAATACATGAACATTATAGCCACGGTTTTCAAAGATTGCATTCCTCAATATATATGTTTAGGTTCACGTACAACCGATTTTAGAAAGTAACACACTTAAGTATGCGTACGGGTATGCGTACTTAAGTAACCAGATTTGAGTTTGGTTTGGTTTTCAAACTCAGCATAAATTCACGGACGTGAATCTTTCCGCAAGTACGCATACAGGTATGTGCACTTAGGTAACTGAATGGGTTGGTTTTGAAATCCAATATCAGCAGAAATTCACGGATGTGAACTTCCGCCAGTATGCGTATGGGTACGCATACTTATCCAGTCTCCTTCACCCATTTTGTATACACACAAGTATGTAAACTTTTGGTTCCCGGTTTTGGACTTATACACTAATGTGCGAACAAGCTATGCTTATATCCAAAGATGGTTACTAGATTTTAAACTATTTATTTCAATCATTGAAACATTCTTATATAATGACAATAGCCATTTTCACACACTATTAGCATCAAAGCAATTTTCAAGATATTGAAATAATCATCATTACTTTTGTCACGAGTAAAAATGAACTTGGTTGAAGCGAAAGCTTACCAACACATATTTCAAAAAATATGTATGCGAGTTAGACTCAGATCGAAGAAATAAATTGTTCCACATATTAAAAAATTGCCCAACACAATATGTACGCCCCAATTCTTTTGCAATCTTCATCTCATTTACTAGGGCTTCTTGGTGAGGATGCACTTCCAACACAATCAGGTTGTGTTAAGGTGAACAAAATCTTGCTCACCACAGGTATTTGAAACAAAATCATGCATGATCTCTAGGAATTTAACAACTTTCTTGAAACTTTTGATAATTGTTCCATACATTTGTAAGATTTTATCCCTTGTCGAACTCTTGTCTGGGAGATCCTTACTTGTTGCTTAATTTATTAATCTTCTTTGGTACCTATTTCTGAGTAGTTTTTGGAGAAACGTATTTCTTTTTCTCCCCAATATAATTATGAAACTTCTTGGAGGGAATACTAGAAGAACCGAAATTATGAGTCTCAGTTTTTATCCAGTTTGGAATATCATATCATGTCATCTTAACAAAATTAGATCTGGTTTTATCTCATTTAAGATATCTGCAATTCCTTTGCAAGTGACCTAGTTTTCCACAATAAAAGAAATGTTTAGTATAATGGAAAAAGTTATGT
This sequence comes from Papaver bracteatum, assembly GCA_023529315.1. Classification (NCBI taxonomy): domain Eukaryota; kingdom Viridiplantae; phylum Streptophyta; class Magnoliopsida; order Ranunculales; family Papaveraceae; genus Papaver; species Papaver bracteatum. The sequence continues at coordinate 1,982,286 of JAJJWX010005012.1, forward strand.
TTAGGGTTACCTGAATGTGTATGTGCTTTCTTTGGAGCTTGACAAAATTTCCTATTTTCGTCATCGGCAATTGGTAGAGATAATTTACTTTTATCAACCGTGGAAGGTTTTGGTTTAGAAGAATCTTTAGCTCTGACAAATTTTACATCTTTGTAAATACCAGGAGCATCTATTCCTTTAAAGCCCAATCCTCGTGTATCGCGATGAATTCTACATGCTCCTAATATCGAGGTTAAATTTTCTGAGCTGCTATTTCTAGACAAACTCTCTTTTAGGCTCGAGTTTTCTTCTTCCAACCTTTTGACCTTTTCGAACGCAATAACTAGATTATTCTTGGATGATTCACATTGAACTTTGAGATCTTATCGGTCCGAGTTCATCTCAATGTTCTCCAGGTTATCTAGCTTTGCTTGAAAAGTAATTTCCCGATCTCGACTTTCAGTAATTTTTTTCTTTAAGCATTCGTATTTCGTTGAGATACTCTCTTGCACCACTAAAATAAAGTTGGTCTTGCAAGTCTTTATTTCGACTACGAAGTCTGTCATATTTAACTTTCTCATTGAAAATGGTTCTTTCATCTTCCGAGAGTTTTTTATGACATTCCTTAAGAAGATTATTAGCAACCGGATCTTTATGGAACACTTCTTCATCAGAATCAGAATCAGTATCCGAAAGAATTTTTCTATAAACTAATGCAACCTCGCCTGCGTACTCTTTGTGATCATAATCAGGTCCATCATCAAGAGTAGGCAAAGCTGCTGCATATGCCGATTGTCTACTGCTCCAGCTAGGACATATTAAAGACAAGTACCCAAAACCACGACAGTTATAGCATTATACGTCATCATTAGGAGATGTTGTAACTTTAGAAAAACTCTTTTTCATGTATCTTAAGAGTTTTCTAAATTGTCATAGAGTAGCATCCTTAGTATCTTGCGAACCAGATTTATCCTTAGAGGATTCAGAATTGTTTACAGCTTTAAGAGAAATCACCTCTTTTCTAGATGCGTGTTCATTATCAAAGATCTTTAACTTTCCAATAAGAGTATTTTTGGAGAGTGTAGAAAGATCATTTTCTTCTTCAATGGCATGTTTCTTAGACTCGTATCTTGATGGTAGAGACCTAAGAATTTTGCACACAATAACTTTTTCCAGAATAGTTCCTCCTAATGAATAAGACGAGTTAACTATTTGAGAAAGTCTTTGGTTAAACTCATCAAAGGTTTCATCATCAGACATGCAAAAGTTTTCCTCGTCAGAAGCTAGATTTTGAAGCCTTTCTTCTTTCTCTGCGGAATTCCTTTCGAATACATTTTCTGAGATATACCAAGCATCTTTAGACTTCCAACACATAGTAATGTGGTTCTGAAGATATGGGGTAATGGCATGGATAATAGCATTTAATCCTTTAGAATTTTGCTTTGCAGCAAGAATCTCAAGATCATTATAATCACCAATATCCTTTGCAATAGTTACACCGTCTACTGTAACTAATGGAGGATTATATCCATTAACAATATGAACCCATGATTGAAAATCTCGCGCTTGAATAAAAGCACGCATAGCAATTTTCTACCATAAATAGTTCGTTCCATCGAAGACTGGTGGTACGCGTATAGAGATAGCACTTTTGTCCATATAATTAGATTTCTACAAACACAAACTTATGAGGTCTTAGCGTGTTTTCCAGCCATGATACCAATTGAAAATGCGGGGGTACAACAACCATACCTAACAACTCGTTTCGCAATCTGAGAGGACTTACTCGAATATACTTTCTAGAGAATCAACTAGACAGTCAGACTCAATCTTAAGAAAAGTATAACAAGGAGTTATATTTCTATTTCTCAATTCAATCCGCAATCAAACAAATAGGAATTTGCGAGCCCGATTGAATATAAGAAGTAACTTGGACGGTATCAAAAACCAATATCCAAGTGTCAATCAATTTAATCAACAACCAAAGGTTGGATTCCAAATTTATTGAACTTACGCACAACCTGTGATATTTTAATTATAAAGATATTCCAAATTTATTCCAAATTTATTGAACTTACGCACAACCCGTGATATTCCAAATTTATTGAACTTACGCACAACCGTGAATCAGGAAGTCAACCTGTAAACTAGTTTCTCTCTCATGCCATTTCTCAGGCGACTCATGCCGGAGATTGGAAACTCATTCCAATCTCGGATTTCATCATGTTTCCGTCTTGTTCGTTTGTTTTTTTGATTTCCTGTCGCTTCTCTTTACCACGATTGTTTGATTGTGCCCCATTTTTCTTTTGTTTTTCCCCTTTTTCGTTGTGGTTTTGTGTTTCTGTTTTCCTTCTTAGGGTTTTAGGTTTATTTGTTAGGGTTCGTACTTTGCTTCTATGCCTAGAGTTACTCGTTCCCGAGCCTCATTAGACTCTCATGGCTCTCATTCGTCGCAGGCATCCACTTCACTTCAGCCAGGGCCTGCTGCTTCGCCATCAACTTCAATATTCGATTCTAACATTGTTCACTGCCCTTTCAAGGACGTTCATGACTGCACCGATGGAGTCCATGGAAGAGGCTATGTGAAAGGGTCTTTCATCAAACACTTGCATGATAAACATTTGATCTCTGAATCCAGCAAACATACTATCAGATATTTGATCACCAGGGACCTGAATGTTCATCGTAGTTTGGAGAATGTGCTATGCAACTTGCGTGTGTGGCTGTGTGGCAGGTGTTTGTACTTGCACGCTTGGTCGAAGCCTTGTAAGGGATGAAATGGCGATGTACATGACTGCATTCTAGGACCTTCCAATGGAGTTAGAGTTGACTTCCTGATTCACGGGTTGGACAATCCAGGAGACGTTCAGCTTATGCCTTTGGTGACTATTTCAGATGACGCGCTTACTGCTAGGGACTCGTCCACTACAGCTGATAGTTTGATAGATCCTCTATCTACTGACCTGCTGAATATTTTTTTTCAGCGTCAGTTCACTACAATTTCTTGCATTCCTAACAAGTGCAGGTTGGCGTTCTCGAGGGCTTTAAAAGGTTTCCTTGATCGGATTCTGGCGAACCCTTCCTGTTTGAATAATTGGCTGCGTCTGCTACTGTTGCCTATTTGCACGCTGTCTCTGTTTCTTCACAAGAGTGAATCTAAGAGGAAGTGGAGCAACTGCAATTGTCTGCAGGTGACTTCTATCCTCCAGGCCCTTGATGTGTGGAGGGAACCTAACGGGTGTTTTGCGTTAGTCAATAAAATGCTCCATCAGCCAGTTCGTTGGGGATCTGATGGTGGGGGGAAGTGTGCCGAGAATCCGCAACTAGCTAACATCACAGCATGCCAACGGAAGATTAACGCCGGTCACTTTGCAGCTGCGATTCGGGTGATGTCCTCATCAGGTGTCGCTCCATATGATGACAAGACTCATGTGGATTTGCTCGACAAGCATCCCTTAGCCCCTCCACCATAGGTTCCCTTGGATGACTTTGCCACAGATCCTATTTTTGTTGGTCCCAAGGATGTTCTGGGAGCCATCAAAAGTTTCCCTAAAGGCACGTCATGTGGTCGTGACGGCCTACGTGTACAACACTTGGTTGACGTTTTTAGTGGAGCAGCAGTGGCAGTTTCGGATGATTTGATTTTGTCTATTTCTGGGGTTGTCAACCTTTGGTTGGCTGGAAAATGCCCCATTGAATTAAGCGAATATATTGCTAGCGCACCTTTGACACCTTTGCTTAAACCTGGTGGAGGTATTAGGCCCATCGTTGTTGGTACAGTCTGGCGCAGATTGGTTTCCAAGGTGGCTGCTTTTGCCGTTGGGAAGGACATGACATCCTATTTGGGAGATTACCAATTCGGAGTTGGCGTTCCTGTAGGAGGGGAAGGCATTTTACATGCTGTAAATCGCCTTTTAGAGTTGAAAGGCCATTCAGATGAAATGTCAATGCTGCTAATTGACTTTTCCAATGCCTTTAACATGGTGTGTAGATCTCATCTTATCAAGGAAGTTCGTATACATTGTCCAGGTATTTCTCGTTGGGTAGAATTTTGCTACCTTCGACCAGCTAAGCTTTATTTTTCTCAGTACATTTTATCTTCCACACTGGGAGTGCAACAAGGTGACCCCCTTGGTCCCTTGCTTTTTGCTCTTACTTTTCACCCTTTAGTGAAGACTATTGCATCTCGTTGCACTCTCGATTTACATGCCTGGTATCTGGATGATGGCACTATTGTGGGTGACATTTTAGAGGTTGCTAAGGCCTTGCGTATAATTTAATCATAGGGTCCTAGTAGGGGGTTTCATCTTAATATCAAGAAGACGGAAGTATTTTGGCCTTCCGTTGATCCCAGAAGAACAGAAGAGGGTGTTTTCCCGCCGGAGGTTGGTAGACCTTTGAAGGGTGTTAAACTCTTGGGTGGTCCAGTGAGTTTAGATACGAACTTTATTAGTGATATGTTAATGAAAAGGGTGCTTAAAACTGTTCAATTAATGGAGTCGATCAAAAAACTCAGGGATCCTCAGAGTGAGATGCTTCTATTACGCAACTGTACGGGAGTGTCTAAACTTTATTTTGCTATGCGTACCACCAATCCGTCTGCTCTTCAACCTGCTACTGATATCTTTGATGATAAGATTTATCAGTATTTGAGGCTTCTTATTACTGGCGATGGCGTGGGTTTTGGTCCTTTACAGAAGAGATTGTCTACCTTGCCTATCAAGGATGGTGGTCTTGGTATTTACATCATGGCTGACACTCGTGCTTATTGTTTTCTTGCATCTCAGAGTCAGACTACCTCAGTGCAGAAAGTGATCCTTGGTGATTTATTCTCAGCGGACAGAGGTTCAGCCTATCAGCTAGCTCTTCAGACCTTTACCTAGGTTTGTGGATTACCGTCTACTTACTGTGTCGATGATTCTGCCCCCCTTCCATGCACTCCCTAGAAGTAGCTTATTTTGATGCAGTCAAGAAGCAAATCCCGGACCAATTCCTTTTGTCTGAAAGAGACTCCGCACTTTGGAAATGCAATCGTGTCAAGCATGCTCAAGATTATATTTTGGCGGTTCCTATTAGCGGTCTCAACCAATGCCTTGGCCCTCGATAATTTAGATCCATGCTTTGTTATCGTCTTGGTATTCCTCTTTTTGTCGACAATAGCCTCTGTCCAAGTTGCAACAAATATATGGACATTTTTGGGGATCACGCGCTCCATTGTGCTAAGGATATTGGTTATAAGTTTCTCCATGACGTTGTTCGTGACGTTGTCTTTGATATATGCTACAAAGCTAACGTTCTTGCCCACAAGGAGGTTCCTCTTGGTCTCCGTTCAGATGATGGTAAATACCTAAATCCCGCTAATATCCTCGTCCTCAACTGGGAGAATGGGAAAGATGTATGTATGGATGTTACAGGTGTCTCTCCTTTCACTGGTGATGGCGTTCGTTCTTTTGTCTCTGGAAAGGCTATTTCTGGTGCTGTTTCGCGCAAACATACCAAGTATTTGGAAAAGTGTGTTTCACGTGGATATGGTTTGGGGGTTTTGGCTTTTACTACCTTAGGCGAACTCGGGGAGGATACTTTGACCTTTTTCAAGCGTCTAAAGAATTGTTTCTTTAGCAATGACGCTAGTTGTGGTTTAGGTAAGTTTATTTTTTATAGATTAGGCATTGCTATTCAGAGAGGAGTTGGTGCCCAGCTTGTAGCTAGGATTCCAACCAAAAGCTTTGTATGATTTTGATATTCTTCTATAAATCAATTATTAAAGATAAACAATATAATGCGGAAAAGAAATAACACAAACACTAGAAATTTTGTTAACGAGAAAACCACAAATGCAGAAAAACCCCTGGACCTAGTCCGAATAAACACCCACTAATTATAAGATGTTACAGCAATTTCATACTACATATTCAGACTAGATGTAATACCTGCTTCAGCTGTATTCTTATAGAACTCCTAGCAGAACACTGATTCTCTTTATAAATTCTTCTCGTAAATCTTCTAGCAGAACCCAAGGCTCTCTTTAGAAGATATAACAACACGGTTGATGTTTTTCTTGTTTTCACAAAACACCGAATCGATTTTCTTTTAGATGTAAATCAAGGTTTTGGAAATCTTGTGTTTGTTTTGATAAAAATAATTACTAGGTAAAGGTAATATCAAAAACAAACTTGTAGATTATGGTTTATTACACTCTTCAAGAAAAGGAAAAGAAACCTAATGATTCTACAACAAGAACAACTATAATAAATCTAGATATATCTTTTTTAAAACTTCTTAAGGATTATTACGAGATACCTTAATCGAAGTTTTCTTTCTAGTATCCGATTTCGACTAACAAGTGTTGGTATACGATCGAAAACTGAAATCTATCAAAACCTAGGTTTATGATCAATAACTCTTGAATGGTTTTATATCAGAAGAGAAAACCTTAGAATAGACAAGCGGTGACAAACCTAGATTACAAGTTGTAAAATCAATCATGAAGATTACACCCAACTTGGCTTTGTGATCCAAAAAAAAAAAGAGTTTTATCTCACACTTGTTCACGAAGAACAGAAAACATGGAAAAGAACCTTATGAGCTTACACCAATTTTCCAAAGGGGATGAAAAACGTGTAGCACTCACGAACCATTTATTTATAGTGAAAGGTATCTTGAAAGCTAAGCAAAGCTATTTTCCTTTTTCAAGACTCTCCTAATTTTTTGAGTCTTTCCTAAGTTACAACTCTTGCCAAAATAATTAAATAATTAATTAATTAGAAAATATTGTATTTATGTGAATAAATCACATTTTAACTTAGGCAGGAATTGAAAGTTATCACAAACACTTTAATATGGTAATCAAATATGTTTGGATTAATAGTCATCTTGCGTAGATAAGGAAACATCACCAATTTTCGTCAAACAGAAGAATTCTGATCCGAGCAATTACTCTCAAGATTGATCAATCGACTAGAACTTATTCGAACTGAACAGTTCACAGAAAAACTTGCAAAAACCTTAAACACATTTATAATTGTTGATCATCATTAATCTCACACACTTCTCAGCTTCCCTCCTATTGATCAACCCTCTTCCCTCTTTGTGACCGAATTAAATCGGGAACGGCCATTGTCTTGGTTTAGGCCGGAGTCCTACAGATTGATCTCTCGAACTCAAATTACTCTCGTGCAGTACATCTGTTTGAGGTTAGACAGTTTGCTCGGTTAAGGAGCCTCCGTCCACACGGTCGTCTCTCCATTTCCTAAAAAACCAGCAAATCGTTTTTCCTCATATACATATTGGCGACCATAGTGGAAGATTAATCTCTCAGTTGCAATCCCCATTTTCACAAAATGGTTGATATTAGGTCAGGTTCAGTTACAAATCCTAACACAAACAATGCCATCACTAGCAACAAGGTTGGTACTCCAGAAACTACTCCTGCTTCCAACAACGATGTCGTTGATACCACTCCTCCTCAAACCAACATTGGAAATCATCCTATCTTCGGCCGGTCTCCCGAGGAAATTAGAGAAAACCCGCCTACCATAGATGAACTCATGAAGGTCCAGGAAGTTCTCACCAAAAATCAGAATGATATGGCTACCACTCAAAAGGAGTTATGTAATTATCTCAAAACTCTCACAGAAAAAATGTCGGATAAAACTCAGGACGGGTCAGAGAAAGGAAAATCCAAATAAGTTGATCCCGAAATCTCCCCAATTCACGTGTTGGATGATGATGAAGTCCGCAGCGCTGCAGATCATCCACCAGAGAAGGAGTCTGCGGGTTTCATCACTAGTGAAGATCTAGAACTATTTCTGGAGGATAGAGGGAAAGGAAAGACATCATATGTCCATCGTCATCAACCTCCGTATCCCGCTACCATGAAAAAAATTTCTCTCCCAAATGGCTACACTTCTCCAACATTTAAACTATATAATGGAATAGGGAATGCCTGAGAACATGTCTCTTGATTCCTGGAAGAATTAGGAGAATACGAACAAAACCATGTCGTACGCATGAAAAAATTCTCAAAGTCTCTGACAGGCCGAGCATATACTTGGTACAACAACATTGCACCAAGGAGCATGACTAGATGGGGAGAAATGGTTAATGATTTTTACTGGAAATACTTCTTCGCCTCAGAGAAGATTACTCTCTATGATTTAGGAAGAATGTCTCAAAAGAACAATGAATATCTGAACGACTATGTGAAGAGGTTCAGAACCCAGTCCCTGGATTATCATGACCCAAATGTCACTGAACCACAACTGGTGGACTTATGTATCAACGGAATGATCCTAGTATATAGAGCCTTGATAGAAAATTTCCGGTTCCAGACTTTCTCAGAACTCCATGAAGCAGCCAAACGATCAGCAACTACTGCTCCGGCCTTACTGAAAAGAACAAGAACTACAAAAGTCGAGGAACCGTGAGAAACTCAATGTAGTGCCAGGTGCCTGATAAATAAACAGTATAATATCCAATCTTCCATGAATGTTGCTGAAGGAAACAAGATAAAATCCGAATCGCAGCAGCATAAGATACTCCTCTAACGTTCCACCCTACAAAAACATCAAGGAAGGACAACCAAGATCGAAATGCACAAGCACCAGCTCAGCGTCAGCAGAATAACCAGGAAGAACCAGAATTTACTTTTACCATTGAAGAGGTGATCAAGCTATTGGAAGTCTGGATTGAAGATGGTGCAATCAAACTACCTCCTGTTAGGAGAGAGCCGACATAGGTATGTCTGTCATCCAACAAGCGACTGCAGAACTTTGAAATGCATATTCAAAGAAAAGGCTGATTCAGGGGAACTGGGGACTGAAGGAGTGCACAATAATCCTCTCCTAATTAGAAACTTCACACTCTCTGAATCACCAGTCAAAGAAGTAATTCACTCATTGATCGAGCATATCTGCGAATTGATTTATCTGTCAAAGGATCAAAGGAATGACATGTTTGCGGCTTTGAACCATATGGTGTCTGGTAAATGTCTGTCCATTCCAGAAGCACTCCCTGAACCTCCGTCCACTGACAAAAAGATGTATGACTGGGGACTTCTTACCACTTATCAATCTCAAAGACAATGAATTCAGGAGAGCGTTGGTCGATGTTAGCATGGTTGTCAATATTATCCATTTGAAGACTCTCAGAGCTGCAGATATCACTAAACAAGAGGCCACTCATGCTCTTATTTCAGTCAGAGATCATGAAGGAATATCCAGGGATGCGTATGGTTACATCATTCTCAAAATAAAAAATGGTTCAACTTGAGCGGAAACCAAATTTCACATAATTAGGGAAGACCCAAGATATGATATGATCCTCAGAAGTACGTGGATTCATGCTGAAAAGGTAACTCCAACACCTTCAATTGCAGATTTTTCTGTTGAAGAAAGCTGTGATTCAGAAGAAATATAGGATACTCCATCGTTCGAGCATCTGGAGGAAGTCAACGCCTTGATGGAATTAACGCAAAAAACTGAAGAAAATGCGCATGCTTTCATCAAAAGGTTACGTACTCAGGAAAGTCTTATTCCCTCTCATGTGTCCATATTATCAATTTTCATACATGTTTCTCTAGTCCGGGGGCTTCACTCCACCAACAACTTAGCTATTGCAAAATGCTATAAATGGATAACCTCACTTCAATAATATTTCACCAAGTGGTTGGACGCAGATCTCTACGAATCGAGCGTCTCACTGATACGGTCATTGCTGAAATAATGACCGAACATAACAAGCAGTATCCTAGATATTCTCCCTTGCACGAGTGTCCATATGTGCCGAAAAATTGGAAAGCTCCACAAATATGGAATCCCACTGTACGAGGAATTCCGAACCAACAGAAAATATTCAGGGCACTAACGATCAATCCTAACAAATTTCATGAAGGGATTTAGTTCTCAAATCAATTAAACACAATCTTCATTTTACAAGAAAGTCTAACTGGGGAGGGCCTTTCATGATTGCTAAGTCGATGGTTGAAGGATACTACAAGTTGGATGATATGAAGGGCGAGACAAGTGTACCAGTGACACAGAAGAATTGGTTCAAAGCCTTTAATGCATGATACATTCAGCATTTTGGGTGTTATATGCTCAAGGAACGAACGAGCGCTCGAGACACTTAATGCTTTTTAGGATTTTCTTTCATGTGTATTTTCAATTCCTCCAAAACATTTGCAATACTTGCATCCAGTATTTGAATTCAGCAGTTTATCAAAGTTCTTTTTATTTAAATAAAATCTCTATCAAATCTAAAATAAAATTCTCAATCAATCACTTATCCAAAACTAATCAAAAATCAAAACCAAAATAAAACCTCACATCTCTCAGAAGTTCAGGATTCAAGAGATTATGGAAAGGAAACTAAAGGAAATTAGCAAAGAAAGATTATTTCTCCTCTGCAATCTTTAGGTCTCGCAAGGCATCTTTCTCCAACTCCAGTTCTTCCATCAACTGAGCTATCATAGCCTCATTTTTCATCACAACATCACTTGTCAAAGGTACATTCTTCTCGACTGCTTCTTTAATGGCTTCAATTCTCTGAAGAAGCCATCCCACATTGATACCCAGTTCCTCGGAATTCCTCAAGTTGTACTCCCAATCAAAGAGTACATCTGGAGTAACAGTACTTCTATCCCGGGTTCATATATCATCTATAACACGCAAGATAGCTCCTACTTGTATGTATAAGAATTAAACACGTCTTGGGTCTTTGGTAATGATGATATATGCCCATATCTCTTCCATATTTGTCCATATATGCCGACATATGCAATAGGAACGCTAAATCCACCAACTAATGCATGATATGGTAGTAACTCACCAAATAGAGGAATAAAAGAAACCCCTGCCATAGAATATTTATGCACCACTATACGAGTCTCAGTCATTGGAGCAACTTCTCCTATTTCTGGAGTAATCTTTTCCATCGGTGGAGCAAGAGCAGTTTCTTCCATCACGACTTCTTTTATTCCTGGTCCGGTTCCTTCAGTCTCTGAAGTAATGGAGACTTGAGCATCATTCTCATAAACAACTTTAGTAGAAACATTCTCATGACTCTGAGGTGCAAAGATGGTAACATCATCATCTTGATTCGTTACATTGTTCGAATCGTCATTCGCTCAATTATTCTCAATTTCGGCATTTGGCACCTAATACGAAGATTATATGAGATTAGAGAAATCTAAGCATGTAAATCAAAGGAAAACATAAAATCCAGTGTGTAAGTGAACTAACACTATCTAAAGTTCTTTACTATGCATTAGCAAATAGTATGAAAGTCATAAAAACACGTTTTACGACAAGCTCGTCTGAGGAGATTTTACACTTTCCTGTATAAGATGATTAACTACGGGAAATTGGTAAAGAATATAAGGTTGAGTCATATACCATTATCTTTATATGGATTTTCTCTATAACATATAAAAATTTCATAGCGATTGGATAAACTAGCAAAGATATGTGGCTGAAACATTGGACTACATGTCAGCTGGAAATTTTATGGAAGTCTCCTGGAAGCTTACCGTTTCGCCGATTTAGGACCCTAAACATGCTAAAAAAATCAATAAGATTATTTGAAACATCTTGGAAATTTCTTGGGAATGAGAAAACTGGGGTAGACCATAAAAATCCGACATCGGACAAAGTTTCTACAACGTTTTTCCTAAAAGACTGAATTCTGAATTTTCTGGTGACGAATTTCGGAAAAACTTCTCATTCATTTACAAGGTGTATCATTCATCCGTCCACAAGTTAGTAATTTTATACTTCTATGAAGAGATTATAGGAGGAACACTTACTTGAGAGGTTTCTAAGCCGCTCGAAGAATTGATGTTATCGAAACCATCATTAGTAGCATTATTATCTCCATTCGGTTCCGGGTTCTGAAGGTTCTCCATCTCCTCATTCCCCAAGGAAGAGTGCGCATCATCAATGTGTTTTTTATCTGCAATAATCTCCTCCTAGGTACATCAACAACAATTATTATTTCATTCAAGGAGATGCCATAATCACTTGCACGAAAGAGATACTTACATCGACTTCTTCATTGGTGATGGATTCCGGAATTGTTTGCCCGGGAGCAAGATGAGGACCTTCAATGATCGATGGAGAAAAATTCTGAAATAATTTGAAAAATATTTTTTTTGGGATCCTAATTATGCGGATAAGAAAAGACATGATAAAGTAAGCATCAACTTTTACTTCTGGGGACTGGGGACTGCACACTATTCGGTAAAGAAGCGGCTGGGGACTGCACACTATTCGGTAACATCCTGTAACTTTTACTTCTGGGTTCTCCGCCTCTGGGACTTTTTTCAATTTTCGTGAAGTCTATATCAATCTGAGGTCTCACTACACGACCATCATGTGGTAAAATTAACGAAATAATTAAGAAGCGATTATTATGTCTCCATAAAGGTCATAAAATCATAAGAAGAATACTTACTTGTGAACATCCTGGAAGTACTTTTTGTTTATCACCATGAAGGTTTTTAGAAACCATCTCGAAGGAGATGCACCGGAGTTTGATAGCCATTATAAAATCATGTAAACGATTAAGTTGCTTGATCAAGTTACATAGCCAGTTTTTCAAGGGTACAGATATTCACCCCCATTCAAAGGTCTGCAGTCTAAAGAAGCCTTGAGTTGGTCGAATGATGGTTTTTCTTTCCGAACATCCGGGATGCACTGATCAAGACCCATTTTTCGAGCTGTTCTATCGATGTTATATCCTCCACCAGAAATTTCCCATGTATTACTGATACTAAGTAACCAAGAGTGCAACTTAGTATGAAAGATCTCTCACCATTGCTTAGGTACGCACCAGATTCCAAAATAATGTTCTCTTCCTCGTCGTTAAAAGTGATCCACTGTGATACAAAAGGGGGAATCGACATCCAAGGACGAAAGCTAAACTCAGACTCATTATCTAAGACACTGGTGAGGCATGCCTTGCGTCGAGGCTTCTTAGTAGACCAGCGCATAATCCTGGCATTATTAGATGCAATAGAGAAACCACGTCCTCTAAAGTAATGGTAAATTCTCCCCACCTACATATGAAAGTATGAGTAGGATCACACCAACGAGCAAGCAAAGATACTATACCTTTCATATCATGGTAAATCGAAAAATATCCAGCTGCTTGAATAGATTGTGTCACATGTGCATGGTCCAACATGGTTCTCACATGACTATACCCTAATATATGTCTTGCCCGTCTGGAGAAGTCTGTTAAAGGTTTCTGAGAAAGCTTGAAGTCTATGTGTGAACCAGCATAATGTTTCCCTTGTAAACAAAACTGAATAGTCTCTCAAGGAGACATCAATTTTCTCTGAACAATATCTATGGGATCTATAATAAGACGAAATTAGTAACCTGGGAGACGTCTTTCAGGTCTATATTGAACCACAAATAAATCGTCATCAGTGTTTGGAATATTCTTTGTTCCAGTGTTTTTTTCTTCTTCATCATCAACATAAGTTCTATCTACAGAGGCATCATTTCCTAAGGTTGCATGATCTGTGGAAATATCATCTCTAGAAGCCTCATCATCTTTATAGGTGCCATCATTTCTTTGCAAAGTTGATGTGACATCCGTGCAACATTTCTACTTCAGCATATCATTCAACAAAACAATGGATCATGGAATGAAAGTGCACATCTACAAAAACGGTAACAATTTAACTCTTGCATGTTTAAAGTTTCACTAGCTGTAGTGACTATAACACGAAAATTTCGAGAGTTTGTTCGCTTCTTTAAACCTGCTAAGACGAACAAAAAAAGCCCTCATTATTCGAAATCATAACTCGATTCTCATTAAACCATGAGCAATTCAAATAATTTTCCTCGTGTGAGCGATTGCACAATCTTCACCGTGTGAACATTCACTGATTTTCTACTGTGTGAGCATACACTATTAAATCATGAAAATCCACATAAAATATTATTTCATCACAAACAATTGTTTGCTTTCAAATATTGCTCAAAATCAAAATTTGGTTTTGCTAAAAAAAATATACGAGAAACTCACGTTTTTTTTTTTTTTTAAATAAAAAAATAAAAAATTTACGTGAGTTAAATAACTCACGAGTTTAAAAATAAATAAATTGACGTGAATTAATAACTCAGTGAAAAAAAAAATATTTTTCTTTCTCAAACAAGCGTTCGTCTAAGAAACGAAGGTTTTTTCTATTTTGTGAAAATCCTCACACTCAAAATAAAATTTTGTTTTCATGAAAACACATAGATAAAATTTTCTCTACTGCAACTAGATCATGTCTATTAAAAAAATATATACATCTCTTTCAGTATCGGGGATTCTTAAAATGCCTTTGTACGACTAAGTTCGACTACTTATATCATCTACTGGAAAATCACCATCTAGTGCTTACTGTGGAACATGAATGTCCCTCACTAAGCAGGGGACTTAATGTTGATGGTGGATTTTCGGCAAGGGATAAAATTGTAAAATCATGATACTGCATGTTTCTGACCCGGCTTCAGTAATGCATGTGACGATTCATATTTTACGATCCGTGAACCGTTTCACGATCTCTGACTGAGCGAACATTCCTCTCAGAGCTATGACGAATATGTTTCTCGAAAGGTTTCCCAGCTGAGCGTTCGATGCTTCACACATTTCATCATCACCTCTACATAGAATCAAAATGATCGGGCGGTTCCCTAGACATAATGTTTGTTAGAGAGCTTAACGCCTTCAGGACGTCACGCCGCTTGTTGTTCCCTGACTATGCACCCCTCAGAACGAATATGATGCTTCAATTATCTCATATCTCGATTCTGCAAATAGAATAATTCTAGCGTGTCATTCATCAGCCGAATTCCTAGAAAATAATTTATTTTATCTCATTACTCCATTCCATGGCTGATCACCAAATGGATTCCATGGATTAGTAATAGATAACCACATTATCTCATTACTCCATTCCCTGAATCCCCACCTAGATTTCATGGATTAATAATAGATACTCAAATCATTGTATTACTCTGTTTCATGAATCATTCTCAGCTGAATTTCATGAATTAGTAATAAATACTCCACAATCAGGCATTTGGGATACCACCGATTAAGCCCGAGAAAATAGCGCAAGTGTACTTGACAACAGTGTACGAACGAGCACCCGAACGCCCGAACGAACATTCGAAAATATGGACAAACGAGGAACTTATGAAGAAAATAATTTTAAATAAAATAAACAGGAGGCGTGGACCGGGCCCACCCGCCGTGGCCGGTCCCCATATCCCATTATTTTATTTTAATTTTAATTTTAATTTTAATTTTAATTTTAATTTTAATTTTAATTTTAATTTTAATTTATTTCTCTCATCTCATGGATCCTTCATTTGAGCAAATCCCTCGTTTGAGCGAAACTCTTAGTTTTTCCATACTTTCACCGAACAAAATAGGGAAAGGTGTCACGGGACCGTGCCACCTAGCCGAACGGCCTTCCCCTAGACGTGGCCGGCCCCACACCTTATAATCCCTTATTTTCTCATATTATTATTTCCATCATCTCATGGAACTTCAACGTTTGAGCGAAAACCTAGTTTTTCAATATTTTCTCAAATATTGCTCAAACCATGAAAAAGCCAAAAACTCAAACGGGCACATGACCGACTAGGCTACTCACGTCAAGTATTAAAATATTGGTCACGCGAGCAAATTTCTACTTGCTAAGATCGAGAGTTTCAGTCAAGATCAAACTCTTGTGAAAAATCAAAAATATTGCTCAAACGCGCACCAGAAAATACCAAAACACTTAGGACTGAGACACGGATAATGTGGTGACACAAGCATGATACCTTGACCAACCAAGGCTGGCCCTAGGGCATGCAATGATCTTGTCCCACACATCCTCATAATTTTGACCTAATTTTCTATCAATTGTTCGTATTGGGTCCAAACTCTCTCCAACCAACTTTGGATTTGTTCCCGACCGTTAGCTGGTATGAAGACCACCAAGGGATGGTCCCATGACTCCTTGGCCGGTCCTATATCTCTCCATAACTAGGTTTTACTACCTAACGCTCACACAAGCACTATTTTAATAAATGATTAAACCAGCATTTGATCATTCTTTCACCAACTGGTCAACAAACTTTGGTGCATGATCACTCGAGCTCTTAGGCATTACATGGCCGACCATCATCCCATGTAGCCGGTCACTCCTTTACTCGGTGACTTATTTTCAGAAAATTATCAATTGATCAAAATTAGGGTTTCGAACGAATGCTATACAAATCATAATTCTGAGGGAGTTCAAACACTAATAATTTTATGTTGATCCAGCAATAAACATCTGGGTTAAAATATAATATTCGGTTAGGCTACCAATATTTTAATTAATATTTTATTTGGCCGCGTTACCAATAATTCATCAAATGAGTAATACTTGCTCAAATGCTCGAATATTAATTCAACTATCAATATTATTCAGTAATTTATCGAATGAGCAATACCTGCTCAAATGCTCGAATATTGATTCAACTATCAAATATTCAACAATTCATCGAATGAGCAATATTTTCTCAGACGAGCAATATTTGCTCAGACTATCAATATTCATTATGTGATTCAATTATCACCATCATTCATTCGAGAACTATACGTCCCAGAAGACATATTCAATCCATGAATCCTAGAACATTCAGCAATCATGCTCTACTAAACAATACTTAGACTCATCGTCTAATCAAGTCAACGACTGACTGATCAAATACACGTCTTATTTGTAGACTCCATGTTCGTGAGACATCAATCACATTATATGGGAGATATTAATTAGGGTTTTGATCTGGCATCCTACAACACGTGTGTTCACCCATGATAAGAAATGTGAGTAAGTCTTGCAAGAGGTTGAGGGAGTTCGAAAAGTAGTGGGTGGACATTCAACCAAGTCGCCGCACGGCCTAGAACTAGTTAAACCACGATTTCCCACTTTCCCACTCTTTCACTCGAGCAACTGTCACACTTACTGGAGATCGATGTGTCTACTATTCTGGCAATATAAATAAGTCTCTGAATCTACGATTGAATAACAAGATAACTTTCGTCAAACAAAAGAATTATGATCCGACCAATCACTGTCAAGAATTCGATTAATCGACCAGAACTTATTCGAACTCAACAGTTCACAAAAAAACTTATAGAAACCTTAAACACATTCACAATCCTTGATCATCATTGATCTCACACACTTCTCAGCTTCCCTCCTACTGATCAACCCTCTTCCCTCTTTGTGACCGAATTTACTTTAGAACGACCATTATCTTGGTTTAGGCCGGAGTCCTACAAATTGATCTCTCGAACTCAAAGTACTCTCGTGCAGTGCATCTGTTTGAGGTTAGACAAATTGCTGGTTGAGAAGCCTCCGTTCACACGGCTGTCTCTCCATTTCTAAAAAACCAGCAAATCGTTTTTCCTTATCTACACTAACCCATCAAAACAAAAAAGAACCTTCAAAATTCAAAAATGATTGATTGACCGAAAGAAAAAACCTGTTGGACCCCTCTTGGTGCAATCTTCGGTTCTTTTTTCCCCAGTGGGTCTAGCCTTTCCGTTCAACATTATGTGGTACATAGATCCTACATGCACCCCCTTAACACCCTCCTTTAAACAACAAATTTTGTAACTCTTTAAAAGAGAACTGATCATACGGAGAATTCTAACTTTTTAGAAGCATGGTTATTGTCGTATGAATCCTAAATTTTGAAGATGGAACAAGCGATTACTTTAGTTCAGTTTTTGGTCAAACCGAATATATTACCATTCTATTTGTATAAATATTTTTCAATATCTGAAAAGATATCGTGAACTTGAGTTATTAATCTGACAATGGTACCATGGGAGGAGATAGAATTAAGCACAAATGAACTTGGAGACCCATTTTCCTCAGGGTTTTAAGCTTTAGAGCCAGCTTGCATCTACACACCCATGTTATCTACTGTCACGGCTCTTATAAAAACATGATATGTTATTTTTAGTTCGTTATCTCCAAAATTAGGAGCAAAAATCCCATTCACCTAATTATAATTATTATTTTATTTTCATCCGGAGTGTATATGGTGTTTCTTTTATTATCGGGATCAGATAGTCTAAGAGGACACACAAGATGTCATGTAACCAAGCGTCTTGAATAGTGAATTTATTATGGATTATGGAAAGATTAGTCCTAAATATTTTAAAAGAAATTATCAAAACTAAAAAGACGGCTTATTTAAGTTAAATTAATACGATTTTGTTGAGTCTTTTTTAAAATATGTGATATTTTTGTATATAGCTTCTTTGTCTAACTATGACTTACATTCTCATCAATAACTTAAGAGAAGTTTCAGAGTCACTCTTAAAAATAAAATTTTGTTCAAAGTATTCTCATATTCTTGTTGAAAATCTACCTCTGCGATCTTCAGAGTAAACATGCATTCCGCTTGCTTTTTAGATATTAGGTATACAAAAGGATATAATTAGACCAATCCATGTCTTTGGTTTAGCAGGCAACATAGAAAGAATAATATTATTATTAAAGCTTCAAAGCTAAAAAAAATATGTCTCTAGATGGATAGTTAGTAGATATACAAACCATCATGCATATAATCATAAAGTAAAATCTCGATCGTAGTAAAATTTGGAACATTGATATGCATAAACTGGTTTCTGAATTTGACTATGATAGTATGCACAATTGCATTGTTTTGACTATTTTTTTTTCCAAATCAAAATTGTGGTTCATCAAAAAAAATCAATATTTTGCATAAAAAAATTGTTTGAAGATATTAAGAGTGGAATCACTCTAAATATAAATTTCACCATCAACGACCATAACTATAATCAGGGCTTATATCAAGCAAACGAAATCTATCCACATGTAATAGGGAATCACTCTCGAAGGGTAATAAACTTGGGTTTCCGCCTTCATAAGCATATAGAAAATCTTGAGTGTTAACGTGGGATGACCTAACGAACTTAGCAGAACAAAATATATAGTACTGAATGCATTTGACGTCGTGAGATAGTAAAATGATGACCCAACTAAGTGACTTCACTAAAGTTTCTTCAGACCCTTTTATTAATATTTAAATACATATGTTTCTTATATTTTACCAAAATTTATTACATACTCCATTTGTCCCCAGAAAAATGAGTCTTCTTGGTGTTTGGATGATTTTTAAGAAAACAAGAAAAAATTATGACTTTTAAGGTATTTTTTTCTTCCATTTATTCCCTTTTGTCTAACAATCTAAAAAAACTTAGAAGTAGCATATCTATCAAGCTAGAGATCAAGAATTCGTCTTATACTACCTATGGGAATTTTAAAACATAGTTTACCAAATAATGGAATTGATTGTAGATGTAACTTAACTTCTTATAAATTTTGGATGAGAAATTTGATTTAGTGATTACTTATTGTTAGTTTTTTAGTTTATGGATGACTATTGTAATATATTTTTGTTATTATTTTAGCTTTGATTTGAGTTTAAAAGTGATACAACGAACTTACATGAATTTGATTTTCGAAGGTTCTAAAAGTGAGTCAAAATGAAAAGGAGAGGGTACCAATTTTTTCGTTCGACAACCTATATGGACAAAACCCGATAGAATTGCAAGTAGATATGTAAACAAATATCCTTGAATAATATGTATGTAGAGTTTTCTCTTTTTCTTCCACAATCAATATGTCTATAAACAAAATTTCGTGAACTGTATAGAAGAGTTCTTGACGATATCAAAAACCAATATCCAAGATTAATCTAGTCGTATCCAAATCAAGAGGATGTGATCCAGATTCAAACAAGTATGAAACTTGCAATTTATCTTTCAATATACGAATTCAACAAGAACGAGTCTTGTATTTGATCTTAATTTATAAGGACTTAAGCTATCTAAATTGATTACATATTACTTGTGCTATTCTTTTTATAAAGATAAGATAACATAATGCGGAAGATTAAGAATACAAGATACTAGAAATTTTATTTATGAGGAAAATTGCAGCTGCTGAAAAAGCCCGAGGCCTCGTCCAGGTTTGTACATGAATTTGTATTGAGCCACTACATACACTATCTTATTATCAGACTTCGAACTGAAATGTAGTTGAGATCGAATTAAACTTCTAAGAAATTAAGCACCAGTCGTTCTTCTTATGTATGTTGAACCTCGCAAGGCCCTACTCAATTGATTCTCTTAGATGACATCCTTTACATCCTAAAAGTCGCTTCAACCTAAGTGAATTTTTTTTTATACCAATCTGCCTCTAACATATATTCCTATTTGATTTTTATTTTGATTTTTCAATCTAGGTTTGGAAATATATATCCAGTAGACAAAGTCCAGCAATCCTCATGAATCTGGAATACTTAAACTCAGTTAGATAAGAAGCCTGGACTACTAACCACCTCTCAAGAACAATCCAAACAAATTAAAGAAGAGTTTAGATATCTATCTTGAGGAATCACAAAGTCTGAGATGAAGAGAACTTTGCGATTTCTATTTATCTCGTTCCAAATATGAGATTATGAAAACCTCAAAGATCAATGAGAACAAGATCCAGATACACGAACTATTAGATAAAAGATAGTCAGACCGGGAATCATGAATCCTAGGTGAAGTCTTCACGGTCAAATCCCAATTATGTTTCCCAAAGGAAACCTAGGTTATAAGAGACGACTCTGTAAGCAACTAGGACACATAGTGCCAAGGATTGATAATCATGTTGTATGTCTGTATATAAATTTTTAAGGCTCTAGGTATCTTTCAAATTTAAGGAAACACTTTATCTATTTGGATGCAATTCTTATTAGAAATTCATGTAATCATGTGAGAAGTATGTCTTCAAATTACACAAAAGTATATACACTATGGTCTAGGGTACTAGAACCATGTATAATGATGGTTCATGTGGGAAAGTATGTCTATTGGACCTACAAGCATAAGTGGTATTCATTAACACTCGAGATTTGAACCATGATCCGCAAACACACGGTCGCTTAGTTAACAAAGTTGGTTTAAAAGTGTTTATGAGAGTTGTGTCAATGCCAAACATATTTTTAAAATAGTTTATGAGCATCTGCTTAAATCAAAACTGGGTATCTATGCATAGTGGTACGTACACCTATGGACAGTCTGTGAACTCAGGCTCATGGGGTACGCATACCTGGTATGCGTACCCTAGCTATTTGGAAGCTCAGATACCAGGGTTACTCGTACTGGGCATGCATACCTCCCCCAAATCCAAAATTCATATCAACGGGGTATGCGGACAGGGTATGTGTATCTACCCCATTTTAAAATTCATATGTACAGGATACGCGTACTGGGTATGCGTACCTACTATGCAGTAATCAAACTCCAAACTTGTCTGAAAACTCTTTTTAAACAATTTGAATTATTCTCAATAGTCATAGATAATAAATACCATTGTTTGGGCAATTTCCAAATGATCAACTTGAAATAAAAATAGTTCATGAACAATTAATTGTTCTTAACCAAGATTGTCAAGGATATCCATTGCTTGAATCATATTTCGATTTATCATGACAAGAACTTGGAACTCTGCACCCCTCACTCTATTAAAGTATTAAGATCCCGTTCATCCATATGCAGATGAAAAACTGCAGTTGTTCTTGATTTTATTCAGACACACACGAAAACAAACCAACAAAAAGAGAAAGGAAACTAGCAACAAACCATCTGTATCTGCCTTTATTTATGAACAAACAACCACTTGAGGTTGGAAAACAAACAGGGGATGAAAAAAAAGCAGCAGCCACAGTAATGTACACCTTCACTGCACAATTTTATTTATATACACAACACGCTAAAATAACTTATCATGCAATATAAAATTAGGAGACAAAGTTTGATAAGCGAGAAATACTCACTAACTGCATCTAGTTGAATACTACAGCAGACGCTCAAGTTAATCCATTAGCACACATACACTTCTCGCTTGGATCAAAACCAACCAGATTTGAAGAAATTGATTCAATCTACTCTCACTAGATAAATCAAATAAACTGCAGTTCTTTCGTTGGTCTCAAACAAAGGAAATAAACACAAATAAAAGAGATCGAAAATCAAGATCGAAGAACGTGTTCCAAGAACATAAAATTGAACCAGAAAATATCATAAAATCGAGTGGATCATAAAACACATGAAGAACTTGATCGGAAAATACTCATTAAGCTGCAAGAATGAGTTAAGGAAAAGTTGTAAAGCAACAATAAACCAGAATTGATGATCGAAGTAACAAATCAAAGAAGTGTTGAGCAGAACGCAGAGAGATTGTACATATTGAGATAAAAAAATACAAAAAATTAAAAGAGCAAAGAACTGAGCAGATCCCTAGATTGTTGTAATGGCACGGACAAATTGAAAAAACGAAAAATAAAAGGTAAAACCAGTGTTGAGATGATCCTCAGTCTTACATGATGAAGAGAGTCATTATCTCTAAAAAATGGAAAAGATAAAATCAATGCTGAGCTGATCCTCAGTCTTACACGGTGGCAGGAATTTAAAAGAAACGAAAATCGAAAAGGAAGATGAAATCGAATTCAAAAGAAAAAACGAAATTAACTTACATGAAAGTTGTGTTGTTGCAGCAAAGGAACCAAATAGAAACAAAAACCTAATTTGTTGATGCAGCAGAAGATGAGTTGATGTTGATGAAGATGATCATAGTGGTGGTGGTGGTGATGAAGATGAAGATGAAGAATCAGGACCTATAATCGATCACCCCTGAGAATTTCAATTCTCAGGTCAAAGCCCGATGTTTACATTGTGGTAAAGATGAAAGGTTTTGTTTATTATTGATTGAAAGGTTAAGTATTACAAATACATGACGAGTTTATATACTCAAGTCATTCCTCTCCCTCGATACAACTTACTCAGACACCGACACTCTCACGTGCAATATGCATAGTTACAGTCATGTCCCAACTCTCATATACACTCCATTACAACATACAAACCCTCAACGCAATGACTGAAAAAGGAATGAAACAAATGCTTAAGGTAGAAACATCCATATTTACAAGACTAACACACATATGCTTGCATTTCTGTCCCAATTGGAAAAATTTGGATAAGTATCATTTTTGGTAGAATTTAGAATTTAAGAGGTAAGTTCGTACTATTAACAATTTAGGGGTAAACTACGTTATTAATTTTGTGTCGGGGTCACACTCAAAAACCTTTAAAAAAACACTTAAACTCGTATTTTGAAACTGAACATTCGTTAAAGAACAGCACAACAGTGGCAGAACTACCTAGTGACTTGGGCTAACTTAAGCCATCCCAAAGTCCACAAAAACTCATTTGTTTACCATGGTTTTAAGTTCGGCAAGCCAGACCAAAATCTAGAAAAACTCGTTTTCTTACCATGGTTTTAAGTTCGGCAAAAAAAAAAATCATGCCTAAAACATAGGCTTAAACCGCCCTATAAATCCAATTAGTTTTCAAGCCACCCCAGCTTTATTTTCCAGCTCCGCCACTGCACCACAAGTTAGTGAAACTAAGTCAAATAGGCAATATACACTATCTAAAACATTTGATGGAGTATCTGATTCTTAATACAACCATTGCAAATTTGCAAGCCCTCGATGGGTTATGGTGTTGCATTATTTTTAAAAAAGTATAGTGTTACATTTCTAATTTCAGACAAAAGATTTTTTTTTTTTGTGTGTGTGTTTTATACGACGTGGATAAACAGAAAAATCCTCTTTCCGCCACATTAGCATTATCAGCCACGGTGGATCAGCTCAGCTTGTTTAAATAGCATTTTCTGTACCACTAGCCGTTATACCAAGAAGGAAACAAAAACTAGCCGTTGTTCTTCTTCTCTACCAACAACTATCTCCTCTTTCTCTTTTTCAACGGCTCTATTTCCTCCCCTATATACACTACAGTTTGTATCTACAATCTCTCTTCTTCTACTCATTAGTGCCATAGCAAATTCAAGGTTAGTTTTTACCCTCTATGTTTCTATTAGGTCTTTCGATTTTGATTCAAAATTTCAAGGAATAGCTGTTTTTGGGTATTTAAATTCTGAAATTGAAAGTTTCAAAAGTGAGTCAATCCTGTTAAAATGCTTAATACATATGAGACTTTCAAAAATTAGCAGGTGATTTAATTTGTTTTCAATTTTTTAATTTCTGTTCCAATATGCATCAATCCTGAAATTGAAAGTCATTCTATTAGGTATTTTGATTTTGGATCAAATTTTAAGAGTTGTTTTTGCATATTCAAGTTCTGAAATTATTAGATGAACCTAAACAGATGGTTCTGAAAATCCGAAGCTTTTGAAATTATGAAGGTTCTCAAAGTGTTCGTTAAAATGCCTGACTCAAATACGAGTATTTCAATAATGAGTCCTTTGGGTTGATTCTTTTATTGTTTAAAAAATGATTTGATTAGACGAAAGTTTTGTTGTCCACTTTCAGAACTATTAGTTTTTCATTTAGATCATTTTGTTGTATCATCAGTTGGTCTTGTTTACTAATTTAGTTTTTCACTTACAGAGAGACATGGAATACTTTGAAGAGAGTGCATCGAATGGTCTTTTGAGGAGATATGAGAACGATAATAAGGCTTTGATCCGTTACAGAACCGAAGTAGTTGCTGCTCGAAAGAAATTGCACGAAAGGTTAAATACTCTGCATTTTGTTTCCTTTCTGGTAACACTATTAATCGTCTTTCATGTGCTATTCTGTAGTCGCCCACCAGCTAATGAAAAGATGAATCCGGTTGAGTTTACTGGTCCGATTATTTACGATTATAGTAAATACGGCACTTATTATGTTGGCTCTGAGCATGCTTCGTGATAAAGCAAAGTGGCTAAAGGAAGAGGCAGAGGCATTGGAGGAACGGTTCACAGGATTGATTGATTTATTTACAAGTCTGTATCTAACGAATGCTGAAATACAACAAGAATACAACCGGCTTAGAGGGGAAGGGGTAGCTGGGAAGAAGCAAACAAGAATAAATGAGTTCGACATGTCGCGGAGATATCTAAATTGGTTGTGTGGTTTTACCTTGATATCTGCATTACTCATGTTTGGTTTGTGTGTAAGAGAATTTGTTAAAGTCTAAATTCTAATCCAGTAAAAAAGTAGAAAAACAAATTCTTTTGTTTAATTTAAATTATGAGCAACTGTTGTAATTAAGCATCCAAATCCAATTAGTACAGTAAAACATCTCTTGAATTTACGACTTAATGAGTGCACTCTATTCTTTGTTTTGTACTTCTTATCTGCCTGCTGGACTTCTTGTTTATGGGAAACTTAAGGCGGGACTAATGGTGCATATAATAACATGCCAAAATCTTCTGTCAACTTAATCTTTGTCATAGATGCTAATGTTGGCAGACTGAACTAAATCTAAGACTTAACAGATGAACTCAACGTCGTTTACAACCAAACCAAGCATGTATAGCAATTACGTTTGTCTTACTCAGCAAAAGTATCTACAGTATTCACATTGAAAGTTTATTTCTACCGTGACAAGATTCTGCCTAAAACTGTTCACTTTTCTTATGAAATTTACTGACTATAGAAGACAACTTTTCTGTTGTTTCCTATTCAACTATTTTTTGTAGGTCGATCAAATTCAGCAACCAAAAGTCACACAATAAATCTCAGAGTGACAGCACTAAAAGAATATCTGAGAACCAGGAACAGGATAGATATTCTAGAAAGCAAGGATCCTAGGACTACTAGGAAAGCTCTCTAAGTTACCCATGATAATTTCTGCACATGCCACTAAGGCTCAGATTTTAATTTCTTATACGGGAAAATAATAAGATTATTAAAGTTAGCACAACATTCTCCATAAAAAAGACAAGTACAGTAAATCACAAGATGTGCAATAAACATAGCAATAGAAAGCTATAAGAGTGATTCATACGTGGTATAATGTCAGCACATATGCCTGTTAGAAAAGTGTACTGTGTATTCTGTTAAAGTTAATGGAACAAGTACAGGACTTACTCTTTTATAGACCAAAAAGTCTTAATAGACCGAGCATAAAAACAATGGGAAAACCGACAGACTCATTAAAGGGGGCCCTGCTAACATACAATGGGCGGGCCCCATTGGGGATTACAAATTCTTTTGAATATGTGAGAGTTGGTTTTCTTTTCGTTGTTTTTCACTCGGTCAGTTAAGAATTGCTGTTTATAGACAAGGACTCAACAAAAAATGACCGATAAGGCGATAATACAAAAAATGACAGTCTGTAAAATAAAGACAGTGTAACAAAAACTTGTGGCTATAGAAGAGTCCGTACAATGTACGGATGTATCACTAAGTCTAACACCCCCCCCTCAAACTGATGCATGTACAAGCGCCATTAGTTTGTCTTTTAACAATCCAAACTGAGTTTTTGATAAGCCCTTGTTGAACAAATCTGCAATCTGACTGAGAGTATGAATATAAGAGACTTTTAGAAAACCAGAACCAACCAAATCTCGAATCATATGATAATCAACCTCGATGTGTTTCGTTCGAGCATGAAAGATTGGATTTGCAGTGAGGCTGCCTGCACCAAGGTTATCACAGTATAATCGACAAGGGAGAGATAAGTAGACTGACAACTCTTCAAATAGGTAGGAAAGCTATAAAATCTCAGCAGCTGCATTTGCAAGACCCCTGTATTCAGATTCAGTGGAAGAACGAGAGATGGTGTGCTATTTTTTTGAAGACCAAGATACTAAGTTTCCACCTATAAAGACAAAATATCCTGAGGTAGACTTGCGTGTATCAGGACACCCTGCCCAGTCACTATCATAGTAAGCATTTAAGATAGAACAATCACCAGCTTGAAGAGTAATACCTTGTCCCAAAGATCCTTTAATATATCTCAAAATTCGTTTGGCAAGCTGTAAATGAACATCAGTGGGTTTGTGCATGAATTGGCTCACATAATTGACAGCAAAACTAATGTCAGGCCATGTGAGAGTTAAGTATTGAAGGACACCTACTAAGCTTTTGTAAGAAGCAACATCTGACAGAAGAGTACCATCATAGGCAGACACCCTTGGACCAGAGCCAACAGGAGTTCTACATGGCTTACAAGCAAGCATATCATGTTTTCTGAGTAAGTCCATGGAGTACTTGTTTTGAGTGAGAAGCATTTTGTTAGCTGAAGAATCAAGAACACACTCAATACCCAAGAAATAGTGTAGATTGCCAAGATCTTTCATGGAAAATTCTGACTTCAAAGAGGTAATAAAAGAAGTAAGTAGAGCATCATAAGTGCCAACAAGAATAATATCATCCACATAAACTAGGAGAATCATCCTCTGAGAATTGTTGTGATAAATGAACATTGAACTATCACAGCTAGAGTTCTTGAAACCACATTTAAGAAGATAGCCACTAAATCTCTCATACCAAGCTCTATGAGCTTATTTAAGTCCATATAATGATTTTGTAAGCTCACAAACATAGGTAGGATGATCAGGATCAACAAAACCAGGTGGTCGTTCCATATAAACTTTCTCTTTTAGATTCCCATGCATGAATGCATTACTCACATCTAATTGTCTCATGCTCCAGTTATTGAAAATAACCAAACTTAATACACATCTAATTGTAGTGGCTTTAACAACAGGGCTAAAAGTCTCATCAAAATCAATGCCATCCACTTGATGATAACCCTTTGCAACTAATCTGGCTTTATGTCTATCAATGGTACCATCAGTATGTATCTTTGTTTTATAGACCCGTTTACAACCAAGAACATTCATAGAAGGATGATAGGGAACATGAATAAAACTATCATTTTCATGAAGAGTAGTATATTCATTTTTCATAGCATTGACCCAAACTGGTAACTTACTAGCTTCCTTGAAAGTCTTAGGTTCCATAGGTGGTTGAAGTAAAGTGGCAAGGGCAACAGGAACCGGATGTTTCAAAGTATTATTTGCTACAAAATATTTAGAGAGAGTATTAGGAACATGGATACCTGACTTTGATCTTGTATGAACTTCAGAGAAGAAGGTTGTACTATAGAAGAATGAACCAATTGTGGTGAAGAAGAGACTTTAGTGACTGATGTAGAGGTAGGAGAATCTGGCAATAAAGAAGTTGATATCACCGGTATATGAGAAGTTGATACCTCTTTAGCAAAGGGAAACTTGGCTTCATCAAAAACAACATGAGTAGTAACATATATTATTTGAGACTTTAAATCCATACATCTGTATCCCTTGTGATGAATATTATATCCCAAGAATACACAAGATGCAGACTTTGAACTGAGCTTATCTTTCCTATAAGCCACTAAGTTGGGATAACATAAAAATCCATACACTCTCAGAATTGAATAATCTGGTTTAGACTTATATAGAACTTCATATGGATATTTGTAGGCAAGGAGTTTACTTGGGAGTCTATTGATTAAAAACATAGCTGCTAAAAAGGAGTCAAACCAGAACTTCTTAGGGAGAGAAGCATGTAAAGATAGAGTGTTACCCATTTTTGTAACATGCATGTGCTTTCTTTTTGCTAAACCATTTTGTTGATGTAGGTGAGGACATGAAATTCTCAAATGAATACCACTTGAGTCAAGAAATTCTCTAAAAGGACCTTTAATAAGCTCAAGTGCACCATCACACTGAAAATGTTTGATCTTGACTTCAAAAAGATTTTCAACAAGAGACTTGAACAACTTGAAACAGTGAACACTATCTGATTTAAGTTTCATTGGATAAATCCATGAGAATTTTGTACAATCATCAACAAACAGAATGTAGTATTAGTATCCCAAGTGAGATTGTACAGGAGCAGGACCCCAAATATCACAGTGAACTAGCATAAAAGGTAAACTAGATATACTTCCAGTAGTATGAAATGGAAGACATTTATTCTTAGCAAGTTGGCATGAATCACAGACAGACGTAATACATTTTGTTGATATCTTGATGTCAGTATCTTTATCAAGTTTACTAAGAATCTTCTGTGCAGGATGTCCAAGCCTGAAATGCTAAAGAGAATAAGAAGCTACTAAAGTGGTAAAAGCAGTACTGTGACATAAAACCTCAACTTGTTGAGAAGCATTATGTGAACTTGAATGACCAGATATTATTGGATAGAGTCCATCCTTCATCTTTCCTCTATCCAGAATAAGGTTGATCTTCAATGACTTTATTTCATACCCCCAAGGATAAAAAAGAAACACACAGTTATTTTTCTTAGTAAACTGAGCCACAAACATTAAGTTGTGTTTCAAGTGAGGAACATAAAGAACTTTGTGTAGGTTAAAAAGTTGAGATGAAGTAGACAGTATATAGGAACCTGTTAATGAGATTGGAATTAACTTACCATCACCAACCATGACTTTTTCTGAGCCAGAATGAGGAGCAGGATGCTGAAGAATTGAAGCATCATTGGTCATATGACTAGAAGCTCCTGAGTCAGGAATCCAGATAGGTCCTGAGTTGCTATGACTCCAATAACCTTCACTCTCATAGGAATTGTCAGAAGGAAACTGAACATTGAAATCAAACTCCTATGAATCCCAAGGAGAAATAGAAGTACTTCCCGCATTAATGTCTAGGCCAAGAAAAGATCTCTGTGGTGGTGCAGTACTATTTCTAGAAGCATAATATCGAAATCTGCAACGATTAGCTTTATGACTATCTTTGTGACATATCTGACATGGTTCTCCCTCATATGTAATGACTTGTTTATGCGCAGGATTAAAAGTAGTTTTTTGAAAACCAGGTGGATATGAGGATGATGAATGATTTTCCACAGAAGGTGAAGAGGATGGTGTCTGAGAGGGTATAGGTTTTCGAAAGTTTGGAGGAGAATTGTAAGATGAAGATTGTCGACGAACAAAGAATGCAGAGTTTGATTATCATATGATTCGAGATTTGGTTGGTTCTGGTGAACGAACAGAAAACAGTGATAAACTGAAGAAGCGCAGAACAAAGTAAGAGGTCTGGTAAGTATACTGCTAATAACCTTCATTGAAACTTTAAGCATTTTGGGATTAAATAACAGCGTATCTTTCCCGAAGCTTATTATTTGGCATTGTTAGACTTAGTGATACATCTGTACATTGTACGGACTCTTCCATAGCCACAAGTTTTTGTTACACCTGTCTTTATTTTACAGACTGTCATTTTTTGTATTGTCGATCATTCTTTGTTGAGTCCTTGTCTATAAAATACTAAATCATGTACTTGTTCCATTAACTTTAACAGAATACACATTTCACTTTTCTAAAATGGTATCAGAGCTTGATGGATCGGTGATGAGAGAAGAATATGAGTCTGAATCTTGTTCCTTTAAAACAAATTCATGACTTAGGAGACTAGATTGAAGCTCAGAGAAGGACAATGGAGGTTCTCTATTTTGAACACTAACCACAAAATGAATAAACTCTTTACAAATACCATTGAGTGTGTACATTACAAGATCAGAATCTTGAACTGGTTCACCAATTTCTGCAAGTGAATTAGCAATCGTTTTAATTTGATGTAGAAAGTCATAAACTGTTGAAGATCCTTTCTTGATATAATGAAGCTGAGATCGTAACATAGACTTCTTAGCAAGAAATTGATCACTAAATAATTTTTCCAGATGCATCCATTTCTCCCTTGCAGTATGTTTACCAAGTAACTCAGATGAGAAAGATCGATCCACAGAAGCATTGATACAAGAACCGACAAATTTATCAATATGCAACCATTCAAGATAGCTTGGATTAGGAAAAAGGTAAGTTGTTAATGATCACCGTAGGTAGTTCAGGATGAACAGAACCATCAAAAAAACCATAAAGGTTTGTACAGATAAGAATAGAAGAAATCTGATCTTTCCAGACTAATTAATTTGATCCATCTAACTTGTCAGAAACAAAGTTTGAGATATTTTGAAATGGAATTGTAAACCGACTATGAAAAGAAAAAGGATTATAGAAAGTGGATTGGTGTTGTTGTTGTTGAAGGTGTTGTTGTTGGTGAAATTATTGATTTTGTGTAAAATTAGTAGGTTGTTGTGTAGGAAATTATATAGTAATATGTTGTAGAGGTGATTGATAAACAGTAGTAAACTGTGGTGGTTGTGGTGATTGTGTCGATTGAGAAGAAAGAGGCGGTGGAGTTCTGCGTACATAAGATGGTGTTGGTGGTTGTTGAGAAGAAGAAGGTAGAGATGGAGTTGTTAACGGTGGTTGTGGTGGTGGTGGTGGTTGACAGGAGAAAAGAGGTAAAAATCGGTATGGAGATGATGAAGGTGGTAGTTGTTGTGAAGAAGAAGGTAAAGATTGTGATTGGTGTATTTGTTGAGAAGAAATTAATGGTGGATACAGACTTGTATGAGAAAGATGAGTATTATTGTTGTTGTTAGCAGCGGAAGATGAAGCGATAGTGGTTGAGTAGTTCTCACCATTGTTGTTTTAGGTTGAGTTGCAGGTTTAATGGTGAGGGTTGAAGGAACAGGATCAGAGGAAGTTCAAATTCCCTTTGGTCTCTTATACCATGTTAGAAAAGTGAACTGTGTATTATGTTAAAGTTAATGGAACAAGTACATGACTTAGTCTTTTATAGACAAGGACTCAACAAAGAATGACCGACAATACAAAAAATGACAGTCTGTAAAATAAAGACAGGTGTAACAAAAACTTGTGGCTAGGGAAGAGTCTGTACAATGTACGGATGTATCACTAAGTCTAACAATGCCAAATAATAAGCCTCAGGAAAGATCCGTTGTTATTTAATCCCAAAATGCTTAAAGTTTCAATGAAGGTTATTAGCAGTATACTTACCAGACCTCTTAATTTGTTAGCAGTATACTTACTAGACCTCTTACTTTGTTCTGCGCTTCTTCAGTTTATCACTTTTTTCTGTTCGTTCACCAGAACTTGAACTTTCACTGGATTTCATTGTTTTTATATCCTTTTCTCCTAATACTTTCAGTGAGATTAAAGTATTCTTGTGGGGATTGCTTCAGAAAAATACCTGCCAAATTTCGCATCCATTTTGGCAGATGAATCTTTTGGATCGTACCTATAGATATTGTTATACCAATAGTACAGAAGCATATCGCTCTTCGTATACCCAAACGGCTGCGATATGTAAATGTCAAAAGACCCAAAACTAAACTCTTTACTCCAGCTCAACTCATTATAATTATCTTTCTTCTTCAATAACCATATTTCACAACCACCGGCTTTGGGAAAATAAGTAGCACTTAGAAAATCACCTAAAACCCTTAGTTGAGTAAAATAAACTGGATTACCATCTCGTGTCAAACAAGGTGGTGATGGAAGCTGGATAAACTTTTCATCAGTCAAATGGAAAGAAATTATGGTTCCTTTATGAAGGTTCACCCAATGAAGAGCTCAATTTTCAAACAGACCAACACGTGATAGAACATTTTTCAAATCCATGTCTACATTTCCCATATTTCTCCATCCATTTCCACTGCCAAGAGTGTATACATGAACAACTTCAACATCTGTGTCTCCTTCTGCAGACATATTTTTCCTAACAACCTTCTACTAATTTGTCGAAGGAATGTCACCAAATCCATTCCACCTGTAATATCCTTTAGATTTTGGAAGCATAATATACTCTCTGGTGATTGGATTACAGATATAAGCAGGTCCATAATGACACTGATAAGCTTCGTCCTTATGTCGTCCACCGAGGAAAATTAAGCCATTGCATGAACCAACTACTGAATACTCATTCTTGTTAAACGAAGGGATTAAATTCATCCTTGTTTTTCTACTGAAGAATGTCTCATGAGAATCCTCATCATACTCGGCATAAGAAGATTCATCAATCTCTCGTATAAAGAAAATAAAGCTCAACTTACCAGCAGAATCAAGATAATTTAAGTGCATTTGAGAGAGTGGTGGATGACGAACAAGGCCCCTCCATGATTTTTCAAACTGATTTGCAGTCGAGAAGAGATTCCGTAGGTAGACGACTTAGAATTTCTAACATGATCTCTTCTGGTAGATTGTTAAACCTCCCCATAACTAAGAGAAGAATAGAGTAACAGTAATTGCAGGAGCGAAAGACAGAGAGTAGATTGAAATTTGAAATCACAAATTCTTTTTTCTAGGGTTTTCAGAAGAATTGGGGTTTGATTTTCGAGACTACAAGAGTAACCAGTAGAGAAAGAAATTCGTATTCTTTTATAGGTTTAGGAAAAAAGACAATTTTGTACATGGGATTGTGTTTGTTTAGATGGAACCTATCACCGTGACCGTTTTCCACGGCCAAAGAATACTTATGCGTTTTGGGTAAGGTGTTTGGCAAAAAACAGTTAAAACACGACCGTACTAAGGCCTATTCCTATGGTTATGGAAAAAAAAACCGATGATTGGCATACCAGGTGGCATGCCAAATGAGTTTCCCCACTATGGTAGATAAGTCAAACTTGATTAAAAACATATATTTAATTGTGTTGGGTGGGACCCTAATGAATAAAAAGTATATTTGTATTTGTAGGGTGGGGTATTTATAAAAGTTTTAGTATTATAATATAATCAGTGGGACCCTTTAAACATAAAAATATGTTATAAAAGTGAAAAAGTAGGAGAGAAGGAGAGATTATATATATATATATATATAATTACTTGGAGATAAAATCTTTATCGCTGGAGATAAAGAGAATATCGCCAGCGATAAAATCTCCATCGCTCATCAAAGCGACAGAATCTCTATCGCTCGCTGGAAACTCCATCATGTATTCCTATATGTCAAAACTGACATATAGGCATATGAGTTTGGCACTTTGGCATACCCATAATGGGTGCATATATGCCAAATATATGAGTTTGGCATACCCATAGGAATAGGCCTAATAGGCCAAATACGGTTTTCTTCATGAGCTACCATGAAAAATTAGTGAACTTTATGGCTTGCAAGCAAAAGAAATAAGGGCTAGTTCACATTTCTAATAATTCCATGGAAGCAAGACTAGGGGATAAAGCCTTGGAAATTTAGTCCTAGGGTCAAATAATATTTTCTTGACATTCAAAATTCGAGAGAACCATCAAGTAGGCTGATAGTTCTCATGCTCCCTCCCTTGGAGGAGGTAAGGGTTCGAATCCTAGACCATGTAATTGCTAGTAGCATTATTTACAGGCAACAACTAAGGCTGCACATGATCCGGTACAACCCGATTTTCTGTTGGAACCGGTCCATGTACCTGGTGTTGACCGGTACCTCATTTTGAGGACCGGTACCTATACTTGTACATGTACCTGTAAGAGCGGTCCGGTTCCACTCCCTTGGAGGGGGTAAGGGTTCGAATCCTAGACCATGTAATTGCTAGTAGCATTATTTATATGCAACAACTAAGGCTGCACATGAGCCATTATGGCCCGATTTTCTATTGGAATCGGTCCTTGTACCTGGTATTTACTGGTACCTCATTTTGAGGACTGGTACCTATATTTATACCTGTACCTATAAGAGCAGTCTGGTTCCACTCTCGTATCAGGTTTTTGCCTGTAACATCAATACAATTAAAAATTTAGAACTATTACAGTATCCATCTAATCTGAGCAAAATACACCCATTCATTATCACAATTTAATTCATTCATATACTCATTTATAGTATCCATATTACAATTATCAATCGCAAAAAAACAAATCATACATAAGTTTTTATTCTTTCTATGTTCGTTACTTTCCATTAAAACTCATTCAAACATCATCTGTTTTTTCATCACGACTGTGGCCAGGGAAGCAACATGATTACAACCCCGACAGCACCATTCATTCATCACGACTGCGCCGCCACATCTTGCAACACCAGATTCAATTTACATCAACCAATTTTTTTTTATTTCAGAAACAACCACAATTTCTTCTTTAAATCAATCAGATCTTATTTTCATCAGTTCAATATTATCAAACCCCATCGAATCAATCTTATCAAACCCTAATTTCATTCTTCTATTCAGTTTCTTCTCATTCTGTAGCAGAAACCCATTTTCATGTCAATCGAGCACATCAAACCCTAATTCTTCAATGTTATCTTATTATCTATGTTTTTAATTTTCTTTATTAAATCTGCTCCATATCTCAGATTCACACCCTCAGATCCCTCAGCCACAACACTACCATAATGAGAAAGAATGAAATGAAGAAAATTATCTTTTTTAGATTTAGGTATGGAATT
This sequence comes from Papaver bracteatum, assembly GCA_023529315.1. Taxonomy (NCBI): domain Eukaryota; kingdom Viridiplantae; phylum Streptophyta; class Magnoliopsida; order Ranunculales; family Papaveraceae; genus Papaver; species Papaver bracteatum. Next base: position 2,017,435 of record JAJJWX010005012.1, read on the forward strand.
GATGATGGTGGTGGTGGTGGTGGTGGATCTGATACAGACTAGAGCTTTTCTGCTCTTCATTTTTGAGAAAAAAGAAAGAAAGAAGAAGAACGAGTGAGGAATAGTCGATACTCAATAGAATAGATAAGATACAAGATGACTTTGAATACCTAGGATCGATGGTCGTGGTTACATATAATCAAAAAATCTAACGGCTGATATTAACCGAGGTATTTGGTCCGGTATAGGCCGGAATAAGATAGAACCGTTCCATGTACCCAGTCCACTACCGGTTCTTAATTCCAATATTATTCCCTATACCCCCCCCCCCCCCCGGTTATTAATTCAAATATTATTTCCTATACCTCCCTCCCCCCCCGGTTCCGGTTCTTTTTTTCAGGTTCTGGTATGGTTTACCAGTTCTTGTGCAGATTGAATTACAGATATAAGCAGGTCCATAATGACACTGATAAGCTTCGTCCTTATGTCGTCCACCGAGGCAAATAAAGCCATTGCATGAACCAACTACTGAATACTCATTCTTGTTAAATGGGGGGATTAAATTCATTTTTGTTTTTCTATTAAAGAATGTCTAATTAGAATCCTTATCATACTCGGCATAAGAAAATTCATCAATCTCTCGTATAAAGAAAATAAATCTTAACTTACCAGCAGAACCAGAATCAAGATGATTAAAGAGCATTTGAGAGAATGATGGATGATGAACAAGGTCCCTCCATGATTTGCAAACTGATTTGCAGTCAATAAGAGATTCCGTAGGTAGCCGACTTAGAATTTCTAACATGATCTCTTCTGGTAGATTGTTAAGCCTCCCCATAACTAACATAAGAATAGAGTAATAGTAATCGCAGGAGTGAAAGAGAGAGAGAGTAGATTGAAATTTGAATCACAAATTCCTTTTCCAGGGTTTGATTTTCGAGACCAAAAGAGTAACATGTAGCGAAAGAAAATTTTATTATTCAATAACCTCGCGAGATTGGGGTATACCCAAATTTAGATGGACATGGTACCCTTACTAAGGGGAGGCCAAAACGTGGTGAAGTTACTGCACTAATTAACCTAAAACTAAACACTAAACTTAAAAACTGTTTAATCTTCCACTAATCTATCTTCTCTAATTCCCCTCCTCTTTTCCTTCCTTCATCTTATTCCATCAACCAAAAATCAACCAAAAATTCCAATTTTGATTTTCTACAAAAATGGTAGATTCTAAACGATCCAGTAGCAAGAGAGATTCAACATGTAACATGAAAAGATCCAAATCAGAGGGAAAAGGTAAGGAAAAAGTTGAAATGAGTAAATCCGAGAATGCAATCCATGAGAATGTTGAGAAGAACCATCCATCGGCGAAAAGAAGACTATAAGTGATTTCTAAACTCAAACCCATTATTATGATGTGTTGTATGATTGTTATATTAGGTTAGATTATCAAAAACTATGATTTATGTATTTAGTTGGCAAGGTCGACAATTTAAAACCACACCGACTATTGATATTTTGTAAGATACGGCATGTTCTCAGGATGAATATCATGCCAACTTTTCATAACAGCCATGGCGATTGTTAGACAATAACCAGGGCCGGAAGGGTATAATAATCAACCTTTCCGACTTACATCTAGTCGGCATTGTCTTATACTTGTACCTTTCCAACTTTATTTCATAGAAACCTTAATTTCATGAGTTAACCGTCGGCATCTTTCTTGTATAGGACCCTATCGACTGTGTGTTGGTCGGCTTGGTATATGATTACAACCTTGCCGAGTAAGTATTAGTCGACAATGTATAGATTCTCGACCTTGCCGACAATATGACCAGAACCATGTTTCAATGTGTATAATTTTCATATCTTTTATTTGTGCATTGTTTAGATTCCCAGAGAAAAAAAAAGATTTACCTTGTCTTGTTAACAATGCAGAAGAGCTATTAGAATTTATTGACGGAATTTATCCCAATTTAGAAGATCATAAAGATGAAACTGAAGAGAATTGCCCTGTAAGAAAGTTACTTGGGTTGTGTAAGTAGGATCCTGAAAAATTCCTAAGGTTTATGAACAGTCCTAGCAATCCCCTCAACTATGTTGAATGCACATCATCAGAGGAGAAAGAAGAGGAGGTTGATCCAAGAACTTTTTTCAGGGCATGTGACTTTTCTGGAGTGAACCCCTATTACAATGAGGTCGGTGACTACATAGGTCCAGATAAAGGAAAAGCAAAAGCTGATGCTGGTGAAAAATCTAGTGATGGGGAGGAAGATAACAACAATGAGAAGGATCCATGAAATTTTTAAACTTTATTATGTTTTACTTTCTTTAGAAACTTAATTTGTGGTTTGAACTCTTTCATTATGTTTTGAACTCTTAGATTGTGGTTTTAGACTTGTTAAACTTATGTTAATTTTTAGTTTCAGTTACTTTAGAACTTAATTTTTTTTGTGCAGTTTTAGATAATATTAGAATTTTATTAAGTCGGCATGGTTTGTAACCTCGACCTTGCCGATCATCACAGGCTATATGCTATTATGCTGTCAGGGCTAGGTAGTCGGCATGGTTGGAAATCTCGACCTTGCCGACTTAAATGTTAGTAGTATAAAAATATTACTTTTTAGGTACAAAGTACAACCCATTGAATGCTCACCGGCTAGAAATTTCAAAATCAAGACATTAAGTGTGTCATTATTATAAAAGAATTCTCAACTTCATCTTCAACCTTGCATAAAGAATGGAAGTTTCAAGTGCAACACAACCAAATATTTGTAGTCTTTGTACACTAAGTAGTTATTTTGCAAATGATTGTCCCTTTGAAGGAAGCAAATGCACTATTGAAGGTTGTAAGAGATTCTTATTTCTCATGAAAGCTACAATAGGAGATGTAAATCATCCGTATGCTTAAAAATGCACTTGCTATGGGTTTTTCTATTAGATAGATGAGCGCCTAGCTCCTTATGAAGATGAAGTTGCTAAAATCAAACTTCTACCACGCACATATCCATGTTGCGACGGTAAGATGGGGATAATATTACCTCTCCTAAGAAATTGTGTATCGGAAAGAGATATTATCTATGTCCCAAATGTGTTAGGGTTAAGTTTTTAACGTTGCAGAAGAGCTATTAGAATTTATTGACGGAATTTATCCCAATTTAGAAGATCATAAAGATGAAACTGAAGAGAATTGCCCTGTAAGAAAGTTACTTGGGTTGTGTAAGTAGGATCCTGAAAAATTCCTAAGGTTTATGAACAGTCCTAGCAATCCCCTCAACTATGTTGAATGCACATCATCAGAGGAGAAAGAAGAGGAGGTTGATCCAAGAACTTTTTTCAGGGCATGTGACTTTTCTGGAGTGAACCCCTATTACAATGAGGTCGGTGACTACATAGGTCCAGATAAAGGAAAAGCAAAAGCTGATGCTGGTGAAAAAGCTAGTGATGGGGAGGAAGATAACAACAATGAGAAGGATCCATGAAATTTTTAAACTTTATTATGTTTTACTTTCTTTAGAAACTTAATTTGTGGTTTGAACTCTTTCATTATGTTTTGAACTCTTAGATTGTGGTTTTAGACTTGTTAAACTTATGTTAATTTTTAGTTTCAGTTACTTTAGAACTTAATCTTTTTTGTGCAGTTTTAGATAATATTAGAATTTTATTAAGTCGGCATGGTTTGTAACCTCGACCTTGCCTATCATCACAGGCTATATGCTATTATGCTGTCAGGGCTAGGTAGTCGGCATGGTTGGAAATCTCGACCTTGCCGACTTAAATGTTAGTAGTATAAAAATATTACTTTTTAGGTACAAAGTACAACCCATTGAATGCTCACCGGCTAGAAATTTCAAAATCAAGACATTAAGTGTGTCATTATTATAAAAGAATTCTCAACTTCATCTTCAACCTTGCATAAAGAATGGAAGTTTCAAGTGAAACACAACCAAATATTTGTAGTCTTTGTACACTAAGTAGTTATTTTGCAAATGATTGTCCCTTTGAAGGAAGCAAATGCACTATTGAAGGTTGTAAGAGATTCTTATTTCTCATGAAAGCTACAATAGGAGATGTAAATCATCCGTATGCTTAAAAATGCACTTGCTATGGGTTTTTCTATTAGATAGATGAGCGCCTAGCTCCGTATGAAGATGAAGTTGCTAAAATCAAACTTCTACCACGCACATATCCATGTTGCGACGGTAAGATGGGGATAATATTACCTCTCCTAAGAAATTGTGTATCGGAAAGAGATATTATCTATGTCCCAAATGTGTTAGGGTTAAGTTTTTAACGTTTGTATGCTTTAATTAAGGTTTGTATGCTCTAATTAAGTTTCAAATGTTTTTTAAGTTTTTAACAATCATTGTATTCGATTTTAGTCGGCATTCTTCTAAATTCAAAGCGTGTCGGATTCTTAAAAGTCGGCACTTAACAGTTTAAGAAAGAAAAACTGATGAATTTGAATACTGGTGATGATAATGATTTCAGTTTCAAGTTCGTTTTTGATATTCATCTTTAAATTTTGCACTGCAATGACTGATCTGTGAGAATCTGTCACTGAGTTGATGGCATAGTTAGTGTCTAATTTTTTGACTTTCTTTATAAAATCTCCTTTACAATGATCAATACGGCGAAAAGAATCTTGTCTCTCGATTTTTATTTGTCAATCACTTGTTTATGTTTTCGGGTAGTATTGTTACTAAAGACATCGTAAAATTTGTAGTATTTAGAATTAGTAATAAACCATAGATTTTAGTAAATTTTAGGGGTGTTTTAAGAAAGAAAAACTGATGAAATTGAGCACTGATTACGATAATGATTTCAATTTTCAATTTTGAAATTTGTATTTGTTAATCACCTTTAAATTTTGCATTGGAATGAATGATCTATGAGAATCCGTGAAACATTGATTTGATGTTTCAGTTAGCTTCTAATATGTTGAATTTGTTTTCCAAATTTTCTTTGGAAACATCAATACAGTGAACAAGATTCTTGTGTCTCGATGTGTGTTTTTCAATCACTTGTTTGAATGTGTGTTTGGATAGTATTATTTTGAGTTTTGTTACTGAATACATTATGTTTGAATGTGTTTTGTTACTGATTTTAGGTCATTGAATATTGATTGATTTCCTTTTTCTTTACCTATGGTCTATTTTGCATTATTAATTTACTAAATGTAGGTTTTTTCTTCACCTGTAGAGCCATGGATTTACTGCTGCTAGAGTGACTCAAGAAAATATGCAGCGCGAGCATATGTCAGAAGAAGTTTTGTTGAAGTTATATGAGAATGAAAAAAAGAATCTGGATCGTTCAAGAAAAGAAGTTCTCAACGCTCAATCAAAGTTACACGATCGATTGGATAACCTACACAATGTGTCGGTTACTATTGTCGCATTAGTAATGGCTTTTAACGTTTTCTTCAATGGTCGTTTAACAGGTGAAAAAATGAATTATGGAGAATTTGCGGGTCGGTTGATAATGATGGTATCATGTACCACTCTCGTATTATTTTTCTGGAATTTTCTAATGAACAAGATAAAACTAATGAAGGAAGAGGAAAGAATACTTGATACCTGATTTCTACATCTACGTGAGACATTTAGATTCTTTGCAAGAACAAAGGCTGGAAGAGAACAAGAAATTATTCGAGTACATGGTCAACAAGAACTTATTTGAGAAGAAATTGATGATTAACAAATTCGAGTACATGGTTTAGGGTGTTTAACAAATTCGAGTACATTCCGACATTTGCTCATGCTGCATATTTTCTTGAGCCACTCTAGCAACCAGTAAATCCATGGCTTTACAAGTGAAGGAAAAAAAACTACATTTAGTAAATTAATAATTCAAAATAGACCACATGTAAAGAAAAATAAAATCAATCAATATCCAATTACTTAAAATCAGTAACAAAACACATTCAAACACAATGTATTTAGTAACAAAACTCAAAATAATACTACCAAAAACACATTCAAACAAGTGATTGACCAACACAAATGAAGATACAAGAATCTTGTTCACGACATTTGGAAAAGCAATTCAACATATTAGAATCTAACTAAACCATCAACTCAATGTTTGTCAGATTCTCATAGATCATTCATTTCAATGCAAAATTTAAAGATGATTAACAAATAAAATTTCAAACTTGAAAACTGAAATCATTATCGTTATTAGTGCTCGGTTTCATCAGTTTTTCTTTCTTAAAACATATCTAAACTTTACTAAAATCTAGGTTTTATTATTAATTCTGAATACTATAAATTTACGATGTCTTCGGTAAAAAACTACCCAAAAACACATTCAAACAAGTGATTGACTAATACAAATCAAGACACAAGATCCTTTTCGTCGTATTGATCTTTGTAAAGGAGATTTGATAAAGAAAGTCAAAAAATTAGACACTTACTATACCATCAACTTAATGTTTGACAGATTCTCATAGATCAGTCGCACTCCAATGCAAAATTTAAAGATGAATAATAGAAACGAACTTCAAAACCGAAATCAAGAAAAAATAGCAGTGTTACATTTATACATGTGGATCTTGAAAAAGATCAATACTTTTCTTAGGCGCACCTGATTCATGCACACTTAGCCAAACGGATCAATAAAAGTTTCAAGAAACCGCAACATATTACTGGATGCGTTGTTTATCTACCAGTGAGATATAAATAAACGTTGTATGTTTATTTAAATTAGATCAATATTATTTGAATTAGAAAATTATTTATTTATTATGATTTGAAACAGATTTGGTTTGCTGAACATACTGAAATAGTGAAGCCGACTAAACTAGCAACAACCAAATTTGTGCCAAGAGCAGACAAGCGGAGCTTGAATAATATTTGGAAAGCATTATTGGGAAACATGGATGCATCAGATTATAAGGTATGACAAAAAAAAAAGTTGTTTAAGCCTCTTTGTATGCATATTTAAGCTCCTAAGTTTTTTGTTGATATGTCTATATTTTTGCATAAAAATAGTTGTGTGAATAGTATCTGTAAAAAAAATAAAAATGGTGTGGATAATGTCTACATAGAAACAAATAATATCTACACATAATAATATTTGTGGATAGTCCCTTCAAATGATGCATTTTGGTTAAGGTTACTCTATTCAGGATATAACAAATTTAGAGGACAACCCCCCCCCCCCCCCCACACACACACACACACACACAAGTTGGCGGTAAATCCTTTAATCAACATGGCATAAATCATCTCCTTAATGATTATGTTCTTATATTCAACTATACCATTAGACTATGGTGAATAAGGCGGTGCTATCTTATGAATAATGCCATTTAACAAGTAAAGTTCTTCTATATGAATTTCATACTCGTCATCAGGTACAGACCTAACCCTTTTAATGGTAACATATACTTGACTTTCGATTTCAAGTTTATGTATACTCTTAAGGCTTCTAAGACATCAGCCTTACCCCTAAGAAAGTATATAAGATAGTATCTCGTACAATCATCTAAGAAAATTATGAACCACTTTTTACCACTTTAGTTTGGGTTGAATTCATGTCAACTATGTCTAACTAAGTTAATTATAAGGACTTAGAATCACTCTGAACAATTTTGCTAAAAGGTTTTATAGCATATTTTGAATCTACAAAGATTTAACTTTTGTGTTCAAAATCCAAGCTAAATTTGAGTATGCAACGTACGCTAGCCAGTTTATGCATTGAATTATAAGTTTACGGTTCCAAGTCTACCATGCAAAACATTCAATCACACAAAAGAAAACACAAGAATCATCTGTGTTCACTTCATCTTTTTTTCTTCGTTAAGCTTATATAGATCCTAATTCTTATAACCATTGCCTAAAAAATTACTTCCCTTAGTTACGACAAGTTTTCCGGATTTAATTAATATCTCAAGTCTTTTACAATCTACAACTTTAAGATAAAAAATTCTTGCATATGCCCATAACATGAAAACTTCATTCAATGTGAGAACATTACAGATATGAGCTTCTACTCGACCTTTCTCTTTTACGCAACCTCTGTCGCAGATAAATTACTCATATATAGTTTCTCGACATACCTTATCCTCTTATAATATGTGAAATGGTATATGTTTCAATAGACATGCTTAGTGGCTCCAGAGTTCACTCGCTAGTTTCTCACATTTGATACTAAAATAACTTCTGAAATCATGCCACTGAATTCGTTCTAGTTTATTTCAACTAAATTAGTATTAACTTTCTACTTATTAAGGTTTTTATGTTGTCTGCACTTTACTGCCATATGGCCAGGAATTTTACAAACATAACAATCACCCATAATTAAAGTAATTCCAAATTCAAGTTTACGAAACATACCTTTCTTATGAATACTACGCTTAGAGTCGTGTTTGATGTTCTCGCCTTTGTCATCTTTGGAAGACTTGTGTTCATCCACATGCGCCTGTTATCCATGTCCCTTTCCAGTGTCATGTCACAATCTTCGTTTATACAATGACTATGGAGACGGTAATTTCCCAATTACCTAAAATACCACATCTCACAAACCTTAGTTCCGAATCGAAAATAAAATATGAGTTTTGAAGATAACATCTAGATATAAAAACTTCGTTTGAATCACCATTTCAAAAAACTCATGGTTACCCCATAAAAACTAATTTAGTCAACAAAAAATTTATGCTCATCAAAATTTTTCAAGAACGTTTCTCTGTTTTGTAAAATATCAAAAAAAATACTTTTACAACTCTAATTTTTTTGAAATTTTATGTGGGTAACTATCAAGATGCCTACTACTTTAGGTCAAAAGGGTTCACCGAAATTCCTTATAGGTTAATAGATAAATTCGAAAATCTACAACTGACCAAAAATTCATTTTTGTTTTCACTCCACAATTAACATCCATGATTCACAAACCAATCAACCATTTTCGATTATTACAAACGTTCTAATATATTAAGATTGTTGGGTGCAATAAGGAAAAATCAAATAAACAAAAGTTATTGATACTTAGCTCCTTTCTAATGGAAGTGGTCGATTTGACGAAATGGACGAGCTCCTCGGATCTCCACAACATCAACAAGGAAAAACTTTGGAAACACAGAGTGAGTCACGGGTTCAACATGCTGTCCTTAAGACATTAGCGCCCAGCTACATTCAAGAGTGATGTTATAGCCCTCACAGGACGGATATCTCCAGGATAAAACATCCTACTACACCTACTACTAGTATATGTAGTAGATGCTCAACTTGAGATTGTCAACTCCGAAAAAACTCTGAAGGAAAATCGCGAACGATTAACAAAAAAATATATAATATTTCCCCTTGGGGATCTCTCTAAAATATAAAGATATCCCTTTTCCATAGATTTTACAAAAGTAGAGAATTTTTTTTGTATAATGAAATAATACAACTTAAGAAGAGGGACTCCTCGATGTTGGACTAATAATATTTTCATCCACAAATAAAACAAAAAATTAATTTTATTTAGTTAAAAACCTTAAAAAATAATAATTAATAAATATTGTTTCCAGCAATTCACACGTTCGTCCTTCTGAGGAACGAATTCAACAAAGATGAGGAATAGATAGTGGTTTTCTCTCCTATGATGAAGGTTATGTAAATCTCCATGTTGTTCAATGTAAAAGTTGAAATACTCATATCTAGTACCCCCAAAATCTTATGTGATATTTATTTATATTAGCCCTGTTAAGTTGTGATTTTCCATGTTTAGTCTAAGTTAGACAATTGTGTTGCTCCAATGACAGGGTACGATGCCATAAACAATATCTGCAAGCGCACAAGAATAAATATGTTGCTTCATGCGCTTTGTTATTTTTAGTCTGCTTTTTCTTCTATTATTTTATCTTTTAAAACTGGTCTCTCTTTTGTTTATTATTTTCTTCAGGTTTTTTGTTCTTTATGAAGCATAATAAGTTAGCGCTTCTTTAATCTTCACCCATTCATAGTCATAAGAGTTGGTCCCTTCGTAGAAATGACGTGGTAATGGTTGTGAATCTTTTGAACGTGTTCCCTAAAACTCAGGCTTAATGAAGGAAAATCTAAGAACTCTTCAATAAAACCTTTTTGGAAACCTGACCAGATCAAAATTATGAATGTTATAAATAATTAAGTCTCGATCTACACCGAGGTTTGCCCTGTTTTTTTTTATCTATTGTCTAAGAATTTCTAAAAATTGACACCTAGGGAAATAACCACTTGAATGCCATATAGTGCACCTATGGCAAATATAATTTTGGAGCACACTTAATAGCATGTAAACAGAAACCGTGTATTGGTGCACACACCCAATTTGTCTTTTTACCATTTCGAGAAGTTTTAAAAAATGAATAATTGGCTCGTCATGGACTTTTTTTATTTTTTTTGTAAAAAGGAAATTCATTCAAGAATTAACTTAGGGAGTTAAAATTCTTAAATCCAAAAGAGTAGAGCCATCTAGTGTTGGGAGAGAAGTAGTATTCCTAACATTTGATTTATCTACTTCTAAGGCTTGATGAATACAAGCCGAGGGGTTATGAACCCAATTACAAACATTGTAAAAAGTCTTAGTATCTTAGGCCTATTCCTATGCACATGCCAAACCATTTGCGCCACTATGGGGAAACCGATGAGCGATCGAATCCTTAGCGAGCAATATTCATAATACCTCCAGCGATAAAGACTTTATCACTGGAGGTATTATGAATATCGCTCGCTAGAATTAATAACGTTGACGATACAATGGTTATCGCCAAGTAGTTATTCTGCAACGGCTACTTCCCCTATGGTTCCTATATATATGCCATTTTACCTCGATAGAAAACTCACCCCTGCTTCTAAAGATATTTCTCCTCTATTCTCAATTTTAAAGCTTCATTTTACAATGTCGATATCCAATGAATAAAGGGATATTATTATGAATAGGTTCAGGTTACAGCAAGAAAGTTATCGTATGAGGTTACAAGAAATTGATGAAGAGGAAGCTGAAGATGATAAACTCCTCGAAGTTTTGATGCTTGTACATACGGGTCAAATACCAAGAGTTCTAGAGCCCAAAGAAGTCTTATCAAGAAGATATATGTATCGAGAGAGGGAATTTTACCATCAAAATCTCATGCACGATTATTTTCTTCCCAATTGGGTGTACTATGATCGAGATTTTCAAGGTCGATTCTGCATGCCTCGTCATCTGGTGAAAAAGATTATTGAAGAGCTTTGTCGAGTGGAACCTCAATTCAATTATCAGTTTGATGCACTGAATATTAGAGGTCATAGTCCCGAAGAAAAAGTTACTTCGGCTTTAAGGATTCTAGGTTATGGCACTCCAGCGGATGTGAATGATGAGTACCTTCGTATGGGTAAAACAACTTCTTACACTTACCTTTCATTATTCTGTGAAGTAATGATTAATCATTTTGGTCCAACATATTTACGAAAACCAACCAACGAAGATGTTAGACAAATATTAAGCGAGAATGAGGAAAGGGGATTCCCATGAATGCTAGGTAGTCTCGATTGTATGTATTGGGTATGGCATGGATTCTCTGTTTATTGGGCTGGTCAATATAAATGTCATTATCCAAAACCAACAGTTATCCTTGAAGCTGCTGCTTCTTACGATTTTTGGATATGGCACGCTTTTTTTGGTCTTCCGGGTTCACAAAATGATATTAATGTTTTGCATAATTCGCCTCTATTTGAAGATTTGAAGTATGGAATTTCTCCATCTGTCCGTTTCATGATCAACGGCCATCAGTACACTCATGGATATTATCTTGCGGATGGTATATACCCAAAATGGTCCACCTTGGTTCAATGCTACCGTCAGCCTCCTGCTGGTGCATTGGGCCTTTCATACCGATATTTTAACGATGCCCAAATGGCATTGAGGAAGGATGTGGAACGCGCTTTTGAAATTTTGAAGAGGAAGTTCACTATCATTTGTGGCCCATATCGTGGGTTCAGTCCTCGTGAAATGCATAAGACTATGCTCACTTGCATAATTCTTCATAACATGGTAATTCAGGAAACCCGACGTGATTCAGATTGGATTAACTATGATGATGAAAATTTGAGGCCGGAGATTCAACCTAAAAGAGGCCTCCCTGCAAGGAATTATGATCAAATGACTAACTACATTCAAAACCGTAATTTGTATGACCAATTAAGAGATGATCTGAGATTGAATCTTTGGGCAGAGCATGGAAGATGATTCGATGTATTTTTCTTTAGTTTAATGATTTTATGTTATTTATTTTTAATGTTTTAGCTTAAGATGATTTTATGTATTTTTCAACATTTCATTTTAAAGTCATGATAAACTTCAGCATTTCATTTCAAACTAATATTAATTGGAATGCATAAACAAATCAAATTAAAACTTAAACTAAAAGATTAAAACTTAAACTTCCTACTTAAGATGATTAATGATTAAACTAGTACATTAATCATCTAGAGGAATTATTTCATCAAACTCATCATCAGTTCCATCCTCACCATCATCATCTTCATTAGTAAATCCAGCTTGCTTTTCAATCTGTGCTTGAATCCTGTCAAATTCGATTTGCCACAGATGTTTTTGTTGGGTGTTCATAATTGAGGTGTTAGCTTGAAGAATGTTATGCTTTTCATAGTCAAACTGGATTTTTTCTTGAGAAAAACGACTTTCCTTACTCTCCCGGTTTTGAATTTTCCTTTGAATGGATCTTTCCTTCGCGACGGTATTTTGATGATCCATAAACTCTGCCATGTTAAACCCTCCGAAACTCCCTCCTTCTTGAGCTAATTTTCTAGCCAGTTTTGCCCGATTCCTCCCTGGAAGTTTTCCCTTATTATTACAATCGACATAATTATTGAAAACTGTGTTGGAATTTGAGCTTGTAGGGGTATCTGGTGAATATTTTGATGGACCAAAATGGTGAAGAATTTGGTGTTGAGGGAGAAGAATTATATGGTAACTTTTCAAGTACTATTTGATTATTTGCTTATTGATCGGGATTATATTTGCTCAAACACTTCAAAATATGATAACAACTTTCGAAAGCAAACTGTTTACCATGTTTTCGTTGCCAATCTGTACGAACCTCTCTTTCAAAATCAACATCAGTCTGACCACTGTCCTTTCCTTTTCTCTTGACTTGCATTATCAATGCAACATAAGCGGCTACTTCCGGTTGATTACAATGAAGTGTTCTGTCAATCCTTTTGCATCACGACCATTGATGTTCATGGTTTGTTCTTCATATTTTAGAAATATATTATCCCACATGGTGTTACGATGTTGTTGTGCACCACCGATACAATCTTGGGTAAAAAAAACATAGTTACGACAAATACATTCATCTTCTATCATGCTGTATTTTGCACCACGGACTCGGTTCTTCTTACCTTTGCCTTGAGTTTGTGCTTGTGAATCCATTTTACAAGAAAATATAATTGTAGAGGAGCAGTGATAGTTTTAGATTTGAAAAAGATTGAGAAATTAAGAAATTTTAGAGAGATTTAGAATTTCTGGGGTGAGTTGAAATGAGTTTGAAATGAAATCAGGTATTTATAGAGGGGAGAAATTGTAGCCGTTAGATGAAGATCTGATGAGCGATTATCATACTAGCGAGCGATAGCTTGACTGTCGCTGGCGATTTGAAGACTAACGAGCGATTGTTTGACCATCGAGCGACCAAGACTCTATCGCTCGCTAGAAACTCTGTCGTGTATGCCTATATGCCAAAAATAACATATTGGCATATGAGTTTGGCAGTTTGGCATACCTATAATGGGTGCATATATACATGAGTTTGGTATACCCATAGGAATATGCATCATCTGTGAAGGTAATTCATTCAAATAATCAAAAAGGTTTTTGTAGTCTCTCCCACACTAAAGTTTGAAAAATTGCATTCTCTTGCCCATTTAGTTGTCTAAAGTAGTCATAATGCTTCCGCTTCTTCAGGAAATGATGCTGAAATTTGTTTTGCTCCGCTTGTTCAAAGGTAACTGCATCATTTCTAAGAATTAAAGAAAGACCTGTTGGTGCTGGCTCGTCATGAACAGAAAATGAAATAAGGCCGGAAGTTTGTTAAATGTCAAGCACCCGGGAGAATAAAGTTACAGCTTATACTTTTTTTCTTTCCTTTCTCCTATACATAAACCCTTCAAACCCGTCCGGCGTTCTCTCCTTCCCTAGGTTTAGGACTTTTTATAAATCCATCATCAATTTCTCAATTCGACTCAAGAAATAATGTCTTTCTGGGGTAATTACTAGAATCATTTCCTCCATTTCTTCTCTTCTCGGTAAGTATAATCAGCAGGATGTCTTTTTTCTGTTCTTTGATTTCTGATTACTTATTTCCAGGTGTTGAAATCAAACCAGCAAAACCCTTCACTCTTCCACGAGGAAAGATTCAAATTACTCAGGTTAGATTGATTAATTTTTGCACAATTTTTGTTTGCTTAAAGTTTTTTTTGCCTAAAGTTTATTGTATGCAATTTTTAGTTGATAGATGATTCTTGTTTGCTTAATAAAATCTAAAGAATAAATAATTGAATTATGCACCTGATTCGATGGCCATAGTTTGTGTACTAGAATAGGAGAAGATTTTTCATGACTACTAAAATTTCCATCAACTCTTTCCTTGTACACATGAAAAAGCCCTACTGAATCCAGTGTTGCTCTATATATGTGACTTGCTTCTTCTTGTTGATTTTCGCCTTGATAAATTGTTTTAAGTGCTACATCATCAGAAACAACAAGATATGACTTGCCGGTAGTGTCTAAGTTTAATGTTACTGGAGTACTTACTGAACCCTTAATCTCATTTGACACTACATTCAAATTTATTCCAGTTTCGTAGCCATGAATAAGAGTCCGTAATAATAGTTTATCATGGCCAAACCATCCGTTTGTCTAACTGATACTATGTGATAATGGAACAAGAAGTAATAAGAATAAGGTGAGAATTACCTAGAAACTTCATATCTTGTCAAAAGAAAATCAAAAGGGTAATATTGGGACGACAAATGCTGTTTAAAAGCAGATTGCATGTGCGTAGGTATAGGGCAGCCACTTCCTTATATAGGCTGAAAAGTAATAGAACTTCGAAATTAACTAGGAACTTACTTAACAGGGCGTGATACCAAGTTAAGCGATTGCAGGCCTCGGTATATTAGCCCCTCTATGCTTCGATTGTATTTTAATTCAATACAAATGAATGCATCTCATTGCAGCTCAAGGTTACCATGTTTCTGTTGCATATAAGTTATAACTTGATTAAAGTAAGCAGACAACGTTTGGCACTGCGGTTTTTTTAACAAAGAGAAGTCTAGTTCAGTGCAATGTTGGTGACAAAAGTCCTGTTTTAATATGTACATTATTGCCCGACACAACCGAACCTATTGGTTGAAATCTTCAATTCGACGAGGAAGATGAAGTGACTTTCTCAGTTCTTGGTCCACGAAGTGTTCACCTTACTGGGTTCTATTTGGGGAGTGGGAGTGGAGAGGGTGAATGTGATGACGATGATTCGTATTCATTACCTCATGAGTTTATAGATAAAACTATAGGTATCTTGTTAAAGTTTGATTATGATGTTTGTTGTTTGCTTCAAATGTTGTTTGACTTGTCCTTTTGTTCTATAAGTGATTCTTAAGGGCAAGATATTGTTTGAGTTCTACATAATGCTTGTATACAATATGATGTGCTTTTCATAAGGTCATCTGTAAATATGTTTACAGGGTGTGCTAACCTCACCCAGTTAGGATAGGATCGATACTAACACAGACGTACGAGCATGCTATGCATTTCTAATGAAGAAATTAGAATTTAAAGCTTATCACAGATTCAATAATGAATTAATCATAAATGATGTCCTCGTTGGGTTTTTATCAATTTTATAGTGTTTACATTCTCATGATATTTTTCCTTGTGTTTCTCCTGTGCTTAAGATAGTCTGTGTTTAGTCAGCTCAACCAGTCATATATTATCTTTAACGAAGCTGCATTGTAAAAAGATTATATGTTATAGATGGATAAAAGTAGGCCCTTTTGTTTTTGGCTTTAGATCCGCAAGCTGTTATATATAGGTTTTCATTTGTTGCTGAGCTTGCAGAATAATTTTATGGAAAGTCTGCAATTCACAAATCTTGTACATATTTTCAGTTATATGCTTGCATCGGTCATGTTTACTCAGAAAACTTGTTTTTTTTTTTTTTTTTTGGTTGTTTTTCTCTATACATCTCAAATGGAGAACAGAGTGAAGGAGTACTTTACAAAAACTTCTCCTTTACTTCTGCTTAATTAATATTTTTCTGCCTCAAAATAGTGCAATGAGCTTATATTTCTGTTTCATTCCATAGGGTCAAGATATAGCATTTGGGCTTTTGTGGCTCATCCAACGCGGTAAGGTGAAGAAATCACATAAACAAGAATACCAGCACCTGAAACTGAACACATTTTTCTTCATTGTTTTGGGAAATCACGTTTACCAAAATAAAGGTACTTTGGAACATTTGCTTTGGCATTGTGATTTCAGTCAAATAATGTGGAGCTGGTTGGGAGGTATTTTTTCTTTTCTCAATCCTATTTTTATTTTGAGAACTTTGGAAGATTGATGCTTACAAAACTATCGTTGAGACTTGAGATATGGTTATTGAGAAATAACTCAATAAGATTCTTTATGAAGGCATTGCTCCTAATGGTGGGAATCTAAAAAGGAGGATTATACATTTCACACATGACTGGTGAGGTTAGACATAAAGGTGAGATGTGGAATTCAGCCTATGACTTGCATATTGTGAAGAATTTTGACATGCAGAAAAGTGAAGACTGTCGGAGCCATTCAATGTTGCGTTCCTGATGAAACTAGTTAACTACAACCTTATTGTGCTGTGATGGTGCCTCTAGGGGCAATCCTAGTATATATCAGGATATGGATTTGTGGTGATTTCATTATGGACGAATCTGGTGGTAGCTTCTAACTTTATTGCAGAGCGATTCATTTCAAGCATAGGAAGTCTACTTTTCGGCTGATTTTTCTATTTTTAGGCCAAAAGGGTGTCTCTGCATAGAGGTCAGGTTCTCACATTTTCCAGTAAGAGTTTCCTAACTGCTGATGGAGTACGAATCTTAAGATCCAGTGGTCAGGATTGTTTCATGCCTAATTTGTGTTCCTTTTAGATTTGGTTGATTTGTAGGGGGGCCTTCTTGGTCTGGTTTTTTGTTTTTGTGGGCCTTGGACCCAATTTTGGTTTATGTTTTGTTTGTCGATCCAATCTAGAATTATTGCCAAGAAAAAGCACGAGAGCAGTAAGAAAAGAAAACGAGGGCTGTTTTTGGGCATACCAAAAAATTATCGGGCAAGTTGTGAGCCGAACCTTGAATATGCCCGGTAATTTTTTGGTATGTCCAAAAACATATCTCAAGAAAACAGTGATGGTTCTCAATCCAGTCCCATCTTGTTTAAATGGACAAAATTGGATGTTTAAATAGCACAAAATTTTCCCTTAAACAATGTCCTCTTTAATTTAGCATGTTTTCATCTCTGAGTCTTCTAATATTCATTTCGATGAAGTCACTAATCCCTTGGAAGAAGACTTTTGTTTCGAAGGATCAACGTTACTGTCGATCCATCATGCCCATGTAATGAAACCTTTGTAAAATGCTATCAAACGATCCATGTCTTTGTACTTCTTCATTCCTTCTTGTTCCCTTTTTATTTTTTTGAAATTAAATATTGAATCTTGATGAATTGAATCACAATCAATTGATTTCAGTACTTCCAAGTTCGACAGTTATGGAAAGTTGCTGTTATTATTGTTTTTGCATCTTTCAATTTTGAAAATGAAAGTTATGAAATTTCTTTATTTTGTGATTGTTTCATATGAGAACCTTTAAAATGTAGGTAGGACTTAGGAGTTTATTTGATTGATGATGATTTGTATACCGATGATGATATAGATTCAGTTTTCAAGTTTGAAAATTTATTTTTGTTATTATCATTTCAAGTTTAGCATCTTTAAATTTTCCCATTAATAACATCATCATACCTTATGGACATTACAGCCTTCTCGACGATTTTCTCAACTTGAAGTTCAATATTTCATCAAGCCTCAAAAGAAAAACAAATTATCGACAAAATTATTGAAGATATATTTAAAGTGGTTGCGTAATTTAACCATGATAAGTGCCGCCCTCATGCTCCCTTATGAGGCACCCTCCTAAATGAATTCGAGTTTGTTTAACTTCGCATCAACAACTTCTATTTTTACTAATTGAATGGAATCATCTTGTATCGCATCAACAACTTCTATTTTTTACTAATTGAATGGAATCATCTTGTATCTATCAGTAATTTTTTTTTTAAAAGTAATATAGTTATAATAAATTTAAGAGTAACTGTGCTTCTGTGTTTCCTTTTAAATGTTGCTTCTGTTATTGTTTTCCTATAAGAGCAAGGTTCTTTTTTTGTAATTTTAGTTTTGAAATTAAATATTGAATCTTGATAAATCAGACTACTGAATCAAAATCAATTAAATTTAGTAGTTCCATGTTCTGGAAAGTTATTGTTATTGTTTTAGCATCTTTCAATTTTGAAATTGAAAGTTATGAAATTTCGTTGTTTTTGTTATTGTTTTCATATGAGAAACTTTTAAAAATTAGGTAGAAGTTTATTTGATTGATGATGATCTGTATACTGATGATGACATTGATTCATTTTTCAAGTTTGTAAGTTATTTTTGTTATAGTTAAGTATTTCAAGTTTAGCATCTTTAAATTTTGCATTGAAATTTAGATGAAGTATGGGTCGAACAATAATGATGGTAGCATGTACAACTCTCATATTATTATTTTCAAATTTTCTAATGATAAGATACATGTAATAAAACACGAGGCGGACATACTTGAGACTCAGTTTCTACATTTAAGTGATGTATTCAGAAAATTAAATATCAAGAACTAATAAAGGGGAAAGAAAACAAGAGAATATCAGTCTTGAAAAAAAAAACATTAAAACCTATTAACAAAACACAAAATCTAGGGTTTATTACCAATTTTAAATACATTTACAATATGTTCAGTAACAAAACACAAAATACTAACGAAAAAACATTCAAACAAGTGATTGACAAACACTAACCTAGACATAAATATTTTTTTCTTTGTATTAACTTTTCTATAGGAGATTTAGAAAAGAAATTCAAAAAATTAGAAACAAACTAAACCATCTACTCATTGTTTGAAAGATTCTTAAGGGGACGGACCTTTCGCCAAAAAAAGAATGGAAGGGAAAACGAAGAAAGAAAAAATATTACGTGACTTATGTTACGTGGCGATACCTTATGATGCATTGTGCTCTTCTTAGCGATTTTATCAACTTGGAGTTCGAGATTTCATCAAGCCTCAAATGAAAAACAAATTATCAACAAAATCAACCAATATATAATTAAAGTGGTTCATAATTTAACCATGATAAGTGCCGCACTTATGCTTCTCGTGTCCATAGGCTTATTAATCATTAAACACCCTCCTAAATGTACTCGAGTTTGTTTAACTTAGAATCAACTTCTTCACTTTTTACTGAATCAATGAGATCATTTTGTGTCTATGAGTAACTTCCCAGTTAAAAAGTTAAAAGTAATTATTTAAGAGAAACTTTGTTTCCTTTTAAATGTTGTGTTTGTTATTGTTTTCTTATGAGAGATAGGTTAGTTTTTCCCCCTTTTTGTATTTTGTTTTAGTTTTGAAACTGAATATTGAATCTTGATTAATCCGACTACTGAATCAAAATCAGTTGATTCTTGTAGTTCCAAATTCAACATTATGGAAAGTTGTTGTTATTGTTCTTGCATCTTTCAATTTTGAAATTGAAAGTTATGAAATTTCGTTGTTTTCGTTATTGATTTCATATGAGAACCTTTCAAAAATTAGGTAGAAGTTTATTTGATTGATGATGATCTGTATACAGATGATGATATTGATTCAGTTTTCAAGTTTGGAAATTTATTTTTGATATTATTTAGCATTTCAAGTTTGGCATCTTTAAATTTTACGTTGAAATGACTGATTTATGAGAATTTGTTAAACATTGAGTAGATGGTTTAGCTTGTTTTTAATTTTTTGAATTTCTTTCCTATATCTCCTCTGGAAATATTAATATAACGTAAAAGATTTATGTCTCAGTTAGTTGTTTGTCAATCACTTGTTTGAATGTCAGTTAGAATATAAGTTTTTGATTACTAACCAAATTTATACAATTTGAACTGCAGGACCTCAAAGGAAATATTCATGTATTTTGCAGGGCGCAACCCAGGTTATCTGGTGATAAGGATGGTACGATTGTATCCTACCCCGAGTCACTGGAGAAAAAAAAGGTCTCGATATAGGTATAAAATATGGTATGTGATTCTCCTTAGGGCTTGGTTTGTATTTCATGATCATCAAATGCTTTTGTCTTATTTATTTATTGTCGTCGTCAAGTAGAAAAAGGCATGAATATATATTTGACAAGCATCGGTTTTTCAAGAGGTTACTAAATTGTGTTTTGAGTAGTAATTTGTGTTTTGTTGCTGAATATATTGTAAATGTATTTAAAATTGGTAATGAACCCTAGATTTTAGGGCATTGATTATTGATTTATTTTTCTTTCTTTTTTTAATTTGTGGGCAAGTTCCTATGAAAGGCAAGTTACTTCAATTTTGTTCTAAATTTTTTATTTGTATGAGCGTAATTTAATAGCGATTTTGAACTTTGTATGAGTATAAAGTTGATATAACTAGGGATTTTAAATAAGTAATTTACTCAATGTACCTTTCTTCATTTGCAAAGCCATATGGACTTATCAGATATTAGAATAACTCGCATCGAAAGGATATGCATCGTATAATGCCACAAGAAGCTTTGAAGAAATATGAGAATGACAAGAAATCTCTGCTCAGTTTAAGAACCGAAGTCCTCACGCCTAAAATCAAATTACATGATCGATTGGATACTCAGCTCAAATCAAACTACATGATCGATTGGATACTCTCCACTTTGGTTCGGTTAGTATCGTTGCATTATTAATAGCTTTTAACGTTATTTTTTTTATTTTTCTTTTGTTTTTATATAGTCATTTACCAAGTTATGAAAATATGAAGTATGAGAAGTTTATGGGTCGACTAATAGTGATAGTAGCATGTACAACTCTCGTATTGTTATTTTCGAATTTGTTAATTGATAAGATACATGTAGTAAAAGATGCATCAAAAATGCATGAGAATCGATTTTACATTTGAGTGATACATTTATAAACTTATCAAGAACTAAGGAGGAAAGAGAACAAGAGATTACCGGTCTATAAAGAGATCAAGGGAATGCACTTTTCACCAAAAAAAAAGAAGGAAAGAAAAGCCGTGAAATAAAAAGCAATTACGAGATATTATTAACATGGCGATACCTTATGATGCATTGCGGCATTCTCAGCGACATTCTCAACTTGAAGTTCAAGAATTCATCAAGCTCAAATGAAAAACAAATTATCGACAAAATCAACCAACATATATCTAAAGTGGTTTCATAAGTTAACCATGATATGTGATGCCCTCACGTTTTTCGAGTGTGTATCCTTATTAATCATTAATAACCCTCCTAAATGTACTCAAGTTAGTTTAACTTAGCATCAACTTTTTCTCTTTTTACTAATTCAATAGAATCATTTTGTATCTATGAGTAACTTCTTAGTATAAAAAGTTAAAAACAATATAATAATTTTTTTTTTTAAAATAATTACAATAAATTTAAGAGCAGTTATGCTTCCTTTTAAATTTTGGTTTTATTATTGTTTTCATATGAGAGCTACGTTAATTTCCCTCCTTTTTGTTTCTTTGATTTACTTTTGAAATTACATATTGAATGTTGATGAATTAGACTATTGAATCACAATTATTTTTTTTTGAAATATGTTAACATCAACAACTAACTAGTTAGGCTAAGAACCTGGCTAGCATAATGTTTTACAAAAGTATCATCATCATGGAATAGTACTTCTCTGAACTCAAAGTTTATGTGATTCGAGTAATAGTTTAAGACTATTTCCTGAATTTTTGGCAACCGCACATGCCTTAGAGAATTACATTCAAATATGCGAAAGTTGAAAAAGCGGGGGTTTAAAAATCTAACCCAATATTTCGATTAGCAATCTGTATGGACTAACTCCAATAAACTTTTAAGAGAATCAACTAGACAGTCAGACTCAATCTTCATAAAAAGTATATCAAGCAGTTAATATCTCTATCTCTCGACTTGATCCATACTCAAGCTAATAGAAATCTACGAGTCTTTATCAAATACAAGAGATATAAGCTTGGTTGGTACCAAAGACCAATATACAAGGATCAATCAATTTCCAATCAACAACCAAAGGTTGGATTTCACAATTGATCGATACAACGCACAACCTGTGATATTTCAATTATATAGCAAAATATAATGCGGAATAGAAATAACACAGACACCAGAAAATTTTTTAACGAGGAAACTGCAAATGCAGAAAAACTCCGGGACCTAGTCCATACTGAACACCACACTGTATTAAGCCGCTACGGACACTATCCTACTACAAACTAACTTCGGTCTGGAATCAATATCACACTGATTCAAGGTACAGTTGCGCTCCTTACGTCTATGATCCCAGCAGGATACTACGCACTTGATTCCCTAAGCTGATCGCACCCACATCCAAGAGTTTCTACGACCCAAAGTCTAAGACTTGAATAAACAAATCAGTATCACACATAAAAGTCTATGATAATAGATAAATCTTTCTTCCACAGATAAACCTACGAGTTTTGTTCCGTATTTTGATAAAATCAAGGTGAGCAGGAACCAATAAATAACCCAAACTTATATTCCTAAAGAACATCCTAGAATTATTGGTCACCTCACAATAATCTAAATCGTATGGTAGCGAAACTAGATATTGCGAAATCACAAATGATGAGACGAAGATGTTTGTGATTTCTTTTTATCTTGCCCTATCGGAGATATAATCTCAAGCCAATTATTTAATTGAACTCATACGATAGAAAATGGCAAGATCAGATCGCTCAACTACAAGAGAAGTAGTTTCATCTGGCTTCACAATCCCAATGAAGTCTTCAAGTCATTAATCGACAGGGTCTCAAGAAGAAACCTACGATTAAAGGAGAATCGACTCTAGCAAAACCAACTAGTATCACACAGGAGGTATGGGGATTAGTTTTTCCAGTTGCTAGACATCTCCTTTATATAGTTTTCAAATCAGGGTTTGCAATCAAAGTTACCTTGGTAACAAAGCATTCAATATTCAACGTTAGATGAAAACCCTGATCTATCCAAGATAATATATTTCAATCGTTATATCGAAAGTTAGCTTTCCACACACACAAATGAAATATATTTCATTTAGGTTTGAGTAACCGTACCTAAACGTGTACATTTGGTTGGTTCACGAATAGTTAACCAATGGTTAGCCATATGAGCACTTTCATATCAACCATATTCATCTTTCTCATAACTGGTTCAAATGACTCATAAGAACTAGTTCAAGGGTTGTTCAATTGCAAGGAAATCTTATGTAACTACACAAGACACAATTGAAGAAAAATCGGTGTGATTCACTTGAATCAATTCATGGAAAATATAGCCACGGTTTGCAAAGATTGCATTCCTTATTGATTTATTGTTTAAGTTCATGAACAACCGATTTGAGAAATATAAACAGCTTGGGTACGCGTACGGGTATGCATACTCTAGCTTTACCGGAATTGGGTTTGAAAACCCAGCAGAAATTTTTGGATGAAAAACTTCAGTGGGTACGTGTACGGGTACGTGTACCTAAGGTGACTGGTTTGTAAGTTCGTAAAAACTCCAATGTGCGAACACACTATATATGCTTATATCCATAGGTGGTTCTGTAATCTCAACTCTACATTTCAATCATTGAAACATTCTTCTATAATGTTATAATAGTCGTTAGACATAAAGAATCCACTATCGTCATCAAAGCTATTTTTAAGATTGAAACGTCATCATGAATTTCATCACGGATAGAGATGAAAGATAGTTAAAGCGAAATCTTACTAACACACATTTAGATAAAAAGATAGGCGAGTAAACTTGGCTCAAAATAGCAAATGGGTATGTATGAAAACTATCATACTTATACGAATGTTGTCTCAAGAGTAAGAGTTAGATAGACTTTTGAGTGCTAGATAAGTTCAAGTCTCCACATACCTTTTTGGTCGGATGAAGTTCCACCGGTTCCTTGAGTAGTTCTTCGTCTTCATAAGATAATCGCCATGGAGTCTGGAGCTCAACTATACTTAACTATCCTAGACCGAGACTTAGTCATAAGTAAACTAGAAATCAAGACGTATAGTTTTGAACATTAATATTGACAAACATGCTTGAGATATAAGCGCATGAAAGTTCGACCGAGCAATGCTCTAACAATCTCCCCCTTTGCCAATTTTAGTGAAAAAACTATCAATACATATGGATTACAAAATAGATACAACTTTGTAGCTTCTCGTCCACATGCTTGATCGAACTCGCTGCTTCAACATTACTCGAAAACTTCATCTTTTCCAAGTACTCCCATGATTCCATAGATGTTTAGTTCAGCATCATAGTTGTTGAAGTCCTGTAGCCATAAAAATGAGAAAACAAAAGTTCTCAATTATTGTTATACAATGTCATAGTATTATTACACATCATCAAAGTTCTTATATCACAACTTCGACAACAATACTATGGTGATATGTATCACTCCCCCTTAGTCAATACTTTCGTCTCAACACGAAAACCACTCCCTCTTACATAATGATCTGAAAACCATATGTATTTATAGTGTGAAGTACATATTAATTCTCCCCCTTTTTTTCAATAAAATTGGAAAAGGTACGAAAATGGGATCCTAATGAAATTTTCACGGGGACGCTTCACGACCAAAGAAAAGGACATATCAACTTGTTTAGACGCAATCATAAAGTCGAAGCTAAATGCATTCATCAAGGAGTTTATAAAGATATAAGATAACCCCTAAAAATTCCACAGTCGCACTCCCCACAAAGATATGGAAATTAAGAGCAAGTTCAAAAGAACTCTCCCCCATTTGATGTCATTCTCGAGAAAACAACAAGAGCGACCTAACTTTTACGAGAAAAAAAGGATTTTATTGGACACCAAAAACCATAAGAAATGATTTTCTATATCCAAAATTCTCAATTAAAATAAACACAAGAGAACCCATGATTAATTTAATCAGAATACACAATCAAATTAAACACAAAAGTGATCAATTTAATTGAACATGCTCGACATAAGAGAACTTACGAAGCTACGACTATGTTAACCATAAAAGAATGATTAACTCAATATCATTTTATGCTCAATGCAAGAAAACTTATGGAGCATTGCAGTACACATAAAATATGGATCATGGAAAGATCAATACTGTGGCATAGATAAGGATTCATTCTATTTTTCATCACTATTTGCACAATGACGTACAACAAACATAATCCTTGCAAACAAAAGATTTTAACCTATCTTCCATCAATGAATTGGCTTAACTTTTGTTTATCAAAAGTTCATCGATCTTGTATCAATACTTTCTTGTCGACATATAAAAGAGATAACTTTTGACATCGTATGGGACAATAATAGTTCACGGACACAAAAACACATATCCAATAACATATTGCAATATATGAAACCATAAGGATTAATAATGCAATCATCATCTTCCAAATCAACTTTAAAATAAATCTAAAAACATTTCAAGATGAAAACGTTGGACGTAGCTATGTGAAATCACAATAATTTCTATTCTAAACTCTAGTAATCCTTCTCAAAAACAAGAATAAATTCTCATAAGAAGTTTCCTAGGCATCAAGACAAACTCGTAATGCACATATAAGATGATTTTTCCTTAGAGGGCAGAATCAATCTTTTTCGCACAAATTTATACCAAGAAAAGCTACCAAAGGCATATAAAAATATTTTCTTAACAAAGAAGAACATACAAAGTCATTAATAATTATGCACCATAGTTCACATAAAATGATTGTGAACATTCAAGAATCCCATAGTAATGCGTACTACTGCCCATTCTTGAACTTCCTTCTTTGTGATTCACCAATAACATTCTTGTACAAGCTATAAATGAGCTTAGAAGAGCAGTACTCCATGAATTCAAGTGCCCAAGTCCAAGAGAAGTGGAACAAGTGCTACAAAACGAAGCAAAACACTCAAAAACAAGAGACATGACAAATACCAATCTTAACTCATCCAAATTCAGGAATTCTCATCTCCATACTGAAGAGAATTCAAAAAGAATGAGGTCATTCCGAGTTCGGACGAAGAAATTACGGCCAAAACAAATTTACAGAATATCAACGTCTACAGGCAAGTAGGTATACAAACGAATTTTCCTGACCTGGGGAAGTGGTATGCGTACTTGAACCCCTGGATTTTGATTTTAAATGATGTTATGAAAACTTTGTATGTCTACAATGAAGTCCAAACATCCCGAACTACTATTTTTCATATCTAAACATTTAAGAACCTTAAACACAGATCAAGTTAGGTAGAAATGAACGATAAGCAAGGTACATGGATCATTATAAGTACTCTAAGAAAATAAACACAAATCTTGCTCAGGTTTATAGACATACCTTTTTAGAAGAATCCATCCGAATTCTACAGGCTTACCGAACATAATCTGTGTGCCACAATTATTATGTTCCCTCACCGTTTACATAATATCGCATTTCTTGGTGAGGATGCACTTCCAACAAAATCAAGTTGTGTTGAGGTAAACAACGTCTTGCTCACCATGGCACCAAGAGAGAGTTTATTTCCAGGAACTCTTACATCTTGTAGTGTTGAGAAACACCCAAGGAACTATTTTTATAAGTCTATCAAAGAACTTCAAGAGAACCCAAAAAGATTAGTGTTTCTGATTTCTTGTTTTCCAACTTATAAAAAATTGTTTCTGCTGATAGTTTTTAGTGATGTGAAGGGAAACTCTTTTGATAAAAAGAGACGTCCTAGCTTTTTCATAAAAGAATACAATACTACTATCTTGATGGGAAGTATCAGGAATTGAGCAATGAATCGATTCATGCTTTGAGGTGATGCAGTCCAAAGACTGAGATTTAAACTCCTCTTGTAATTCATTCAATATGTTACAACCAATTGGATTACACAAAGGAGGAGCATGGTTTTGACTGATTATTAAATCAATATCAACCTCAACGTGAACATTATTCATCATAACTAGATTCATCCTATCAAGAGATTCTTATTCTTTATGGAGGTATACCTCAACATCAAGAGATAAGCTTTCTAGTTTTTTTTTTCAAACCCTGAGAAGACTTCAAGGGATTTTAAACCTGGAGGAGGTTTAGATAGAATTTCTTCTACAGATTTTATTAAATCAGTCATAAAGTAGAATTTTAAAATCCCTGGATCTGGTGGTGCATTTATTGAGATAGTACTACTTCCCATAGAGTCAGATCGCTATAAACACAGACTTATAAGGTCTTTAAACATGTTTGCATGCTCTGATACCAATTGAAAAAGCGGGGGTCTAACAACCTCACCCAATATTTAGATTAGCGATTTGTATGGACTAAATCTAATATACTTTTAAGAGAATCAACTAGACAGTCAAACTCAATCTTAATAAAAAGTATATCAAGGAGTTAATATCTCTATCTCTCGATTTGATATATACTCAAGAAAACAGAAATCTGCGAGTCTTTATCAAATACAAGAGATATAAACTTGGATGGTACCAAAGACCAATATCCAAGGATCAATCAATTTTCAATCAACAACCAAAGGTTGGATTTCACAATTGATCGATACAATGCACAACTTGTGATATTTCAATTATATAGCAAAATATAATGTGGAATAGAAATAACACAGACACCAGAAAAAATTTTAACGAGGAAACCACAAATGCAGAAAATCCCCGGGACCTAGTCCATATTGAACACCACACTGTATTAAGCCGCTACAGACACTAGCCTACTACAAACTAACTTCGGTCTGGACTATAGTTGAACCCTAATCAATATTACACTGATTCAAGGTACAGTTGCGCTCCTTAAGTCTCTGATCCCAGAAGGATACTACGCACTTGATTCCCTTGGATGATCTCACCCACAACCAAGAGTTAATACGACCCAAAGTCGAAGACTTGAATAAACAAATCTGTATCACACAGAAAAGTCTACGATAATAGATAAATATGTCTCCCACAGATAAACATATGAGTTTTGTTCCGTATTTTGATAAAATCAAGGTAAACAGGAACCAATCAATAACCCTGACTTATATTCCTGAAGAACAACCTAGAATTATTGATTACCTCACAATAATCTAAATCGTATGGTAGCGAAACTAGATATTACAGAATCACAAACGATGAGACGAAGATGTTTGTGATTTCTTTTTATATTGCCCTATCAGAGATATAATCTCAAGCCAATTATTCAATTGAACTCATACGATAGAAAATGGCAAGATCATATCGCTCAACTATAAGAGAAGTAATTTCATCTGGCTTCACAATCCCAATGAAGTCTTCAAGTCGTTAATCGACAGGGTCTCGAGAAGAAACCTACGATTAAAGGAGAATCGACTCTATCAGAACCAATTAGTATCACACAGGAGGTATGGGGATTAGTTTTTTCAGTTCCTAGACATTTCCTTTATATAATTTTCAAATCATGGTTTGCAATCTAAGTTACCTTGGTAACAAAGCATTCAATATTCACCGTTGGATGAAAAACATGGTTTATCCAAGCTACTCCCTCCGTACCACATATATAGGCGGAGGGACCAAATCTCTTAGATTAAGAATTCTTTTTTGATTTCATACATATACATGGATTTTCCTATTTTACCCCTTATTATATTCCCTATGTTAGAAACATAAACTTGAATGTGAGGATAACCAAGCAACATAAATTGGGGTAAAATGGATAAAAACCATCTTGAAATTGTCACTCCGCCTATCTAATGGTACAAAGAAAATGTCATATTCCGCCTATATAATAGGTACGGAGGGAATAATATCTTTTAACCATTAGATCGAAAGTTAGCTTGCCACATACACAAATGAAATGTTTGAGTAACCTAAATGTATTTCATTTAGGTTTGAGTAACCGTACCTAAACGTATACATTTGGTTGGTTCACGAATAGTTAACAATGGTTAGCCATATGAGCACTTTTGTATTAACCATATTCATCTTTCTCATAACTAGTTCAAATGACTCATAAGAACTAGTTCAAGAGTTGTTCAATTGCAAGGAAATCTTATGTAACTACACAAGACACAATTGAAGCAAAATTGGTTTGATTCACTTGAATCAATTCATGAACAATATAGCCACTGTTTGCAAAGATTGCATTCATTATTAATTTATTGTTTAAGTTTATGAACAACCGATTTGAGAAATATAACTATCTTGGGTACGCGTACGGGTATGCGTACTCTAGCTTTACCAGAATTTGGTTTGAAAACCCAGCAAAAAAAATTGGTTGAAAAACTTCCTTGGGTACGTGTACCTAAGGTGATTGGTTTGTAAGTTCTTAAAATCCAAACTCAGCAGAAATTCAAGGACGTGAACTTCCGCCAGTACGCGTACCCAACCTGTCTCCTTCACCAATACTGCATGCACACATATGTATGCACTTGGTTTCCAGTACATGGATTTATACACTAATGTGCGAACACAGTATATATGCTTATATCCATAGATGGTTCCGTAATCTCAACTCCACATTTCAATTATTTAAACATTCTTCTATAATGTCATAATAGTCGTTAGACATAAAGAATCCACTATCGACATCAAAGCTATTTTTAAGATTGAAACGTCATCATGACTTTCGTCACAGATAGAGATGAAAGATGGTTAAAATGAAGCTTACCAACACATATTTCGATAAAAAGATAGGCGAGTAAACTCGGCTCGAAATAACAAATGTGTATGTATAAAAACTATCATACTTATACAACCGTTGTCTCAAGAGTAGGAGATAGATAGACTTTTGAGTGCTAGATAAGTTCAAGTTTCCACATACATTTTTGGTCGAATGAAGTTCCACCGGTTCCTTGAGTAGTTCTTCGTCTTCATAAGATAATCTCCATGGAGTCTGGAGCTCAACTATACTTAACTATCCTAGACCGAGACTTAGTCATAAGTAAACTAGAAATCAAGACGTATAGTTTTGATCACTAATATTGACAAACATGCTTGAGATAGCAACGCATGCGAGTTCGACCGAGCAATGCTCTAACAAAAGTAGGAAATATAATTTACATAGTTGTTGATCAGAGCATTGTTGGACTGGTACTGGGGATTCTTTCTCTTATTCTTTAACTCATTTATTAATTTTTTGTGTTCCACATGAATGTTGCATATCCTATCCTTTTTCATTTGTATCTATTTCATTGCGGCTAGCACTCTAAGTATTTTTCCTTCATATCTCATCTCTACTCTGCTAATTAAGCCAAGTTGTTGTTATTATTGTTTTCTAAGCTAGGTGTCCACCCAAACCATTGAATCCATCGCCTCAATGATGAGTCACCACCGATTTGAATCGCTCGCCTCAATTTCATTTATTTAAACTACGTATTCTCCCAACCATTGAACCACATAATCCAGCTTGTTATGTTTATGCATTATAATGATATCATAAAATTCTTATTCATCGGTTTACATCATAAAATTAATCGTGGATGGTTCCGTATACAAGCCGATACTTAAAATATAAAACTAAAATACTCTATGATTTACAATTTTAAAATTTTACATGACATAAATCGTTGGGCAGAAAAAAAAAATTTGTGCAACTAAGACTAAATATAAAAATTCTCAACACAAATGCCCTATATGATTGCAGGTACAAAACACGATTTAATCTACACTTAAGAAAGAAAAATTCAAAGTGTATCATGCGAAACTTTTGAAAATATGGGTAGATCTAAATTGTGAATATTATAAAAAGGTGTCTCGTATCTTCAAATCAACAATGAGATTTGTGAATTGTGGGGTTTTTCCACACTAGAACCAATAAGTGATACTTCTAATAAGTGTTTACATAATTATTTTTATATTGAAATAATGATTCTCGCTTGATCAATAGTAAAAAAAATATAATAACGTTGACACATGATAGTGTTTATATAATAATGAGGTTTACTGAAGTGAACTCTTTTGTTATTATGACTTTTGGGAATGACTTGTTGCTTATAGAAAACTAGAAACATTGAGCCAATCAGGTATCACTGCGTGTCAAACTGTGTCAGGTGGGAGACAGAAGAAATATTAAGATGATTCCTTTCCAGACACGCGTCCCATATCCCATGTCCTTTGGGTTCTAGGGGACATCCCTACAGAGAGCTTCTCTTTCTTTCTCCTTCAAGTTCAAGCACTTGAGTACCTCTTTGACTTCGAGCTAGGCTCAAATTGCAGTTTCACAATTATTAGTTGTCGGCATCGATCTGGTTAGACGCCCTTTCCTATGTGCAAAAAGTGAATCTCTCCTGCTCGAATCTAGATCGGATTCTAAGAGTTCCTGCAAGCGCAATTAAGTCACCGTGAAAGACATGAGTTAAATGACTTATGTATCAAAGATTCATTCCTAAAGGCGTATACATAAGGGGTAGACCACACAACCGCGTGGGAGATTTTTCTTATGATATTGAAACACCTTCCTAGTGAAACAACCATTGAATGCCGGATGACAAAATATAGTTGGGCTGGAAGAATGTTTAACCATAGCCGTGACAATTAAAGTTACAACCGCTTATACTTAAACAAGTCCGGCGCTCTTTCCTTCGCATTTCCCAGAGTTTAAGCCGAAGAGAAGAGAGCCTCTTCTTCTCTTTCATCTCTAAGGTTGGGTTGGTTTTTTTTTTTTTACAAATCTATTATTAATCTCTCAATTCAACTCAAGAAATAATGTTTTTTTGGGGGTAACTACTAGAATCATTTCCTCTATTACTCTTCTTATTCTTGGTAAGTATAATTAGTAGGATATCTTTTGGGTATATTAATTAAATACCCCTAGTTTTAACACCCAATAAATATACCCATATACAACAATATAAATACCCCTATCATTTAAATACATTATCCCTTAAAAACAGATTACCTTAATATCCTCACTTACAATATAATTTTCCATTTAAAAATCTTATCCATTAAAAAATAACTTTTTCTATTATTTCACATCCACCGGCAGCACCATTTCACCACCACCAACAGCACCGCCGCCACCACCACCACTCTGCCACCATCACCACTCCACCACCACCACTTACTAAATACAACCACCAATAATATTCCACCACCCACCGTCACACACCGCCACCACCACCGCCACTTACTAAATACAACCACCAATAATATTCCACCACCGTCACACACCGCCACCGCCGTCGCCGCCAGCACCACTGCCACCGCCACCATTAATATTAGGTGTCAAATTTGGTTGTTGATTCCATTTTTCTATTGTTGATACACAAACATTGGTTGTTGACTCCCTAAACTAAGATCAATTTATATTGTTGATACACAAACATTTGTTGTTGACTCCTTACACTAAGATCAATTTCTATTGTTGATACACAAATATTGGTTGTTGATTCCATTTTTCTATTGTTGATACACAAACATTGGTTGTTGACTCCCTAAACTAAGGTCAATTTCTATTGTTGATACACAAATATTTGTTGTGACTCCTTACACTAAGATCAAATTATATTTTTGATACACAAATATTAGTTGTTGATTCCATTTTTCTATTGTTGATACACAAACGTTGGTTGTTGACTCCCTAAACTAAGGTCAATTTCTATTGTTGATACACAAATATTTGTTGTTGACTCCTTACACTAAGATCAATTTCTATTGTTGATACACAAATATTAGTTTTTGATTCCATTTTTCTATTATTGATACACAAACGTTGGTTGTTGACTCCCTAAACTAAGGTCAATTTCTATTGTTGATACACAAATATTTGTTATTGACTCCTTACACTAAGATCAATTTCTATTGTTGATACACAAATATTGGTTGTTGACTATCATTTTTATTGTTGATACACAAACATTGGTTGTTGACTCCCTAAACTAACGTCAATTTCTATTGTTGGTACACAAATATTTGGTGTTGATTCCCTAAACTGTGGAACATTAGAACCAACACAAGTACTCCCTGAAGAAAAAAAATGTAATTGTGCTTGGAAAATATACAAACCTTGGGAAACTAAGATCACTTGCAAGAGGCGGGGAAGCCGGCAACCGGATATGATGTAATGAGCCTCATATATGGACCTGAAAAGCATATTGATTAAAAAGAAACGGTTAACAGAGTTAACAGACTCTAATCATAGAAAAGGTTGAATTTTTTTGTGAATATTTTAAAAATGTATTTAAGTCCTTGCACATACTTGAATGACTATTCACAAATGTGTAATTCAAAGAGTTAAGACTCTGCATTTACATGAAAATGACACAGGCCACATAAAAGAAAAAAATGATCTAACCAGTAATATCCAAAAGTAAAAAGCTTATCTTTCTGGAATTAGAACATTGACACTAACTCAAATGAATCATTTTGAGACAGTAAACATAACAAGTGACCAGCAGACCCACCATATTTGTATGCAAAAGCGTGTCACCCATTGTTTTGTAAAATCGCATTACATTGTCGACCAAGCAGGAATCCAGATCAATTTTGGGTAAACAGTGTAGTCATTCATTCTGGTTTCTAAAATTCCTCAATCATAGAAGGAGTAGTGCAAGAATGAAATATGAAATTAAGTGGAATACCTTTTTATTTATCTCATTATGCTCATCTATACTTGTGGTATCTCACGAACTCATTTTATCTACTGAATCACTTATGCTACCGGAGCAAAGAAGAAACAAAATCATAGCATAAACACAGTAAGTGTGGGATCATAAACAAGCATATAAAGAGTAGTTAAAGTGGTTTCATGGGAAAGGTACTGTCCCTACTAGTAAGAGAAATCAATACTACAACTAACAGAACTAAAATATCCCCACATTAAGAAGTGGAACTAAAAGCTCCGACATCTATACCAAAAATGCAACAAAACATATGAAAATCAATTCAATTCATAATCCACCTAACAATCAAATTGAATTTCATCTCATATCTAAAACACTAATGAGATTACTTACAATGATTATTTTCGCAAACTAGAATGGCATGCAAATCCCAAAGAGCAGCAATATTAAGAGCTTCAAATAATTTCCCATGATTGGCCGCCCTGTAAAAATACATAGCAAAAGTAAGAGAAATACTCAACCCAATTACCAAGAGAACTTTTGCGCCAACAATCCCATTTCCACCATAAAACCCACTATCGTTCTTATAGAAATATATATATCCACCTTTCCTTTTACTACATCCATCTCTTTAATGCATAACGAAGAACTTGTGCGCCAACATAATGGTTCAGTAAAAAATTAAAATATGAATAAGTGATGATGAACATACCACCAGAATGTATACCATTAATTCATTCTTTCACAACCGGAATAAATCAACACAACCACCATCTCCCAAACCACCAAAAAAATCATACCCAATCTCCACAACCACAACAATTAGAACCACCTTACACCATTATATCCATCACCAATTTATCATTCCAACCTCGCTATAAACAATCACACATAATCTCCACCACCACCATCACTACCATGACTACCATCACCAGCACTACCACCACCACCACATTCATAACAAGGAACTAAAACAGCTGAACCACAAATATTGAACCCTAAAATTATTTTGAAAGTCAAAATTATACCAAATTCAAAAAGATTTGATGGATAATTTCGATTAAGATCCTCTAGGAACCTAATTTGAAATCAAATCAACTGATTAAAAAAGTTGAAATGCAATGATGAACCCTAAAAATTTTGATAAATTTTTTTCCTAGTTTTGTTTTGTAGTCTTCATAACTCCGAATGATAAGAATCAAAATATAACAGATCGAAAGATTAACTGTGAACTGAAAGAGGATTTTGAAGATTTATTAGGTTTTGAAAATTCTAAAATCACTCCTCAAAATGTTATTTTCCAAGATAATATCATCAATTCAATTGAATCAAAATCAAAATCATAATGAATACTTATCTGATTCGTTATTGGTTTGCTGACGAAATAGTTGAGGTTCGATGTTTATTCATTTTGACGATAATTAACCTGCGTAAACATAGATCAAAGTAGTAGTTGTCGTCGTCGTCGACAGTGTCGATAGAGATGGTGTTGGTGTTATTGTTGTGGTGGTGGCGTTTTTGGTTGAGGTAGTGATGGTGGGGATAAAGAAGTTGGTAATATCGGTGGTAACGATGATGAAGACGGTGGTGGTGGTGTCTGGAAAAAGAGAGAAAAGAAATGATTTAGATATGAAATGAAAGAGTAAAGAGTACTCGATAGAGATAGGGAGGTCAAATTTGGCATTAACAATTTAAGGATTTCTTTGTGACCGAGGAGGGGCATATTTATTGCCTGATAAGGGTATTTTTGAAGCCCATCAAAACAAAGGATATTTATATAATTCCCACATATCTTTTTATGATTACTTATTTCCAGGTGTTAAAATCAAACCAGTAAAACCCTTCATTCCACAAGGAAAGATTTAAATTACTTAGGTTAGGCTGATTCCTCCTCATATTAGATTTATCTACAAATAGTTTTTTAGCAATACAAGATGGTTTATTGTTAGTCCAATCAAAAGTCGAATGTAAAGGTTTGACAAATTTTGTTAATGTATCTGCCACCATATTTCTTGTTCTAGTAACAAAAGAAAAACCTAAAAATTCAGGACCTAGCTACTTTATCTGCTCTGTCGATGATGTTCCTACTACGCCAAAAGATCACTGATGTTCGTCCATTGAGATAGTTGATAAGTGTTTCACAATCCCTTCAATACCGAAGTTGTTGACAACTTTTTATTTTGCCCAAAGAGCTGTCTACAAGATGCTTACTACTTCTGCCTCTTGGGGATCTACACTGGATGAGTGAAAATCCCTTGTCAGATGAGATGTTGCTAAGTTATCATAAGAAGATGAAGAAAAGTCAGGAATAGTAATTTTAAAAGCATATTTGGTTTCTGTTTTAATTGATTGAGAAGGTGTTACAATTTGAGAAACAAAAGCAGAAGATGAAATTGGGGATCCAATAGAACCCCTAGTATTTTCATATGATGAGTACAATAATCTTATGCCTATTATAGGAGAAGACATAACAGGACTGGTAGGAACTAGATTAGGAATATCCTGAAGCATGCTGGTTCCAATAAATTATTCAAGCTCATTTACTCTAGTCGATTGATAGACACATTTTTGTGTCTTAATTGTCCTCGGTGTCTCTATTGTTAGTCTCGATATTTGTACTTATATGGTGTTTTTATGTTTGTGTAGGTATTTTTGGAGGAATACACTTGTGTGGAAAAAGTTGCTCGAAAAGTGTTTTTTGTACCCCCGGAGGACAATTGCTATACGGACCCTCACTTTTGCTAAGGGAAACCCACGGCTATATATATCCCATTTATCCATCGCACCCATCTTCTACCTTTCAAATTTGTTTTTGGCGGGAAAATCTAGTTTCAAAGAACCAGATTTAGGGTTGCTGATTTGGGCGTGTTTTAGGGCGATTCAATGGCTGAAACTTCATGGTTCGGCTTGATTCATTATCACATGAATGGTATGGTCGATGGTTTCGACTGGAAAAACCGAGACAAGAAATCAGAGCAACATGTACACGTACACGGGTTTGCAAAAGTTGTGAGGAATTTAAGCGTGGACTGCATTTTCTTGGAAGACTTAATCAATATTTTGGAGCATGAAGAACGTATAGAAGGAAAGAAATACAGCTGCAGATGCATGAGAAAGCAAGAAAGTGAAGAAAATATTCCCGAGAAGATTTTATTCACTGTCGAGTAATGAGAGAATTAGGAGGAGTTATTGTCGAGATTTCTTGCGCCTGTCGAGTATTTAAAGGGTGCTGAGGGTTATGAGAAGGGGACGGAGAGTTTGGGAGAAGAACAAAGTATTAGAAATCAAGTTTGAGAATTTTGCTGCTGTTGTTGCATATCCGAAGAACACGAAGAACAGACCATCCAAGATAGTCGTTCTTCAACAGTGTTTGCGACACAGACTTGAAGGTCGTATAGCTACAGTGACACTGATGCTATATTTGTATCGTTCTTTGTAACAACTCGGTTTGTAACAAATATAACTGTTCCAAAACCCGATTTCCGTTATATTTCTCCCATTTTCATCTTTGTAAACACCCTTTGAGCCATAATGATGAATTTTGAGCGTGTTTTCAACATGATGAGCGGCTAATTCTCCCACAACCAAGGCAATGAGGAAGCTATTTATGCATGACTAATTGGTAATTATTTATTTTCTCTAATTTATAATTTATAATTCACTCAATCACTGCTTTTGCAGAGTTTTTAATTGTTTGCATAATTTTATTCATTAGTTGTGATTCAATTAGATAGGTTATGCTTTGTATTAAGATAATCTATGCTTAGGGGATACAATTAATTGTTGAGAATTTGCCTGATTATTTGTGAATTAAGAAACAAAGGACTTAAAATATAATTAGAGTTTTGGGTTATTTACCACAATTTATTCATGTGTAATAGTGGAATCAGTGTCTTGGTTATTTTCTCTTATCTTGAAATCAATTTTGATCTAAGTTTTCTTTACTTTTAAGTTTTATTAAATCTAAAATTCATTGCTTTCACAAGTCTCACGAACCTATTTACTACAACATTATTGATTCACATCAATTTTTGGCGCCGTCGACACGGAGCTTGTCTTTAGGCTAGAGTTTTTAGATTTTTATTCTTTTTTTTTTAGGTTTTTATTTGTTTTTATTTTATTTGCTATTCTTTAGGTTTTTGTTTTTGTCTTTTTACTACAGATTTTGGAATTTGGAGCGAAAGAAAAATTTGCCAAAGCTTTTGGTGAATACTTAAAGATTTGGAGTTAAAGACAAAGCGAAAGGAGCGAAAGAAGAAGATTTTTTTTTTATATAAAAAGAGAGAAAAAAAAAGAGTTTATTTCTTTAGATTGTATTAAGATTTCTTTATTCTTGTAATTTTCTTTTTATTTTGTACTTTACTTTTTGGACTTTGGACTTGGACATTTGGACATTCTTTTATTTTTAAACCCTACGGAAGGGTAGTTTAAATATTAAACCCTTTGCAGAGAAGGACGGTGATTACGATATCACCTCGGCCCCTCGGGTTCGTACTTGACATAGGAGTCGTGGAACGAGTCGACTTCAGTGGTTCATCCCCCGTCTGGAACGGGAGGTAAGTTTGTCGAAACACTCGCGAATCCCCATGTCAGCGAGTTACTGTATTCCTTCGT
This sequence comes from Papaver bracteatum, assembly GCA_023529315.1. Lineage (NCBI taxonomy): Eukaryota > Viridiplantae > Streptophyta > Magnoliopsida > Ranunculales > Papaveraceae > Papaver > Papaver bracteatum. The sequence continues at coordinate 2,055,864 of JAJJWX010005012.1, forward strand.
TTGCATATATGTCGAGGAACTGAATACGGCTGTTTTAAATTCCTAGTAAAGGGCAAGGCCTGGCCATATAAGATAAGGGTTCGGATTTCATCACCGTTCTCTTCTTGCCCGCCTTAGAAAAACAATACTTAACACGAACCTAAGCTTTAAAATTTGGAATAGAACGAGACCGATAAGGTAACGAGCTTAGTAGGAAAGTCGTTCGAAAAATATTGGTTACTCTTTTGAGCATACTTTGAAGTTCATGATGATTTCTGTAAGTTGAATGCGTGATTGTGCCGCCTTGTAATGCGGTGAGGCCTTGGGTATCAAATCTCCACGTAGCTTCCCTCGCCTCTATTCAACTTGCTTGAACTCGGATTGATTCCAGAGGGGTTTGCTCAGATTATAACGAATTCCCTTTCGAAGGATTAGAAGCTGGTCTAGAAAATAATCTAAGTGGAGCCATCATGCTTTTTGTTTGCTAGAAATCTCTAGGTTTGCTTTGGTAGAGTCAGCCTTGTTTGTGTTTGCATAGAACTTCCTTTCCTTTTAGGATTTTTTTCTTCTTTTTATTTTGTTTTTCTAGTGTATGCCCGAGGTCATTAGAGAACGGGCTTGGAAAAGAAACACTCTAGGTCGTTTGATTAGTGACAAACCTAGTAGTTCTTCTTTTGAAGGCAGTGAGATCGAAGACTCTTCTTTTGAAAGCCCGGTTTTTGGAAACTTCAGTTTTGAGAATCTGTCTCTTTGTGAGGAAAGTACCCCTAGTACTTCATATGTGCTAGCGATGACAACTTTAAAAGATTACATGTTCCCAACTAGGACTAATCGAGCTTCGTGCATTAAATTGCCAGCCAATACGGCTAATTTCGAGATAAAACCTAATATTCTTCAGATGATCCCTATATTCTTAGGCAAAGATGATGAGAACCCTTATTTTCATATCATGGACTTTGAGGAAATTTGTGGGACAGTTAGAATAAAAGACCTTACTGATGAAGTCTTGAAACTTAAGATGTTTCCCTTTTCCTTGAGAGATAATGCCAAGACCTGGTTGAACAACCTACCATCTGAATCCATTGAAACATGGCAGGAGCTGATTGCAGCTTTCTATATGAAATTCTACCCTAGGCATAAAACTGCAGCTGTTAGGCAGAAAATTAGTGCTAGTGTGCAACAAGAGGGAGATTCTCTTTATAGGTTTTTAGAGAGATTCAATGATCTCCTATCCCAGTGTCCTCACCATAGATTTGATAAGATGAAACTTGTGGAGATTATTTATAATAGTTTAGACTATTCGACTAAATCCATGGTCGAGTCTATGTGCGCTGGTGAGTTCACTAATAAAACTGCTGATGATTCTTTTACCTTCTTAGGAACTATCGCTGAAAAATCCCAATAGTGGGAGTCTTGTGTTGAACCCCTAAAAGACTTTTGGTCAATATAAGTAGCGCCAATGTCGTAGATACAAGATTTGAGTCAGATGCTAAGTTTGATGTTTTGTCTAGAAGGTTAGAAGCTTTGGAAATGGGTCAGTCTAAAAATAGGTCCCTTGTTGAACCTAATAGAGCCTCTCAAGTCTCTAGTTGTAGAATAGAGCCCAATAACTCATTTTGGGAAGGTCATGTTAGTGAAGAACAATCTCATGCTGTCTATAACAATGCTAGGTTTGAGAACTGTCAGAAGTTTGACCACATACTCAGAAACCTACAACCCTGGTTGGAGAAACCATCCTATTTTTTCTTGGTCTAAGGGCCAGAATCAAAGTCAGTCTAGTAATTCTCAGCCTCCCCCATGTTTTGGTTATAATAAGAATTCTTCAGGTCAAGCCCAGTTCCAGAACCCTTCTGAGAATAGAATGACTAGCTTAGAGGAATATCTTAGTATGTTAAAAAAGAGCCAAGATATGCTATCACAAAGCCAGGAAATGTTAATAAAGACCCAGGTTAATTTTCAAGAGGAAACCAAGCAGAATTTTAAGAATAATTCCCAGTCTCTTGCTAAATTAGAACTTCAAGTCGGCCAAATAGCTAAGTTTATTAGTGAGAGATAATAAGGAAGGTTCCCTAGTCATACTGATCCTAATCCCAAGGGAGAGAAATTGTACAATCATGTGAATTTTGTTACAACCCTTAGGAGTGGAAAGAAAGTTGACAATCAGGTCGACATGCCTGAAAGTAAACATGCTGTAGTTCACCCTTCTGAGCCAGAAAATGAGGAAACTGATAGAGTCTCTAAAGAGACCAATGAGGGTCATATTGAGCCATTCTTTGTTCTTAGATCCCCGTTACCCAAGCTGCTAGTTCCAACTAAGAGGGAGTCCAACTTTAATGATATATTGGATGTTTTTAAGCAGGTTACATCAACCTCCCATTGTTAGATGCGATTAAGAAGATTCCCGCTTATGCCAAGTTTCTTAAGGACTTGTGTACATGTTAAATATAAAGCCTTCCTATCTAGTCACGTGAGTTCTATTATTCAGAATACCGCTACTCCTAAGTACAAAGACCCATGGTCCCCTACCATTGCTTGCACAATAGGTAAATACCGTGTGGAGAAAGCATTGCTTGACTTAGGATCCAGTGTGAACTTACTCCCATACCATGTGTACCTTAAGCTAGGACATGGTGAGATGAAACCTACCCAGATGACGCTTCAGTTAGATGATAGGTCCGTTAAAATTCCTCGTGGTGTGATCGAGGATGTTCTTATAGAGGTCGACAAGTTTATTTTATCCGGTGGATTTTGGTATCCTAGATACCAAATCTGTCCCTGACCCAGAGAACCAGATACCGGTAATTTTAGGTCGCCCGTTTTTAGCTACATCCAATACGATCATTAACTGTCGAACTGGTATTATGAATTTGTCTTTTGGTAATATGACTATTGATTTGAACGTCTTTCATATTAGTAAGTTACCTTATGAACTAGATGACTCGAGCATATAAGAGGTGAACATGATAGGAACATTAGTCGAGGAGTCATTACCAAACACTTTGATGGAAGATCCATTAGAGAAATTCCTAGCTCACTTTGGGATTGATTTTGATGATGATGATGTGATTAATGAGGTGAATGCTTTGTTAGATTCAACCCCTTTGATAGACACTAGTAATGGCTGGAAACCTAAGTTCAAACTTCTACCCATTTCTAAGTATACCCTAGTTCCTTCGTTAGAAAAGCCTCCTAAGTTGGACCTAAAACCTTTACCAGATACCTTGAAGTATGTGTTTTTAGGCCCATATGAAACTTTACATGTGATCATTGCTTCCAACTTGGATAGTGATAAGGAAAGTAGGCTAGTAACCGTCCTTCAAAACAACAAGAAGGCTTTAGGGTGGACCATAGCAGACATTAAGGGTATAAGTCCCACTATTTGTATGCATCAGATCTATTTAGAGGAAGACACCAAACCTTCTAGGGAGATGCAACGTCGATTGAACCCTAATATGAAAGAAGTAGTTCGAACCGAGGTTTTGAAGCTGTTAGATGCAGGCATTATCTACCCCATTTCAGACAGTAAGTGGGTCAGCCCCGTTCAGGTTGTTCCCAAGAAATCCGGTATTACTGTAGTCCAGAATGATAACAATAAGTTAATCCCAACCCGAATGACCACGGGTTGGCGTGTCTGTATTGACTATAGAAAATTGAACAAGGTCACTAGGAAGGACCACTTTATCCTTCCCTTCATCGACCAAATGCTAGAAAGATTAGCTGGATGTAGCCATTTTTGCTTTTTAGATGGATATTGCGGTTATAATCAGGTTCCTATTGCCCCAGAAGACCAAAAGAAAACCACTTTTACCTGTCCCTTTGGTACCTTTGCGTATAGACTCATGCCTTTCGGGCTATGTAATTCCCCTGCGACCTTTCAGCGTTGTATGTTGAGCATATTTTCTGACATGGTAGAACGGTTCTTAGAGGTCTTTATGGATGATTTTTCAGTGTTTGGTTCATCTTTCGATGAGTGCTTGCATGATTTGTCATTAGTTTTAACTAGGTGTAAGGAAAATAATTTAGTGCTTAATTGGGAGAAATGTCATCTCATGGTTCGCTCAGGAATCGTTCTAGGGCATATCACATCTTCGAAGGGTATAGAGGTAGATAGAGCTAAAGTTGACCTTATTAAAACTTTACCGGTCCCAAAAACTGTAAGAGATATTAGGTCATTTTTAGGGCATGCTGGTTTTTATCGTCGATTCATTAAGGATTTTAGCTTGATTTCTAGACCTCTTTACAATTTGCTTGCAAAATATGCTAAGTTTGTCTTTGATGATGCTTGTTTATAGGCTCTTGAGAAGCTTAAGACTTTACTCACTACCGCCCCCATAGTCTAGGCACCTAACTGGAACCTACCCTTTTAGATCATGTGCGATGCTTTAGATTATGTTATTGGTGTTGTGCTAGGTCAACGAGAAAATAAGTTACTTTATGTGATTTACTATGCTAGCAAAACTCTGAATGATGCCCGGTTGAACTATACCACTACAGAGAAGGAAATGTTGGCCATTGTGTTTGCCTTAGACAAGTTTAGATCCTACCTCTTAGGTTCTAAGATCTAATCTATACTGATCATGCTGCTTTGAAATACCTTTTGTCTAAGAAGAATACCAAACCTAGATTGATTAGGTTGATCCTATTGTTACAAGAATTTTCTCCCAACATTAGGGACAAAAAGGGTGCAGAAAATGTAGTAGCAGACCACTTGTCTAGGCTAGTTATTAGTTCCCCTAGTGATTCCCTTCCTATAAGGGACAACTTTCCTGATGAACAATTGTTCTTTGTTTCCCAATCACCTTGGTATGCGAATATAGTGAACTATCTTGTTACTGGTCGAACGCCCCAACATTGGGGTAAACAAGATCGTTCTAGGTTTTTAGCCGAGGTCAAGCACTTCTTTTGGGATGATCCTTACTTGTTTAAGTATTGTCCAGACCAAATTATTAGGAGATGTATACCTGAGAGTGACCAGTCCAGTATTATTTCCTTTTGTCATGATCATGCTTGTGGGGGTCACTTTAGTGCTAAGAAGACTGCTGCTAAGATATTGCAGTGTGGATTCTATTGGCCTTCGTTGTTTAAAGACTCCCATAGTTACTGTGTTACTTGTGAACGTTGCCAGAAATTAGGAACCATTTCCCATAGGAACATGATGCCCTTGAACCCTATTTTAGTTGTTGAGGTCTTTGATGTGCGGGGTATTGACTTTATGGGTCCATTTCCTAATTCTTTTGGTAACCTATACATCCTTGTCGCCGTAGACTATGTCTATAAGTGTATTGAGGCGGTTGCGTGTAAAACCAACGACCATAGGGTTGTGATTGAGTTCTTGAAAAATAATATACTTACACGTTTTGGTACACCGCGAGCTATAATTAGTGATGGAGGTTCTCACTTTTGTAATGGACCTTTTAAGCTTTTAATGAAGAAATATGGTATCACACATAAGTTAGCTACCCCGTATCATCCACAGACTAGTGGTCAGGTAGAGGGTTCTAATAGGGAGATAAAACGTATATATGAGAAAATAGTTAATCCTAATCGGAAAGACTGGTCGTCTAGGCTTACTGATGCCTTATGGTCTTATTGTACTGCGTTTAAAACCCCCATTGGAATGTCACCTTATCGGCTTGTTTATGGCAAGGAATGTCATTTACCTGTTGAGTTAGAACATAGAGCTTATTGGGTTGTTAAGCAGCTAAATTTTTAACTTGACAAGGCAGGATCCCATAGGAAACTCCATCTCAATGAGTTGGACGAGATTCGTATAGATGCTTACGATAGTGCAAAGGAGTATAAGAACAAAATGAAACTTGTGCATGATAGAAATATTTTACGGAAGTCATTTTCTCCAGGTCAAAAAGTTCTTCTGTATGATACCCTCTTACATCTTTTCCCTGGGAAGTTACATTCTCGTTGGACGGGTCCTTTTATTGTTCGCATTGTCTTTCCTCATGGAGCTATTGAAATTGAGACACCAGATGGTAGTAGTTCTTCGAAGGTTAACGGTCAGAGATTGAAACCCTTTTTAGAGCCCTTTCCTACAGGTGATGTTGAGGAGGTCCCTGTTTACCCTTGATTGACCATCAAGGCGATTGTATGTTGTATATTAGTTTTGTTTTTCTCTCTCTTCACCCAGGTACTATCTTTCCAACTTCTCCTCGTGTTATTTTACTTTTGGTTTTGCCCTTTCATTAGAAACATTGAGGACAATGTTAGATTTAATTTTGGGGGTGGGGAAGAACTTTTTAGTTGCAGTTTTGAAACTTCTAGCATCACATGGTATCCGGTTAGCTAAGTTTACATATTGTTTCTCACCGAAAAGATAGAAATTGGAATGCTAGGGATAACAACCTATTGAGACATTAGATAAAAAGATATTGAGATCCTTGAAATTCAGGAGAGAATTTGTTCCTTTTTAGAGGGTAACCGTGATGGACTTAAGTAGGTCAAGAAATGCCAGAAAGACAAAGCAACCTCACAATGTAGTCTTAGTTACTGGATTAAAACTCTCTCAGTAGAAACTTATCATCATCAACAAACGGAGCGACATCAAAATCTACGAAGAAAGTTGAAGACGTTTAAGGTTTAGAAGCAACAATAGAAAAGAATAATTCAAAAATCAAAGTTGAAGACTTAGTTACAAGAAGTTATAAGAGCAAATTATATAAGTTGTTGGAATTCATGATACCAAGACATCACAAGTTGCGAAGATCCAAGTTTTTAAAAGCCCTTCTCTCATGGCCATGTAAATTTTTGTCTTGTAATTTTTGTGTTTCAAAAAAAAAAAAAAAATGAAAAAAATGAAAAAAAAATGAAAAAAATAATCATCATTACGTTTTTTTAATTCTATAATTAGTTTTGTGTTCAATAAGGCCATAGGGAAGTAGAAGTTTTTATGTCAAGAAAGAAATCGATGAGAAGAGTTAATTGTCAAGGTTCTATGAGGTTCGATAGTTTATCATCAACAGTTGAAGACCGAAGAAGACCTTGTTTCTACTGAGCACTATGAGAGGGTCGAAGAAAGATACATTTGGTTGCTTTGTTAGTCCGCTTTCAATCTGGCACAAGATCTTTCTAGCACTGGTTTAACTCATCACACGTAATTAGTCTAGCTGTGTAGCAGATGTCCCTCTCATCTTTTTATCTCTCCTAATCTTATCCAGCTGTAAATCAGCGGACGTATCTTAAAATGTTTATCTAGATGTGTAGCGGATATCTCTTTATCTAGCAGTGTTGCGGATGTGTCTCCCCTTTTCTTTAGTCATCTTTAGAGCTGACACCTTTTCTTTGGCATTCTAGTTACTTGGAGATATGTTGAGAATATGTATGTCCTCATAGCTCTTTGGATACTTGTGACCAATTAGAAGTTATGGTTTTTTGGGTACACCTCTGGTAAACCCTCCCGAGATTAACTCGGTTTTTTTTTTTAGATTTTCTCGGGAATTGCAAATAATAAATTTGGGGGTATTTGATAGACACATTTTTGTGTCTGAATTGTCCTCAGTGTCTCTATTATTAGTCTCGATATTTGTACTTATTATGGTGTTTTTATGTTTGTGTAGGTATTTTTGGAGGAATACACTTGTGTGGAAAAAGTTGCTCGAAAAGTGTTTTTTGTACCCCCAGAGGACAATTTCTATAAGGACCCTCACTTTTGCTAAGGGGCACCCACGGCTATATATAGCCCATTTATCCATCACACCCATCTTCTACCTTTCAAATTTGTTTTTGGCGGGAAAATCTGGTTTCAAAAAACCAGATTTAGGGTTGCTGATTTGGGCGTGTTTTAGGGCGATTCAATGGCTGAAACTTCATGGTTCGACTTGATTTATCATCACAGGAATGGTATGGTCGATGGTGTCGACTGAATTTGGCTGGAAAAACCGAGACAAGAAATCAGAGCAACATGTACACGTACACGGGGTTGCACGAGTTGTGAGTAATTTAAGCGCGGACTGCATGTTCTTGGAAGACTTAATCAATATTTTGGAGCGTGAAGAACGTATAGAAGGAAAGAAATACAGCTGCAGATGCGTGAGAAAGCAAGAAAGGGAAGAAAATATTCCCGAGAAGATTTTATTCACTGTCGAGTAATGAGAGAATTAGGATGAGTTATTGTCGAGATTTCTTGCGCCTGTCGAGTATTTAAAGGGTGCTGAGGGTTATGAGAAGGGGACAGAGAGTTTGGGAGAAGAACAGAGTATTAGAAATCAAGTTTGATAATTTTGCTGCTGCTGCTGCATATCCGAAGAACACGAAGAACATACCATCCAAGACAGTCGTTCTTCAACAGTGTTTGCGACACAGACTTGAGGGTCGTATAGATACAGTGACACTGACGCTATATTTGTATCATTCTTTGTAACAACTCAGTTTGTAACAAATATAACTGTTACAAACCCGATTTCCATTATATTTCTCCCATTTTCATCTTTGTAAACATCCTTTGAGCCATAATAATGAATTTTGAGCGTGTTTCCAACATGATGAGCGGCTAATTCTCCCACAACCAAGGCAATGAGGAAGCTATTTATGCATGACTAATTGGTAATTATTTATTTTCTCTAATTTATAATTTACAATTCACTCAATCACTGCTTTTGCAGAGTTTTTAATTGTTTGCACAATTTTCTTCATTAGTTGTGATTCAATTAGATAAGGTTATGCTTTGTATTAAGATAATTTATGCTTAGGGGATACAATTAATTATTGAGAATTTGCCTGATTATTTGTGAATTAAGAAACAAAGGACTTAAAAGATAATTAGAGTTTTGGGTTATTTACCACAATTTATTCATGTGTAATAGTGAAATCAGTGTCTTGGTTATTCTCTCTTATCTTGAAATCAATTTTGATCTAAGTTTTCGTTACTTTTAAGTTTTAATAAATCTAAAATCCATTGCTTTCACAAGTCTCACGAACCTATTTACTACAACATTATTGATTCACATCATCGATTCAATCACCCGGTAATTTTCTGAGTTGACATATTAGAAAGACTCTGATCCCGATATAGAAAGAGAGATGTCGTCTGGTAAATCAAAAGAAAAAGTTTTTTTTCCCCAAAATAGATTCATTGGTCAAAGGCATATCCACATATTCTTCTGAGTCACCTTGAACAAATATGGGTGTTTGTTCCTCATGCACAGAGAGAGGCTCAATGTGATAAGAGGTTCCAAAAAGATCTTGATATGTGTCTCTAACACCAGGTTGGTTGAGGAAATATTCCACTGGAACTGTTGTGCATAGACTACCGAAGTTATATCTTTAGGTTCCAGATTTGAATAGGGGTATCAATGAGAAAAAAGATATCGTATCATGGGTATGGTGATTCCATTGTGATATCAAAAATATCCTCCAAAGGCGTACCTTGTAGAACTCTGCACAATTGTTATCCTTATGTCATAACCGCAAACAATGGTTACAAAACTTAGATGGAAGATTGTGATATTTGAATTAGATTTCAGTTACGGGATATCTTCCTACCTTAATTAACAATATAGGTATTAGACGTTTTTCAATGTTAATCCAGACCAAAACTCTCGGTGAGCAATCTGATGCAGAAACTTCACTGCTAACACAAACTCTGCTTACTTGTCCTAGATTTTTTACTATTAATCCTAATATTTCTCTACTCATATGTTCATGTTTCACATTATGAAAACTATCCCAAATAAGAATCTCCTTAACTTTTTCTGTAGAAATACTCATTCCTTGGTATGCGGTTGTAGTATCCATCACATTATCAAAAGGATATCATGGAGCATTTGTTGATATCCATCTTAGATATTTTGCTGAGTAGAAAGTGATGATGAACAAATTTGGATCTACCTCTCTGATTTGGAAACCAATATTTGGACCCCAAAAGATGCATAAAGCACCTCTAACTTCCCATGGCTTGAGAACAGAACTTGAGAAAACTCTAGCTAGAATGATGTTGTCTTTGATGCTGTAATCTCTAATGAATTCTGGAGGGGTTGGAAGAAGGCCTGCATGACTATGGTTTGCAAATATTTGTATCAGAGATAAACCACTAAGATGTGTTTAGAGATTTCACACTTGGAGACTAAAGAGATGAACTTAGAGATTCAAAATGAATTTTTCTGCCAACTCTTTCAACTTAGGGAGAAGATCAGGATGCTTGACTATGAGTTGAAAATAGGAAAAATTCAAATATTATATTTCGCACTATAACCCCGTAAATGTGTATATACTGTTGTGCTAAGAGCTCAGCAAATCCTCAAATCCTAGGATACCATGTCTTTCTAAAGGTTAATAAAAAATGGTTTAAGGTATGAGGTTTATTGTTGGGTTCAACGAATAAGTGACTAAATGAGATAGAAAAGATAGTATGGTAGATTAAAATAAAAGCCAACTAGGTGATTGTGACTATTCTACAACGAGGATAGATACGAGTGTTTATATGATGGGTAATAGTCTTTTAAATAAATCTATTTACAATAAGAAAAAAAATATGTTATATTTTTCTGAATTTAAAACTATCCCGGTCTATGAATCATAGGGTTTGATAAATTTTCTATTTATTAGTCAATGTCTAGTGCATATTATAAGAGAGTTGCTCTAAAAAAACGATTGTTCAAATACCACACTGTAATTATATGCTTAAAAGACGAATGAATTTGAGATGTTGCCGTATAACCTTTTAAGTTTTTGATTTCACTATTTTGTTGACTCAAAATTTTCCCTTGTTTTGTCAACGAGAAAAACGTTATAAGTGTTACTAATCATCGTTTCTCTTAGTGGTATGTTATCTTCATCTCTCTTTCTCATGAGTGTTATTAGTATATGCATATGATTAAGAAGAAGAAAGAAAGATGAGATGGGAAGAAAGGACGGAACAATGAGTTCCCTTTAAAGTTCTCTTTAATTAGTACATTAAATTAAGTAAAGAAGGGACAAGAAGGAAGTGTGAGGAGAATATGAGAACTGATTTTTCTCTTTCATTTCTTCCTTTTCCACACATTACAAATGTGGCCAACTATCCCTTTTATAGTACTCGACCATAATTAAGTCGGTACAAGAAACTTTAGGAAAATGTCTATGTGGCAGTGCATGATTGATGTTTATCTGTAATGAAGATAATTATGAGCACCACTTTTGACTCATCGAGGATTTGAGTAGATTATCGATTTCTCCCGAGTATAATGATGGGCCACCTAATATTACATAACACTCCCCTTAGACCACCATTTGAGAATATCATTTTGCCGGTAAAACCTAATGGGACAAGATCCGGTCGAGATGAAAGAGTACAACATCGGTAGCTTTAAAGTGATGATGGTCGTCACGAATTTTCTCTCGTCGCTAAAAACAGTGTCAGGAAAACCATTTAGGAAAAACCTGAACTTGGAGTGAGATTGGTCATTGCCATAACTTCCGTCAAAATTTGCATCAGGAAAAACATTTTGGACAAAACCTGAGTGCCTGCACCAGGAAAAACACTTGGGACAAAAACCTCAGCGCCACATCTTAAAAACCTCTATGGATATGCATCTCGTTAGATGGTGATCACCGTTCTAAGATTGTTATCTTATTAAAAACCTCGTCAGGAAAATCCAGAGGGACAAAACCTGAATGTAGGAAAACATGAGTTATCATAACTATGATAAATCCGCAGATGTTGCCTCGTTAAAACCTTGCCCGGAAAAACCAAGAGGGATAAAAACCAAGACGAAGGAAAAAAAGTACAACATGTCGAACTGCGGATATCATTGGACTCGCATGCCTCATTAAAACCTTGACAAGGAAAACCCAGTGGGACAAAACCTTGACTAAGGAAAAAGAGTACACGAAGTAATTTCCAATATGCTCATATCCATAGTCTTCCATGGCTTTACCCCTGATGAGAAACCTTCTCGGTTGATCATTATGCCCAGTAGTACTGCTTAGAGTTCTGAACCACACTTTAAAGCCTTCAGTAGCTCCAGCTTTCTTTAGTTGAGAAAACCAGTCTGATTTTCCTCTGTGCAATTTCTTAATGATCATCTGGTTGTGCCATCCTTTATATATATTCTCCACGAGCTTTGTCTGAACAATCATAATCGATCGGAGGAAAACAAGTATCCTTTACTACCAAACTTTTAGCTAGGAAAATATTTAGCTGCTTCAACGGTCATGTCAAAAATTAAAACTTAAACAGTCTGATTAGTTTTTCTATGTGGGAGACATTCAGCGATCTTTTATGCAAAAGATCCAGCTTAATGGTACCACGAAGATGAGGGGGACTTTCTTCAGACCAATGTCTTGATATTGGTACTGGATAGAACCAGACTTATACATTTTACCGCAAACCCAATATCAGGTATCTATGGATTATTTCAGCTAATATACCATTTACACATCTTTCGTGTAATACAAACCACAGAGGGATACATCTCTTTTGTTAAAATGTAAATCGATTTATCTTAAGAGTAAGAGATCTATTGACTGTAATCATGCTAGCTTGTCCATTTAAACATGTCTAAACCTTTAAGGTTGACGAAATTAAAGGACTTCAAGATATAATTCTCAACTAACATATTGAGGCCTTGTTTTACCGAGATTTTTATCTCGAACTTCTGCTTTAAGCATTTTTGTGCTTTGGAGAATTCTTCAGAAGTTCCAATAAGGTAGATGTTGTATACATCAAATCTAGTAAATGCACCATATATGAGCACATAATATGGTTTACATATCCCTGGTTTAATATAAGCATTCACTTAGACGATTGACCACTTTCGTCCTTATTGAGCGAATGGATATGACGTGGTAATTTCTACTGATAGGTAAAAACCTTCAGGAATTTGTATTTAGTTGTCTGTATATAGTATTTCATACAGATTTGTAGTGGCCACGTTCACTAGATGCATGTCGAGTCCTTAAAGACTTCCAGACAAATACCAAAGAGGTAGTTGCATCCATAGTAGGGAATATGTTACAAAGAAATCCATCTCAGGTTCCTGTAAAAGACTTTATGCTATTAGTTGACTTTATTTTTCTCACTATGCACATACACCCACCTGTAGCCACTAGGGGTTACATTATCGGGTGTTGGAAATGCAAACACCTGTCTATGACCAAAAGTAGCTCACATTATCGAGTGTTCTTGTTGCAATATCCAAAACCATGCATATTATGAGAAATTATTATTCTGCCTGAATCTCTCCTTTACCGTTTAACCAATCATTCATTTGATGACAATCTTATAGAGAGTGGGTCAACACCAACATCATCTATGGCAGTATCAGTGGATAGTTTGACTATATCATCAACAATCATTGGATTACGATCACAAATTTCTATATTTTATGCATGCCTTAAGGAAATCCTCTCATTTTGAGGTTCCACAGCTTTTGCAGAGACATTCTCTTGTTAAGAGAACTATACTCAGAGAAATTAGATCTTCCTTTGATAGTCTTTTTGAGAGCACTATCTTTCAATGATTATGACTGGCTCTTCCTTTTAGGAGGTGCAGAATATTTTAAATCAACTAGTCATCCACGCTCAAGGTGTGTTTTAAATGACACACTTACTACTGCATACACAACTTCTCATAGAGAAACTTGATTTCCAATTTCTGAATATACCATATGATTGGTGCAAATACTAAGATGAGGTAGATCCGGTGTAAGTTCATGCCATTTTTCAAGCGGTAGACCGGATAATTCATGCCGTTTTTTCCAGGTGACAACCTTTCCTCCCCCTAACGGAGGGAAGACTTTCTCATCATATTTGCAAATCTTGTAGTAAAAAAGTAACAGCAGTGGAATATAACATGTCTCAAACAGATTACATGACAATGGTTTCATGAGTAATAAGTTCAAGGTACACAAGAACATCAAACCATCAATGCCCAAAGCATCACTAGGATGATACAACTTAAACTATTGACAAACAATAGTTTCTTTTAAAATCTATACGAGTATAGATACACGGTTACCATCCAGGTGATATGTCGAGTCATGCATGACTACCAGACCATACTCCCATGAACCTGGTTAGTGTCCGTGGAAACTCGTTGTCAAGGTTATCACTATATAACAGGCGACCTTAATTCTCTCATTACACTTTCTTATAAGCATCAAATTTCGAACTAAAATTCGTGGATGCTAGGACTGAGATCCTGAAAGCAAACACAAGTGAGAGAACAACTCAATATGGACTGAGATCCATATATGCCAATCATATGAACTTTGTCGATAATTCCTTTGCAAAGGGGGGATATCTATCCATAACGATTTCAGTAGCTACTCTAAACATTATCGACAACCAAGTTATTAATCAGTTAATAAACGATCTTGCATCATTCTCCAGAGTATGAGGATACCATAATCAATTGGTACCAAGTTTCAATATGCGAATATTCCTCGCCATGAGATCATCAACGCAGGGTTTATGGATGTGCTCCTCGTCAGGAGAGATATCAAATCAACACTCAAAGAGAATATGGACGTTATCTGATTAGATTGGCATACCTCGTACATGAGGTTTTTGTCTATGCATGTAAGCATATTTTCAGACGAAACAATCGCTGCGATTCCATGGCATGCCTTGCAAGGATTTTAATTTATGCTGAATCAAGCAAGCGTAGTCTTGCTAAATCTAGCAATACTAGCAATAGAGTAATCTCCAACACCTAAGGTATTTCTCGGTGTGAGAATTTAGATGAGACACAATTGGAATTAACCAATATCGTCGACGATTCTCCCCCCTAATCCTTAGGCGGGAATGTCTCATCAACAGAACATCCAGTTCCTCATTACTCTCCTATTAAGGGAGCAACTGGGTACAAAAAAAATAACAATAACATGCATCCCATAAGAGGTGACTGATCAGGTTTTCTCTCTCGTTTACTGTCCAGCTGGAATAAATTAAATAATTTACATTTCCATGTAAAATCAACAGTAAACTGTAAACGAGTTTTGTGACTATAGACACTATATATATATCAGTACCAGTCCTGCCAAGACGACCGATAGAGATTTAAAACAATGAACAACACTCCAGGAGCACGTACTGTGTATTTTATGTCACAATGATAGCAGAGCTCTTCCATGCTCAAAGACGGCTTATTCAAACCAATCATTATGCTACCGTCCCGTATTTCTCCACTCCTGGTGGTACGGTGCTCATCAGGTTCTTAAACCCGAGAATTATTGTGGTTCCCATATTCAAAAGTATGCCTACCACAATTGTATTTTCCTTCTTTGCCAAAGATTTTAAACTTATTTTCATAGGTACTGTTGCAAATTTAATTCACCAAATTCAGGATTTTAGGAAATAGCTCAGGCGACGAGAAGATATGATATTAACTCTAAATATCATTTACAAAAATGCAACACTCATTATCGCTCGACATTTGTATATCTACAAGGCGCAGTTAACATTTGCAGCACTCGATGTTGTTGACACAACATATACAAAGTGAAAATTAAGCACTAGCTCTTAAAGCTCGCCGATGCATATAATAGGCGCATACAATGCACACCGTAAAACTAGCAGGAACACATAAGGGCGCAAAATATGCAGCTCTCCTTATTGCTCACCACTATATTATATACGGTGCATATATCTTCTCTAAAATCAAGCCGAACTATTTTCCACAAATATCAATGGTGAAACGGTTTTAACATAATACCGATAAATCTCCAGTTTCGTCCATTGGGCTCGACGAAATATTAATTTATCAAAGTTGAAATATGAACACATTCTTTATTTCTTAAAAGAAATTGTCTCAATATCAATTGCAGCTCTTTTCAAAGACCGCAGTCCATTTTTCATCGCATTCCGACCTCAAGCGGAACAACTTTAAATTCTGGAGATTACTATAGAAAAGGAATACTAAAATTTTGCTATCACAAGGATGCAATAATTTCTTGCTCTGTCGATATTAAAACCGTTAACACCAAAAATCATTGGTGTACCAACAAAGGTAATTTTATTTTCTACGCTGTCCAAGAGGACGTGGAAAAACCTTTTGTTGGTTGGCTAAGGAGGAAAATAATAAAACGCTACAAAACTCAAATATTTGGCTAAATTCGGAAATCGAATAGCATCACAAATATGAGTCGTTGGCAATACGTACCTATTATGGATATCTCTTCATATACCGTATAATTTCCTTTGCTCCAATTAGCACATACAAAATACAGTAAAATGTCTAACTTTCTCTTTAACAAGTCCTAATCAAAATAGGAAAACAAAGTTAGACATAATAAAAATTGTATGCATAAAACTACTTAGATGTAGTTAAATTAAATATGCAACGGTTGAAGAGAATTATCCTTTTTCGTATCGTCCCTACGTCGTCTGCCACTGAGCAATTCGTGCTAATAACGTGTTATTAATCATCGTTTCTCTTAGTGGTATATTATCTTTATCTCTCTTTCTCATGAGTGTTATTAGTATATGCATATGATTAAGAAGAAGAAAGAAAGATGAGATGGGAAGAAAGGACGGAACAATGAGCTCCCTTTAAAGTTCTCTTTAATTAGTACATTAAATTAAGTAAAGAAGGGACAAGAAGGAAGTGTGAGGAGAATATGAGAACTTATTTTTCTATTTCATTTCTTCCTTTTCCACACATTACAAATGTGGTCAACTATCCCTTTTATAGTACTCGACCATAAAGTCGGTACAAGAAACTTCAGGAAACTGTCTATGTGGCAGTGCATGATTTATGTTTATTTGTAATGGAGATAATTATGAGCATCACTTTTGACTCATTGAGGATTTAAGTAGATTCTCGATTTCTCCCGAGTATAATGGTGGGCCACCTAATATTATATAATAATAAGGTAGTTGCCCCTTTGTTTTTCTACCATTTTGAGAAATTTAAAAAATGAATATTTGATTCGTGTAAGATGGACAGAAAATGAATTCTGGACGGAAAAATGAAATTAGGCCGGAAAAATGTCATATGTAGCCCGGGAGAATACACCGCTTAGACTTTTTGTTTTGCTTTCCCTAAAACCCTTGTATTTAAAGACTGTCCAGCGTTCTCTGCTTCCTAGAGGGTTTAAGCTGGAGAGAGAAGAGAGACTCTTCACAATCTCTAGGGTTAGGGCTTTTCATAAATCGATCATCAATTTCTCAAATCAACTCAAGAAATAATGTCTTTCTGGGGTAATTACTAGAATCATTTCCTCTATTACTCTTCTTCTTCTCGGTGAGTATAATCAGCAGGATGTCTTTTTTTTCTGATTTTCTGATTACTTATTTCCAGGTGTTGAAATCAAACCAGCAAAACCCTTCACTCTTCCACAAGGAAAGATTCAAATTACTCAGGTTAGATTTTTTTTTTTTTTTTGCTTCACAATTTATTTTGTATGCAATTTTTAGTTGATAGATGATTCTTGTTTGCTTAATAAGTATATTGAATAAAATCTAAAGAATAAATAAATGAATTATGCACCTGATTCGACGGCCATAGTATAGTTGATGTACTAGAATAAGAGAAGATTGTTCATGACTACTAAAATTTCCAACAACTCTTTCCTTTTAGACATGAAAAAGCCTTATTAAATCCAGTGTTCCTCTATATATGTGACTTCCTTCTTCTTGTTGATTTTCGCCTTGATAAATTGTTTTAAGTACTACATCATCAGAACCAACAAGATATAACTTGCCGGTAGTGTCTAAGTTTAATGTTACTGGAGTACTTACTGAACCCTTAATCTCATCGGACTCTACTTTAAAAAAAAAAAAATCCTGTTTCTTAGCCTTGAATAAGAGAATCCGTAATAGCATTCATATTGTTTATCATAACCAAACCATCCGTTTGTCTAATTGATAATCTGTGATAATGGAGCAAGAAGTAGTTAGGATAAGGTAAGGTGAGAATTACCTAGAAACTTCATGTCTTGTCGAAAGGGTTGGAATTTTGGGATAACAAGTGCTGTTTAAAAGCAGACTGCATGTTTGTGGGTATAGGGCAGTCACTTCCGTTCGTAGGCTGAAAAGTAGTAGAACTTCGAAAGTAACTAGGAACTTACTTAACAGGGCATTATTCCAAGTCAAGAGATTGCAGGCCTCAGTATACTATCCTCTTTATGTGTCAATTATATTTAATTCAATACAAATGAATTCATCTCATTGCAGTTCAAGGTTACTATGTTTCTGTAAAACAAAGGCTATTTGGTTTATTGCGTATAAGTTATAACTGGATTAAAGTATGCAGGCGACATTGGGCACGCCGGGGGTCTTAACAAAGAGAAGTGTGGTTCAGTGCAATATCGGTGACAAAAGTCCTGTTTTAATATGTGCATTATTGCCAGAGACGTCAGAATCTTTGGCTTTAAATCTTCAATTCGATGAGGAAGATGAAGTGACTTTCTCAGTTCTTGGTCCACGAAGTGTTCACCTTACTGGGTTGTATTTCGGGAGTGGGAGTGGTAAGGGTGGACGTGATGACGATGATTCGTATCCATTATGTGATGAGTTTATAGATAAAACTATATGTATCTTGTTAAAGTTTGATTATGTTATGTTATTTGCTTCAGAATGTTGTTTGCCTTGACCTTTTGTTCTATAAGTGAGTCTTATGGGGAAGATATTGCTGATACTGATAACGAGGACGATCAGGCTGCTGATATTGTGGAGGATGGTGAATTTGATGACTTCATTGATGACGGTGATATTGAAATGATGCCACCATCAAAAGGCCGTAAGAGTGCTTGTATGGTTACTATTTTTTTTTTTTTTTTATATATATATATAAATAAATAATAGTGGGTTTTAGATTATGCTTTCTTTGACAGTGCAGTTATGAATAGAATGCAGTGTTTAAGTTCTACATGATGCTTGGATGCTATATGATGTGATAAGATCGTCTGGTGATATTTTTTCAGGGTGTGCCACCCTCACCCAGTTAGGATAGGATCAATACTAACACAGACTTACGAGCATGCTATACATTTTTAATGAAGGCATTAAAATTTAAAGCCATGTAATTAAGAGGTTCAATAATGAATTAATCATAAAATGATGTTCTCATTGTGGTTTTATCGATTTTATATTGTGTTTACATTCATTGCTTTTCGGTAGCATATCAAGGATATGTTTTCATGCATTGGTTAAGGGGTTTCCTTCATCAGCTGATAATATTGGTTACCTTTCTTTATACTCGGCTTGAATTTCTCATTCACTTGCAAAAACTGAACAAGAATGGAATTATGCATCTTTGAGTATATTTTTTATTTGCCAAATTTGATCTGATTACAAATTTTTCCTCCCTCATGTTTCTTTTGATGCTCTCTCATACAGTGGTAATTGAGGACACAGATGACACCAAGAAACCTGCAAATAGGTATGGGAACCGCAGGCGTCTTAAGAAAAAGTACCAAGTAAGCAACTCAGATGTTGACGATGAAGAGCTTGTTATCAAGGATCAGGCTCGTTGCAAGGCTCCCGAGAATGAAGATGAAGATACTGTTTCAATTTCTCATATAATCAACAAAAAAGTCACCACTGTGAGCAAAGAAGAAGCTAATTGTAATTTTGAAATACAACTAGCTAAGGAAAACAAAGAGGGGAACGGTAGCAGTGATCCTGGCACATGCCAAAAATTGAATCAGGAGAGCAATGTCCAAGTTAGCATAGCAGAAGAGTGAGAAACTTCTTATGCACTTTTAATTATCCTGTTTCATGGAAAACAAAAACATCACATTAGAAATGATAGGCTTCCATGAAAGTTTTCTCAAGTATTAGTACTTCAGCAGCATAAAAAGACCTCCTTTTTTTTTTGTAAAATCAGGATATCTGAACCACCGAAAGATTCCTCTACGCCATCTACTGATATTGGGAAAGAAAGCAATGTCAAGGCAAAGAAGAAAAAGAGAAGGAGTCGTGGTGAAGATGGGGATGCAAAGACTGAACCCATGGATTTCGAGGAACAACTTACTGCCAAGTGAGACCTGATCTGTTTATAGTGCCTTTTTGTTTGTTTCACGATTCTTCAAAATATGTTTTATGTTATTTTCACAGTAGCCCTTGTTTACATGTATGTTAGGTCATCTAAGGATTCGTCTGTGCCATCTACTAATACTGGGCTTTTTCTTGAGTGTAATTTCTAGCCCGATATCAGCGGATGGCACAGATGAATCTTTTGGTTTAAACAACCTGATTTACTAGATAAACAAAAGCTTTTGTGAGAAAACAAAATCATTTTGGCATCACACCTCAGCTTTATGTTTAGTCTCTTTGTAATGGACTCAGCCGTGCTCTTAATTTCTTTTCTTTCCTTTGTTTGCTGTTAAGTTTGACGTTTTAGTAGTCTAATCCTATGTTGTAAAAGGCGCTAGGCAAGGCGAGGCGCCAAGCCCAGCGCCTAGTGCCTTTGGAGCCTAAGGCGCCCTAGGCGAGGGCCTTTTTTTTAGAAAAAACCATAATTAGGTATAATTTAGCGCCTGAGAGCCTTTTTTTTGCCAGGCGCTAGCCTTGAGCTTAGTGAGCCTTTAGCGCTTAAGCTCCAAAGGCGCTAGCCTTTTACAACATAGGTCTAATCTATGTGGTAGACTTATGAAGTATTTCTGTGCAGGACTACCAATTCTGCTGGTCATGTCACTGATCAAGATAATAGCGAGCTGAAGAAAAAGAAAAAGAAGATAAATAGGAGCCGCGGTGAAGTTGGAGCAAAGACTAAAACCATAAATCAAGATTGCACAGGAGATGCAAATGAGGAGGAGCAACCTAGTGACAAGTGAGACCTGATCTGTTTATGTTGGCCTTTTCTGTTTGTTTCTTATGGGCATGTCATTGAAATGTCTTTTTTGTTACTTTTTTTTCTTCTTACACTAGCTCTTGTTTATTTCTAAAATCAGGTTGTTTCAACCATCTAAAGATTCATCTATGCCATCTTCTGATGTTGGGCCGGAGAGTGATGTGATGCCCAAGAAAAAGAAAAGAAGGATCATCCATGGTGGCGATGGAGATGAAAACATGGATCTGGATCATGTTGCAGTCAAGCCTGAGGAGGTGCAACCTACGGACAAGTGAGACTTGCTCTGTCTATATTATCCCTTCTTTGGTATGTTTCACATGTGTATGTCACAAAATGTCTTTCATGTTATATTTTTTCACAAAAGCTTTATTTGGTAAATTAGGCTGTTTAAACCATCTAAAGATTCATCGATGCCATCTACTGATATCGGGCTAGAAATTACACCCAAGAAAAAGCACAGAAGGAATCACGGTGGAGATGGAGATGCAAAGAGTAAAAACCTTGATGAGGATCTTGTTGGAGTCAAACCTGATGAGGAGCAACCTAGTGACAAGTGAGACCTAATCTGCATATATTAACCATGTTTTTTTTCTCTCTGTGCATGTCATAATAAATGCCATTCGTTTATTGTTATTCACAGTATCTCATGTTTTAATATAGTATAAATTCAGGTTGTGTGAACGATCTAAAGATTCATCTATACCATTTAATGGCGTTGACCTACAAAGTCATTTTGCTGTGCAGGACTGCCAATTCTGTTGGTGTTCTCACCGGTCAAGATAATGGCGAGGTGAAGAAAAAGAAAAAGAAGAAAAGAACCCAAAAGAGGGCAGAGAATGCAAATGATGTAGGAGAAAAGAACTGACAAACTATGCTAGAACTATATTAATAATCTTTTTTGATTGATTATACCTAAATTAGAGTAATTCTTAACAGACCGAGAATTGGAACCACGTGAAAACCGAATTCTCTTTATGTCTCACAGATTTTTCTGATGGGTCCCTATGGGCCCCGCGGAGGACAGCAGGGGGTCCCGCTTAGGGTTTGGGTCTGTGTCTGTCGGTTTTTTTTCTTAGTTTTTTTCTCGGTCCATTCATACTTTTCGCCTAAATTATTACTAGAAGTAGAAAGGGTCCTACACTTTTCTTTTCTTTTTTGTATATGCCCCAGCTTAAAAAAGTTGAAGGACCCCAGCTTAAAAAAGAACCATATTTTCTTTTCTACTTCTAATGTTCCTTTGAAATGTTCTCTTTGAAATTGTTATTATGTGGTTATGGAATTGTTGCTTTTCATGGGTACATATGTATCATGTTATTTAAACAAACGATGAATGCCGTGAAAACTAAGCTCAACTACACTATCTATGTCCTAGTCCGAGACATCTATAAATAGGTTAGAAATCAAGATTTATAGTTTTAATCACTAACATTCACAAACATGTTTGAGATAGCAACGCATGCGAGTTCGACCGAGCAATGCTCTAACAATCTCCCCCTTTGTCAATTTTAGTGACAAAACTATCAATACATATGGATTACAAAATGAATAAAATTGTAGCTTCTCATCCACATGATTGATCTCCTTGGCATCTTCAACGCGACTCGAAATCTTCGTCACTTCCAAGTACTCAATGATCCTAAAGGTTGTAAGTTCATCATCATAGTTGTTGAAGATCCGTAGTGATAACAATGAGAAAACAAAATGCTCTCAATCATTGTTATACAGTGTCATAGTATTATTACGCAGCATCGAAGTTCAATTGTATCACAACTTTGACAACAATACTATGGTGATATGTATCACTCCCCCTTAGTCAATACTTTGTCTCAACATGAAAACCACTCCTATAGTATCACACTACATTAATTCTCCCCCTTTTTGTCAATATAAATTGGCAAAGGTACGAAAATTAGTGGGATCCTCATGAAATTTTCACATAGATACTTCATGACCAAAAGAGAATACCATACCAACTTATTTAGAGGCCATCATAAAGCCGAAGCTAAATGCATTCACCAAGGAGTTAATAAAGATACAAGATAACCCCTACAATATTCCACAGCCACACTCCCCCACAATGATTTGGCAATTAAGCACAAGTTCAAAAAGAACTCTCCCCCATAAAATGTCATTCCTAAAGGAACAACAAAGGCGACCTTGCTTTTACAAGAAAAGAAGGATTTCTAACAAACACTAGGATACTTAACCGAACCACATCTACTAGAAACAAATGCAAACAAAAATTAATACCAATTATGGAATTCCAAACTCAATTTCCCAAAAAGATTGAGATAAAAGCAGGGGAAAGAGTTATGAGGAACTAATGAACCAGAACAACACCAATAGACTGTCGTAGGTATTGAAACGTGGCAGTGTCTAATGATTTGGTGAGAATATCAGCCAACTGTTGTTCTGAAGGCACAAATTCCATAGTAATAATACCACCTTCATAAAGATCTCGAATAAAATGGTATCTGAAGTCTATATGCTTAGTTCTTGAGTGCTCAACAGGATTCTCAGTGATGCGAATCGCACTTGAGTTATCACAAAAGATCTTCATTGTTCCAGAATCAATTCCATAATCAGTAAGCATTTGTTTCATCCATAGAAGTTGAGTACAATATAAACCGGCAGCAATATATTTTGCTTCGCATGTTGAGAGAGATTGTGAATTTTGTTTCTTGCTATTCCAAGCTACAAGATTCATCCCTACATAGTAGAATCCCCCTGATGTACTTTTTCTGTCTTCCACACACCCTGCCCAATCCGCATCTGAATAGGCAGTAAGATAAATATTAGTATCAAAAGTGTAATAAAGACCATACCCGACAGTGTGATTGATATAACGTATGATCCTCTTTGTGGCGGCAAGATGAGATTCCTTTGGATTTGCCTGAAACCTAGCACAACAACCAAAACTAAAAGCAATGTCAGGTCTCGTGGCAGTGAGATACAAAATACTTCCAATAATAGATCGATAAAGTTTTTGATCCACATTTACACCTTTCTCATCTCTATGTAGTTTACCCATGGTAGGCATAGGAGTAAGTTTTGGAGTTGACTTATCAAGACCGAATCTTGAAACCAGATTTTTTGCATATTTTTCTTGAGATAAGTAAATTCCATCCTTGTGTTGTTGAATTTATAAACCCAAAAAGAATTTTAATTCACCAACATTGCTCATTTCAAACTCCTTACCAAGAGAGACTTGAAAATCTTTTGCAAGTTTCTCTGATATTGATCCATATATGATATCATCTACATAAACTTGAGCAATTACAACATCTTTCCCACTCCACTTGGTAAACAATGTTTTATCAGCTCCACCTCTTGAAAAACCTTTCCTAAGAAGAGAAGTAGTTAGTTTTTCAAACCAGACACGAGGTGCTTGTTTTAACCCGTACAATGCCTTATTGAGTTTAAGGACATGATCAGGGAAATCAGGGTTTTCAAATCCCTTAGGTTGAGCGACATAGACTCCTTCCTTTAAGTTTCCATTTAGGAAAGCATATTTAATGTCCATTTGAAACAAATTAATCTTAAGAAAACAAGCATGAGCTAATAGTAATCGAATGGACTCAAGGCGTGCCACATGAGCAAAGGTTTCGTCAAAGTCGATTCCTTCAACCTGTGAATAACCCTGAGCGACAAGTCTAGCTTTGTTTCTGACAATGGTGCCAAATTCAGTAGACTTGTTCTTAAATATCCATTTGGTACCAACAATATTTATATTTGGGGGGACAAGGTACAAGTTTCCATACATCTTATCTTTGAAACTGATTTAACTCTTCATGCATTGCATTTATCCAAAAGGGATCACTAAAAGCTTCATCAATATTCCTAGGCTCCACTTGCGATAGAACAACCAAAATATCAAATATTTTGAAGTTGACCTCTTAGCAGTAGAATCCCTACCTCCAATAATATTGTTAGTATCATGATTCTTTTGAACCCAAAGATGTCGTGTGGCGACACGTTCTTGTTCAAGAGGAATAGCCTAACTAGGGCTTTTATCCTCATCACTAGATACATCAGGATCAATAACCGTTGGAACAACTTCTTCTGATTCTGACGTTTCTTTGATTTTCTAAAATTGTCTCGGTTGGAGGAAATTCAGCAGGAGAGTGATCATGATGAAAATTATTTAGATCATTAATGATAACATTATCCGATTTCATCATGACTTGGGTTATGAGATTAAATACTTGGAAACCACGAGTGTCAGAGGTATAACCAAGAAAAATACCCTCATCGCTTTTTGAATCAAACTTCCCTTTCTGTTCTCGATCCTTTAGAATGTAGCACTTACTTCCGAACACTCTGAGATATTATAAGTTGGGTTTCTTACCGTACCACAACTCATGGGCGTGTTTAAGGTCTTTGACCATAAGTAATCAAATAGCAAGCTATAAAAAAATCCTCACCCCAAAACCTTAACGGTAATCTTTTGTTATGGAGCATTACCTTAGCCATTTCCTGAATATTTGTATTCTTTCTTTCTGCAACTCCATTTGCTTGCGGAGTGATATGTGGTAAGTATTTCTGAATAATTCCCAGAGAGTCATAATATTCGAATACTTTGGTATCTTTGAATTTTGTGCCACGATCGCTTCTAATTTTCTTTAGTTTGCGACCTTGTTCATTCTGGATTCTATTAACAATAATCTTGAACTCACTAAGAGTTTCATTCTTGTGAGCGAAAAATGCCACCCAGGTGAATCTAGTGTAATCCTCTACCATAACCGAAGCATACTTCTTCCCAGCCACTGTTGATTGTTGAATTGGGCCGAAAAAATCCATATGAATTAAATCAAGTGGAGATTTGGTGAGAATATTTCAGGATGATTTGTGTGGAATTTTTATTTGTTTACCCTTTTGATAGGCACCACATACACCTTCAACTTTAGCATTGATTTTTGGCCCGCCTCTAACAAGTTCTTTGTTAAAGATCTTAGTTAGAAGACGATAAATGTGACCAAAATGCTCATACCAAAGATGTGTAGATTCTACCTTAGTCAAATTGCAACAATTACTGAACTGAGTATTTAGAATATAACATTTATTTTGCCACGTGATCCTTGAAAAACAACTTTTCCAGATTTGTCGACAATGTCACATCCTTTATCATTGAAGACAACCTTATGGCCTTTGTCACAGATTTGACTAATAGAAAAAAGATTAACAATTATACCTTTAACGTATATGATATCATGAATTTCAGGAACGTCCGACAGCTTGATCGTCCCCTTCTTGCTTATATAACAACAGCTTCCATCTCCAAAGTTTACAGGTCCACTATCAAAATCACTTGAGTTTATAAACCATGAGAGATCTCCAGTCATGTGCGTGCTACACCCACTATCAAGGAACCATTGAAAAGGTGATGTTGACTTTAGAGCAAAGGCTCTCATACTTTCACTACTAACCACTTTAGACTTTCTTGTTAGTATTGAATGTCTCTTAAGAGATGACAGAAGTTGAATAACTTTTCTTATGAAGATCACTAGCAACCTTAAGTATTCTCTTGAAGGACAAACACACATGTTGAAAGTGATTGTGAGAACCACAAAACAAACATGAACCAACATCACGAACCTTATTCGACGAGTTCTGAGAATTTTCAGGTTTCACAATGCCAAAACCTTGCTTATCACCTATCATACGAAAATTCTTCAAAGAAAAATTAGAGTCATCATTTAAGACCTTTGAAAAATATTTTACATACATCAAATCCTTTAGCTTTTCCATTTCTGTAGCAAGATCAGAATTGATCTAGGTTTGTCTATCTAACTTTTTCTGGAGGTCAACAACTTCTTCAGAGCGATCTCGAAGTTTGATATAACCTTCGCAATGAGATTCATCAATTTCTCTTATCCATCAAAATTTTTCGAGACACAAGAACTTGATGAGGTATTTTAAATCAGGATTCTCAACCTTTTCGATGGTTTCTCGAACACACTCGATGTTGAGTTTATCCATTTTTGGTGAAGCGTTTACAGAGACAATATTGTCCAGCATCAGATCGCTACAAACACAAACTTAAAAGGTCTTTAATGTGTTTGCCTGCTCTGATACCAATTTAAAATACGGGGGGTACAACAACCACACCCAACAATTCATTTGGCAATCTGAGAGGACTTACTCCAATACACTTTCTATAGAATCAACTGGACAGTCATACTCAATCTAGAGTAAGTATATCAAAGAATTTAATATCTCTGTTTCACAATGTAATCAACAAATCGAACAAATAGAAATCTGTGAGCCTGATTATTATTGGAAACAACTTGAATGGTACCAAAGACTAATGTTCAAGTGTCAATCAATGTAAATCAACAACCCAAGGTTGGATATTCTAATTTATTAATCTAAACGCATAACCTGTGATATCTCAATTATATAACAAAATATAATATGGAAAAGAAATAACACAGACACCAGAATTTTGTTAACGAGGAAACATCAAATGCAGAAAAACCCCGAGACCTAGTCCAGATTGAACACCACACTATATTAAGCCGCTACAGACTCTATCCTACTACCAATTAACTTCGGACTGTACTGTAGTTCAACCCTAATCAATCTCACACTGTTTCAAGGTACAGTTGCGCTCCTTACATCTCTGATCCCAGCAGGATAATATGCACTTGATTCCCTTAGCTGATCTCACCCATAACTAAGAGTTTCTAGGACCCAAAGTCGAAAACTTGATAGACAAATCTGTCTCACAAAGAAAAGTCTATAGGATTGGATAAATCTGTCTCCCACAGAAATACCTAAGAGTTTTTGTTCCGTCTTTTGATAACTCAAGTAGAACAGGAACCAATCGATAACCCAGACTTATATTCCCGAAGAACAACCTATAATTATCAATCACCTTCCTAGAAACTTAATCGACTAGCAAAACAAGTTATTGTGGAATCACAAACGATGAGATGAAGTTTATTTGTGATTTCTTTTCTATCTTGCCTATCAGAGATATTAATCTCGAGCCAATTATTTTAATTGCACTCAACATGATAGAAATAGCAAGATCAGATCACGCAACTACAAAGATAATAGTTGGGTCTGGCTTCACAATCCCAATGAAGTCTTCAAGTCGTTAACCTACCAGGTATCGAGAAGAAACCTAAGGTTAAAGGAGAATCAACTTTAGTTATGTAACTAGTAACACACATGATGTGTGGGGATTAGGTTTCCCAGTTGCTAGAGTTCTCCTTTTATATAGTTTTTAAATCAGGGTTTGCAATCCAACTTACCTTGGTAACAAAGCATTCAATATTCACCGTTAGATTAAAAACCTTATTCAACCAAGCTAATATATTTCAACCATTATATCGAACTTAGCTTGTTACACACAAATGAAATGTACCCTAATTTAGGTTTATGTAACCGTACCTAAACGTGTACACTAGGTTGGTTCACAAATAGTTAACCGAGGTTAGCTATATGAATACTCAAATATCAACCTTATTTATCTTAACCATAACTAGTTTAAATAACTCAAATGAAACTAGTTAAAGAGTTGTTCAATTGCTATATTCTCATAGAATTATACAAGAACACAATTGAAGCAAAATCGGTGTGATTTACTCGAATTAGTACATGAACATTATAGCCACGGTTTGCAAAGATTGCATTCCTTAATATATATTTTAGGTTCACGTATAACCGATTTTAGAAAGTAACACACTTAAGTATGCGTACGGGTATGCATACTTAAGTAACCGAATTTGAGTTTGGTTTGGTTTTCAAAGTCAGCAGAAATTCACGGACATGAACTTTTCGTCAGTATGCGTACTTAGGTAACCGGATGAGTTTGATTTTGGTTTTCATACTCAGTAGAAATTCATGGACTTGAACTTCCGCCAGTATGCGTACGGGTACGCATACTATTAGAGTACTGCTCGGTCGAACTCGCATGTGTTGCTATCTCAAGCATGTTTGTCAATGTTAGTGATCAAAACTAAAAGTCTTGATTTCTAGTCTACTATAGCTAAGTCTCAGACTAGGATAAAAAGTGTAGTTGATCTTAAAAACTCCATGGAGATCATCGTACAAAAAGAAGAACTACTCAAGAAACTGGTGGAACTTCATCGACTAAAAGGTATGTGGAGACTTGAACTTATTTATCACTTAAAAGTCTATCTACTCTATCTCCTATCTTGAGACCGTTTTGCTATATAGACTTTGATTATACATATTTGCTATTTCGAGCCGAGTTTATCTCACCTATCCATTTCTCGAAATATATGTTGGTAAGATTTTGCTTTGACCAAGTTCATCTTTACCCAGTGACGAAAGTCATGTAATGTTTCAATCACTTGAAAATGGCTTTGACGAAAAATTATTTGTGAATAACAACTATATAACGTCCTCTAAGAATTTTTCAATGATTGAAATGAGAGTTTAGATTATATAACCATTGTTGGATATAGCATTGTGTGGAAACACATACATGTATAAGTCCTTATTCCTTGAACCAAAGTATGCGTACTTTGTTGATCAGGAAAACCGGAACAAGAGTCTGCGAACCCAGTTCGCGTACTATCCGAGGTTCTCTTCCCGAGAGATTTCTGCTGAAGTTTGTAAACTTGTTACAAACTTATTCCGGGTACTTAAGTCCGCGTACCAAGTCCACGTAATTAAGTTGGTTATATCTAAAAACGATTATTCGTGAACTTATACTTATATTAACTAAGGAATGCAAGTTGGAAAACCGTGGCTATAAAGTTCATGAATCGACTCGAGTGAAGAAGAATATGGCTAATATGAAAGTGCTCATACGGATAACCATTTGGTTAACTATTGTTGAACCAAAAAATGTACATGTTTGGGTACGGTTACACAAACCTAAAAATATGCATTTCATTTATGTGTAACAGGATAAGTTTTTGATCTAACAGTTGAAAGATATTAGCTTGAATCTAATTAGGTTTTCATCTAACAATGAATATTGAATGCTTTGTTACTAAGCTAACATTGATTGCAAAACCTGATTTGAAAGACTATATAAGGGAGAACTCTAGCAACTGGGAAACCTAATCCCCACACCTCCTATATGATACTAGTTTTATTCGCTAGAGTCGATTCTCCTTTCACCTTAGGTTTCTACCGAGACCCTGTAGGTTAACGATTTGAAGACTTCATTGGGATTGTGAAGCCAAACCGATACTACTTTCTTGTAGTTGTGAGATCTGATCTTGCTGATTATATCGTATTTAGTATAATCATAATGATTGGCTTGAGATTGATATATCCGATAGGCAAGATATAAAAGTAATCACAAATATCTTCGTCTCATCGTTTGTGATTCCATAATATCTTCTTTCGCCACGTCGATTAAGATTATTGTGAGGTGATTGATAATAATGAGCTGTTCTTCGGGAATATAAGTCTGGTTTATCAATTAGTTCCTATTCACCTTGATTTATCAAAATACGGAACAAAACTCGTAGGTATTTCTGTGGGAGACAGATTTATCTATTACCGTTGACTTTTCTCTGTGATACAGATTTGTTCATTAAAGTCTTCGACTTTGGGTCGTAGAAACTCTTAGTTATGGGTGAGATCAGCTAAGGAAAATAAGTGCATAGTATCCTGCTAGGATCAGAGACGTAAGAAGCGCAATTGTACCTTGGATCAGTGTGAGATTAATTGGGGTTCAACTACAGTCCAGACCGAAGTTAGTTTGTAGTAGGCTAGAGTCTATAGCGCCTTAATTCAGTGTGTGTTCAATCTGAACTAGGTCCCGTGATTTTTATGCATTTGCGGTTTCCTCGTTAACAAAACTTCTGGGGTCTCTGTTATTTTTTTCCGCATTATATTTTGTTATATAATTAAAATATCATAGGTTGTGCGTTTCAATCAATCAATTGGAAATCCGACCTTTGGTTGTTGATTGAAATTGATTGATCCTTGAACATTGGTCTTTGATACCGTTCAAGTGATTTCTCTTGTATTCAATTAGACTCATAGATTTCTATTTGCTTGAGTAAGAATTGAATCAAGAAAGAGAGATATAACTCTTTGATATACTTTATTAAGATTGAGTCTAGTTGATTCTCTTGAAAGTATATTGGAGTTAGTCCATACAGATTGCTAATCGAAATATTTGGTGTGGTTGTTGTACCCTCGCTTTTTCACATACTTACTCAGTCTCCTACAACCATTTTGTATACACACAAGTATGTACACTTTTGGTTCCAGGTTTTGGACTTATACACTAATGTGCGAAAACACTATGCTTATATCCAAAGATGGTTACTAGATTCTAAACTCTTTATTTCAATCATTGAAACATTCTTCTATAATGATAATAGCCATTTTCACACACTATTAGCATCAAAGCAATTTTCAAGATATTGAAATAATCGTTATTGAAACCTTCCAAGTCTTACACCAAATGATCGTATCACACAAACCATTTAAGATGTTACTCGGAAATTTTCTAATGATATAAGTTGAACTTGGTCGAAGCGAAAGCTTACTAACACATATTCCGAGAAATATGTAAGCGAGATATACTCATCTCAAAATCTCAAATATGTATAGAGAAAACTATATCGTAACACGACTTATGTCTCAATATAAGAGATAATATAAATAGACTTTGGCAAGTGATAGATGAGTTCAAGTCTCCACATACCTTTTGTTGAAGAAGTTCCACAAGATCCCCTTAGTAGTTCTTCATCTTCAAATGATGAACGCCGTAAAAACTAAGATCAACTACACTATCTATGTCCTCGTCCGAGACATCTATAAATAGGCTAGAAATCAAGACTTATAGTTTTGATCACTAACATTGACAAACATGCTTGAGATAGCAATGCATGCAAGCTCGACCGAGCAATGCTCTAATAAAAACAATATCAGGTCTAGTAGCTGTGAGATATAAAAGACTTCCAATGATAAATTGATAGAGTTTTTGATCTACATTTACAACTTTCTCATCTCGATGTAGTTTATCAGTGGTGGGCATATGAGTTAGTTTTGGAGTTGACTTATCAAGACCGAACTTAGTAACAAGATCCGTTGCATACTTTTCTTGAGATAAGTAAATTCCATCCTTGTGTTGTTGAATTTGTAAACCCTAAAAGAATTTTAATTCACCAGCATTGCTCAACTCAAACTCCTTACTAAGAGAGACTTGAAATTCTTTTGCAAGTTTCCCAGATGTTGATACATAGATGATATCATCTACATAAACTTGAGCAATAACAACATCATTCCAATTTCATTTGGTAAACATTGTCTTATCAGCTCCATGATAAGCACGTTAGTGCTATATTTTATACCCATATTTATATTAGCTAGACTTTGATATTCTGGCTAATATCACTATTTTAGTGTTTTTGAAGGAGATACAAGGAAATCCAATCATCGTATAATGATCCACTAAACTAGATGGCGTTTGCCACAAAAACAACAAAATTCTAGTGGAGGTACCAAAAGCTTGGCTGTAAAGTTGACAATTCGTATTGGTGGCATCTCAATATCATCTCACAGACAGAAGTTAAGAAAATTAGTGGGACGTGTTTCTGCAACATGAGGAGCTGAAGAATTGAGAAAAGATAAGTGATACTTGGCAACCCTCTCCACCACATTTCTAATATCTTCTGTTCCCAAGTTTACAAAGAAATATGAAAGAGTAAAGGCATGCAGACGTAAATGGGGAAGGTGTATATGCTAGTCGATAAACAAGAAAGCTGTGCCGTCAGTTTTGGTTCGTTTCAGTACTAGATGTTGG
Organism: Papaver bracteatum; assembly: GCA_023529315.1. Lineage (NCBI taxonomy): Eukaryota > Viridiplantae > Streptophyta > Magnoliopsida > Ranunculales > Papaveraceae > Papaver > Papaver bracteatum. The sequence continues at coordinate 2,088,317 of JAJJWX010005012.1, forward strand.
TCGTGAATTGCAGAGTGCGGAAGACTAGGGAAATGCTGAGAAATGGAAGAAAGATGGTAGCGACAGTTGGTGTTAATGGTTGGTTGTACGTTTGCTGATAGAGTGCAGCAGTTCTTGGGGCGATATCAATGGGTGGCATCTGAGTTTTGAGTTTGTTCATTTTGCAAGCTGTTGGTGCTGCAATGGCAGTGAGAGAATAGGAATGGTTCCATAGTTCGGGTATTAATCTGATTTGAATCATCTGAGATAATGAGGAAATGGAATCCCGAGATAGACAGATACATTGGTGGTATGGCCATATTTGGACAGAATGGATCGGTGTTGTACCAGTGCATTGAAAATACAAAGTGGAGTTGATGCTCATTGGGCATGTTGCTTCCATGGCCGCAGACTAGGGAGGCTCAGGCTGGTGGTGTTTTGGTTACACGCTGCAGGTGCCGCTACTTAGTTCCATTGATCGAGAGAATATTGACCATCATTGATGAAGACCATTGAAAATACAAAGTGGAGTTGATGCTCATTGGGCATGTTGCTTCCATGGCCGCAGACTAGGGAGGCACACGCTGCAGGTGCCGCTACTTAGTTCCATTGATCGAGAGAATATTGACCATCATTGATGAAGAACGTATGTAGGAGCTTACTGGTGATTGAATGGGAGATGAGAATTGGCAGTAAACAAATTTTTCCTGAGTTTATCAGTGTGTTGAAGAGAGTAGACAGGTGATTATGAATGGAGACGGGAATGAAGACGAATTCTGAAGTGTTATTGTGATTTATAGTGCCAAGAGGTTGGACTTGAACAGTTGGGTTCAGTTCGAGCTGGTTCAGTGGAGGAAGGTGCTTAAAGGTTATGGGCATGTCAACTATAATACTCGATTGACAAAGAAGTTGGAACAACCAAAGAAGCCGGGTGTTGAACAATGAGTATTTTGGCCAGGGAATAAAGCAGTGGCCGGAGTCTGGAAAGGAAGTTGGTAGAGTATAAAGTTGTCGGACTTGGTAGTGGTCTGTATTTGAAATCAACTTGTTTTTGGATTGGGCCTATGGCTTATCCGTTCCTAGCCGAGTTGTAACACAGGACCTATATATATCTCAGACGAAAAACGGAAAAAGGGAGGCCATTCATAGGGAGGAGAAAGAAAAGAGAGGTTGCGGATACTGCCAAAACCAGAGATGAAAAAGAGGCAACGACGGCCGGCTACAGATCCATAGAGAAGAAAGACGGTTTGAAGTTCCATTTCCCCGATTCTGTTTCGATTTGATATTGATTTTCTTTTATTTGTTTATGGCTTTTGAGAAAGCCATGGTTGGCTAGATTTTTGTGACTAGGGTTTATGTTGAAACCACTCTGAGCATAAGAAAAATTTGATTTAATATATTTATGTTTTGAAGGCTATTATGAATTGAATATGATTAGTTCTTGATATTGTTTATTGATTTATCGAAATATGAGTTATCTCTTCACCGGTTTTGTAGAACCTTAGTGCGTAATTGTTAGGATAACAAATATGTATTTGTCTCATTGTCTGATATTTCATGCTTGGGTGAATTCCTTTGATGTGGTATGCTTAGAATAGCCAGGTATTATTTGTGAACCTATATTTAGTTTCGTATAATTTTATCACTAATAAAATTTGATAATACATGCTTGGGTTTAGTATTTTGATGGGCATGCTTAGGGTGTCCCGGTGATATTTGCGACTCTAATACATATAATAGGTGATGTTGATAGAACAGACGATAAATAAATATTCATGAATTATGTTTCATTTCAGTAATTGAATAGAAATAGTGGTGGATAATGCCAACCCTGGTTGCTGACTTTCCGGTTGGATTTATTTTATTTGTTTAGTTTATTTCTTTGTTTTATAATTATAAAAATTCAAAAACATTGTTGTTGGTTACTCTTAATTGAGATATTCATTACAGTATTTCCACCGCTCTTCGTGGGAACGACCCGTACTTGCCTCTGTATACTAGTTAGACATCGTGCGATTGCGGTTATTATATATAGGCATCCCTGGATCCTATCACTCTACCTCTCGAAAAACCTTTCCTAAGAAGAGAAGTAGTCAGTTTTTCGAACCAGGCAAAAGGTGCTTGTTTTAACCCATATAATGCCTTATTGAGCTTAAGGACATGATATGTGAATTCAGGATTTTCAAATCCTTTAGATTGAGCAACATAGACATCTTCCTTTAAGTTTCCATTTAGGAAAGCGGATTTTATGTCCATTTGAAACAACTTAACCTTAAGAAAACAAGCATGATCTAATAAAAAAAGAATGGACTCAAGGCGTGTCACATGAGCAAAGGTTTGTAAAAGTCGACACCTTTAATTTGTGAATATACCTAAGCGACAAGTCTTGCTTTATTTCTGACAATGGTGCCATATTCATCAGACTTGTTATTGAATATACATTTGGTACCAACAATATTGATATTGGGGGGAAAAGGCATGAGTTCCCATACATCTTGTCTTTGAAATTGATTTAACTCTTCATGCATTGCATTCACCTAAAAGGGATCGGTAAGAGCTTCATCAATATTTCTTGGTTCTACTTGTGATAGATAACAACCAAAATTGAAAATATTTTGAAGTTGTCCTCTCGTCTTAGCAGTAAAATCTTTTACCATAATAATATTGTTAGTATCATAATTCCTTTGAACCCAGAGGTGCCATGGAGGAGCACGTTCTTGTTCAACAGGAATAGCATGACTAGAGTTTTTCTCCTTATCACTAGAAATATCAGGATCAACAACGTTGGAACAACTTCTATTGATTCTGGAATTTATTTTTGACTTTCTCAATTGTCTCAGTTGGAGGCAATTCAGCAGGAGAGTCATCATGACGAAAATTACTTAGATCATCAATGATAATATTTGCTGATTCCATCATGACTTGGGTTCTTAGATTAAAAACTCGAAAACCACGACTGTCAGATGCATAGCCAAGAAAAATACCTTCATCGCTTTTCGAGTCAAATTTCCCTTTCTTTTCTCGATCCTTTAGAATGTAGCACTTACTATCGAACACTTTGAGATAGTGTAAGTTAGGTTTTTTACCGTACCATAACTCATAAGGAGTGTTTAAGGTCTTGGACCGTTGATAAACACGATTGATTAAATAGCATGCCGTAAAGACAACTTCTCCCCAAAACCTTAACTGTAAGTTCTTATTATAGAGCATGACCTTGCCATTTCCCGAATATTCATATTCTTCCTTTCTGCAACTCCATTAGCTTGTGGATTAATGGGTGGTGAGTAATGTTGCATAATCCCAAGTTTATCACAGTATTCAAAAACTTTGGTGTCTTTGAATTCAGTTCCACGATCGCTTCTAATTTTCTTTAGTTTGCGACCCTGTTCGTTCTGGATTATATTAACAATAATCTTGAATTCACCGAGGGTTTCAATCTTATGAGATAAAAACACTACCCAAGTGAATCTAGTGTAATCATCAACCATAACTAAAGCATACTTCTTCCCAGCAATAGTGGGTTGTTGAATTGGGCCGAAGAGATCTATATGAATTAAATCAAGTGGGGATTTAGTTAGAATATCTCAAGATGATTTATGTGGAACTTTCGTTTGTTTACCATTTTGACATGCACCACAGACACCTTCAATCTTAGCATTGATTTTGGGAAGACCTATAAGAAGTTCTTTGTTAATGATCTTAGTTAGAAAGCGATAATTGACGCTCATGCCAAAGATGTGTAGATTCCACCTTAGTCAAATTGAAACAATTATTAAATTGAGTATCCAAAAGATAACATTTATTTTTGCCAAAAGATCCCTGAAAATTACTTTTTCAGACTTGTCTACAATGTCACATCCATTTGCATTGAAGGCAACATTATGGCCTTTGTCATAAATTTGACCAACATAAAGAATATTAGCAGTCATACCTTTAATGTATACGACATCATGAATTTTAGGAACGTCAGGTAATTTGATCGTCCCCTTCTTGCTTATGTAACATTATCTCCCATCTCTTAATGTTACTGGTCCACCATCAAAGTCATTTGTGTTGACAACCTATGAACGATCTCCAGTCATATGTCGTCTACATCCCCTATCAAGGAACCACTGAAAGGGTGATGTTGATTTTAGAGCAAAAGCTCCTATAATTACACTACTAACCAATTTTAGTTTTCTTGTTAGTATTGTATGCCTTTTACGAGTAGACAAAAGTTGTACAGCTTTCTTGTGAAGATTACAAGCAACTTTGAATCTATTTTTTGAAAGGCGTACACGCATGTTGATAGTGATCATATGAACCACAGAACAAACAGGTACCAACATATGTATTCTTATTTGAGGGAATCTGAGCACTATCAGGTTTCACAAAGCCTAAACCTCGCTTATCACCTGACTTACGACAATCCTTTAGAGAAGAATGAAAGGATTTTCTCAAATCCATCGAAGGAGTTTTGACAGATTTCAAATCCTTATATTTTGCAATCTCTGCAACTAGATCAGAGTTGATCCGGATTTGTTCATCCAACTTCTTCTGGAGATCCACTACCTCCTCAGAACGTTCTCGAAGCTCAAACTTTTTGATATAAGTCTCGCAATGAAGTCCATCAATTTTCCTTATCAATCGTTGTTTCTCTCGTCAAAGATTATTGATGAAATGTTTTAAATCAGGACACTCAACTTCATCGATGGTTTCTAGAACACGCTCGGAGTTGATTTTGTCCATTTCTTGTAAAGTATTTTTAGAGATATTATCATCCATAGGCAGATCGCTACAAACACAGACTTATGAGGTCTTAAACGTGTTTTCCTTCTTTGATACCAATTGAAAAATCGCGGGTACAAAAACCACACCCAATATTTAGTTTTGGAAATCTGTATGGACTAACCCCAATATAATTCAGAGAACACCAACTAATAAAGTGAGCTCAATCAAGAAATATATCCAAGAGTTATATCTCTGTTTCTTAATGTAATCAACAAATCAAACATATAGAAATCCGTGAGACTGATTAATATAAGAACCAACTTGGACGATATCAAAAACCAAAATCCAAGTGTCAATCAACAACCCATAGGCCAGATTCAAGAACTGATTGAATTAACACACAACCTGTGATATTTCAATTATATAGAAAATATAATGCGGAAAAATAACAACACAGATACCCGAATTTTGTTAACGAGGAAACCGCAAATGCAGAAAGCCCCGGGACCTAGTCCATCTTTGAACACCACACTGTATTAAGCCGTTACCGAAACTAGCCTACTACAAGTTACTTCGAACTGGAATGTAGTTGAGCCCTAATCAATCTCACACTGATCAAGGTACAATTGCATTCCTTACGTCTCTGAATCCCAGCAGGACTCTACGCACTTCTTTCCCTTAGTCGATTCCACCCACAACTAAGATTTGCTACGACCCAAAGTCGAAGACTTGTCTCACACAGAAAAGTATATTAAAATAGATAAATCTGTCTCCCACAGAAATACCTATGAGTTTTGTTCCGTCTTTTGATAAATCAAGGTGAACAGGGACCAATTGATACACCGGACTTATATTCCCGAAGAACATCCTAGTAATATCAATCACCTCACAATAATCTTAATCGTATGGAAACGAAACAAGATATTATGGAATCACAAACGATGAGACGAAGATGTTTGTGACTACTATTTATCTTACCTATCGGAGATTAAATCTCGAGCAAATCTTAGAGAAGATAATACTGAATCACAATAGAAAACAACTAGATCAGAACACGCAACTACATAAAAAATAATTGGGTTTGGCTTCACAATCCCAATGAAGTCTTCAAGTCGTTAACCTACATGGTTTTGAAAAAACCTAAGGTTAAAGGAGAATCGATTCTAGTCGCAACTAGTATCACACATGAGGTGTGGGTATTAGGTTTCCTAGTTGCTAAAGTTCTCCTTTATATAGTCTTCAAATCAGGGTTTGCAATCAATGTTACCTTGGTAGAAAAATATTCAATATTCACCGTTAGATGAAAACCTAATTAGACTCAAGATAATAGCTTTCAACCGTTAGATCGAACCTAGCTTGTTACACACAAATGAAATGCACCTTTAGATCGAACCTAGCCGAACTTGGACTGTGTTCGCCAGTATGCAAACATGTACGCATATTGTCGTACACTTCCAAACTTCAGTTGAATCCAGTTTACGTACAAGTATGCATACTAAAGTACCCGGACTTCAACGGACTTCGCCAGTACACGTACATGTACGCATACCCTAGCTCTCGGACTTTACCTGACCTCGTCAGTACGCATACGGGTATGCATACTACATTCCAGTCTTGGATCAACACATATGCAAGTACGCATACTGTGATTATAATCCAATTATGGTTAAGTGTTGTAAATATTCTATCATTGAAACATTCTTAGAACACGACAATAGCTGTCTCACACAAACCATTAGCTTCAAATAAATTTTCAAGTTATCGAATGATCAATACGAAACATTTCAAGTCTACATCAAATGACTGTCTCACACAAATCATGTAAGATGTTACTAGGTGATTTTCACATTATCATCTTTTGACTTTCATCAAATATATAAGATGAACTTGGTTAAAGGGAAAGCTTACCAACACATATTTCGATAAATATGTAAGCGAGTTAAACTCAGCTCGAAATATCAAATGTGTATAATCTGAAGTGTATATAGCTATACGACTTTTGTTTCAAATAAGAGATAGAGTAGAAATAGACTTCTGAGTGATAGATGAGTCTCAGTCTCTATATACCTGTTGTCGACGAAGTACCACAAGCTCTCCTTAGTAGAACGATGTGGAGTTTAAAGCTCAACTACACATTTTATCCTAGTCCGAGACATCGCTATAAGTGGACTAGAAATCAAGACTTATAGTTTTGTTCACTAAACTTGACAAACAAGCTTGAGATAGCAACGCTTGCGAGTTTGACCGAGAAGTGCTCTAACACGCAACAATATAGTTGAATATAATTTTTTTTATATGGTTTTGACTCTTGGAAATGTTCCTTTTATGCCAAGAGAGGCAAATAACACGACTCATGTAATAGCAAAATATGCAATATATATATATATGTATGTATATAGTTCATTCTTATATCACATATTTGAATACTTCATTGCCATAATGGTTAAATGAATGTATTCAACCAAACATATCTGTCTTGTTAGACAAAAGGTTCAGATACTTATCTCGGGGTTACTTTGTTGTTAGGCAGAGATAAAAATAAAGGTTTCAGGCCAATCATTCATTCTTTTGGCTCAAGATTGAAAAATTGGAAAGGTAAAACCATGACTCAGTCATCTAGGTCTACCATGGTTAAATATGTTCTTAATGCCCTTCCTACTCATCAAATGGGAAGTTTTAAGATCCCTAAAGATATCATAGCTCAGTTGGACTCCATTAAAAGGCATTTTTGGTAAAATCATAAAACAATAGAGGTATGAATCCTATAGGTTGGGAGAAGCTCAGCATTCCTAAATCTCTAGGAGGATTAAGATTTAAAAATCTTGAAAATTTTAATACTGCCTTGTTATCTAAACATGCTATGAAAGCTTATAGTGGTGAGGATATTCTTTGTTTCATAATTCTAAAAGCTAAGTATTCAAAAAATGGTAGCTTTCTTCATTTGAACAAACTCAAAGATGACTGCTCCTGGCCTTAGAGGAGTTTTTATTCTGGTCTAGAGGTAGTTCAAAAATATTATATGTGGATTGTTAAATGTGGCACTAAGATTAGTGTATGGCTATATTGTTGGGTTATAGGATTAGATAGCCCACATGTTCCAGTTACCGGAGCATCTAGTTGTGAGAATTATGATTTTGTGTGATTTGTTTTTGCCTGGAACTAGGGATTGGAATGTTGATGTAATTAACTCTCTATTTTCTCAAGATTGTGCTTCTTTGATTCTTAACATGAATATTCCTTCAACAGGTGAAGATGTTCTTATATGGAAGCCAAATAGAAAGGACAAATTTTCTGTTAAGAATGCTTATAATACCATATGCACTAATACTTCCAATTAATTTATTGCTAATTACCATGTTCCCAGGGATGCATAGAAAAATTTGTCGAAAACTAAAGTTCATCATAGAGTGCAGCTTTTCATTTGGAAGTGCATTAAAACAATTGTTCCTGTTAGGTTTTTTTTGCTAGATACAAACCTAAGATAGAGCCACAATGTTGCTTACGTGATATTACTATTGAAACTCTTAACCATTTTTTTTTTGAATGCAGCTATGCGAGATCCATATGGCTTGGTATGAATATTAATATTCTTAGCATTTCTGAACATTATCCCGACTTTAGCAAATGGGCTATAAGTTGGATGATCAGAGAATCCTACATATAAGTCATAGAGATAAGAAACTACTATGCAGAGCAATCTACTGCTTGGTATATATGGAAAGATAGATGTACTCTCATCTTCGGAACTCTAAGCCTAACCAGCAAGGAACTATTAGTAAAATCAATTATCTTATTCAGCAGTGTGATAAAATAATTGATTGAAGCTGTGATAGTAATTTAGCTAACTTGCAGGTGAAGGAATAGATACCTCTAGATAATGATTTTGTTAAAATCAACATTGATGGTTCTTATATATCAATCACTAAAAAAAAGGAAGCATTATTGGACTGATTATAAGAAATTTTGCAGGACAATGCACAAGAGCAAAAGGAGTTGAACTGGAGGAGGAGGTAGCTGGGGAATATGGAAAAGAATATTTTGAATGTAAAGCTCTAGAAAAGACTGTGGAATGGATGGAGGAACTGAATTACAGTAAAGTAATATTTGAGATAGACTGTGAAAATGTAGCTCGATCACTAAATGAAGAAGAGTTGCAAGTTCACTGGTTCAATCAAGGAATTATAATGCAACTCAAAAATAAATTCAAGGATAGATTTTTTTGGTTTGTAAATATGTACACAGATTAAGTAATAATGTAGCTCATTTTCTTGCCCAAAAAAACTAGAGATGAAAACTTAATCTTTTAGTATGAAGAAAATGTACCCCTAACATCGCCAATGCAGTAGAAAATGATATATGTAACATTTTCTTCTAATCAATAAATCACTCTCTTTAGTACCAAAAAAAAAAAAAAACAGACATATCCGTCTCTTAATTTAATAATTTTTTTTTGTTTTCGTATCAAAACAAATAAATAATAATTCTATTTTTATTCAAGGGTCCAAATGAAAAATAGATATAGCGGGAGCAACAACTGGTAGTCATACCGAAACAAATACATTTTTGTATATATATATTTATTTTTGTGTTTCCTGATATTAGAAAAGAACAATAAAGATCGACTTTGTAGTTTTTAGTTTGTGCATTGGAGATCGATTAAATCGCTTTACGCATTTGACACTACAAATGCTTATCTAATTATATGATAAAATTGTTCAGCTATGATACCGATGAACCGAGTTCTAAAATCGTTAGCACTATATTTCTAGTAAAATGAAAAAGCTGTTACGAGACTACATGAGTTCAAAACTCGTTAACATTATATTGTAAAATGAGAAAGTTGGTATGTGATGATAACGGTGAAATGAGTTTATAACTTGTTAACATCAAAATAAAACACAAGTTTGGCTACTTGGATAAGAAAAATAATTAGCCTCCATGTGTTCTAGTTGTTCATGGATGGTGATGTTTTTGTATTCCAAATCTTCAATAATTGTCGTTGTAATTACAAGTAGAATGCCAGCCAAGTATGAATAAAGTAGGCCAAGGATAGTGAAGTATTAACTTTCCAGAAACCTGAAACCAAAAAAGAAAGCCTAGAATTGCAATAGATCAGGAAAGCCTAAGTTAGCTACAAGATTAGTAGCCTTCATTCAAGACACACATACACATACAAACATTATATATATAAGCCAAAATCGAGATAACAGAGAGGATCTCTGTCTTTACTGACTTTAATATTTTTCCTGTGTAGTCAAATCCAAACATTATAATAATAACATTATATAAGTACCCCTAAAGAGGCGGAGGAGGAGGCGGAAGTTTATTAGTAAGAGGCAGGCATTCTCTGCTCAGAGTTGGGTCGATTACCCAGAGGAAATTGAGAAGAAGAGCAAAGAGATATCTATGAGAGCTAGCTAGAGACGAGGGAGGTCTCTGGTTTAAAGCCTAACACCCACAGCTATAAAGCAAAGAAAAAAACAGCCCCTAATAAATACGAAAACAACATATGAATGACGGAAAGCAAAATAGGCCATGCAAATGTCTTTGTCCCACTTCCTCTCCCCCACCTCTGCCGCCTCTGCCTCTGCTGCCATGCCTGCCTGACTGACTGACTGCCTTCTCTCTATCTTTTTGCTGTTTCTCTCTATCACAGGGAATGCCACGTTGCCAACCACACATTTTTGGTTTTTGAGCAACTTGTTGACCTCCTATTTAAGGATGATCATCGTCCCCACATTATAAACCGTTGGATATGTACATATGGGTCTAGGGTTTGTACGTACAATGACCTTTTGTAGGCAACCAAAGCAATGGGCAAACTTGGTACCGTTTTGTATTTAGCTCAGCCTCAGCGTTACTCTTGATCCTGTATATATTGTACCATACAAACTATACTAACCCATTATAAAGGGCATTCGACTTTATTGACTTCTCAAGGACCGAGTCAGAGGTATGAGCTAGGCGTCATTTAAAATGAAAATAAATACACGTTCTGACATATGACTGGAGCTAAGTTAGACATTGAGTCAGATTCAGATTTTGAGTTAGCAATAACATATGGGTGCCTCTAGGGGTGGACCAATGGGTGGTGTACCAAAGGCGGACCATGAAGTGGCCACTCCTCCACCACAGGATCTATAGGGGTGGTTTTTTAAATCATCAGTGGGACCCTAATATCTTAATCCAACGGTGCAAAAATTTGATCCGCCAAATTGGTACACTCATTTGGTCCACCCTTAGACTTTTTCATAAAATATAGTGTCGGTTTGAGTGATTTTATATATATCATACACCTTCTTTTTTTCGCAACTCGATTGAGTTACCCTTAAATGGGAGGTATAGATATCAAAAATATGAAAAAACAAATGATCTAACATCTGGTTAGAGTCGTATCAGATGCCAAGTCAGATTTAGATTTTCAGCCAACACACGAGAGTCATATCGGATGCCGAGTTGGATTTAGTTTTTCAGCCAACACACGAGAGTCATATCGGATGCCGAGTCCGATTTAGATATTCAGCCAACACAAAAAAACAAACACGATGTTAATTTCGCTAGTTATAGTGCAGTTGCACTACAAAATATCAAGAGAGGATCGACCTAACATTATCACCAAATCTATCCCTGCTATATGATTCAAAATAACTTTTGAAAGGATCATAAAAATTGACTAAATAATGAAAACGCAGCTGTAAATGATGCCAGATGGTTGACAAAAGAAAAGAAAAGAAAAGAAAAAAGAGTTAAATAACTATCAAACTATATAGTACATGAGTTTGTCTTGAACAAGTAAAGAAAAAGAAAGAAGACAAAGCTGCTTCTCTTTTAAGTTCTTCAAAAACTACTTTACTATAGTATTTACTCACTCGCACCAGTTATTCTATATTATAAGAATACACTAGATATCTATCTTACTCTCTCTTTCAATCTTGGTCTCATTTATAGTATTTATAACCTTTGTCTCTGCTTATCTTTCACACAGCCCCATCATCATCACTCCAAAGAGAAAGAAGAGAAGAAAAGCAGATCCAAGGTGGTTATAATCCATCAGTCAAATCAGTCAATCAATCAATCAATCATATCAAAGTAGTAGTAGGAAGAGTATCAAGTGTGTGTGCTTGTCAAAGTTTAGCAGAACCAAAAAAGCCAAGAAGAAAGAAGAAGAAAATGTCATCCTCTTCTGCCTTTTCTTTGGACCACCTATCTCCTTCCGAGCAGCTCTGTTATGTCCATTGCAACCTCTGTGATACAGTTCTTGCGGTATAACTACTGATAATCAAACATCACTTCATCTTATTTCATTTTTATTTTTTCACAAATGAAATGAAACCCTAATCCTATCTCTATATTTCATGATTTTGTTTTGTGTATGTAGGTGAGTGTTCCTTGTAGCAGTTTGTACAAGACAGTTACGGTTAGATGTGGTCACTGCACCAATCTTCTCTCTGTCAACATGCGTGGGTTGCTTCTACCTGCTGCATCTAATCAACTTCACCTTGGCCATGCCTTCTTCCCTCCACCACCACCACCTCCTCCTACTCATCACAATCTCATGGTATATGTATACCTTGCTGTGTCTCATGTTTTTTTCCCCCTTTTAAAAATCTACTTTACTAGTACATTCTTGTTGTTGACTTTGTTGGTTGGTTTTTCTGTGGTTTCAGGAAGAGATCTCAAACCTACAACCACCTAACTTGTTGATGGATCAACAACAACATAACCCTAACTACAATGAATCAACAATTCCAAGAGGAGGAGTTCACCATGATGATCTCCCTAGGCAGCCCGTTGCTAACAAACGTAAGTTTATCTTTAATTTGCTTCAAAATTGCTTGATTTGCTTCTTATTCATTCACTTGTTTCTGCTTATGATTTTGAAGAAGGATGAAGAACTTTAATTTGATTCCATCATTCATGTTCTACCCTAGCATTTGCCTTGTAAGTTGCTGTAGTAGTATTACAACTTAAAGCTCCAGGATAAGAACTTCTCTACCTTAATTATCGTATACTAATATGGCATACTGAATCATTTCCAATTTCCAATTTCTTCTTTGTTATGTTCTTCATAATGAACCATGATTGTAGTTTAGTTACACTAGGATGATTGATTGTTGCACCACCACAAATCTATGCAACGTACGTTGATTATACATCTCATAAAGACAAATAAACATATTAGAGGGGTCTAGACAGAAAAAAGTGGAGACATAGATAGATAAACAGATTGAGGTAATGATGAAGTAATGATAGATATGAAGAGATAAAGTTGAAAAGATAAAGACAAAATAAAACAAAGAAATTTGGAAAAGCAGAGATTTTCTTTTTACAGTCTTTTCAGTTTGTCGTTATAATAAAATGTGCCCGGCCGGCCGGGGTTGTGTTTTTGGTTTCAGCTCCGGAGAAGAGACAGAGAGTCCCCTCTGCATACAACCGTTTCATCAAGTTTGTAATCAGAATCTCTTCATGCGTTTTTTTTTTTTTAAGATATGTTAATTAATAGAACATTCATGGATGATCTTGACATGAATCTATTTTGCTGCAGGGACGAGATCCAACGCATCAAAGCTGGGAATCCAGATATAACTCATAGACAAGCGTTCAGTGCCGCTGCAAAGAATGTACGATTCCAAGATCCATTCAATAATTTAGTAATATCTTTCTCTGTACTGACCAAACTAGCAGCTAGGGTTTCAAAACCAACTAGGGTTTGTGTGGTTTTGGTTTCTTGTTTTTTGTGTGGTGGTCTCACACTGTGCTTTTGTTTTTTCTTGTTTCTTCAACAGTGGGCACATTTCCCACACATTCATTTTGGTCTCATGCCAGACCAAACTGCTGGAAAGAAAAATAACGTGCGCCAGGTAAACTCTACTCTCCTCTACTCACTTTATATATCTTTACACATCCTCTCTAGTTGTTGATATAATACTGAATTCTGAATAATCTCTATGTATGTTTTTGTGTGTTCAGGAAGGAGAGGATGTTCCATTCAAAGATGGGTTCTTCACTGCAGCTAATAATAACCAGCAGCTGGGAGTCTCTCCCTACTAAGACACCGGGGAAACGGCATCATCGATCACTATGTATCTAGCAAGGGTTAATTTCTGTATTTGTTTTTGTTTTCTTCTTGTTCCTTCAGTTGAGAACTATTAACAAGTCTTTCTTTAGTTTCCTTAGATTTTTCTGGTTTTTCTAGAGAGGGTGGGAGAGGATCTTTTAAGTCATGGTGTCTCTGTAACTGTTACTTATTTCCCCTCATGAACCCATCAGCAAATCTGCAAATGAATCGAGGACTAATTGACTTTGTGTATTTTCAACCTTAATTATTAGTTCCGGATGTTGCTTAAGTTTATGTCAATCTTTATTCTAGATATATGGCGTACGTTCTAATCTAAAAAACATTCGTGAATAGCTTGGAAACATGATGGCTGCTATGTTTGGATACATTACCCACTTTGGAAACTAAATGAAACGGGTACTTTGACAATGATAAGTAGAGGGTGAAACAACTAATTAACCCAGCATTGCATCAAACAGCTCATAACAGTGTATTTTTACACCATCCAAAAGAAACGGAAATGTTCTCTAGAAGATGGTAGTTATCTTCTGATCAAAACAAAAAAAAAAGATGGTAGTTATCTTGTGACGGAGGTAAATATACACAAGTGGGTGACTAGACCTACTCGTTGAATTTCAGGGCAAGTTTATTCGGTCTTTTTTGTTGTTGAAAAGTCCTGAATCTCCTGATTATTACGAGGGTAGGTAAATATAAGTGATATAATACTGCTTGATGTTTTTGTACTTTGTGGGGCAGAAAGTAAAAGTTTCAAAGGAGACTTGGTTTGGCCCCACTGCACATTATCTCGCTCCGCCAACTCACTATTCCGGTGGAGCAGACCATAATGATGCACTCAATCAAATTTTGCGCCAATACTAGAGATACTCCCTCCGATTGTTAGCCGGTAGTAGAACAGAAAATATATTAGCGACATTTAGCTTTTACTTTTTTTTTTCTTTCGAAAAAGAGACTAATCTCAATATATTAAGAACTGATTTAGAAAATTAGTAAACCTTACAAATATTTTTGAAAGTCATAAAGCAATCATACAGTATCTCATTTCAGAACTAAAAACAGTTTCAGAAGACTTTCTCTCTCACAAATGAGAGGACCAAACATCTCGGATCAAACTGATTTTGTGAACAAAATCAGTATGCGTGTCAAAGCACAAGGCAGTTACTGGGACAAATCCAACCCATTGATCACCAGAACATGAATATACTATGATGTGGAGTTCTTAAAGTTTAGATTGCCTAATGCAATCAAGGTAACAATTACCCAACTAGTAATAACAGTAGCCAAAACGTAACCAAAGTGTCTCAAGTAACACGGTAATCTGAATCGGTCTTTAAGTGTTTGGAACGGAAAGAATCAGGCTGACTCGACATTGAAGATGAAGTAACAATTGCAACTGAATTTGAAGCAGATCTCGGTCGAATCGATGTTGTCATAACCTTCATTACTGAACCTAAATTTTTTAAATCTAAATCAACAAAAACCAAAACTAAAGATATATAAAGTAGCAGGTCTGCGTAGATTCAGCGTGTGTAATTCAAGAATTAACACAGTTGCTGCTTCTTGGGGTTGAATATATATTGCCAACATGCTCTGAACAATTCTCACACCAACCATACGTCCTTCTGGTCAAACTAATATTTTCCCGGACGGAGAATAAATAACACACCGGGTAAACTATCAGAGTTCACGCCGGAGAAGACGTCAGAGCTCTAATGCTTGCTGAAGAATATCTGCTATATGCTTAGAGAAAAATTCAAAAGGAAAACGACCCAAACATAAGAACCCCATCACTGAAACTATCACACAACTCCCATCCCAGTTATAAAACAGTGAGACCAGATCTTAAAACTAACCCTGATAACCAAGACAAAAGCAAATCTATAAATTACTAGATTATTAAAATAATCTAGAATACATAGACTTAAAACAAACCAAAATAAAATTTCATCACCACTATAAACATCAAATCAAAGAGGTGGAGATGATGCCGAATCAAGATCTGTTCGAGTTTCTTCGTTTTCTTCATAGCTTAGGATCGAAAATGGTTGTATGTTTTGCTATCTTCCCTGCGAAAGATCACAATCGATACTTGCATGATCATCCATAGATCCATATAAAGAAACGATAAAAATGCTACAAAAAAAGGACCGCAGATGGAGACGAATCGTTAACTAAAACTTTTAAAAATTAACTGTAGACTGTATTATGGTGCTTGATCTGCTTAGATCCGCTCCAACGGAGCCGATCTGAGCAAAATAAAATCAGTCAGAGGAGTTTTTCCGTTGAAAACAGCTTGAGAGACAAAAAAAGTTGGGAGATAAATAGCGTTGCCTCTTTCAGCTTTTACTTTTAGTTGCTAGTTTGTTTTCTTGCAAAATAACTTATGTCTGTCGTGACAGTAATAGTACAACTTATGTAAGTTCAAAGTTTAGTAGAAGAAGAAAAAGTTCTAGAAGAGGGTTGCTCCTTGGATTTTGCTGATTTACATTTTTTTCTTCTTTTTGGATCTCACTCATTTGGAACTGAAATCACCTGAATCATCTGGATTTGACTCAATGTATAATTAAACTAACTTAAAGGTATGTGAGTCAGTGGATTGATTCCATGAGTCATGGACATTTTATCCTTTGTTTCAAACTAGTCCGAGTTAGATATTAAGTCTGAGCCAGGTCGCGAGTCAGATCTGACTCATACTAAAAAATAAACAACTTGATATCTGCCACGTCGGATCCAGATACTGAGCCAGCAAAATATAACCACGCTGGTATGGCCAGGGACAAACAATAAGTAGTTCCCCTACTTCTCGAATAAAATTTAAGCTTTATCTAAATTTTTCTTGACCCACTATCCCTAGTAATAAACATACAATATTCATGGACATATCTAAAGTGCCATTGCTTAAATAATACATTTTTAATCTTTCGGAATAATGAAGCCGCCATAAATTTATTCTTGTAAAGGTAGTTTTAGCCACTAAAAATTTATATGGATGTCAAACCTGGCTTGATTGGGGTATACCCAGATTTATATCGACATAGTGCCCTTACTAAGGGGAGGTCAAAGATGGGTGAAGTTACTTTATTACCCCTGCACTAATTAACCCTATTAATTAATCAAATAACCCTAAAATTAAAAACCTAAAAAAACTGTTAATCTTCTCTTCTTCCATCAAAATCATAGAAACAAATCTCAGCAAATCATCCAATTTGATTTTCCTGAAAAATGGTTGATTCCAAATGATCAAGTAGCAGCACAGATTCAACATGACATATCAAAAGATCCAAATCAGAGGGAAAAGGTAAGGAAAAAGTTGGAACTAGTAAACCCAAAATTCAATCCCTGAGAATGTTGAAAAGAACCCTCCACCGGTGAACAGAAGACTGTAAGTGATTTCTAAACTCAAACTCATTATTGTTTTGTGTTTTTTGATTGTTATATTAGGTTAGAAATCGAAAATGATGATTTTCAGGGTTTTTAGTCGGCAACATTTTTAAAAAAATAGGATGCCAGACTTAAGATTTTAGTTTTAGTCGGCAAGGTCGTAACACGAAGATCATGCCGACTTTTCATAGCAGCCATGGGACTGTGAAAAATCTACCAGGGCTGGCATGGTATTCAATAACCAACCTTGCCGACTTTATTATAGTCGGCATATTCTTAGACTTGTACCTTTCCGACTTTATGTCACAAAAACCTTAATTTCTTGAGTTAAACCTCGGCATCTTTCTTGCATATGACCTTACCGACTGTGTGTCAGTCGGCTTGGTATATGATTACAACCTTGCCGATGAAGTATTAGTCGGCAATGTTTAGATTCTCGACCTTGCCGACTTGGTGACCAGAACCATGTAGAATTTTCATATATTTTATTTATGCATTGTTTAGGTTGATCCGTCATCGGTACCAATGCAATCTAAAAAACATCACAAGTTACTTGATATGTACTACAATAGTCGGCAGGGTCGATATATAAAACCACACCGATTAAATAACCGCTGGCACTGTAGAAAAATACAATAGTGCCGACCAAACTCAAGTCAGAAGGGTCAGCGTATTCATTACAATGCCGACCTAAACATTTTCAAATCACGTCTCATGTGTTGCAAAAATTCTTGTAGTCGGCAGGGTTCATATTTTGGACATTGCCGACTTAATACTGCTTATGAAAACTCGGAGCATTTGGTATTATATACCACACAGATATTTATAGTCGGCATGATCGACAATCGTCGACCTTGCCGATACTGGGCAGCAAAAGTGAAAAAGGAAGAAGCAAAATCGATCATTTGCATGAAAAATCACAATTTATCACCACTTAATAAGTTGTCTACCTGATTACTTGTAGCTCCATTCTCTTCTTCTGGGTCATTGGATTCTACGTTTGGATCAACACATTCATCACTTCCATACCCATCTTGAGTTTGAGGAAAATAAATGTGAGGATCATGCATATAATCCATTTGATCATGATTTGGTAGATCATCATACAAGTACTCATCTGTAGGAGGAAAATTATAAGACTCCCCCACTTCAAAATAAGGATTAGAATCACTCATCTCACTCATATCACAAATTTCTCAAAAACCCTAACTTTCCCCCCCAAAACTTCCTCTACTACTTCATATTCTTTCTTACTCCCTTTTATTTCCAAATCCTCTCATATAAATCAACTAACTAATCTGAATAATTTAATTAATCTAATCATTTCAATTAAATTAGTGTTAATCATTGCAGGGGCAATTTAGCCATTTAGAAAATAGATAGTTAAAAGGTGGCTTCTTTTACTTCAAAATGACCATATTTGTCTTATTGGGTATACCCCAATTAATCTGGGTATGCCCCAATCAAGTCAGGATGTCAAATCGTCTTTTTCTTATTTATTTATTTATTTTTGTCATTTTCTTTGACTTTTTTGGTACCAATCATTTGATAATTTTTTTTTTTTCAATTGAGGCCATAAATAGCAGTTATATTGGTTTTTACATGTGAGCCATATAACAACTTGGGGTGAACATGGTATAATTAGGTTTGGTTTTTGACTTGATCATGGGGATCGGTTTCAGATTTTAGAAATCATCAGAACTTGTTTCCAAAGTCGGTTTAATTTTAAACTGGATAGAATCGGCTCAATATTAAACTGACGCTTCGAAACTGGCAGTCCTAAAAATATTATAAGGACAAAATTATCGTTGCTTATGTTTTCTTTCATGCTTATGTGATAATCATATACATATATCTTTTTGCTACGTTGAGTGAGCCCAATTTATGTTTTTATAGCTTTTAAAAAGCATATTTTAGCATCAGACTTAACACTTTGAAAACACGTATTTTGTTAGATTTTGATCCAAGTGTTTTATACATGCTATAGTGTCCGTTTGCAACAAATTCGATATACACATTAACAAGAAGAATTAATTGGGGGATATGAATTACTTCCCCCAACCTATGGTGTGTGCTAAGGGGTGACTTTTGGTTATGAATATATTAAAATACCCTTCCCTCAAAATAAAATAAAAAACTTAAAATCAAAAAACAAAATCATATCCCCATTTCCATCTCCACTTCTTCCCTCAAAATAAAAATTAAAAACTTAAAATCAAAAATCAAAATCATATCCCTCATTTCCATCTCCACTTCTTATTAATCTTATTTAGGGGTAGTGTTTTGAAACCCAAATATTCTCCATTCCCTTTCAAATTCTAAACTCTCCCCACTCTATATCAAATTCTCTTCACCTCACTTTGGAAACGATTTTTTTTTTTTATTCGGAAGTGATGAAGATCATATTGAAAGTGATGATGACCATGCCGGAATTGATGAAGACCATGCCGGTACCGGGTTCCGACATATGGTCTTTATCAATTCCGGCATGGTCTTCGTCACTTCCATTTTGAATTTTTCCTGGCTTTAAAAAGCTTGGTACAAGCATGGTCAGTTGATATGAAGACCATAGGTATTTTTTCCAAGCATAGTTTTCATATTTATTTCCTATGCAGAAAAACAATACCGGCATGGTCTTCATATCAACTGACCATGCCTACACCAAGCTTTTTAAAGCCAGGAAAATTCAAAATGGAAGTGAGGAATATCATGCCGGAATTGATGAAGACCATATGCGGAACACTGATGACCGGCATGCCCGATAATTTCCTATCAATGCCGGTAGTCAAGTGAAAAAAAAAATCAACATTCTGGATACTTTTCATTCTGTTCCGGCATAGGTATTTAAGCAAAATACTATCGGAACAGCAATCTGCACGCTCGAAAAAACTATTACCATGCCGGTACCTGTTCAAAACCAGAAAAAAATCAACATTCGGAAGATCAAAACCAGGAAAAAAATCGTAACGAGAGGGATACGCCCCCTCGAACCCCCCCGGATAGTGGCAAACAATTTATGAACATTTCCAACAATTGCCGGCATGAGTTTTTGGTTGAATACCATGCCGGCACCAAGCTTTTTCAGCTGCAACAATGGTGGATTCAAAGAAAAAAATCAATTTTTCAACCTCTTATTATCAATTAATTCTCTCATCACAATCATCTTCCCATTTTCAAAAAAAGAAATTCCTCTCAAATATTTTTTTCCCTCCTTCTACTCTCACCCAAACACAAATAAAAATATACACTAATTTATCCCCCAAATACTTAACATTTTACTAATTATACTTAATCACTAATCCTAATTAGTGAGGGCTAGATTAGGAATTAAAAAAAAAATTACATAGGGAGTCACCCAGAATTGCTATTGGGACACCTATTTTGTCCCGTAGCTATATCCCCCAATTAATTCCCATATCCCCCAATTAATTCTTCATTAACAATGATACAAAATATATATATATTAAAATAATAATAAAAATAAAAAATACGTAAAGTGGTATTTCTCATCGGTGATTTCTAACTGTTTATAGGTGAAAATAGCTTCTGCTGATTTTGGTAATTGCAGGTGTGAAGGTGAGAAACTGTTTAAACCCTAAACAAATGTACTGCAAGGTTGTACTTTTAAGTTCGAGAGATCAATCTGTACAAGTAAGGCCTAAACCAAGAAATGGCCGTTCCAGACTTGCTTCAGTCACAAAGAGGAAGAGAATGGGTTGGTTTTGGAGAGGGAAGCAAGGAGAGTGTGAGACCAGAATAGTTGATTTTGGAAGAGAAATTGGGTTTCTACAACTTGTTTTCAGAAAAATAGGAGAGCTCACGAGGAGAGCTAGCCAGAAAGTATTCTGAGTATTGTCTTGTCCGAATGAACTTGTTGTTCAGTGGAGGGTGGTCTGATTCGAACCCAGCACGTCATGTGCGTCAGGTGAATGCTCCACCACTGTGATATCTCCCAGTTTGTGTTGATGTCTCGAATGTTCTTGGAGAACATGTAATACATTGTTGTGGCTTAGCAAGTCGAGTTCGGGGAACTTGCTATCCTGGTGACCTTCGATGGTCGAGATTTTGTATCTTGAGAGGTGCGATGCGCGCCTTAGTTTTGGTAGTGAGGGCCATCGTGGTGGTGCGACCAGGTTGGCATGCCGTCGGCATGGCGTGACCAAACTTGGGTTTTGGACCCCAAAAGTCATGAGGTGAATTTAGACGGCCAGGATTCGCTCCTGGGTTTGAAGGTTGGCCATTGATGACCGTATACCTTTAGTTTTGGTGGCCGCGTTGGGAAGGCACGACCAAGGTGTTGTTTAGACTTGGCGCATAGGGATAATGGGCGTATGGCATGGCTGGGGCCAAGGCAAGGGGGGCTTGGCTTGGCATAGTGTGACTAGCATAGCTAGGGCCAAGGCATGGGTGTTCGGCTTGGTGCGGCTAGCTTGGCTAGGTGCGGTTTGGCTTGGTGCGTGGGGCCAAGGGTTTTCCATGGTCGCATGGCATAGCTAGGGCCAAGGCAAGGGCGCTTGGCTTGGTGTGGTTTGGCTTGGCGCGTGTGCCAATGGTTTGCCATGGTCGCATGACATGACTAGCTTGGGCTAAGTGCGTTCCCAAGCTAAGGTTTTTGGGCCTACGTCGTGAGGGGACTTTAGGCGGCCAGGATTTGCTCATTGGATTGAAGGGCAACCGTTGATTGGTGCATGCCTTCTCTTTAGTAGTCGTGGGGAAAAATCCAGCAGGGTGGCGCGGCATGAGGGCCATGGCGATGCGCGACTGGCTTGGTTAGGTTCATGACCAAGCCAGGGTTTCGGGGTCAAAGTCATGAGGTGACTTTGGGCGGCTAGGATTTGCTCATGGGATTGAAGGGAAACTGTTTATTGTTGCATGCCTTCACTTTGGTAGCCGTGAGGAGAAGGCCAGTATGGTGGCGCGGCATGAGGGGCCATGGCGAGACGTGTTTGGAATGACGCGGCCGGCGTGGCTAGCCTTGGATAGGTGCGTGGCCAAGTTAGGGCTTTGGGCCAAAGGTCGTGAGGAGACCTTAGATGGCCAGGATTTTCTCCTGGGATTGAAGGGAAACCATCGATTATTGCACGCCTTCACTTTAGTGGTCGTGAGGAGAAGCCAACAGGATGTCGCAGTTAGCATAGCTAGGGCCAAGGCAGAGTGCGATTGGCATGGCGCGCTCAACTTGGGCTAGATGTGGCTGGCATGATATTCCATTGGCACAAGGGTGCGGATAGCATGGTTTGCATGCTTTGGCGCGGTTGGGTGTGGCTGGCATGGTTTGCCATTGGCACACGAGATGTGTCTAGAATACCTAGGCTCATGGCACGATGCGATTGGCATGGCACGGCTAACTTGGGCTAGGTGTGGCTGGCATGATTTGCCATTGGCACAAGGGTGCGGCTTGCATGGTTGGCATGCTTTGGCGCGGTTGGGTGTGGCTGGCATGGTTTTCCATTGGAACACGAGATGTGGCTAGCATAGCTTGGGCCATGGCACGGTGCTATTGGCATGGCGCGGAGAACTTGGGCTAGGTGTGGCTGGCATGATTTTCCATCGGCACAAGGGTGCGGCTAGCATGGTTGGCATGCTTTGGCGCGGTTGGGTGTGGCTGGCATGGTTTGCCATTGGCACACGATATGTGGCTAGCATAGTTAGGGCCATAGCACGGTGCGATTGGCATAGCGTGGCTAACTTGGGCTAGGTATGGCGCGCATGATTTTCCATTGGCACACGTGAGAATTAGGGCTTGGTTCGTCTAACCCTAATTTGAAAAATATACCCTGGTAATTATTTTGAGACACATTAAAGGCTTTTATTTAATGCACCTAGTAAATGCTTGTTTTAAATGTCTGCTAGGGTTTAGTGTTTTACGATTTTAACCCTATACTAAAAACCACCATCAACATTAAGTCCCCTGCTTAGCTCGGAAAAGGTGCCTTGTTGCGGGGTAAGCATATGATGGTGACAGACAACGTAAATTATTGGAAAGAAGGTTCGGAGAATCCGACTAACCTTTTAAGTGGTAGAGAGGACTTCGGCTTTCCATGTTGGTAGTCCTTTCCGCGGCAAAGGGGTACGGTCCTAGAGGGCGGAGCAGGTGGATGGCTTAGACCACGGTAATGGCGTGGTGGAGTACGCAGGGGCGGCTAAACGTGGTGGGGGCCGCGGAAATGGAGAGATGGCTTGGATCTGGGAGGGCCATGAGGTGGCATGGTCTTGGCCGCGACAATGTCTTGGCGGAACACGTCATGGGAAGTTAGGCGTGGTGGGGCCGTGGTGATGGAGCGAAGGTTTGGCCTGGGCCGTGGTAAAGTGAGGCACGGTTTGGACTTGTGGCAAGGCGAGGCGCGGTCTGGCACGGTGCGGCTTTAGCAGGGGGCCACGAAAATGGCGTGGATGGTCTTGGGCGCGGGACCGGTTTCCTCTTTTTCCTTCTTGGCTCAAAATAGGAAATCCTCCCTTCCCTCAAACTCCTACGTATCATGTCCATATAAAAGGAGGACAGGCTCCTTTTTTTTTTATTCATTCTTCCTAGCCGCACGACAATAGTAAAGAGGAGCGGACGAGCAAATCCTAGGTATGTCTTCAAACACTTTTCTTTTGCTTTTCTTCTTTTTCTCTTTTTTTTTTGTTGGTGTAAACCCAGGTGTAGGCACACCTTTTCACGACCCTGTAGAAATATTGGCGTGAATCCTAGGTATTTTTTGCCCTGGCTTGGCGTGGCACCTAGGCACGAGTACCATAGTAATGTTCACCGCCCTTGCTAGGTAGGTACGTAATAGAAATGGCCCTGTCTTCTCACGAAACCCTAGATTTTTAGGGGTTGCTCCTCGTTTTGGTGTGGCCGTATGTACGGTTTCCCTGATGGGTCATTCCTCCTCGGTTGGACAAGAATTCTATGCCATATGGTACGGTCTTGAAACAAATTGGCTTGCGTCTTGGGTGAAAATAAATTTTGTGTACCTTCTGTAATAACGTCCCTTTGCATTGCTCCATTGTAGTTGTTTGAGAAAAAATCTTCGTCATAATGTCACTTGGGGAGATTTCCGCGAAAGATGTTGGTAACTCCAAGCCGAACGTGGTTGATGAATTTTTCACGATAATCTCCGCTAGGAGGAGTCCCCTTAAGCATGTACCGCTACTTATGACAGGACTGGAGAGTGGGGGAGGGGATCGTTCAGTTCCTCCCGAAAGTGTGATACGGTTTTGTCTTCATAGGGGAGAATATTCTGCTTCTTTTATCAATTTTAGGGCCCCAGTGAGTCCATTGCGTTCCTTCGAGAAATGGATGCGGTTCATGATGAGCCAAGAGCATGTAAGAACTAATTTGGCCAAGACGAAGATCATTGATGCTGTTGCGTCTTCCGCAGTGCTTTAGATTAGGAAAGATATTCCAGGTTTGGTCACTTTTATTTCCAGATGGTGTCCGGACACCCATACAGCCGTATGTAGATGGGGTGAAATGACTATTTCCTTGGAAAGCGTGTCTGTACTGCTGAATATTCCCGTAGTTGGAAACCTTGACGTTAAGTTGTATGCAGATGAAGAGGCGCTGCATGACGCCCAGGTCGCGAAATCAAAAGGATTTGTTCGGAAGGAAAATGAGACAAAGTGCTTATATGACCGGTGGGTGTCTCAGTGGTTTCCTGACGCGTTAGATTCGAACCATAAGAACAGTACACTTCATATTGCGGCGTTCTTGGCTCTTTGGCTATCCAGAGATATTTTTGATGACGTCTCGGGTAAGAAAGAGATAAGACATGGACTCATTAAGTTTGCCATAAGATTGGCAAAAGGTGTCATTCTCCCCCTCGGTGGTTTGTTTCTTGGTTCTCTGTATGCACACCTGGACCAGCTGGTTTCGGACATGCGCGCCTCGAACAGTCATATCAAATTGGATTCGTATGTTCATCCCGCCTTTCTCCAGGCATGGTTGTGGGAGCATTTCGAGCAGTATGCCCCGAAACCGTTGGCTGTACTTCCCAAGTCTTGGGGTGGCTTGAGGATACTGCGCTGGTTGAACAGGCGTCCCAATACTGGTTCGAACCTAGTCGGACCTCTTGATAGCTCGCATGCAGTTAATTTTCGTCCATGGGATCCAGTGCATGGGTCCATAACTCAAGTTAGTACCTTTGCTCCTACTCCAAACATGTCTTTGACTTCTGATAAAAAGGACCTGAGTGTTGGAGAGATGGTGTTCATGCGGAGCTGTACGCCTGGTCACATGCCCTCTTTCTTCCGAGGGTCTTGCAAAACAACCTCTTACAACATCGATAGAGCGGCTCGGCATATGGGTTTTGATCAAGGGGTCCCGCTTGTTTGTTAGCCGGTCGTTCCAGAAGTCCTGTTGTCGAATGTTCTTGACGCTGGTGCTCTTGCGCCGGGTAAAAGTCTCTATTTCCTGCTCGCGGAAAGGAATGCATCAACAACCTCCAAATATAATGCATTCTATCAGAGTGAATTCCTCATCATCCAGGGATTTGTGAAAGCCGAAATGGATATCACTCGTGGTAGGCCCTCCGCAAAGATTTTAGGAAAACATACGTTGTTGAGAGATACTTCTTTAACCAAAAGGAAACCCGTCGGTCTGGTCGTGGAAAGTCCCCAAGTGAAGGAGCGAAGGTCTAAGAATCGTGCCGGTGGTTTTCAGTCGGGTCTGGAGGCTCTCCCGACTTTTAGCTCTTCCAATATGTGAGTACGTATAAATTTTCTTCTTGACTTAGTCGAATTGCATATGTCCCTGTCTCATTCTTGAGTGTATGTCCTTGAGCCTTGCCTAGGGTCTCAGCAGTATGAACGTCTTTGCTAAACTTGCACATGGTCAGAAAACAACGCCTTTTGAGACAGAAGGCAGCGATGCTGAGCCTATTCATGCCGGAGAGGAATCCGAGAAGCATGAAAGTTCAGAGTCCGGAGATGGCGGGAGTAGTTCTTCCGATAGCATTGTTGAATCTTCATCTGGTCAATCTGAAACTGAATCGGTGATTCCCCTCCATTTTTCTTCTTCAGTAGGACTAAAACATATATATATTTTTTTTGAAAACAAAAGGAGGGGAACGCTCCTGAAGATGATCTTGAAGTGGAAAACCATCAGGGTAAAGGCGTATCCGCAGTTCCCATTGCTGAAACCATGCCAACTAGCGGCTTGGTTATGGAGATCCATCATCCCGAGGGTGCTGTCATGACTCAGATGAAGGAGAGTACTTCGGGGGGGGGGGGGGGATTGTAGTTAAGGATTCCCCGCCGATTTCTTATCCAGTTGCAGGCGCCATCTTTGAACCTCCATACTTGGTCCCTTTCCCAGGCCATGTGCTAATCGGAGGATTCAGCATGCCAGATAGACATGCGACGTTATACACCAAGATCTGGGGGAGCCATGGTCATATCTCCACGACTAAGAAGATCACTAGTTGACATGCGTTGGTCAAGCGTGTGGAGGAGGCCTTGTCTTCAATTGATGAGATGTGCAACGTGACTGGTCATACAGTTTCTGAGGATGTAATCTTGAGATGGAAGTTCCATCGTGACATGTGCATGGGCTTCGAATTCAACATTCCTTGGTTCGTTGAAGGTCTCTCTGATGTTGAAAGGTTGCTGGTCGAAACAGTGGAAGGTCCATCCGCGGAAATGGCGAAGAAGCAGGAAGCAGAATTCAACAAATTATGCCGGTAATTAAAATTAAAAAGGGCGGCTCTCCAGAGCACAAATGAGGCCTTATCCAAGAGGAGCAAGCCGTTGTTGGGAAACTTTCCTTGAATGTATATCTATCTTCCGGACCTCTTACCTTTAGTTTTTTTTTTGAAAGGTAAAAGAGACGCCGGGTTTATGGTTTTGATCTTCTGGTTTTTTTGGGTTGATGGACAAAATTTACCTTGATGATTTTGATTATATATTTTTTGGATAAATATTTTAGAATTGAAATGGCTATGAATGAAAGTGACGCACACGTCCCAAGTAGGCCTTGGAACCGTGTGTTGGTAGATGACATGGGATGAAAACATGGTTATACGTTTTATCAAAACTTGAAAGAGCAGACCACGTATTTTGTAAAAATAAGACTTACTCGGTTTCTTAGGTCTTCTGATGAAAATAAACTTTCCGGGCGTGGGACCCAGTTTTACGAAAATAAGGCTAAGGGAAGTCCCCTGTGTTCTGAGCCGTCACTGAGTTTTCTAATAATTGATCCATCAGTCTCCGGGCGCATCGTTTTTGCTTTTAACTCCTGTGGAGTCCCCATCCATCCCTTGTCGTGTCGTGATTGAAAATCGAGTCATCAAATGACTGAGCCGAAGCGAATTTCCATCCTCTACCGTTTTGATGTCTGGGTTGAAAAATGAGGTCGACAGTTGACAATTGACCTTGTAACCGATATATCAATCCTCCCGCTGTGGTCGCCAATTGTTTATAGGTGAAAATAGCTTCTGCTGATTTTGATAATTACAGGTGTGAAGGTGAGAAACTGTTTAAACCCTAAACAAATGTACTGCAAGGGAGTACTTTTAAGTTCGGTCACAAAGAGTAGGAGAATGGGTTGGTTTTGGGGAGGGAAGCAAGGAGAGTGTGAGACCAGAATATTTGATTCTGGAAGAGCAATTGGGTTTCTACAACTTGTTTTCAGAAGAATAGGAGAGGTCACGAGGAGAGCTAGCCAGTTAGTATTATGAGTATTTTCTTGTCCGAATGAACTTGTTGTTTAGTGGAGGGTGGTGTGATTTGAACCCAGCACGTCGTGTGCATCAGGTGAATGCTCCACCATTGTGCTATCTCCCAGTTTGTGTTGATGTCTTGAATGTTCTTGGAGAACATGTAATACGTTGTTGTGGCTTGGTAAGTCGAGTTCGGGGAACTTGCTAGCCCGGTGACCTTCAATGGTAGAGATTTTGTATCTTGAGAGGTGCGTTGCGCGCCTTAGTTTTGGTAGTGAGGGAGATCGTGGTGGCGCGACCTGGTTGGAATGCCGTCGGCATGGCGTGTCCAAACTTGGGTTTTGGACCCAAAAGTCATGAGGTGACTTTAGACGGCCAGGATTCGCTCCTGGGTTTGAAGGTTGGCCATTGATGACCGTATGTCTTTTGTTTTGGTGGCCGCGTAGGGAAGGCGAGACCAAGGTGTTTTTTATACTAGGGCCAATGGGCGTATGGCATGGCCGGGCCCAAGGCAATGGGCGCTTGGCTTGGAATAGAGTGACTAGCATATCTAGGGCCAAGGCATGGGTGTTTGGCTTGGTGCGTCTAGCTTGGCTAGGTGCGGTTTGGCTTGGCGCGTGGGGACAAGGGTTTTTCATGGTCGCATGACATAGCTAGGGCCAAGGCAAGGGCGCTTGGCTTGGTGCGACAAGCTTGGCGCGTGGGGCCAATGGTTTGCCATGGTCACATGGCATGACTAGCTTGGGCTAGGTGCGTGCCCATGCTAAGGTTTTTGGGCCAAAGTCGTGAGGGGACTTTAGGCGACCAGGATTTTCTCCTAGGATTGAAGGGAAACCATTGATTAGTGCATGCTCTTTAGTAGTCGTGGGGAAAAAGCTAGCAGGGTGGCGCAACATGAGGGCCATGGCGAGGGGCGACTGGCTTGGTTAGGTGCGTGACCAAGCCAGGGTTTCGGGGACAAAGTCATGAGGTGACTTTGGGCGGCTACGATTTTCTCCTGGGATTGAAGGGAAACCGTTGATTGTTGCATGCCTTCACTTTGGTAGCCGTGAGGAGAAGGCCAGCATGGTGGCGTGACATGAGGGGCCATGGCGAGATGTGTTTGGCATGGCGCGGCCGGCGTGGCTAGCCTTGGCTAGGTGCGTGGCCAAGTTAGGGCTTTGGGCCAAAGGTCGTGAGGAGACCTTAGACGGCCAGGATTTTCTCCTGGGATTGAAGGGAAACCGTCGATTGTTGCATGCCTTCACTTTAGTGGTTGTGAGGAGAAGGCCAACATGATGGTGCAGTTAGCATAACTAGGGCCAAGGCAGAGTGCGATTGGCATGGAGCGGCTAGCTAGGGCTAGATGTGGCTGGCATGATTTGCCATTGGCACAAGGGTGCGGCTAGCATGGTTGGAATGCTTTGGCGCGGTTGGGTGTGGATGGCATGGTTTGCCATTGTCACACGAGATGTGGCTAGCATAGCTAGGGCCATGGCACGGTGCGATTGGCACAACAAGGCTAACTTGGGCTAGGTGTGGCTGGCATGATTTGCCATTGGCACAAGGGTGCAGCTTGCATGGTTGACATGCTTTGGCGCAGTTGGGTGTGGCTGTCATGGTTTGCCATTGGCACACGAGATGTGGCTAGCATAGCTAGGGACATGGCAAGGTGCGATTGGCATGGCGCGGCTAACTTGGGCTAGGTGTGGATGGCATGATTTTCCATTGTCACAAGGGTGCGGTTAGCATGGTTGGCATGCTTTGGCGCGGTAGGGTGTGGCTGGCATGGTTTGCCATTGGCACACGAGATGTGGCTAGCATAGCTAGGGCCATGGCATAGTGCGATTGACATGGCGCGGCTAACTTGGGCTAGGTGTGGCTGGCATGATTTTCCATTGGCACACGTGAGAATTAGGGCTTGGTTCGTCTAATTCTCATTTGAAAAATATACCCTGGTAATTATTTAGAGACACCTTAAAGGCTTTTATTTAATGCGCCTAGTAAATGCTTGTTTTAAATGTCTGCTAGGGTTTAGTGTTTTACGATTTTAACCCTATACTAAAAACCACCATCAACACTAACATTTACACTTTATAATCTCGGGAAGTGCTAGACCCACCACACTCTCTCGGAAAAAAATCCCGACGGGGAGCTAATGGACATTGGGATATGTGCAATGAAAATTGAATCGCACTGTCTCTCTTAATTATGATAACTCCCAGCGTTTTAACCGAGTTCGCTTTCCTAAATTTTTCAAGGGAATATATATCCCGAGAAAATCTCTCGGCCGAGGTAGCATTTTCGTATAATCTCACATACTTAAGTTGGACAGATTATCCACTCAACTAGATATCCCCTCAACAGAGATTGGGGTGCTCGTGCAAGGAATGCACCAGGCACGGCTCACTCGATTCACTGTGTGATGGGCCGTGCTCTTGCCGTATAATAAATAGATGTCGTTGTGTCGTTACTATTCCGTAAAGGTTATTTTGGTAAAACTCTAAGATACTTTAACTAGTTCCGTAGTACACCCCAACTCGGTATATCCAAAACTTTAAAGGTCGATTTTCTAGTTCTCTTCGTCAAGCTGAAGAGAGAAAACCCTAACCGCCCAAAATTCCATCAAAATCTCGACACTAGGGTTTTGGTCCATCCAAAATCCATTGCTGTACACTTTCGTTGTTGAATAATGGATGCTCAGAGGGCTTTGCTTGATGAGCTGATGGGAGCAGGTAATCTATTTCATCATTCATCTCAATATAAGTCTGTTCGATTTTGATTTTCTTGTCTCAGATTTTTAAATAATTAGATGATAATTGTGGATTTGTTTGTTTTAGCTCGTAATCTTACGGAGGAGGAGAAAAAGGGATACAAGGAAATCTCTTGGGATGATAAGGAGGTTTGCGGATCTTATATGATTCGATTTTGTCCACATGATCTTTTTGTCAATACTCGTAGTGATCTTGGACCATGCCCTAGAATTCATGATCCGAAGCTCAAAGAAAGGTAACCTGAATGTTTTTCCTTTTTTTTAATTTTGTGATCTATATATACTGTTGGGATTGGGTTACTAGGGTTTAAGTATCCTAAAGGCACAGTAATGTGCGTTATCGTGCTGATGATGATGATGATGATAATTTTGGGATTGCGATTTGATTTGTGTGGCTCATGTTTTATGTTCGACCACTGACCACATTCCCTCCAACTAGTTTTTATTTGTTTCCCCTTTTCTTTTTGCGGAGTTGGAAGTGTTAAGTAAGTTATACCTGCTATATGTTGTGTAGGATGGAACCTTAATATGAGTAACAGGCGTTCTAAGCTAAATAAGATGTTTGGAATTTTGAAGTTCTCGCTGTTGCAGGTTTTTTTCATTTGAGGTAACTGATTTAAAACTTTTTGATCAGAGATCTGATTGAAGACTTAATATAGTAGAACAGATACCCTCCCCTGTGACTTAAAACTTTTTTTTATCAATTTGTTAAACTCATTGCAGTGAAACCGTAAGTTTACCTACTGCACCGGTAAATGAGCCCTGTAAAATCTTGTAGAAGAAATTATTATGATACTGGACGGACCATAGAATCAGAACAGAGTAAAGCCAACAAGTCCTGGTAGGATCCACGCTCCTTAGCTTCCTGCCTCTAGATCCTATTAAGAAACGGGCTCCCAACAGGGAAGAACTGTGAATCTGGAAGTTTTGAAAAGATGAACTTTTGAGAGTGTATAGTTAGACAAAAATGGACCAAAGAAAGAAATTTGGTTCCATAGTCAAAGAGAAATTGTAGATACCTTGAAAGATTTCATGGTTCACATGTTGTAAGAATGTTTGTAAATTATTTGAACTAAATGTAGTTTACATGTGCTCAATATCTATTCCTCCGGTGGTTTTGGGGTTAGTGCATCACTAATTGCGTGCAACAATCTCAATCACAGAATTGAAGGTAAATCTTATGAAATTATTAATTCAGCTTATGAGAATTGAAGGAAAATTGATTTCTAATGTACAACTGAATTACAGAGTTTTCATATATAGTTGCTTGGGAATGGGATGGATGTTGCATTCCATATATTAAATCAGAACAAACTAGGGAGCTGATCCACTCAGTCCTTCACAATCCAGAAAGAGATGCTACCACCAATAGTAACAGTCTATTTACATCTTCTCTCCATAATTGGTTCTAGTAGTGATGGCCTGAGTGTATATGTCTGTCTTCTTCTCCTCGATAATAGGTACTTATTGAGGTTACGGCCTCAGTGTTTAAGAGTGTGTGGATCGGTGTAGGTACATAATACATACATTTAATATGGGTAAGAACTATCTAAATATATATGTTTGCATGTGATTTGCTTCGATGGCTAAGTGAAATGTCTTATTTGCCATCATCAAATGTCAGTTACTAATTATTTAACTCACCTACCATTGATGGAATATTGATGAGTGGTTTTTACATCTGTTTTAGCTTTGAGAAGTCTCCCAGGCATGACTCTTTTGTGCCAAGGTTTGAAGCTGAACTTGGCCAGTTTTGTGAGAAATTGGTGAGTTTTGCTCTATTATCTTCGTTTTTTTGTTGGTAACTGTCTGTTTTGGATTCTTTGGTAATGCCGTTACTTTCCTGCAATAGTGATTTTCTGTTTTACTATAGGTAATGGACTTGGATAGAAAAGTTAGACGTGGCAGAGAGCGGCTAGCTCAGGAAGTTGAAGTTCCGCCCGCTGCTCCGGTCTCTATTGAGAAATCTGAGCAGCTAGCATTGCTGGAGGAGAAGATAAAAAAACTTCTTGAGCAAGTGGAGTCCCTTGGTGAAGCTGGCAAGGTGGATGAAGCTGAGGCACTCATGAGGAAGGTGCTGCCTGGTTTTTCCATTGCTCTTGTGTGTGCAGTATTTTATTTGTCCCCCTTACCAATCACAAGTAAAGTGAGCTTTCTAATCTTTAGGGACTACTTCTTACAGGTAGACTTGCTAAATATCGAGAAGACATCCTTGACGCAACTGCCACAGAATGATAAGCTCTTGATTACACAGGAGAAGAAGATGGCATTGTGTGAGGTATGTGGTTCTTTTCTTGTAGCAAATGATGCTGCAGAGAGGACACAGTCACATGTGACTGGCAAACAGCACATTGGTTATGGCATGGTCCGAGATTTCATTAGTGAGTACAAGGTAATCATTTGCATTGATTCCTTTACATGCTGAAGTTTGTTTTATTTTTTATAATCTCATCAGAAAATCACGGGTTTCTGTTTATAGGAAGCTAAGGAGAAAGCAAGGGAAGAAGAAAGACTAGCTAGGGAGAAGGAAGCTGAAGAAAGGCGAAAGCAGAGGGAGAACGAAGTTGAGAATAGAAGTAAGCGAAGCAACTCCCGCGAGAGTGATAGGTATCATGACCGTGAACGAGAACGTGATCGAGGGCGAGATCGACATCGTGATAGAGACTATAACAGGGAGAGGGCTACCGAATGGAGTGGCAGAGGAAGCAGGGATGGAGGAAGAGGGAGAGACTGGAAGCATAACAATCGCAGAAATGGAAGAGACGTAGACAGGGATCGGTACAATG
The DNA here is from genome assembly GCA_023529315.1 of Papaver bracteatum. NCBI lineage: Eukaryota > Viridiplantae > Streptophyta > Magnoliopsida > Ranunculales > Papaveraceae > Papaver > Papaver bracteatum. The sequence continues at coordinate 2,121,644 of JAJJWX010005012.1, forward strand.
ACAGAAATGGAAAAGGAGATATCTCTCGTGAGAGGGGTCGGGACAGAAGCAGGTCCCGCTCACCTGTCAGGCATGGTCACTAGAGGTCATCAAGAAGCTTAGTCGGCCTATATTAGTGGCCGGACTTTGTAATTAGATGAACGGAGTTTGAAGCAAAAAGAGGTAGACATTTTCTATCTCATACATCTATTTGTGAAGTTTCAAGTATCACAGCTCTTTTGAGACTCTAGTATACTTTTTATCTCTGTGAGTGTACTTGTATTTATTTTGCTGATAATTTTTTTTTTTTGGATAAGATTTCCCCTTTCACTAGCGTCCCAACTCGAACCTCTGGGTTACACCTTTTGCTCTCTGGCGGTTAGGCCTTCAAATGACCCTGTAGCACTGTCAAATCCTTATCATCATTGGTAAAACAACAATTTTATCAATTCATCTTCTTGTTTATTACTTTGAAATCATGTATTACCAAAATGGAGGCATATTATACTTGTTGGTGGATTTGTAATCTGTTTCCCATGCATGACCATCTAAAACTTTCATCTCTTCCTTTCCACAAGTGGGTGTCTGTTTGGTGGTTTGATTTCTATACCATAAGAAAATGATCACTTTAAAACTAGGGCATTTCACGCGGCTTAAAATGGACAGTGTTCCATTTCCATATAGTAGTATCAAATTTATGCCTACCCGAGCAAACACCTGCTTAGTGGGATTTCATACAAATAAAGTATGATTAATAAAGACAGATTATTATGACTAATCAAGCATTTCGAGGTTTAACATTGGCTGACCCCCTTATTTTTAAAGAAAAACAACGCTCCTGGACATTGCAGCCTTTTTATTCACAAAGAATATAGAGCGTAATGAACTCCGCTGTACTAGACAATGAATTCTGTCCATAAGGTTGGTTTAAGGATATAATAATACAGTATGATTCACGTTTTATTAGGTGCAGAATAGTGCCCGGACCACTAAGTGCATATTCTTCCACCATCTTACTAAAATGGGATGTGATCGACCTCATATATAAATGTACGTGTGCTAATACAAGTTCTTCACTAATTCTCTTATATTCCCGTTCTGTAGGAAAACAACAAACTAATCCTTCTGTGGGTGTGTATAGAGATTATAGCGAGCCATGATTTCAATCTTAGTTTTTTGTTTGTTCCTCTCAAGATTTAGTGGACTTCATGGGTTAAGCATGAATTATTATGGAACGAGGGGCCCAATGGTGGAAATGTTGGTGAGGAATACAGTCAATAGAGCTTTAGATTCTGATCCATCTCTGGCAGCTGGTCTTCTCAGAATGCACTTCCATGACTGCTTCGTAGAGGTAGTTTAACTCGCACAACATACTCACGTTGTTTAAATTTCATTTAACTGGCTAATCCTTATTAACCAATGTCATCCGTCAGGGTTGTGATGCATCAATTCTGCTTAACTCAACAAAAGGTAACACAGCTGAAAAAGACTCTCCCGCAAATTTGAGCCTGCGTGGCTATGAAATCATTGACGCTGCCAAGGATCTAATTGAAGATCACTGCCCAGGAATTGTTTCGTGTGCTGATATTGTTGCAATGGCTGCTAGAGATGCAGTCCTCTGGGTATGAAGATAAATTTTGCGTTTTAATCGTCAGAGTTTGTTATATTATTGTTGATGTTGCTTGTGTCTTTTAAATTAGCTTATGACATATAGCTTTGTTGCAAAAAACTTCCCAGGCCGGGGGTCTTTTCTATGACATACCAAAAGGAAGGAAAGATGGACGAAGGTCAAAGATTGAAGACACAAGAAACCTCCCTGCCCCTTTCGTGAATAGCTCGGAGCTCATTAGCATTTTCTCCGAGCATGTACTTAGTATCAAGGACATGGTTTCTCTATCAGGTAATTTAAACACCCAGAGTATATATTTTTTGCGTATCTTAATAACGTGTCGTGTTGTGTTTTACTGAATGTCCAAGTATATATTATTTGCAGGTGCACATACACTGGGTGTAGCGCGATGTTCTTCATTCAAGAAACGGCTACAAAAATTCAACTCATCTCATGAAGTTGACCCTACTCTTGATTCAAGTTTCGCAGATACGTTGTCAAAAACTTGCGAAACAGGTGACAATGCAGAGGTACCTTTTGACGAAACAAGAAACTCTTTCGACAATTCTTATTTCATCGGCCTAAGAAAGAATACTGGTGTTTTAAGCTCAGACCAAATCTTGTACACAAGTCCCAGAACAAGAGGTATTGTAAATGCTTATGCCAAGAACACCACTAGGTTTTTCCTCGATTTCCAGCAAGCCATGGTAAAGATGGGCCTCATCGATGTTAAAGAAGGTTCGCAAGGAGAAGTGCGTCAAAATTGTCAACGAATTAACTGATGATGATGCACAGAAGCTTGTTTTACTAAGTCAGAGAATGAAATGCAATTTATTTTAGTTACATAAGCTTAAGTTCAAAAAAGTTTGCTTTGTGTAATTTTTTTTGAATTAAATTCGTTTGAGGACGAAAAATAATACAAAACCAGTAAACCACCTTTAAAGTAGAGAAGAAATTGCTGATGTCGTTGTAATACAGGGATAATAAGGTGGGTGATAATATCAATGTTTGGATTTTGAAATTAACTCTTTTGACGGCATGTCAAACTTTTCGGAAAAGAAGAAATTAACCCCTTTAACGTCACACAAAAATATGAGTTTCTATATGTTAGAGCAATGCGCAGTTGAACCCCACAAGTTTTTCTATCTCAAGCTTATTGTCAATGTTAGTTGAACAAAACTATATCTTGATTTTTAGTCTACTAAGTCAAGTCTCGGGCTAGGTTAACATATGGTAGTTGACTATCAGACATCACCCTCGAAGACTGAAGGTCGACAAATACATTTGGAGAACTTAATCAAAAAAGTATGTAAAGACTGAACCATTCTATTTTATCAGACTATGTCTCATGACTTCTATAGATTTATTGCAAATAAGAAATTTCGAGTCAATCTTGTCTTGTAAAACATCTCGAAATATGACTCAAGCATTGGATGTGCAAAGGTCCTTAACAATATTAGTTCGAAATTAACAACTTATTGTTCAAGAATTAATTTGTGTATCAATTTTAAAATATCCCAAGCAATGATTTTATCATTTGGGAATGTTTGAAACATCAAAAGAGAAAAATTCAGAACTTATGATATTTCGACTCAGGGTAGGTTGGTGAACCAGTTCGCAAACAATAGATATCAGAGTTTCCAAAATACAGGAAGGTTGGCGAACCTGTTCGCAAACCTTAAGTTCAGAAGGGGATTGTTCACTAACCATGGTGATCTAAATTTTTAATGTTGGTGTAAAAGGCTAAGCAGTTGGTGAACCCGGTTCACGAACCCTGTCCTTCTGAGTTCACGAGCCGAGTAGGGTTGGCGAACCTGATTCACGAACCGTTGCACCCTGACTCATGAACTTCTTATACGGTTCATGAACCGATTCACCAACGATCCTAGTAAAAGTTTGGAAGATGCTTAAAGAATTAGCATAGCTGTGACTCTCATAAACACCTCTAAGACATTATTAATCACTAAAACACTTGTGTATGTATATCGTGATTAAATTCTTAAGTGTTTAAATGAACATCAAATTGTTTCATAAGGCATATTTTCAAAAGACCATTCATTGTACATGGTTTACGTACCCGGACCACTGCGTATATTCTTCTATGTATTTTCAAGACTTATTTTCACATTCTTACTTGAAACCCTAATTAAAGTTTTATCTAAACAGAGAAAATGGTTTCTTGAATCTCAAGTTATCTTATCTTGAATTCTAAGCAACCCATATTCTTGAACATCTATGAATAGATATGCTCTTTCAATAGGGAAGTTCAATCCATGACACTTATGTGTCCTGGTTGATAGCTAGAGTCGTCCTTTATTAACCTAAGACGCTATTAGGTTTACGAATAAAAGACTTCTCTTTGGGGATATTTGAAGCCAGGTCCGACTTTGTTTTACCTTGGTAGTTCGTGCATCCTGATCTTGCTTTTTTGTTAACGAGGTTCTTGTAATCTCTTTTAGGCAAGATAAATAGTAATCGCAAAGTTCTTTTCGTCTCAGATTTTGTGATCCCTCAAGATAGATATCTGTAAACTATTTTTAATTGATAAGTTTAAGACCGTTCTTGAAATATGGTAAATATTCGAGGCTTCTCATCTAAAGTGAGTGTAAGTATTCCAGATTTGTAAGGTTTGCTGCTAGGTTTGTTCTTGTAAACAATTTTCAAGCCTTGATCTTCGATCTAAATGGAAATAAAATAGGCTTATGTGTTAGAGGCAAATTGGTATTACAAGTCTTCACTTAGGTTGAAGCAACCCTTAGGCTGTAAAGGATGTCAACTAAGGGAATCAATTGCGTAGAGCCTTGCGAGGTTCAAGAGACATCAGGAGAGCGATTGTAACTTATTCATTTGGAGGGTGGTTGCGGTCTCAAATACATTCCAGTCCGAAGTCTGATAGTTGGCTAGTATCTATAGCGGCTTAATACAGTTTGGTGTTCAAACCGGGACGAGGTCTCGGGGTTTTATGCTATTGTGGTTTCCTCGTTAACAAAAATTCCGGTATCTTGTGTTTTTCCTTTTTCACATTATATTATTTATATTTATAATAGGATTTACGCAAGTAGTACATATTCAATCTTAGTAGACATGTACATATAATTATAATGGATTACGAGACTTGTTTCTTGTTGCATCCTGAAAGATAGATAACAAGTTTATCACTTGGCAGAATTTCGATTGAGTTATTTGGATACAACTAGATTGATCTTGAATATTGATTTTTGAGATTGTCAAAATACTTTTCTTAACAATCAGGTTCACAGACTCCATAGTCTATATTTTCTGATTGAGAAGGGATAGAGATATAAACTCTATATACATAATATATAAGATTATTAAGTTGGTCTACTTGAAATTGTATTAGGTTGCATAACGAAAAAGTTGGTGGTATAATTGGTACCCTCTCCTTTTGACTATCGATCTCTATCAGGTTCTACAAGACCCCATGTCGATCCAGGACTCTAGTTGTTAACTCGGCCGAACTCGCATGCGTTGCTATCTCAAGCATGTTTGTCAATATTAGTGATCAAACCTATATGTATTTATTTCTAGTTTACTTATGACTAAGACTTGGTCTAGGATAGTTAAGTATAGTTGAGCTCCAGACTCCATGATGATTATCTTACGATGACGAAGAACTACTCAAGGAACCAGTGGAACTTCATCCGACCAAAAAGGTATGTGGAGACTTGAACTTATCTAGTACTCAAAAGTCTATCCATATCCTACTCTTGAGACAACAGTCGTATAAGTATAATAGTTTTCATACATACACATTTGTTATTTCGAGTCGATTTTACTCGTCTATATTTTTCTCGAAATATGCGTTGATAATCTTTCGCTTTAACCACCTTTCATATTTACCCGTGATGAAAGTCATGATGATGTTTCAATCTCGAAAATAGTTTTGATGAGGATAGTCGATTCTTTATGTCTAACGACTATTAACATTACAGAAGAATGTTTCAATGATTGAAATGTAGAGTTGAGATTACGTAACCACCTATGGATATAAGCATATATAGTGTGTTCGCACATTATTGTATAAGTCCATGTACCGGAAACCAAGTGCATGCATATGTATGCATGCGGTATTAGTAAAGGAGACAAGTTGAGTACGCGTACTAGCGGAAGTTCACGTCTGTGAATTTCTGCTAAGTTTGGAATTTACGAACTTACAAACCAATCACCTTAGGTACGCGTACTCACGGAAATTTTCATCAGAGAATTTCTGGTGGGTTTTCAAACCCAATTCCGGTAGATAAGGTACGCATACCCGTACACGTACCCAAGCTGGTTATTTCTCAAATCGGTTTTTCATGAACTTAAACAATAAAATGATAAGGAATGCAATGTTTGTAAAATGTGGCTATATTGTTCATGAATTGATTCTAGTGAATCAAACCGATTTTGCTTCAATTGTGTCTTGTGTAATACATAAGATTTCCTTGCAATTGAACAACTCTTAAAATAGTTCTTATGAGTCATTTGAACTAGTTATGAGAAGATGAATACGGTTGATATGAAAGTACTCATCTGGCTAACCATTGGTCGACCATTTGTGAGCCAACTAATGTACACTTTTAGGTATGGTTACTCAAACCTAAATGAAATACATTTCATTTGTGTGTGTGACAAGCTAAGTTTCAATCTAACGGTTGAAATATATTAGCTTGGTGTTGATGGTGGATTTTAGTTCAGGGATAAAATTGTAAAACCAATATTTTGTACATCAGTCCTGCAGAGGATAAGGCTGTTTGATAAGTGATGAATACTTCTTCGCTTTATTGATTCACCTAGAATGAAACATGTAGCAATAATCCCCAAATATTCTGCGAATCTCAGCATTACTAGTTAATGCATAAATGCCTTGTATTTCCAGTGTTGTTCTCAGCAGAACTCTCATTGTTGGTGCGGCATGATAACTGACTGTTACTCTCAGCAGAGTAGCATGAATATCCAAGTACCAACAGTGAGGCATGCACGAAATACCCGTACAAGCTACACCATTCTCTAAAGGGAATCATCTCTCGGTGTGTTATACTAGCCCGATTGAGCATCAGAATCATCTCTCGGTGTGTTATACTAGCCCGATTGAGCACCAGACTGTCCATATCAGTCTCAGAAATGATCACGACCATCCAACTTCACTAGCATGATTGAATGGCTCGGATCGAATCCATGACCCTCAGGCATGTATTGGCGTGTTCACCACCGGCCCAGTGAGGGACCCACATGGTCGTCCTCCCCAAGAAGGATAGCATAGGTTGCGAATACGTCCATCCAAGGCAGCGTGGACATGAAACCCTAAATTAGGGTTTGCGGTACATTACATGTGTCGCAAAACAGTCTCAACCATCCATCTTCGCAGGCATATATGGAGGGTATAGATGTAGATTCAAAGGGCTCAGAGCATGTCAACACAATCATCGTGGGACCGCCTGTACACACGTACAATCGGTCAAGACCAACCATGGTTGGTCATCCCAATTCGTGCGCCCAAACAAGGCATGACGCACGGCTGATAAAACCCGAATTTGGGTTTGTATCAATCACGAGCGTCCATCTTCTCCTTCACGAATGAAGGGTCCAGGATTAGACGAAGCAGGTCCGATGCGCATCAATATGAAAACCGTGATCCCATCTATCTCCTCACCCGATCGACCAAGGCATACCATGCCTGATTATTCCAAATCGCACGTCCAAACTAGCATGGTTACACTTCCCGATCACAAACTGATCTCGACCACTCAACTTCGCCGAACAAATTGAGTGGCTTAGATCACGTTTTCATGGGACAGTCAGGTATAGGCGTGAACATCAGCCTACCACCTACATGCCGAACTAATCGGCCAAGATCGACCAAGCTTGGTCGTCTTGGAACGCGCCCACGAAGTTGGCACGATGCGCCGCTTTTGCGCCATCATTTTTCTGTCCCAAATTGATCTCGACCACTTAACTTCGCCGGACGAATTGAGTGGCCCAGATCACACTTTCATGAGATAATGAGGTATGAGCGCCTACACCGTCATGCCATCTACATGCATGTACGATCGGCCTGGACAAAATCATGTCCCAAGCTTGGATTTGATCAAGCTGGAGAGTGATGCTTGCGCACCTCTTCATAAACCCTAATTCCACTCACAGTCGCAGATGCAACCCTAGTCAGGAGTTAATTGGTCAATGAGGCATCATGATGATTACCATCCGACACTCTACCACACCATGTGGTCGGCCAAGGGAGGGATTGCCAGCGCAGCCTCCAAACCATCACATGAAGTAGGCTTGATACTCAACAACGATGCTTCATATATGCTGAATACATTTGATGCAGCTGCTGCATAGAATACACACGATACTTCACAAGTATCGACTTCCTAAATAACTTAGTTATTTAATCTAGCATTATATGCTACCTTCTGTGGGTCCCACGATCCACACACTCGAGACATCAATCATGTCACAAACTGGGGGATACATACTAGGGTATTGGTATGGCGGTTTACAGCGTGCAGCGTGCAACGCGCCATCACAAGAACGTGTCAGGAAGACATGGACGGTTATTGATGATGGGAGAAGTGGGCAAGACTGATCATGTGACACTAACACATAACTCCACTACTCCATCTCTCCACTTTCCCCACTTCCCATGAGAGATGTGAATAAGGCTCAAATGACTTGTATAAATAGGTTCTCCTCCTATTTCCAAAAACAGAACACAACATAGAAACCAAGTGTTAATACAATTGTATTCAAAACACCCAGAGCGTGCTTGCATTATTCGTAAGCCTTCTCACCTTTCTGTTACAAGTCATGAAATAGCCTACACCTTCACAATCTCAACACCTTCTTCACTTCCCTCCCTAAGATCAACCCCATCTCCTTCACTTTGTGACCGAAACAAGTCTGGAATGGCCATTTCTTGGTTTAGGCCAGAATTGTATAGATTGATCTCTCGAATCAAAAGCACTCCCATGCAGTGCATTTTTTTAAGGTTTAAACTCATTTCTCATCCACACATCCCAAAATTACCAAAACCGACAGAGATAGTTTTCACCCATAAATAATTGGCGACCACAGTAGGAGATTGATCTCTCGGTTGCAATATCAATTTCTTCAATACCCAATCCTATTTGGCTGATTTCAAAATGGTTGGTCTTAGGACTCCCCCAACAATCTCAAATTCCGGTCGAATCATCTCCAACGAAGATGATCCTCTCCCCAACGGTGTATCTGATGGTGTAACTGGAAAAATCCCAAAATTGATCGAGTTAGCATGGGTGCAGGAGATTCACACAAAGAATATGGTCCTGATCAAAGAAACAATAAATGGCATACTCGATCTCCTCATCAAGATGACATCAGATATGAGTGGCTCCCATGTCATGGATATTTCTGCACTGGGGACTGATCCTCACAACGATCCTCCTCAAGTCAACAGTTTCACTATGAACCAGAGGCCGGTGAACCAGGAAGCCGCATCACTGGTGGAAAGTTTATGCGAACTTTTACACCTCTCGAAGAATCAGCAGGCGGAGATGTTTGCTGCAATCAACCAGATAGCCCTGGACGTGCATTTAACTCCTTTGCGTCCAGGAGCCTCAAAAATGCTAGAGATGTCTGTGAATAATGTTACATTTACATAAGAAGACATGATGGCGGAAAAAGGTTACAATTGGGCCCTACACGAGGATTCAGAGTTCAAGAGGGCCCTAATCGACACATGGGCGTCTTCGAATGTGATTACCCTCAAGACACTCAAGACGACCAAGGTTCGCACAAGCAAGATCGTGCATCAGCCTACCATGATGATGGACTTTGAAGGAAACCAAACCAACACGTATGGGTATGTCAATCTGAACTTATCTGTAGGGCCCATCCAATCAAAGGTGAAATTCGAAATTATAGAAAAATAGTCGGACTACCATATTATATTGGGGAGACCACGGCTTCACGATAATAGGGTCGTCCCCTAGACGTATCACCAATGCCTGAGGACTATGATGAATAAAGAAGTCGTTTGTATTCTTGCATCATTGTCTCCTTATATACCAATATATGGAGTGGAATTATTTGAGCCAAGAGAAGCTCCGCACGAGGAATCAGACAGAGTTCATTGCATCCCACTCCCCATGTGGGCGTCAATCAAGGAGGAAGACCGGATTGCATCATTGCATACTAAGTCCCATGGTGCATCTATGATGATGAGGCGTCCCAATTCTTCTTCATCATGTGAAGCCTCAGCCCACGCTCAAACTGAGAGGGAACTAACTTTTGTGGCAAGCCGTGATCAGCAAGAGAAAACCGTATACCAAGGGGAGACTGTTACCCAGTCTCTATGCCCAAGGGAATGCTACAACAACAACAGACCGCAAGAAGAATAAGTGCTAGATGCTCCACGACAGCTGCAAGATGGCACCAACTCCACAACTGATAAGATCGAAGTCGTTAACATCGGGTGTTGTGTGGATTTCAGAGACTTGAGAAGATGCTGATCCAAAGATGATTTTCCTCTACCTAATATCAGCATGTCAGTAGATGCCACCAGAAGACACGGCGTATCCTCCTTCATGGATGGATATATCGGCTACAATCATATAAGGATGTATGAACATGACGCAAGTAAGAAATCTTTTCGAACTCCTCTCGGAAATTTTATTATACTTTAATGCCATTTGGTTGATGCCGGTGCTACGTATCAATGCGCTATGATGGAAATATTCCACAACATGATGCATAAGCAAGTTGAAGACTATGTGGATGATATGGTAGTCAAATCAAAAGCTCGGTCGGCCCACATGAGTCTTACGTCAAGTGTTCGAAAGGTAACTGCTGAGGGAATCAAAGTGGACCCATACAAGACCTAAACTATCCTCACGATGCCGCCTCCGCGAACTGTGAAGAAACTCCAAATATTCATGGGCAAGAAAGTAGCAAGTTTTGTCTGGACCGCACTACAACAGGAAGTGTTTCGGAAGATTCAACGAATATTGTCATCTCCAAATCATCATAAAGGGTTCGCCTATTATGTCATCCCGGACGAAGAGAGAAACATCTTCAGATCTACTGGAGCCGACACCTCAAGGGAGCAACCTCAAGAATATAACGATGTCCGCATCATCATGTTGAGAAAGAATACGCAACTTGGGTGAATCACTCTGTCAGAATTAAGAGGAATGCTTCAGCGAAACAGAGAACATCCAAATGATTATGTCAAGAGGTCCCGAATTCAGGCACTGAAGGGTCACAATCCAAATGTGACTGAACAACAAGTGGTGTAATTGTGCATCAATATGATTGTAGGATCAGAATATCGCAAGAAAACACATCTGCGAAGTTTTATCAAAAACATTTTGCGAGCGTCGCAGGATAATTTGAAGAATGACGTAACAAATGACGATAGTAGAAACATGAGTAAAGTGTGATGACTCTGCGATGTTTAGAGTATTTGTGAAGATTAACAATATAACTCTTGCGAGAATATGGCAAGTCAGATCTGAAATTAAAGGACAGATTATCTGTCACCCACTATGTAAATTCCTAAATAAAGAGTTGAACAGGCGTAAGGAAGGAGAGATCTTTTTCGAGTGTTGACCAAGTCATTAGGAGAGAGAAAGTCTAGAGCGGTTGTTAATTCCTTAGTTTTATTTCTTTTATATCTTGTAAAATTTGTGAGGCTAATCAATAAAATTTGTGTTTGATGATCTAAAAATGACTTAATTGAATGAATTCTTATGAGGGGTGTAGTGTGGGAAATCCTGCTACTACATATTGGCGCTAGAAACAACTATTTCCTTGTTGATAGAGTGAAGATTAATATTGTGATTTGAAATAATTTGGAGTAGTTGGCGAAAATTTTCATATAATTTTCAACAATTCATTGAAAAGATGGCTAGGAGGAGAAATGCTTCAAGACAACCAACAATTGTGAGAAGGAGTAAGAGGCTAGCTGGAGAAAGAAGAGATGAAACAGGGGAACCATCAAGAATGAATACACGAAATGATGGATAAAATCAAATTCAACAACCAATTCAGCATACACCAGCGCAAAATAGAACTATGGATTATGATAGAGTGAGTGTACACACCTGGCAGTCAGATTCAGCAGATGAAGCGGAGGAAGAACGACAATTGAGAAACGATAGATGAGTAGAGGGGAATCAAGGAGTAGTTGGAGGTATAGTTCATGGAAATTAATATATTGAAGCATTAAAAGCATTGAGACAAAGAATACACGAAGAAAGGAGAATAGAAGCAGAAGAACGTGCTAATTTGACAAGGAAAAATCATGAGTTGAGAATGGAGAATATGAGATTACAAAATAGAAGGTCAAGAAGCACTACGATATCAAGTTCAAGATCAATCAGAAAGGAAGAAAGACGAAACTCACTTGTAGAAAATGTTGATGGAAATATTCGGCAGGAGGTGCAAAATCCTGATGAAGAACAACGTCGCGAAAATAGAGAAATGATTGAATATCCATATATTCCACATGGAGAAATTCCTCAAAACAGACAGCGTCAAGAACAAAATAACCAAGGTGATGAAGAAAACCAAGAGAAGGAAGAAGAATATTACATGGGAGAGAAAATCGCAGAAATGAGCAAGTAATTGAAGAAGAAATCGAGAGACATTATGCTGAAATAACACGTTTATCCTGCGAGAGAGAGATTGAGAGAAGAATTGGAGGAGAGAGAACTGCAAGAAGCAATATGTCAGAACAATCATGATAATCGAGAAAGAAGACGTGAGAAAAACTGCAACAATGGTAATATCAATGAAGAATATAATCGAATACAAAGGGGAATCGAAAGACAACAAAGAGAGTTGATTAGGAGTGAGCAAAATCGCAGAAGAGAAAATGAGAGATATAATGGTGTGCGAATTCATGAAAGAAATGAAAGAGAAGATCGTAGAGAAAGATAAGAAGAAAATGATGGGGAAGTGTTTGTAGGTGAAAATGGTTTCTGCTGATTTCGGTAATTGCGGGTGTGCAGGTGGGAAACAATTTAAACCCTAAACAATGTACTGCGAGGGAGTACTTTAGATTCGAGAGATCAATCTGTACAAGTCCGGCATAAAATTAAAAATGGTCGTTCTAGACTTGCTTCGGTCACAAAGTGGAGGAGAATGGGTTGGTTTTGGGGAGGGAAGCAAGGAAAGTGGTGAGACCAGAATAGTTTATTCTGGAAGAGTAGTTGGGATACTACGACTTGTTATCAGAAAAGTGAGAGAGCTAACAAGGTGAGATAGAAAGTAAGTATTTCTGAGTGTTGTATCTCTTGTATGAACTTGTTGTTCAATGGAAATAGGTAAGACCTATTTATACAAGTCGGAGTAAAAACATACCCTGGTCTCATTAAGGAGTGGAGAAGTAAATGGGAGGAGATGGTAACCGTATGCATGGAATTGATGTTCTATAAAATAGTTAACGCATGAAACTGGTTTTCATGAAACTGCTAACATTATGGAATTGATGTCCCATAGAATTTTTAACGCATGTGCTTTATGTCCCATGAACGTTTCACACATAAATTCCCGTATTTACTAACCGCCTCACCCTTATGACACTTCCTTATGACGGGCATAGTGTATGCCGCACGCTGTAAACCGCAAAACCAATACCCAAAGAGGATTCCCCAATTTGTGTTGATGTCTCGAATGTTTTTGGAAAATATGTAGCACGTTGTTGTGGCTTGGCAAGTCAAGCTCATGAAAATTGCTATCCTGGTGACCTTCGACGGTCGAGATTTTTCATCTTGAGAGGAGGGGCAACCGTTGATCGTTATACGCCTTCGTTTTGGTAGCTGCGTAGTGAGGGCCAACGTGGTGGCGCGGCTAGGTTGGCATGCCGTTGGCATGGAAAGGTTTGGCATGGCCAAACTTAGGTTTTCTTGCCAAAGGTTACCAGGTGTCGTCTGGTAACCTTGGATGGATAGGATTTGCTCCTGGGATTGAAGGGAAACCGTTGATTGTTGCACGCCTTCGTTTTGGTGGCCGCGTAGGGAAGGCCAACATAGTGGCGCAACTAGGGTGTGGTTAGGCTAGGCATGTGGGGCCAAGGGTTCTCCTTAGGCGTGGATAGCTTTGGCTAGGTGCGATTTTATCTTGGCATGTGGGGCCAAGGGTTTGCCATGGGTGTATGGCGTGGCTAGGGCCAAGGCAAGGGCGTTTGGATTGGCATGATGTGACTAGCATGGCTATGGCCAAGGCAAAGTGCGTATGGAATGGCGCGGCTAGCTTGGCTAGGTTTGGTTTGGCTTGGAATGTGGGGCCAAGGGTTTTCCATGGGCACATGGCGTGGAAAGGGACAAGGCAAGGGAGTTTGGCTTGGCATGGTGTGACTAGCATTGCTAGGGACAAGGCAGAGTGCGTTTGTGTTGATGGTGGATTTTCATTTAAGGCTAAAATTGTAAAAGCCAAAAAATTATGCGCTAACATCTTGTAAAAGATAAATCCATTAATAAGTGTTGAATACTTCTTCACTTTACCAATTCACCTAGAATGGAGCATATGGAAACAATATCATTTTGTGAATTAAATACGCGAAATTCATCCAGGTTGGAGCATGTAGCAACAATCCCATATACCCTGTGAATTTACAACATTATTAATTAATGCATAACCATCCTTGTATTTCCTGTACTCATTATCAGTACGGCATGACGACTGAGTGTTTCTCTCAGAAGAACAACATGAATCTGCAAGCATTATAATGAAAGCATGTACGAAATACCCGTACAGGCTGCAACTCTCGGTGTGTTATACTAGCCCGATTGGGCCACTCTAGGTGTGTTATACTAGCCCGATTGAGCATCCGTACTATTCGTATCAGTCTGGAAATGATCACGACCATCCAACTCCACCAGCTTGATTGGATGGCCCAGATCGATTCCATAACCCCCGAGCAGGTATGGAATATCCGTTGTCGAACCAACGTGGGCCCCACATGGTCGGCCTCCCCAAAAGATTGGCCTAGCTTGCCAAAAACGTCCAAACCATAGCAGTATGGACGAAAAACCCTAAATTAGGGTTTGCGGCACATCACATGTGTCGCAAAACAGTCTCAACCATCCATCTCCGCAGGTATAGATGGAGGGTGTAGATGTAGATTCAAAGGGCCCAAGGCATGTCAACACAATCACCGTGGGCCCACCTAAATACCTGACCGATCGGTCAGGACCAACCATGGTTGGTCATCCTGATTCGTACGCCCAAACAGAGCATGACGCACGGTCGTGAAACCCAAAATTAGGGTTTCTGAGCATCACGAGCGTTCATCTTCTCCGGCACGAATGGAGGGTCCAAGATTAGATTAAGCAGGTCCGGTCATACCAACATGACCAGTGTGGACCCATCTATCCCCTCACTTGATCTTCCAAGGGATACCATGCCTGGTTATCCCAAATCGTCCACCCAAACTAGCGTGGTCATGCTTCCCGATTGCAAACTAATTTCGAGCACTCAAATTCGCCGGATGATTTGAGTGGCTTAGATCATGTTTTCATGGGACAGTCAGGTATAGGCGTGAACACCATCCTACCACCTACACTCCAGATCAACCATCCAAGACCGACCAAGATTGGTCATCTTGGAACGCGCGCCCGAAGTTGGCACGACGCGCGACTTTTGTAGCACTAGTTTTCTGTCGCAAATTTATCTTGACCACTCAACTTCGCCGGACGAATTGAGTGGCCCAGATCACACTTTCGTGAAACAATGAGGTATGGGTGCCTACACCGTCATGCCGTCTACACGTATGCACGATCGGCCTAGCAAAAATAGAGTCCCAAGCTTGGATTCTACCAAGCTGAAAAGTGATGCTTGCGCACCTTTTCATAAACCCTAGTTCCATCAACGGTCGCAGATGAGTGTCTCAAAGATCATCTCGTCCGTCCAACTTCACCGGATTGGCTGTACAGCCCTGGTCAGGAGTTAATTTTTCAGTGCGGAGTCATGGTGATCACCATCCGTCACTCTACCACACCATGTGGTCGGTCAAGGGAGGGTTTGCATCCGCAACTTCCAAACCATTGCATGAAGTAGGCTGGATATGAGGTTTTGAGACGCTCAAACAGCGATGCTTCATACATGCTGAATATACTCGATGCGGTACCTGCATAGTATACACACGATACTTCACAAGTATCGACTTCCTGAATAACTCAGTTATTCAATATAGCACTACATGCTATTTTTTGTGGGTCCCACGATCCACACGTTCAAGACATCAATCATGTCACAAACTGGGGGATACATACTGAGGTATTGTTCTGGCGGTTTACAGCGTGCAACACACAATGCGCCGTCACCAGAACGTGTCAGGAAGTCATGGACGGTTAGTGATGATGGGAGAAGTGGGAAAGCCTGGTCGTGTGACACCAACACACTACTCCACTACTCCATCACTCAACTTTCTCCACTTCCCACGAGATACGAATGTTAGGCTAAAAGACTTGTATAAATAGGTTCTCCGCCCTATTTTTCAAAATCAACAGAACAAGAGGAGATAACAAAGGAAAGTGTTGATACAATCGTATTCAAACACCGGAACTGATAGCTTACATCCTGCAATCCAGTTCATCTTTCTGATATAAGTCACATATAGCCAACACCTTCACAATTTCAACACCTTCTTCATTTCCCTCCCTAAGATCAACCCCATCTCCTTCACTTTGTGACAGAAACAAGTATGGAACGGCCATTTCTTGGTTTAGGCCAGACTTGCACAGATTGATCTCTCAAATCTACAAGCACTCACTGCGCAGTGCATTTGTTTAAGGTTTAGATTTATTCCTCATCCACACCTCAAATTACCAAAATTGGCAGGAATAGTTTTCACCCATAAACTATTGGCGACCACAGCGGGAGGTTAATCTCTCGGTTGCAAAGTCAATTTCTTCAAAATCCGATTCAATTTTATCAATTTCAAAAAGGGTAGATCTTAGGACCAATCTAATCATCAATTCATTTCAAGATGGTAGAACTCAGGTCTAGATCAGCAATCAATTCTGACGGAGTTAGTGTGGATAAAACTCCCGGTGTCGATGTACCTGTCAGTGGAGCTACCGTGGTCAATACATCTCGTGGAGCCGTCACTTCTACCACCAGTGCCAGCGTAGCAGGGGATGTTCCAGTAAGTATAACACCTCCCATCACCAGAGCCAGAACAGCCACAAATCCCGACATCTCCTCAAGTGTAACACCTCCGGTAGTCACCAGAGCAACAACTTACACTCCTTCATCAGGACGAGGAGACGGAGGGAAGAGAGGAGGACCATCTCCCATTCCCATTGCAGACTTGATGGAGAAGCAGGAAGTTCTTGATAAGACTCAAATGGATATGGCCGCAACTCAGAAAGAGGTACTCACTTTTCTTAAGAAATTAACTGATCGATTGCCACAAGATCCGCAACAGCCCTTGGATCCAACAAGGAACGCATTCAACACACTGGAGAAGGTACTTCAGTTGCGCGGACCTACATGGACCCGATCAAAGAAGCGATATCAGATATGAGCGGTCCTGTCTTGGAGACTCCTACACTGGGGACTGATACTCACAATGATCCTCCTCAAGTCAATAGTTTCACTATGAACCAGAGGCCGGTGGATTGGGAAGCTGTTTCTCTATTAGAAAGTTTATGCGAATTTTCACACCCCTCGAAGAATCAGCGGGAGGAGTCGTTTTGCTGCAATCAACCAGAGGAAGGTCACAACCGTGCCCTACATGTCACTGCATGCATCAAGAATTCAAAGTTAAAGACGACCCTTATCGACACAGGAGTGTCTTCGAATGTGATTACTCTTAGGACATCCAAGGTTCTCCCATGCAAGGTCGTACGGAAGCCTACCACAATGAATAATTTCTAGGGAAACCAAACCAGCACATACGGGAAAAGCTCCGCGGAAAGAATCAGACAAGTTTGTTGCGTCCCACTCCCTACGTTGGCGTCAATTCAGGAAGAAGACCGGCTTGCATCATTTAGGGATAAAACCCACGATGCATCTTTGATGATGAAGCATTCTTCTTTATCATGTGAAGCCACAACCCACGTTCACCCGAAGAGGGAACGAACTTTTGTGGCGAGTCGTGACCAGAAAAGGAAAACTGTATACCGATGCTGCCATTATCAATTAGCAGGGGAGACTGTTACACAGTCTCTCCACCCAATGGAATGCTACAACAGCAACGAACCACAAGAACAAGTGTTAGATGCTCCACAACATCTGCAAGATGGCACCAACTCCACAACTGATAAGATTGAAATCGTTGAGGAATCTCCTAGGCCTATATTCATCAGCTCAACCTTGTGTACGAATAAACACACGAAGCTCTCGTGGAACTTTTCAAAGAGTACCAAGACATATTCGCTTGGAGATATGAAGAAATGCCGGACTTAGATGAAAATTGGTCACCCATCATCTACATGTCATACCTGGATCCAAGTCGGTTAAACAGTTGCAGTTCAGACACGAGGAAAATGGATGGATCAGGTGCTGCATAGACTTCAGAGACTTGAACAGGTGCTGCTCCAAAAATGATCCTCCTCTACCTAATATCGACATGTTAGTAGATGCAACCAGCGGACACATAATGTTCTCCTCCATGGATGGATGTAGCAGCTACAACCAGATAAGGATGTACGAGCATTACGCAAGTAAGATATCTTTTCGAACTCCTCTGGAAATTTTTATTATACCATCTGTAATTTGGTTTAAAGAATTCCGGTGCAACGCATCAACGCTCTATGACGGAAATCTTCCACTGGAGATGATACCTCAAGGGAGCAGACTCAAGAAGATAACGATGTCCACGCGTCATATCGAGCAAGATCCGATCGATTCACTCTATCATAAAGTGGACGAACAAGATCCGGGAGAGTCACTTTATCAGACAGTGGTACATGCATATCATGCTATGTTAGAGATCTGCGCTTTTGGTCATCCTATGAAGCCGTTGAACGCTGATCTACAACAACATATGCCCTGATAGAAAAAACTAGGCTTGCCGGTAATGAAGAGCCTCATAATGTTCGTAGGGGCATATATCTCACCAACAGACGATACAATCTTCAGCCTTCTGTAAGCAGTTCCCTGAAGCAGCAAGAGGAAAACCACCGAGATATAACATCCTGCGCGTCCTCCAACTCTAACTCCAATACCACATGCACGACTCCCACAATGATGAAACAACGTCCAAGATATTCCATATATGGCTCGACAACAACCACTACGAACAAACCATGCAAACCACGCTTGGGTACTGAGGCTGAGCATGAAGTTCCTTCACCGTTAGTCAAGGACTTCTTCAACACGAGAGAGATGGTCAGTCAAGAAGCTTGGAATTCACAAGGGTAAATCGAACTGAAGAGGAAGCCACTTCAATGCTCCCTCCAGCAGAAGTTGCTTCAATGGTCTATTCAAGAGCCGCCTCAGCGCTCTTTCCGGGACCCACGTTTGCTTCAGAATCCTGCTTTAATACTCTCTCCAGGATTCACCTCAACGTTCGCACCAGAAGCCACTTTAACATCCTCTCGAGCCGTTTCAACACTCAAGCTACATCAATAATTTGTTTTCTGGTCAAGTTATCTTTAATGTACTCATTGCTCAACATATGTCTCATCCATTCTTCATGAGGGCCCAACGGAGCATGAAAAAACTTGAAGTCGATAGGAGAAGGGTTATCTTGTGGAACGGATATTTTCATATAGTTGAAAGGGCGCGGTGAAAAACTCATCATCAATGTTTGGCATATCTTTGAAGTTGTCAACACCTCCTGACTTGGCACCAGCATTATCCCCAGAAGACATCTCAACATGAGTTATTTTTTTCATTCTACAATAAAAGACAGGAGTCAGTACTTGTATAAAAACGCGTGAGATGTGTAGTCACACATGGCAGAACACGCATTCACGTTGGAGTACACAAGGCTGGTATTGGGTCCAAACACCGGTGTTGATCAAGTCATAAGTCCGGTATTTCTCAAGTTTCAAGTCCGGTATTGATCAAGTCACAAGTCCGGTATTTCTCAAGTTTCAAGTCCGGTGTTGATCATGTAACAAGTCCGGTATTGCTCAAGTTTCAAGTCCGGTGTTGATCATGTCATAAGTACGGTATTGCTCAAGTTTCAAGTCCGGTGTTGATCAAGTCACAAGTCCGGTATTTCTCAAGTTTCAAGTCCAGTGTTGATCAAGTCACAAGTCCGGTATTGCTCAAGTTTTAAGTCTGGCATTGATCAAAGTCACAAGGCTGGTATTCGAATAAAACAGGCGCACGCAGCAGGGCCGGTTTTTATTCGAAACACAGGGTCGACGTTCAGTCAGGCACGCGGCGGGTTCCACTTGATCCCAGCCCCATATTGGTCGAAGCAGACACAACCGTCCAAAATCAAAGCTCTCTCTCTCCATAAGAAGGAGTTTCATCTCCAACACTTCAACGCTCTCCCGGGCCTGCTCCAGAAGCTGATTCAATGCTCTCTACATGACCCATATTTACATTTGAGTATACACGGTTCATTTTTTTAAAAACAAGAATGCTCACATCAAGCCCACGTTCGATCAAGCAGACGCAGCGGACCCACGATTAACCAAAACAGGCACATCAAGCCCACGTTCGATCAAGCAAGAGCAGTAGCCCCACGAACAAAACAGATGTAACAGTCCAAAGAAGCAGGAAAGACCGACATCATGCTAGGGGAACACTCACCTGGACGCCTCTTGAACGTGACATGCTCCAAGGACAGGATGGCCCATATCTCCCGGTAACATCTAACTTTGTCTCATAAGCTTTGTCTTTAACTGTCACCATCTCATGTCTACCCCAAAATAGTGTAAACATTATGTGCTAGGCATGGGACTTAATGTTGATGGTGGATTTTCATTTAAGGCTAAAATTGTAAAAGCCAAAAAATTATGTGCTAACATCTTGTAAAAGATAAAGCCATTAATAAGTGCTGAGTACTTCTTCAATTTACCAATTCACCTAAAATGGAGCATGTGGCAAAAATCCCATTCTGTGAATTAAATACGCGAAATTCATCCAGGTTGGAGCATGTAGCAACAATCCCATATACCCTTTGAATTTACAACATTATTAATTAATGCATAACCATCCTTGTATTTCCTGTACTCATTATCAGTGCGGCATGACGACTGAGTGTTTCTCTCAGAAGAGCAACACGAATCTCCAGGCATTATAATTAAAGCATGTACGAAATACCCGTACAAGATGCAACTCTCGGTGTGTTATACTAGCCTGATTGAGCCACTCTCGGTGTGTTATAATAGCCCGATTGAGCATCCGGACTGTCCGTATCAGTCTGGAAATGATCACGACCATCCAACTCCACCAGCATGATTGGATGGCCCAGATCGATTCCATAACCCCCGAGAAGGTACGGAATATCCGCTGCCGAACCAACGCGGGCCTCGCATGGTCGGCCTCCCCAAAAGATTGGCCTAGCTTGCCAAAAACGTCCAAACCATAGAAGTATGGACGAAAACCCCTAAATTAGGTTTTGCGGCACATCACATGTGTCGCAAAACAGTCTCAACCATCCATCTTCGCAAGTATAGATGGAGGGTGTAGATGTAGATTCAAAAGGCCCAGAGCATGTCAACACAATCACCGTGGGCCTACCTACATACTTGACCGATCGGTCATGACCAACCATGGTTGGTCATCCTGATTCGTACGCCCAAACAGAGCATGACGCATGGACGTGAAACCCAAAATTAGGGTTTCTGAGCATCACGAGCGTTCATCTTCTCCGACACGAATGGAGGGTCCAAGATTAGATTAAGCAGGTCCGGTCATACCAACATGACCACCGTGGACCCATCTATCCCCTCACCTGATCGGCCAAGGAATACCATGCCTGGTTATCCCAAATCGTCCGCCCAAACTAGCGTGGTCACGCTTCCCGATTGCAAACTAATCTCAACCACTCAAATTCGCCGGATGATTTGAGTGGCTTAGATCACGTTTTCATGAGACATTCATGTATATGCATGAACACCAGCCTACCACCTACACGCCAGATCAACCGGCCAAGACCGACCAAGATTTTTCATCTTGGAATGCGCGCCCGATGTTGGCACGACACGCGGATTTTGCAGCACTAGTTTTCTGTCGCAAATTGATCTCGACCACTCAACTTCGCCGAACGAATTGAGTGGCCCATATCACACTTTCGTGAAACAACGAGGTATGGACGCTTACACCGTCATGCCGTCTACACGCATGCACGATCATCCTAGCCAAAATTGTGTCCCAAGATTGGATTCTACCAAGATGAAAAGTGATGCTTGCGCACCTTTTCATAAACCCTAATTCCATCAATGGTCGCAGATGAGTGTCTCAAAGATCATCTCGCCCGTCCAACTTCACCGGCTTGGCTGTACAGCCCTGGTCAGGAGTTAATTGGTCAGTGCGGAGTCATGGTGATCATCATCCGTCACTCTACCACCTCATGTGATCGGTCAAGGGAGGGTTTGCATGCGCAACTTCCAAACCATTGCATGAAGTAGGCTGGATATGAGGTTTTGAGACGCTCAAACAACGATGCTTCATACATGCTGAATATACTCGATGCGGTACCTGCATAGTATACACACGATACTTCACAAGTATCGACTTCCTGAATAACGCAGTTATTCAATATAGCACTACATGCTATTTTTGTGGGTCCCACGATCCACACGTTGAAGACATCAATCATGTCACAAATCGGGGGATACATACTGGGGTATTGGTCTGGCGGTTTACAGTGTGCAGCGCACAACGCGCCATCACAAGAACGTGTCAGGAAGTCATGGACGGTTAGTAATGATGGGATAAGTGGGCAAGCCTGGTCGTGTGACACCAACATACTACTCCACTACTCCATCACTCCACTTTCCACACTTCCCACGAGATACGAAGGTTAGGATAAAAGACTGATATAAGTCACATATAGCCAACACCTTCACAATCTCAACGCCTTTTTCGCTTCCCTCCCTAAGATCAACCCTATCTCCTTCAATTTGTGACCGAAAAAAGTCTGAAACGGCCATTTCTTGGTTTAGGACGGACTTGCACAGATTGATCTCTCGAATCTACAAGCACTCACCGCGTAGTGCATTTGTTTAATGTTTAGATTTATTCCTCATCCACACCCCAAATTACTAAAATCAGCAGGAATAGTTTCCACCCATGAATAGTTTGGCATGGCGTGGCTAGATTGGGCTAGGTGCGGTTTTGGCTTGGCATGTGGGGCCAAGGGTTTTCCATAGGCGCATGGCATGGATAGATTGGGCTAGGTGCGGTTTTGGGTTAGCATGTGGGGCCAAGGGTTTTCCATAGGCGCATGGCGTGACTAGATTGGTCTAGGTGCGGTTTTGGCTTGGCATATGGGGCCAAGGGTTTGCCACAGGCGCATGGCGCGACTAGCTTGGGCTAGGTGCGTGACCAAGCTAGGGTTTTGGGGGAAAGGTCATTTGTTAACCTTAGACGACCAGGATTTGCTCCTTGGATTGAAGGGAAACCGTTGATTGTTGCACGCCTTCGTTTTGATAGCCGCGTAGTGAATGCCAGTATGGTGGCGCGACACGAGGCCATGATGAGGTAGGTGTGGATGGCATGATTTTCCATTAGCACGGAGGTACGGCTAGCATGGCTGACATGATTTTCCATTGGCACGGAGGTGCGGCTAGCATGGTTGGCATGCTTTAGCGCGATCGGTGTGGCTGGCATGATTTTCCATTGGCACAGAGGTGCGGCTAGCATGGTTGGAATGCTTTGGTGCGGT
The DNA here is from genome assembly GCA_023529315.1 of Papaver bracteatum. Classification (NCBI taxonomy): domain Eukaryota; kingdom Viridiplantae; phylum Streptophyta; class Magnoliopsida; order Ranunculales; family Papaveraceae; genus Papaver; species Papaver bracteatum. Next base: position 2,145,016 of record JAJJWX010005012.1, read on the forward strand.
CGGTGTGGCTGACATGATTTGTCGTTGGCACAGAGGTGCGTCTAGCATGGTTGGCATGCTTTGACGTGATCGGTGTGGCTGGCATGATTTTCCATTGGAACAGAGGTGCTGCTAGCATGGTTGGCATGCTTTGGCGCGGTCGGTGTGGCTTGCATGATTTTCCATTGGCATAGAGGTGCGGCTATCATGGTTGGCATGCTTTGGCGGTCGGTGTGGATGGCATAATTTTCCATTGGCACAGAGGTGCGGCTAGCATGGTTGTCATGCTTTAGCGCGGTCGGTGTGGCTGGCATGATTTTCCATTGGCACAGAGGTGCGGCTAGCATGGTTGGCATGCTTTGGCGCGGTTGGTGTATCTGGCATGATTTGCCATAAGCATACGTGGGAATTAGGGTTTGGCTTGTCGTAACCCTAATTTGAAAAAGATACCCCGGTAATTATTTAGGGAGGACACATTAAAAGTTTTAGTAAATGTGCCTAGTAAATGTTTGTTACTTTAAATGTTGTGACATCACTGTCTGCTAGGGTTTAGTGTTTTACGATTTTAACCCTAAGCTAAAAACCACCATCAACAGGAAGAAAATCAAAATCTCGCAACACAAAACAGGCAAGAACGCAGGAGAAGAGAAGCAGAATTAAAGAGACCAATGGGATCAGCGGCCGGGGTAAATGAACAAATCTTAAGAGAATTGGCAGAGATGAGAGGAATGATAAATAACATAAGAGAGGGAGGCAGAAGGCAATTAGATGAGGCCATTGAAGAAGCTGCGAAAAATCCATTCTCACAAGAAGTACAATTAGGCGGAATACCGCCAAAGTGCAGTTTGCCTACGTTAACTAGCATCTTTGATGGAACAACTTGTGCAATTCAACATATTAAAGCTTATATGAGATGTATGTTACAGTGGGAGAATCATGATGCTGTGTTGTGCAAGTATTTTACATCAAGTCTAACAAGAGAGGCACTAAAGTGGTTCGAAGGTCTACCCAGGAATACTATAACATCTTTCAACCATTTGAAGACTGCGTTCTTAGGGGCGTACATAACTAACAACTCCTCGCGACCAGGAATATAAGATGTGTTTGGATTAAAGCAGAAAATTGGAGAAAGTTTGAAGCATCTAACCATAAGGTGGAAAACAATGTGCAGTGAGATGGATGGACGCGTGGATGAGAGATATCTCATTTTATCATTCATCAATGTAATGTTCGCAACTAATCTACTATACATTCAAATTTTTAAAATCAAGAATACAATCACAATAACTGAATTATGGGATCTACATGAAGAGTACATTTCCCTTGAAGAAAATAGAATGAAATGGAATCGTATCCCATTGCAAATGCAAGTTCAAATACAACAAATGCAAGTTTATTGCCTAAATTGATAAACACAGTGGGGAGTACTTTGGTGGTGCAACAAGAGGAAAAGAATGATAATCAACAGAAGCTGGTATCTATGGGAAGCAGAGATCAAGAAGAATTCGAAAGAGAAAGAAATTTTTATAGTCGAGGTGGAAACAACAAAATTCAAAGACTTGATCAGCTGCAGGAAAATTATGGAGGACAAAGACAAAATTATCAGAGAGGATCAGGAAGTCAAAAAATGATATGGGAAGAGATCAAGATGCAGCCTTTGAACACTAGTGTGGAAATTTTTTGGGAAGCAATAATTTTAATGGAAAATATACCAACACCCTGGAACATGGGAAAAGAACCGCTTCCAAATAACAGAAGTCAAGAATTTTGCTCTTATCATCACTTTCATGGACATTCTACAAATAACTTTAGAAACATAAAGAGAATCATTCTCAGAATGATAGACCAGGGAAAGCTAAATCATTTTCTAATGGGGCACCCACAATCTCAACTCTTACCACCACCACCAGAAATTCGCAGAGTAAATGCGACAAAAGGAGGAGAAACATTTGTCATAGAAGTTGGAGAAAAGGCGAAGAATCTGTTTTGTAATTCTATTGTACATTCATACAAAATAATTGAAGACTTTTATAACAATATTCTAAGTAGGGTTTTCGCAAGAGATGTTGATGGAAGAGAGATTATGAACATTGAGAAAATCTCGCCACTAAAAGAATAGCAAAAGCAGACAATTTCTTTCACTGCAGAAGAAATTCTCGCAGGAGGAGAAACACATGACAACCCATTAGTGGTAAGATTAGAGATAAACCCAACACCAAAAGAAGATGGAGAGAGGGATGAAGATGAGGATGAAGCTGAAGATACATGGGAAATTAATAGAGTCTTAATTGACACGGGAAGTTCTGTGGATATCTTATTATATCATACTTATAATACTATGGGAGGTAGAGATGAGGATCTAAGACCTTAAACTTATAAAATCTATGGTTTTAATGGTACTATCAATAAGCCTAAAGGGGAAATCACTATGGGAATTTCATTAAAGGGGATATCCTCTAAGATCCTATTTTGTGTAGTTGATGTAGAATCGCCTTACAACGCTTTGATTGGTCGACCTTGGCTACATGGGATTCCAGGTGTAGAATCAACTTTCCACCAATGCATCAAATTTCCTCATCCCAGTGGCATTAGAATCATAAAGAGAGATTGGAATGAAGGAAAGAAGTGCTATGAAATCGATGTAGAATCCTGCGAAGAAAGAACTACTAAGAAGGAGAATTGGAAGAATAACATCAAACAAAAGCCAAGAAGTGAGAGATTAATGGTTGATGTAATAACAAGCAGCAAAAGTGTCGCAGAAGGAATGGTTGTAGCGAAAAACAACAAAAGAACAGAGGCAGAAAACAGTAAAGGTAAAAAATTTAAATTGTGAAATGAAAGAAATATGGAGAAAAGAAAAAGAGATGTATGATTGATTTGTTGCGAAAATTTCAGATATGTATTTTTCTTAGTGATAAAAATGAGATTGAAAAATTATAACAGACTTGAAATGCAAAAGAATAATCCTTAGAATGGGACGAACCTTTATGGCGTACACCCTAGTTCGAGAATAAAATTTCGCAAGAGGCAAATGTAAGACCTAAAGTACGTCATAGAAGGGGGTATATGTTGCATGGATCAGCGATAAGGTTACACCATTGCTGGAACCTGAGTCATGGAGATTTGGGGTCAATATAATCCCATCCAGGAGAGACACCTTGGATTCTCAACTTGAGCACATGACTTGAATTGGGCAACTAAGGTAATAAGAGCTCTCCTAAGGGGTGCAGAATATGACCAAGGCACCGAGGTACACGGTTGATCCATGGGTGCCCGGGGCATATGAAACTACCTTGGACATTCTTGGAAAGTCTTGGCTATGATGAACTCGGCCCGAAGAAAACCCCACTTAGGGTGCAGTCTCGTAACCATAATCTATATAGGCAAAAGGGATAAGAGGCTGCGAACACAACTGGTTGTTGTTAAGACTGGATGGGAGGATATAGTCTTGTATGACATAAGTAAGTCTCCTTGAAAGGGCAACCAGGGGGAAGATAAGGTCCGCACCCTCCATTAGGGAGATGATAAGTGTATTAAGACGCAAATGTCATGAGGATTATTAATCGCGGGAGTATTAGGACTTGTCATATTTGTGCAACAGTCCTGAAGAGGCAATAATACAAAATAGAAATTAAGACGAGACCAACAGGTTTCTACATGAAAGTGTACAAATGTCCTACGATTTCGTCGCAAGACGGAAATTTCATGGGGCTTTAATTTCGCAAGAAAATCTAGGCATGTCATATTGTCTCAGCAAAAATCACAAAAGAACAAAAAGTTAAGGCAAGATCAATGGGTTTCTACATGAAAGTGTGGAGACGTCCTGCGATTTTGTCGCAATAAAAAACGATGGCAAAATAAGACCTTTACTTAGGAAGGCAAGATAAGGGCACATCAGAATACAAGAAAGAATGAAATCTTACAATCTATGATTGCGAGATTATGCAGAGGAAATTGCGATTTTATCGCAAAGTATTTTACTAAACAAAGGTAACATGCTCAATCACTCATCTGAATACAAATAATAGAGGAAAGTATGGGAATACATATAATAAATTAAAATGTTATTTGTTTTCACATGATAGATTTACGCATAAAAAGTTAATTGTATTTTGGGTAGTTATATTGCAAGAGAGAAAATTTTTCTAACACATGCAGGAAATAACAAAAGAGATAGAGTTTGTATTGAAGAATGGAGAAATTCGCAGTGATAGATTACAAGTTTACAAGAATAAAAGATCAAGAGCAAATATACAAGTTTTGCAAGAAATTGAACAAAAAAGCACAAGGAAGCAAAAACCATTTTTTGCTTGATTCTTCATTATCATCATCAAATTCTTCACCATAATTTTCTTCTCCATCATATTCTTCATTAGACTTCTCCTCTTCATTTTCTTCAGACTCCGTCTCTTCATCAGCTTCACTATCAAAGATGACCAAATTAGGAGCATTCTCTGGAACTTTGTCTAAGAGACAAGGATACTTGGATTAAGGAATCTAGTTGTCATCACAAATCTCCTTGATGGTGTCATTACGGAAAGAAATTGCATCATTCCCAAAATTCACAATAGTGATCTTCATTTGAGTCTTCAATCTTGAACATTTCTCATTGCGAGAAGATAAATCTTTCGCGAGCTTCGCTTTCTCATTCTTAAGCTCTTCAATCCTCTTGCGATATCTATCTTCAGCTTCTGAAAAAATATAACAGTACATCAACAAGTTGAAGGAAGTTTATGAAGAACAAACAGTTAAATAAGGAATAACAGTTAACAACCTTCTCTATTAGAAATAATATCTCTAATCAAAGCCGTTTGCTCATCTTGGAGACTAACATCTACACCTAAATTATTCCTGGCGTTATCTAGAACTCTCGCAGACCAACCAAATTCATCATCATGATTTATAAGAAGGCGGGAGCGAACTTGATTTTCCCTCTCAATAAGAGTAGCATTTTCGAGGATAAGTCTATCTCTTTCAACTTGAACTTCAAGAAGAGTCTTGTGGAAATCCGCCAAAGATTGAGCACCTTGCTTAGTGATACGGTCTTTATCATCCATAAGACTACTGATCTTAGTTCTTAATTTGCTAATTTCTTCTTTTGAGTCAACATAAAAATGTTTAAACTTATTGGATAATCCCAAACTGGATCTATGATCAATTTTTAAGAGATGGATTTTGGATCTAAGTTCATCTATGGAAAGAGAGTTGATTTCATCATTTAGAAAGTCATTTGAAGAATTGTTAAGGTGTTTAAGAAGGGTGTCATCATCCATAAGATTGGGAAATGTATGAAGAAGAATAGCCTCATCAGAAAGACCATAAACGTCTGTGAAATGGTGAACCATATAAGAAAGAGTAATGAGAAAATGAAATGAAGAAAAAGAAGGAAAAAATTCTATACCATAGAGTTGTTTATTGGCATCTTGAAGACCAGAGATTTTATTCTTTTGGACAGCAGTCTCAGATTCCAGCTGGTTGTTCTTTTTGCGAACATCAGCAGTTTCAGATTCCAATTGATTATTCTTCTCACGAAGACTGGTAGTTTCAGCCTCCAGTTTCTCATTCTTCTTGCGAAGTTCAAGATACTTCTTTTCAAAGGCCGCACGCCTTTTTTCCAAATCTACAGTAATAGCATAAGAAACTTTCCTAGCCTGCGAAATAATGCAGCGAATTTTCAGAATAAATTAAGAACTCAAGACAAAAATAGTAAGAAGACAAATATAAGTATGAAGATTTACCAAACTATTGAGTGAATGTAAGAAACTTGGAGATATGGATCTTGAGACCCCGCGAAGAGATTCATTATTCTCTAAGAGGGGAGCATCGTAAATAGCAGCTATGGATTGGCAGGCACTAGTGAGAGGAGTATCATCAATTCCCTGCATAATACTAGAGAAGATGTCGGATAGTTGCGCCAAAGAAGACTCAGGATGAGGAGTTTTCTTCGAAGAAGAAACATCATCATCATCATAGTTATGATTGCTAGAACTCTCGCTAGATTGGAATCTTCATATCTTTGAAGGAGGGGCAGTGGATTTGTCTTTGCGAGAAATACTCTTGCCTTTACCCCCAATCTTCGCAACTTTGACAGGTTTTTCCACTTCAACGATAACCTACATTCACAGATAAAGATAAGAAATAAAGGCAACAATATATTGTGAAAAATCATAAAAGAATATTTCTTACTTCATCTGTGAATGATCGAAGAGATGATAAAGTGCCGACTTTCCCCGTCTTGCTATAACTTACTTTCAACCTTTTAATCTGATAATTTCGCAAGTGAAAACATTGGAGTGGTCAGTAAAATTATATATAAGAATAAAAATAACAACAATTCATGCAAGAAAAGTGTGGAAATATACCTCTGCTTCCCTTTCCGGCCAGCTGAATACCCAGGGTAGATATGCTGCGAGATTCGCAGGTAAAACATGAGGTCCAGAGATGTACGAACCCTTTAGGATTAAAGGGAAGATACACCACTTATCATCATTGGAGTAACACGGGGATATATTTTTTCCAGGATGCCAATCAATGTCTTGCATAAGTATCTTGTCATCAGCAACATCATCCTTCCTTTTTAAACGAACTCCCCAGCAAGTACTATCTTTCTTCATAGGAATTATCTCATAATTCGCAAAGAAATTTTATACGGTATAGTTCGCAGGAACAATCGCAACGTCAGCGAACCTAGGATTTTTAGCTTCACCAGGATAAAGAGATCCCTTGCCAGCACCACGATTGGTGAATTCAAGCATTAGACAAATGCAATCCCCACTTAATTGATATACAACTCGCGAGAATTTCGCATGAGAAAGTATTTCATAAAATAAGGGAAGTTTAGGATCATAAAAGGGAATGGGAAGGCCAGTGAGAAGATGACCTAGAGAGATTATAACCTCATCATGATTGCAAGGATGATCAGAAAATAGATTAATAGATAGCTCAGATTTAGGGTCTTGACCAGGAATGGGAGATAAATCAAAACCTCTGGTTTGAAGTTTCTTTCGAATTTCTTTAAAATCAATCTCATTTTTACGACCGGCTGGAGGCATTTTTAGTATGGAAATGGATGAAGGAAATAAAAATCAAAAGAAGGAGAATTATGAAGAATTACAATAGCATAAGCGAAATTTACGGAAGAACAATAAAATTGTAGAGAAGAAGAGAAGAAAGTAAAAAGAAGAGAAAAGAAGAATATGAGAGAATATTTATAGAGAGTAGAAGTTCTCGAGAGGATAAGTGCATTTAATGCGAAGAGAAGACGTGAGCGGTTAAAAAGCAGCGGTTGAAAAATACGTGTCAAGATATGGATGGAAGAAAAGATACGTGTAACAAAATTCACGTAAAATACAGAATTGTGTCAGTGCATAGGAAAATGAAAAGATAAACAGTTGCGGCATTTTGGAAAAATAATTTCTCATGACATTCTCTCCTTCGCAGAGAATACATGAGAAGAGGCAAGATGTAGGATCATAATATCGCAAGAAAGACACTCTGCGAAGTTTTATCAACAACAATTTGCGAGCATCGCAGGATGATTTGAAGAATGATGTAACAAATGACGACAGTAGAAACATGAGTAAAGTGTGATGACTCTGCAATGTTTAGAGTGTTTGTGAAGATTAACAATATAACTCTTGCGAGAATATCGCAAGTCAGATCCAAAATTAAAGGACAGATTAGCTGTCATCCACTATGTAAATCCCTAAATAAAGAGTTGAACAGGCGTAAGGAAGGAGAGATCTTTTTCGAGTGTTGAGCAAGTCATTAGGAGATAGAAAGTCTAGAGCGGTTGTTAATTCCTTAGTTTTATTTCCTTTCTATCTTGTAAAATTTGTGAGGTTAATCAATAAAAATTTTGTTTGATGATCTAAAAATGACTTAATTGAATGAATTATTGTGAGGGGTGTAGTGTGGGAAATCCTTCTACTACAAGGATGGTACATGTCAATCGTGCTTTGTCGAAGAGCCTGCGCTTTCAGACACCCTCTGAACTCCGTGAAGCTGCTAAACGCTTAGTCAACACCTGCCCTGCTAGAAATAACAAGCATGCCTGTCAAAAATAGCCTCATGATGTTCGTGGAAACATACATCTCACCAACAGACAATGCAAGCTTCAGCCTTCTGTAAGAAGTTTCGATGAAGAAGCAAGAGGAAGACCGCCGAGATACAATATCCTCCACGTCCAAAATCACCAACTCTAAACTCCAGTACCATATGCACGACTGCCACAATGGTGAAATAACGTCCAAGATATTCCATATCTGGATCGATGATAGCTACGTCAATGAGAGACACTTTCAGAATCTGTCTCCCGTAGAAGAAGTAGTTGTGTAACCAAAGCAGTATGACTAGGGAATGCTTACTAGTGCCCATCTCAAAGATGGTGAATTTAGAGAGACGCAAGCACGTTATTATTATGATTCCAAGATGGCCAAAGACGAGGATATACTCAAGAGAGCATACGAAAAGACGGCCTCGTGAACCTAGTGTGACAACATCTATCAAATCGAGAGCTCCAGATACTCGCGGGAAGGGGACGGTCTCACTCTTCTCTATTCCAAGAAGAAACATCAAGAAATCCATCCATTCCAGCTTATATTTACCATTGTATGAAGAGTGCCAAGTTCGTGCAAGTTGCCACCATACCTCTTCTTTCCAGTGTCTTCTGATCACAACTGCAGCTAAGAAACATTGTTCGTTTGTTGATACTAGTGCCCGAGCTTCACCATAGCAACAACCACTACGGACAGAGGTAATCCGAACTTCTTCATATTTTATTTTCTCACGGAAAAGTAATAAAGTGAGAGATGGCGATATCTTTATTATGGCAAACTCACCGATCATACAAGATAGAACTATATAAATCACGCTTGGGGACTGAGGCTCAACATGAAATTCCTTCGCCGTCAGTCAAGGACTTCTTCAGCATAAGAGAGATGGTTAATCAAGAAGCATGCAATTTTGAATGGAAAATTAACTAAAGAAGAAGCCGCTTCAACGCTCTCTCCGGGACCCGACGTTCGCTCCCTCACGCAGAAGCCGCTTCAGTGCTCTCTCTCCAAAAGAAGGCGTTTCAGCTCTCTCCAGAAGATGGATATTCAACACTCTCTCCAGAAGGAGCCGCTTCAACGCTCCCTCCAGCAGAAGCCGCTTCGATGGTCTATTCAAGAGATGCCTCAACGCTCTTTTCGGGACTCATGTTCGCTTCAAAATCCTGCTTCAACACTCTCCCCATGATCCACCTCAACGTTCACACCAGAAGCCACTTTAACATCCTATCGAGCCATTTCAACACACAAGATACATCAATAATATATGCTTTGGTCAAGTTATCTTTGATGTACTCAATGCTCAACATACGTCTCATCCATCCTTCATAAGGTCCCAGCGGAGCATGACAAACCTTGAAGTCGATAGAAGAAGTGAAGCATGCTCCTAGGAGGACATGAACACAGCTGGAGCCACACCATGTTCGAACATACAAGGTTCACGTTTGGGCAAAGCAAGCACGCCTGGGTCCTACGTTCGAGCAAGATCGATGTTGGTTAGCAAGGCCGGTGTTAGTCAGCAAGACCGGTGTTGGTCACACCAGCAAGGCCAGTATTGGTAGAAGTAACAAAGCTGGTGTACGGGATAAGGCCGGTGTTCGAACGAAACAAGACAGCATGACATCGAGGCAGCGATGTCCGTCAGCAAGGTCGGGGTTCGTCAAATCAGCAAGGCCGGTGTTGGTCAATGGGTAAGTCTGGTGTTGGGTGAGGCAACAGGTTTTGGTATCTGGTCAAAGCAGGCACGCGGTGGGTCCCACTTGATCAGGCACAACCAGCCCCATATTGGTCGAAGCAGACGCATCCGGACCCAAGCAAAGCAGGCACGCGGTGGGTCCTACTTGATTAGGCACAACCAGCCCCATATTGGATGAAGAAGACATAGCCGGCCCCAAGAAAAGCAGGCACGTAGCACGCGGTGGACCCACGTTTAATCGAAGCAGGCACGTAGCACAACCGGCCCCAACCAAAGTAGGCACGCAGTGGACCCACGTTTAACTGAAGAAGGGACAGCAAGTCCACGTTTGATCAAGCAGACGCAATAGCCCCATGAACGAAGCAGGCGCAACAGTCCATCGATTAGGCAAGACTGACATCATGCTAGGGGAACGCTCGCCTGAACGCCTCTTGAACTTGACATGCTCCAAGGACAGGACGACTCGTCTCTCCTGGTAACATCTAACTTTGTCTCATAAGTTTTATCTGTAGATGTCACCATCTAATTCCTACCCCACAATAGTGTAACCATCATATGCTAGGCAGGGGACTTAATGTTGATGGTGGATTTTAGTTCAGGGCTAAAGTTGTAAAACCAATATTTTGTACAGTAGTCCTGCAGAGGATAAGGCTATTTCATAAGTGATGAATACTTATTCTCTTTATTGATTCACCTAGAATGGAGCATGTAGCAACAATCCCCAAATATTCTGTGAATCTCAGCATTACTAGTTAATGCATAAATGCCTTGTATTTCCTGTGTTGTTCTTAGCAGAACTCTCATTGTTGGTGCGGCATGATGGATGACTGTTACTCTCAGCAGAGTATCATGAATATCCAAGTACCAACAATGAGGCATGCACGAAATACCCGTACATGCTACACCATTCTCTAAAGAGAATCATCTCTCGGTGTGTTATACTATCCCGATTGAGCATCAGAATCATCTCTTGGTGTGTTATACTAGCCCGGTTGAGCATCATACTGTCCATATAAGTCTTATAAATGATCACGACCATCCAACTTCACTAGCATGATTGAATGGATCAGATCGAATCCATGACCCTCAGGCAGGTATTGACGTGTTCACCACCGACCCAGTGAGGGCCCCACATGGTCGGCCTACCCAAGAAGGATAACATAGCTTGTTAATACGTCCATCCAAGGCAGCGCAGACATGAAACCCTAAATTAGGGTTTGCGGCACATTACATGTGTCGCAAAACAGTCTCAACCATCCATTTTCGCAGGCATAGATGGAGGGTGTAGATATAGATTCAAAGGGATCAAAGCATGTCAACACAATCATCATGGGCCCGCCTGTACACACGACCAATCGTTCAAGACCAACCATGGTTGGTCATCCCAATTCGTTCGTCCAAACTAGGCATGACGCACGGCTGATGAAACCCTAATTAGGGTTTGTATCAATCACGAGCGTCCATCTTCTCCTTCACGAATGAAGGGTCCAGGATTAGACTCAGCAGGCCCGGTGCGCATCAACATGACCACCGTGAGCCCATCTATCTCCTCACCTGATCGACCAAGGCATACCATGCCTAGTTATTCTAAATCGCACGCCCAAACTAGCTTGGTCACACTTCCCGATCACAAACTAATCTCGACCACTCAACTTCGCCGGAAAAATTGAGTGGCTTAGATCACGTTTTCATGAGACAGTCAGGTATAGGCGTGAACATCAGCCTACCACCTAAACGTCGAACCAATCAGCCAAGACCGACCAAGCTTGGTCATCTTGGAACGTGCTCCCGAAGTTGGCACGATGCGCCGCTTTTGCGGCACTAGTTTTCTATCGCAAATTGATCTCGACCACTCAACTTCGCCGGACGAATTGAGTGGCCCAGATCAAACTTTTATGAGACAATGAGGTATGAGCGCCTACATCGTCATTCCGTCTACATGCATGCATGGTCGTCCTGGCCAAAATCGTGTCCCAAGCTTGGATTCGACCAAGATGAAGAGTAATGCTTGCGAACCTCTTCATAAACCCTAATTCCACTAACGGTCGCAGATGAGCGTCTCAAAGATCATCTCGTCCGTTCAACTTCACCTGCTTGGTTATACAACCCTAGTCAAGAGTTAATTGGTCAATGAGGCGTCATGATGATTACCATCCGCCACTCAACCACACCATGTGGCCGGCCAAGGGACGTCTTGCTCGCACAGCCTCCATACCATCACATGAAGTAGGATGGATACTCAACAACGATGCTTCATATATGATTCATACATTCGATGCAGTACCTGCATAGAATACACACGATACTTCACAAATATCGACTTCCTAAATAACTTAGTTATTTAATCTAGCATTACATGCTACCTTCTGTGGGTCCCACGATCCACACACTCGAGACATCAATCATGTCACAAACTGGGGGATACATACTGGGGTATTGGTCTGGCGGTTTACAACGTGCAACGCGCCATCACAAGAACGTGTCAGGAAGACATATACGGTTAGTGATGATGGGAGATGTGGGCAAGATTGATCTTGTGACACTAATACACAACTCCACTGCTCCATCACTCAACTTTCTCCACTTCCCATGAGAGACGTGAATAAGGCTCAAATGACTTGTATAAATAGGTTCTCCTCCCTATTTCCAAAAATAAAACACAACACATAAACCAAGTGTTAATACAATTGTATTCAAAACACCCAGAGCCTTCTTGCATTATTCGTAAGCATGCTCACCTCCTGGTTACAAGTCATGAAACAGTCTACACCTTTACAATCTCAACACCTTCTTCGATTTCCTCCCTAAGATCAAGCCCATCTCCTTTACTTTGTGACCTAAACAAGTCTGGAACGGATATTTCTTGGTTTAGGCCAGAATTGTATAAATTGATCTCTCGAACCAAAAGCATTCCCATGCAGTGCATTTGTTTAAGTTTTAAACTCATTTCTCATCCACACACCCCAAAATTACCAAAACCGGCAGAGATAGTTTTCACCCATAAACACTTGGATAAATCAGGTTTTCCATCTAACTGTGAATATTGAATGCTTTGTTACCAAGGTAACTTGGATTGCAAACCCTGATTTGAAAGCTATATAAGGAGACGTCTAGCAACTAGAAAAACTAATCTCCATATCTATTGTGTGATACTAGTTGGTTTGCTAGAGTCGATTCTCCTTTAATCGTAGGTTTCTTCTCGAGACCCTGTCGATTAACGATTTAAATACTTCATTGGGATTGTGAAGCCAGACGAGACTACTTCTATTGTAGTTGAGCGATCTGATCTTGCCATTTTCTATCGTATGAGTTCAATTGAATAATTGGCTTGAGATTATATCTCCGATAGGGCAAGATAAAAAGAAATCACAAACATCTTCGTCTCATCGTTTGTAATTCCACAATATCTAGTTTCGCTACTATACAATTTATATTATTGTGAGGTGATTAATAATTATAGGTTGTTCTTCGGGAATATAAGTATGAGTTATTGATTGGTTCCTGTTCACCTTGATTTTTTCAAAAGACAGAACAAAACTCGTAGGTTTATCTGTGGGAGACAGATTTATCTATTATCGTATAATTTCTGTGTGATACTGATTTGTTTATTAAAGTCTTCGACTTTGGGTCATATCAACTCTTGGTTTTGGGTGAGATAAGCTAAAGGAATCAAGTGCGTAGTATCCTGCTGGGATCATAGATGTAAGGAGCGTAATGTACCTTGAATCAGTATGATATTGATTAGAGTTCAACTACAGTCTAGACCGAAGTTAGTTTGTAGTAGGATAGTGTCTGTAGCGGCTTAATACATTGTGGTGTTCAATATGGACTAGGTCCCGGGGTTTTTTTTGCATTTGCGGTTTCCTCGTTAACAAAATTTCTGGTGTCTGTGTTATTTCTATTCCGCATTATATTTTGTTATATAATTGAAATATCACAGGTTGTGCGTTTTATCGATCAATTGTGAAATCCAACCTTTGGTTGTTGATTGGAAATTGATTGATCATGGGATATTGGTATTTGGTACCATCCAAGTTTATATCTCTTATATTTGATAAAGACTCGCAGATTTCTATTTTCTTGAGTACAGATCAAATCGAGAGATAGAGATATTAACTCCTTGATATACTTTTTTATTAAGATTGAGTCTGACTATCTAGTTTATTCTCTTAAAAGTATATTAAAGTTAGTCCATACTGATTGCTAATTGAAATATTGGGTGAGGTTGTAAGACCCCCGATTTTTTAATTAGTATCAGAGCAGGCAAACACATTTAAGACCTCAAAAGTTTGTGTTTATAGCGATCTAACTCTATGAACAGTAGTGATATCTCTGACTCCGCAAAACCAGATCAGGATTTATTGATACAGCTCAAAGTTCTGAGACTGCCAAGAAATATTCTCCTCTATCAGAAACCAACGTCAACTGGGAAAATTGCCTAGATAAACAACTGGATGAACTTTCTGATGAAAGTGACTCAGAGGAGGAACCAAGTCTTGATGAATAAGTCTCACAGTATATCATACTCTTTGACGATATCATAACAAAGAAATGATCAACTGCCTACCTGGATAAATATCTGTTTCCTCTCTGTTGTGAAAACATGAAACTCAAAAAACTCTTTAAAGGATATGATAGTGGTTATAATCTTTTACAATCTATCCTTAAAGACCGTAATGAAGAAGTCCATTCAAAGATTACTGAATGTGAAAAACTTCAGAAGAGTTTTTGTATGTTGAAAGAAAGACTTGCTGAATCTGAGGCAAAGTATGACTCTCAACATAAATATTATACTGACAGAGAATGCCTTTTTCTTTCCAAAGAAAAACAATTAAAGAATGATCTGTCTACAATTGTCATCAAGGTAAGATCACTAGAAGAGAATGTGAAAAGATTCAATGCTAGCTCTATGAAACTATCTTCCATGTTGGGACCATGTAAAGAACATCGTGATACACGTGGTTTGGGTTATAAAGGAATAGACTCTTCGAATACTGGGGATCAATTTTGTTTGTGCTAATAACAACTTGCAATGTGAAAAATCACCTATTACAGTTGATGTTCCTATAAACAAAGACTGTCATACTTCGAAGAAATGGCGTAGGAGAACATGTAAAAACATGACCTTCAACTATTAATATTGTGCAAACAAAGGCCACGTTGAACGGAAATGTCGTTTCCGAATAAGGAATGAAGAACTTCATAACATTCTCATATGGATGTCAAAGGAAGTAATCAAGCTTGTTTCTCTCCGTTCTGAGAATATCATAGCTCCAAATCAGGAAGAATACTGTGATAAGTCATCACTTAGTTATATATATGATACTAACTTCTTATACAATCGTAGAGGAAAGAATTTCATATGGACAACTAAGATGGTTGATGTTCTAGTAAAGAAGAAAAGACGTCAAAGGAAAAAGGATGATTCAATTGAGAAAGGAATATCATCTTTTGGAAAGGATCACACTATGTCCAAAGGTTCTACCTTTGATTATATACACATTAACAATCATGCTTCAGATCTAAGGATCATCATAAATAGTCTCAAGCGGAAAATCAAAAAATTGAGGAAGACAACATCTCCAGGTATGTCTTGTTCTCCTTGTGAAAGTTCTATTGAGACTAATAGAGATCGAGAATCCTCTTATCGGTTCATATAAGAAGAAGAAGGAAAACATTGATGAGCTATATGCTCGGACTACAACTTAACCAACTATTACAGTGTATCCTCTCTTCAACCGCGTAAGGATGTACATATGTCTTAAGAAGAATTTCTTCTTGACAAAAAAAAAAGGATGTTGTAAGTATATGTTTAGCCAATAAAATAAGCCTTCGTGTAAAATCTTCTCTAACTTTCTTATCATAATAAAGCTTAGTTGATTAATGAAAACTTTTGAGAAACTCTCACTCTGTTGTGTCTCTAAAGCTTTACAATCAGTAATTTCTCTGTTGACAGTTAAGTTGTTGTCTTTTGAATTAAAGACTCTTGTAAATCTACTTCTGTCAAAACCTTTTTAATTAAGGTACCATTGCTTAGATGGTTTGAGTGTTTGTATACCCGACCCACTACCGACCTTAAATGTGTAACCCTAGGGTTACCTTATATGTACACCTTATACATGTATAATTATATATATCACGAAGTTCCTCTTTGATATATATACACTTTCAGTAATGGCAATAGTTTCTCTTGAGATAATGGTGCAAACTATGGATGGAAGCAAGAAGAAGTTGAGGATGAAGAAATCAACAGTGCTGAGTTTTATGAAAACCATGTTCTTATAAATTGCTATCATGCAACTGATCATGAAAACAAGAAACCAGTCCAGATGTCATCACAATTGGTTGGAAATCTTCTTCATTATTTTAAGGTTGTAGGTGATCAATTTGCAATTGCTGTAAAGAATCTCGAGTTTGTGAAGATCAAACTAAAAGAAGGCAATGAGGAACTTTCCTGTGTTTAATCTCTTATTGCACGTCTTGGTTAGATAGATCTTATTGTCTAGAAAGTCTTCTTATGAGAATTTTATTCTTGTGTTTTAGGAAGAACAATTAGAGTTTGGAATAGCCATTATTGTGATTACACATAGCTATGTCCAACGTTTTCATATTTTTTTTTTTAGATTTATTTATTTAAACTCTAAAATTGTTTGAAAGATGATTTTTTGCAGTATTAATCTTTGTGGTTTTATATATTGAAATATGTTATGAGATATGTGTGTTTGCGTCTGTGAACTATTATTGTCCCATACGATGTCAAAAGTTATCTCTTTTATATGTCGATATCCAAGTATTGATACAAGATAGATGAAATTTTGACAAACAAAAGTTAAGCCTATTATGCCAATTCATTGAGGAAGATAGGTTAAAATATTTTGTTTACAAGGATTATGTCTATTGTATGTCATTGTGCAAATAGTGATGGAAAATAGAATGAATCCTTGTCTATGCCGCAATATTGATCTTTTCCTGATCTATATTTTATGTGTGTTGCAATGCTCTGTAAGTTCTCTTATGTCGGGCATGTTCAATTAAATTGATCACTCTTGTGTTTAATTTGATTGCATATTCCGATTAAATTGATCATGAGTTCTCTTGTGGTTAGTTTAATTAAGAACTTTGGATATAGAAAATCATTTCTTATGGTTTTTCCGTGTCCAATAAAATCCTTCTTTTCTCGTAAAAGTTAGGTCGCTCTTATTGTTCTCTTGGGAATGACATCAAATGGGGGAGAGTTCTTTTGAACTTGCGCTTAATTTCTATATCTTTGTGGGGAGTGCAATTGTGGAATTTTTAGGGGCTATCTTGTATCTTTATAAACTCCTTGATGAATGCATTTAGCTTTGGCTTTATGATTCCATATAAACAAGTTGATATGTCCTTTTCTTTGGTCTTGAAGCGTCCCCATGAAAATTTCATTAGGATCTCGTTTTCGTACCTTTGCCAATTTTATTTACAAAAAGGGGGAGAATTAATATGTAGTTTACACTACAAATACATATGGTTTTCGGATCATTATGTAAGGGGGAGTGGTTTTCGTGTTGAGACGAAAGTATTGACTAAGGGGGAGTGATACATATCACCATAGTATTGTTGTCGAAGTTTTGATATAAAAACTTTGATGATGTATAATAATACAATGACACTGTATAACAATGATCGAGAGATTTTGTTTTCTCATTGTTATGGATGCATGACTTCAACAACTATGATGATGAATGGAACATCTATGGAATCATGGGAGTGTACTTGGAAAAGATGAAGTTTTCGAGTAATGTTGAAGCACCAAGGAGATCAAGCATGTGGACGAGAAGCTACAATTTTATTTATTTTGTAATCCATATGTATTGATATTTTTGTCAATAAAATTGACAAAGAGGGAGATTTTTATAGCATTGCTCGGTCTAACTCTCATGCGTTGCTATCTCAAGCATGTTTGTCAATATATTAGTGATCAAAACTATACGTCTTGATTTCTAGTTTACTTATGACTAAGTCTCGGTCTAGGATATTTAAGTATAGTTGAGCTCCAGACACCATGATGATTATCTTACGAAGACGAGGAACTACTCAAAGAACCAGTGAAACTTCATCCGACCAAAAAGGTATGTGGAGACTTGAACTTATCTAGCACTCAAAAGTCTATCTATCTCCTACTCTTGAGGCAACAGTCGTATAAGTATTATAGTTTTCATAAATACACATTTGTTGTTTCGATCCGAGTTTACTCGCCTATCTTTTTCTCGAAATATGTGTTGGTAAGCTTTCGCTTTAACCACCTTTCATCTTTACCCGTGACGAAAGTCATGATGACGTTTCAATCTCGAAAATAGCTTTGATGAAGATAGTCGATTATTTATGTCTAACGACTATTAACATTATAGAAGAATGTTTTAATGATTAAAACGTAGAGTTGAGATTACATAACCACCTATGGATATAATCATATATAGTGTGTTTGCACATTAGTGTATAATTCCATGTACCAGAAACCAAGTGCGTGCATATGTGTGCATGCGGTATTGGTAAAGGAGACAAGTTGGGTACGCGTACTGGCGGAAGTTCACGTCCGTGAATTTTTGCTAAGTTTGGAGTTTATGAACTTACAAACCAGTCACCTTAGGTATGGGTACCCGTACGCGTACTCAAGGAAAATTTTATCCGAGAATTTTTGTGGGTTTTCAAACCCAATTCTGGTGGCTAAGGTACGCATACCCGTACGCGTACCCAAGCTGGTTATTTCTCAAATCGGTTTTTCATGAACTTAAACTATAAAATAATAAGGAATACAATCTTTGCAAACCGTGCATATATTGTTCATGAATTGATTCAAGTGAATCAAACCAATTTTGCTTCAATTATGTCTTGTGTAGTACATAAGATTTCCTTGCAATTGAACAACTCTTGAACTAGTTCTTATGAGTCATTTGAACTAGTGATGAGTAGATGAATACTCATTTGGCTAACCATTGGTCAACCATTTGTGAACCAACTAATGTACACGTTTAGGTATGGTTACTCAAACCTAAATGAAATACATTTTATTTGTGTGTGTGACAAGCTAAGTTTCGATGTAACGGTTGAAAGATATTAGCTTGGATAAATCAGGTTTTTCATCTAATGGTAAATATTGAATGCTTTATTATCAAGGTAACTTGGATTTCAAACCCTGATTTGAAAACTATATAAGGAGACGTCTAGCAACTGGAAAAATAATCCCCACACCTCCTATGTGATACTAGTTGGTTTGCTAGAGTCGATTCTCCTTTAATCGTAGGTTTCTTCTCGAGACCCTGTCGATTAACGACTTAAATACTTCATTGGGATTATGGAGCCAGACGAAACTACTTCTCTTGTAGTTGAGCGATCTAATCTTGCCATTTTATATCGTACGAGTTCAGTTGAATAATTTGCTTGAGATTATATCTCCGATAAGGCAAGATAAAAAGAAATCACAAATATCTTCGTTTCATCGTTTTTGATTCCACAATATCTAGTTTTGCTACCATATAACTTAGATTATTATGAGGTGATCAATAATTCTAGGCTGATCTTCGGGAATATAGGTCCAGGTTATTGATTGGTTCATGTTCACCTTGATTTTATCAAAAGAAGGAAAAAAAACTCGTAGGTTTATATGTGAGAGACAGATTTATCTATTATCGTAGACTTTCCTGTGTGATACAGATTTTTTTATTAAAGTCTTCGAATTTGGGTAGTAACTCTTGGTTATGGGTGAGATTAGCTAAGGGAATCAAGTGTGTAGTATCCTGCTGGGATCAGAGACGTAAGGAGCGCAACTGTAACTTGAATCAGTGTGATATTGATTAGAGTTCAACTACAGTCCAGACTGAAGTTAGTTTGTAGTAGGCTAGTGTCTATAGCGGCTTAATACAATGTGGTGTTCAATCTGGACTAGGTCCCGGGGTTTTTCTGCATTTGTGGTTTCCTCGTTAACAAAATTTCTGGTGTCTGTGTTATTTCTATTCCGTTTTATATTTTGTTATATAATTGAAATATCACAGGTTGTGCGTTGTATCGATCAATTGTGATATCCAACCTTTGGTTGTTGATTGGAGATTGATTGATCCTTGTATATTGGTATTTGGTACCATCTAATTTTATATCTCTTATATTTGATAAAGACTCGCATATTTCTATTTGCTTGAGTATAGATAAAATTGAGAGATAGACATATTAACTCCTTGATATACTTTTTATTACGATTGAGTCTGACTGTCTAGTTGATTCTCTTAAAAGTATATCAGAGCTAGTCTATACAGATTGCTAATTGATATATTGAGTAAGGTTGTTAGACCCCTGCTTTTTCACTAGTCGCATTTCCATCTCCTTGATTCCTAGTGACACTTATTTACGTCATGGTTTTTTCCCCTTAGATTCCAATTCGTCCATATCTCACTGAAATCACTTGATTCATATAGATATGATCTCACTGAAATCACTTGATTCATCTGGATCTGACCCAATCTATTTTATATTTATTTATATATTGTTTTATGAAGCTGGTGTTCACAGCTTACCTAAAATTTTAGTTGAAATACATTTACTTGCACAAATAAGAGAGGAGGTTCTAAACTAATACTTAAAAGACTAGATAATTAAAGTCCTTCCCAATATTTCTTGGATTGACTAGTACCGTAGCATGGTTGTTTACCACCTCATAGCTATTGGTAGTAACCATGTCCAATTATCTGAAAACTTCTAGGATGGAAAATTCTACCTATAAACCATTTAGTTTCAGTAAGTCCTGGTTTAATCATCAACTTAGTTCAACATAATTGGAATGTCTCAGTAATAATATTATATGCCTATAGACTTGCTAAATCCCTGCTGTTAGAGCACTGCTAAGTCGAACTCGCAAGCGTTTCTATCTCAAGCTTGTTTTTCAAGTTTTGTTGCCAAAACTATAAGTCTTGATTTGTAGTCTACTTATAGCTAAGTTTCGAATTAGGATTGAAAGTGTAGTTGGGCATTAGAATTCACGTCGTTCATCGATTGAAGACGAAGAACTACTAAAGGGAGCTTGTGGAACTTCATCAAAAAAAGGTATGTGGAGACTTGAACTCATTTATCACTCAAACGTATATCTACTCTATCTCTTATTTGGGACAAAATTCTTATAGCTATATGGACTTCAATTATACACATTTGATATTTCGAGCTGAGTTTAACTCACTTACATATTTCTCGAAGAATGTGTTGGTAAGCTTTCACTTTAACCAAGTTCATCTTATATTCTTGACGAAAGTCAAAAGATGATCATGTGAAAATCTCTTGGTAGCATCTTACATGATTTGTGAGAGACAATTATTTGATGTTGACTCGGAATGTTTCGTATTGATCTATCGATCACTTGAAAATTGCATTGAAGTTAATATTTTGTGTGAGACAACTATTGTCGTCGTCTTAGAATGTTTCAATGATTGAAATGAGAGTTTAGAACAATTAACCATGATTGGATATAACTCATTATGCGTACTTGCATGCTAACGGTTGCAAGTTATTCCAAGTACGGGAACCATAGTATGCATACTCGTATGCATACTAGCGTAAGTTCAAGTCCGGAAATCAACTAAGTTTGGAGGTATGCATACCCGTTCGCATACTGGCGAACCCAAACTAACTCCGGCCACTTAGGTATGCATACGCGTTCGCATACTTGAGTAGGTTATGTTCTAAAATAGGTTTGTTCATTAACAAATGTATTTATTTATATATTAAGGAATGCAATCTTTTGCAAACCGTGGCTATAATGTTCATGAATTGATTCGAGTGAATCAAAATCGATTTTTCTTCAATTGTGTTTTGTATACTTCTATGAGAATATAAACAATTGAACAACTCTATAACTAGTTTCATTTGAGTCATTTGAACTAGTTGTGTTATGATGAACAAGGTTGGTATGAAAATATTCTTATGGCTATCTTCAGTTAACTATTGTTGAGCCAATAAGGTGTACATGTTTAGGTACGGTTACTCATATCTAAATGAAGTCACTTTTCATTTGTGTGTAACAAGCTAAGTTCGATCTAACGGTTTAAAGATATTAGCTTGAGCCTAATCAGGTTTTCATCTAATAGTGAATATTGAATGCTTTGTTAACAAGATAACATTGATTGCAAACCTTGATTTGAAGACTATATAAAAGAGAAATCTAGCAACTGGGAAACCTAATCCCCATATCTCCTGTGTGATACTAGTTGCGACTAGAGTCGATTATAATTTAAACTAAGTTTTTCCAAAACCATTATAGGTCAATGACTTAAAGACTTCATTGGGATTGTGAAGCTAGACCCAACTATTTTCTCTGTAGTTGCGTTCTTGTTGTTTTTTTATTGTGATTGAGTATTATCTTCTCTAAGATTTGCTCAAGATTAAATCTCCGATAGGCAAGATAAAAAATAGTCACAAACATCTTCATCTCGTCTTTTGGGATTCCATAATATCTTATTTCTCTACCATACGATTAAGATTATTGTGAGGTGATTGATATTACTAGGATATTCTTCGAGAATATAAGTCTGGTATATCAATTGGTTCATGTTTACCTTGATTTATCAAAAGACGGAACAAAAATCATAGGTAGTTCTATGGGAGATAGATTTATCTATTCAATATACTTTTATGTGTGAGACACATTGGTTTATCAAGTCTTCGACTTTAAGTCGTATAAACTCTTATTTGTGGGTGAGATCATCCAAGGGAATCAAGTGCGTAGAGTCCCGCTGGGATTCATAGGCGTAAGGAAGGCAACTGTACCTTAATCAGTATGAGATTGGTTAGGTCTCAACTACATTCCAGTCTGAAGTTAACTTGGAGTAGGCTAGTGTCTATTGTGTATTAATACAGTGTGGTGTTCAAATCTGGACTAGGTCCCCCGCTTTGTCCATACAGATTGTTGAAACGAAATATTGGGTGAGGTTGTTAGACCACCGCTTTTTGAATTGGTATCAGAGCAGGAAAACACGTTTAATACCTCATAAGTCTGTGTTTGTAGCAATCTGACTCTATGGACAGAAGTGATATCTCTGTAAAAGTACCACTAGTCTTCGATGGCACAAATTACTTATGGTGGAAAATTGTTATACGTGCTTTTCTTCAAGTGCGTGATTTTCAATCATGGGTTTATGTTGTTAATGGCTATGATCCTCCAATGGTTATTGTAGACGGTGTCTTTATTGCAAAGGATATAGGTAGATATGAACCTAACGAAATTCTCATTGCAAAGAAAAATTCTAATAGTTTAAATGCTATCATTCATGCCATTACCCCAAATCTTCAGCACCATATGACTACATGCACTAGATCTAAAGATGCGTGGGATATCTCAGAAACTATATTCGAAGGGAATACCTATGAAAAGGAATCTAGGCTTCAAAACCTAAATTCTGATTGGGAAAACCTTCGTATGGCTGAAGAAGATTCATTCGATGAGTTTAATCACAAAGTGTCTGAAATTATTAATGCATCTTTTGCGTTAGGTAAGACTATTCCTGAAAAGGATATTATGATGAAAATTCTCAGATCGTTGCCAGCCAAATACGATTTTAAGAAACATTCCATCGTTGAAGGAAATAACTTTAATACGCTTTCCTAAAATACTCTTGTTAGAAAGTTAAAAATACTTGATCTTGATCAAAACACAGTCGAAAAATCTGTGTTCAATGTTGTGACCAACATAAGTGAATCCTCTAACTTGTCTTGGGCTGATGAATGTTGTTCCAATCATGTTGATTTTGATAAACTGATTACACCAAAGATCAAGGATATTGTAAAAAGAAGCAAAAGATGTGAGCAATGTCGCTCACTGGTTAATGCTTCATATGATTCAACACAAGAAAAATCATCCCATGTTGTCAATATCGTGCATGCTTCCGATGTGTGCAATGAATTTTCAGCTCTCGCAGCAGAAACTTATTCCTACTCAAATTTTGATTCAGAGTTTGAGTCTGGCACTGAGTTTTTTAAATTCTTGGATAAGTGTGAAGAAATTCACCAAGAAATTCTCCAACTAAAGGCTTCGTTGGAGAAACTTGAATCATCGCTTCAGGTGAAAAATCTTGAGTGTGATTGTCTTAATGATAAATTCACCAGAACCCTATCTCTGAAGGAAAAAGAGATTAATACTCTTAAGTGTGACCTGCAAAGGTTGTCTGGAAGTTCTGACAAAATCTCAAGAACGTTATTCGGTCAGAAGTCTTTTGGAAGCACAAATGGTTTAGGGAACAAAAGCAAAATAGTGAGAACAAACAACTCCTTTGTTCCAGTCGGTTTTGGAATAATTGATGATCAATGTTATGATAAACAGGAGGCAAATAATTAAGACAATAAATCTTCTTTGATTTTTTCGTTTTTTGGAAATGCAAATCATGTCCAAAATAAGTGTTGGAAATTCAAAAGGAATAAAAAAAGGATTGCCAAAATTCAAAATGACATGCAAAGAATGAATCTGTCCTTGGGTAATCAACAAGGTACTCACGAAGACAAGAAGAAATCTAAGAGAACCAGATTCAGATGAGTTAAGAAGTCTGTTTATACAACGAACCTTGATAAGTCACTATGTGATAAACGATGTGAGCATTCGGCTCACTCTGTCACTATCTAATACTAGTGATCTCTGCATCCTCATATTTAGCTTGAGAAAATGAGGATTTCATCAAGGTTGCTCAAGTTTTGTATATATGTTAATTTCTTATTTTTTATGTGTTTGTAGGTGGAAGTGGTTTCTGCTGATTTCGATAATTGCGGTTGTGCAGGTGAGAAACAATTTAAAACCTAAACAATGTACTGCAAGGGAGTACTTTATATTCGAGAGACCTAAACCAAGAAATGGCCGTTCCAGACTTGCTTCGGTCACAAAGTGGAGGAGAATGGGTTGATTTTGGGGAGGGAAGAAAGGAAAGTGGTGAGAACAGAATAGTTGATTCTGGAAGATTATTTGGGTTACTACGACTTGTTATCAGAAAAGTGAGAGAGCTAACAAGGTGAGCTAGAAAGTAAGTATTTCTGAGTGTTGTATCTCCCGTATGAACTTGATGTTCAATGGAAATAGGTAAGACCTATTTATACAAGTCGGAGTAAAAACGTATCGTGGTCTCATTAAGGAGTGGGGAAGTAAATTGGAGGAGGTGGTAACCGTATGCATGGAATTGATGTTCCATAAAGTGGTTAATGCATGAAACTGGTTTTCATGAAACTGCTAACGTTATGGAATTGATGTCCCATAAAGTCGTTAAGGCATGTGCTTTATGTCTCATGAACGTTTCACACATAACTTCCCGTATTTACTAACCGCCTTACCCTTATGACACTTCCTTATGACGGGCGTAGTGTACGCCGTACGCCGTAAACCGCCAAACCAATACCCAAAGAGGATCCCCCAGTTTGTGTTGATGTCTCAGATGTTTTTGGAAAAAATGTAGCATGTTGTTGTGGCTTGGCAAGTCAAGTTCGGGAAACTTTCTAGCCTGGTGACCTTCGATGGTCGAGATTTTGCATCTTGAGAGGAGGGGCAACCGTTGATCTTTGCACGCCTTCGTTTTGGTAGCCGCGTAGTGAGGGCCAATGTGGTGGCGCGACTAGGTTGGCATGCCGTTGGCATGGCATGGTTTGGAGTGGCCAAACTTAGGTTTTCGGTCCAAAGGTTACCATGTGTCGTCTGGTAACCTTGGATGGATACCGTTGATTGTTGCACGATTTCGTTTTGGTAGCCGCATAGTGAGGTCCAACGTGGTGGCGCGGCTAGGTTTGCATGCCGTTGGAATGGCATGGTTTGGCATGGCCAAACTTAGGTTTTCGGGCAAAAGGTTACCATGTGTCGTCTGGTAACCTTGGATGGCTAGGATTTGCTCCTAGAATTGAAGGGAAACCGTTGATTGTTGCACGCATTCGTTTTGGAGGCCGCGTAGGGAATGCCAATAGGGTGGCGCGGCTAGGATGTGGTTAGGCTTGGCATGTGGGCCCAAGGGTTCGCCTTGGGCGTGGATAGCTTTGTCTAGGTGCGATTTTGGCTTGGCATGTGGGGCCAAGGGTTTTCCATAGGCACATGGCGTGACTAGCTTGGGCTAGGTGCGTGACCAAGCTAGGGTTTTGGGGCAAAGGTCGTTTGGTAACCTTAGACGTCCAGGATTTTCTCCTGGGATTGAAGGGCAACCGTTGATTGTTGCACGCCTTCGTTTTGATATCCGCGTAGTGAAGGCCAGTATGGTGGCGCGACATGGGGCCATGGCGAGGTGCGTTTGGCATGGCGCGGTAGGTGTGGCTGGCATGATTTTCCATTGGAACGGAGGTGCGGCTAGCATGGTTGGCATGCTTTGGCGCGGTCGGTGTGGATGGCATGATTTTCCATTGGCACAAAGGTGCGGCTAGCATGTTTGGCATGCTTTGGCATGGTCGGTGTGGCTGGCATGATTTGTCATTGGTACAAAGGTGCGGATAGCATGGTTGGCATGTTTTGGCGCGGTCGGTGTGGTTGACATGATTTTCCATTGGCACAAAGTTGCGTCTAGCATGGCTGGCATGCTTTGGCGCAGTTGGTGTGGCTGGCATGATTTGCTATTGGCACACGTGGGAATTAGGGTTTGGCTTGTCGTAACCCTAATTTGAAAAAGATACCCCGGTAATTATTTAGAGACATATTAAAGGTTTCAGTAAATGTGTCTAATAAATGCTTGTTACTTTAAATGTTGTGACATCACTGTCTGCTAGGGTTTAGTGTTTTACGATTTTAACCCTAAGCTAAAAACCACCATCAACATTAAGTCCCCTACTTATCTCGGAACAGGTGCCTTGTTTCGAGGTAAGCATATGATGGTGACAGACAAGGACGGAATCGAGGTGTAAATCATTGCAAAGATGGTCAGGAGAATCCGACTAACCTTTTTTAGTGGTAAAGATAGTTTTGTCTTCCCGTGTTAGCGGCCCTGCGTAAGTTGTACTGGGAATGCAGACCATGGAGTGGTGAGATGAAAGTTACCGGCTTGGTCTGGTCGTATATCTCCAAGGCAAAGGGGGCGCGGTCTTGGAAGGCGACGCAAGTGGACGGCTTGGCTCGAGGGGCCAAGAGGTGGCGTGGTCCTGGTAAGGCAAACATGCGTAGATGATAGGGTCACGACAGTGGAGCATGCGACTTGTAATAGTGTGGACTTGGCAAGACGAGACGTACACGGATGGCTAGGCGTGGTAGGGCCGCGGCAATGGAGCGAATGGCTTTGCAGGGGGCCCGCGACAATGGCATGGTGGAACGTGCAAGGACGGCTAGGCATGGTGGGGCTTCGGAAATGGAGAGAATGGCTTTGCATGGGGGCCGCGACAATGGCATGGTGGAACGTGCAAGGACTGCTAGGCGTGGTGGGGCCGCGGAAATAGAGCGAATGGCTTGGCACTGGAGCCACGTCAATGGCATGGTGGAACGTGCAAGGACGGATAGGCGTGGTGTGGCCGTGGTATGGCGTGAGTGGTCTTGGATGTGGAAATTGGTCTTTGCGGGACATGTTTCCTGTTTTCCTTCCTTGGCTCAAAATTGGAAATCCTTTTCTTGTTCGAACTTCCAAGTATCACGCCTATAAAAAGGATGGCTGGCCTCTCCCTTTGATTCACGCCTTTATTGTTTCTTCTTTTGTTGCTAGGTAGTGGTGAAGAGGGCGAGTGGATTAGGTATGTCTTCCAGTACTTCCTCTGTGACTTGATTTTCTTTTGTTTTCTTGTGTTGGTGAAAAAACCCTAGTTGTAGGTGTACCTTTCCATGACCTTGTAGAAATATCGGTGTAAATCCTAGCCGTGGGTATGTATTGCACAAGCTCGTAGTAGTACTTAGGCATGAATACCGTAGTGATGTTGAACGCCTCAACTCGATGTGCAAAGTAAGCACGCGATAGTAATTAGTATCCCTTTTCCATGAAAACCTAGTTTTTTTAGGGTTTACTTCTTGTCTTGGTGTAGCCGTGTGCATGGTCCCCCTCTCTATTTTTTTTTGGCGCTTCTATCTGGATGAGCGCGAGTTTCCGACTGCATGTAGCGGTGATGTAGAGTCTGCTAGTCCCCACTTTTCACGTATGCACGAAAGGACTTTGAAAACAATTAGTTTGTGCCCGAGGAGGCTCCCTTGCGTCCAATAGAATAATTTCTACACGCTTTATGTAATAATTCCTGCTCTTCTTGTTCCATTGTAGTTATCGCAGCGGTGAAAACAGTGTAAGAGAATTTTGGTTAAGATGTCAACAGTTTCTGCGGTACCGAGGGATGGGGGTAATTCGAAGCCAAACATATATGACGAGTTATTCACGGCACCAACCACGATTAGGAGAAACCATCCCCAATACGTGCCGATCCTTTTGACCGGCTGGGAAAGCGAAGGAGAGGATCGATCGGTTCGGCCAGGAGGCGTAATAAGGTTTTTCCTTCATAGGAAAGAATATCGTTCCTCTTCTATCGACTTTAAAATCCCTGCAAGTCCGTTGCGTTCCTTTGAGAAATGGACACGATTTATGATGGACCAGGAACCTGTAAAGATCAATTTGACCAGGGAGCAGATTTTCGACGCTTTTGAGGCTTTCGAAGTGCTTCAGATTAGGAAAAACATTCCAGGGTTGGTTGATTTTGTTTCCAGATGGTATCCAGACACCCATACGGCCGTATGCAGGTGGGGAAAAATGACCATTTATTTGGAGAGCGTGGTTGTGTTGCTAAATCTTCATGTAATTGGAAAACTCGACGTCAGGCTGTATCCAGATGAAGAAGAAATTTGCGCCACCCTGGTTGCGAAGTCAAATGGATTCGTTTGGAAGGAAAACGATACAAAGTGCTTTTATGACTGGTGGGTGTCTCAGTGGTTTCCTGACGAGTTGGAGTCGATCCAGAAGAATAGCGTACTTCATGTCGCGGTATTCTTGGCTCTTTGGCTGTCTAGGGACGGCTCATGCAAGAAAGAGAGATAAGACATGAACTTATCACATTTGCCATAAAATTAGCAAAGGGCGTCGCTCTTCCCCTCGGTGGTTTGTTTCTTGGTTCTCTGTATGCACTCCTAGATCAGCTAGTTTTGGACATGCGCGCCTCGAACGGTCATATGGAAGTGGATTTGTATGTTCATGCCGCATTTCTTCAGGCATGGTTGTGGGAGCATTTCGAGAAGTATGCCCCGAAACCATTGGCTATACTTCCTGAGTCTTGGGGTGGCTCCAGAATACTGTGTTGGTCGAACAGGCGCCGGAAAACTGGTCCGAAACTGATTAAGTTTCTTGACAACTCGTATGCAGTTAATTTTCGTCCATGGGTTCTGGTGCATGCGTCCATAACTCAGATTAATACCTTTGCTCCTGCTTCAAATATGTCTTTGTCTTCTGATGAGGAGGGCCTGAGCGTTGGATAGATGGTGTTCATGCGTAGCTGCACGCCTGGCCACGTGCTATTTTTTTTCCGAGGAGATTGCAAAGCGATCTCTTATAATGTTGATAGGGCTTCTAGACATATGGGTTTTGACCTAGGGGTCCCACTTGTTCGTCATCCGGTTATTCAAGAAATCCCGTTATCAATTTTTCTCGATGCTAGTGCTCGTGTGTCGGGCAAAAGTCTGCCTTTCCTCGCGGAACGGAATCCATCAATGACCTCCAAATACAACATATTTTGGAAGGATGAGTTTCTTGCTATTCATGGATTCGTGAATGATGTGGTAGAGAATCGTCAGGATAAGACTTCTCCTGCGGTTTTAGCGGAACATCCACTACCTAGGGATCCCAAGCGAAAATACGTTAGTTCAAATACAGATAGTCCCCAGGTGAAGGAACGAAGATCTAAAGATCGTTCGGGCATCATTCAGTCAGACTCCACGGTTCTGCCGACTTTTAGTTCATCCAATATGCGGGTACGTACAGATCTCCTCTTGAAATTGGCCAGGATCGTTTATTTCCTTGTTCCTTTTCTGAGAATGTGCCCTTGTATTCTGTCCAGGGTCTCAGTAGTACGAACGCCTTTGCAAAACTTGCGAGCAGTCAGAAAACATTATTTTTCGAGACAGAGAGCGGCGTTACAGAGCCTACCCATGATGACGCGAAAATCGATAAGGATGAGAGTTCAGTGTTTAGCGATGGAGAGAGAAAAGTCTTATCCTGATGAGGTGATGTTGAGGAGGTCCCTCTGGAGGAACCTGTTTACCCTTGATTGACCATCGAGGCAATTGTATGTTATATATTAGTTTTGTTTTTCTCTCTCTTCACCCAGGTACTATCTCTCCAACTTCTCCTCGTGTTATTTTACTTTTGGTATTCCTCTTTCATTAGAAACATTGAGGACAATGTTAGATTTAAGTTTGGGGGTGGGGAATAACTTTTTAGTTGCACTTTTGAAACTTCTAGCGTCACATGGTATCCGGTTAGCTAAGTTTACATACTGTTTCTCACCGAAAAGATAGAAATTGTAATGCTATGGATAACAACCTATTGAGACATTAGAGAAAAAGACATTGAGATCCTTGAAATTCAGGAGAGAACTTGTTCCTTTCAGAGGGTAACCGTGATGGACCTAACCATCCATGATGGAAAGGCAAGTAGGTCAGGAAATGCCAGAAAGACAAAGAAACCTCCAAATGTAGTCTTATTTACTGGATTACAACTCTCTCTCAGTAGAAACTTATCATCATCAACAAACGGAGCGACATCAAAATATATGAAAAAAGTTGAAGACGTTTAAGGTTTAGAAGCAACAATAGAAAAGAATAATTCAAAAATCAAAGTTGAAGACTTAGTTACAAGAAATTATAAGAGAAAATGATATAAGTTGTTGAAGTTCATGATACTAAGACATTACAAGTTGCGAAGATCCAAGTGTTAAGTTCCTTCTGGCCATGTAAATTTTTGTCTTGTTATTACTCAAAAAATAAAAAAAATAAAAAATAAAATTTTAATTTTAATTTTAATTTTTTTTCAATAAGGCCTTAGGGAAGTAGAAATTGTTAAGTCAAGCAATAAATCGAAGAGAAGAGTTAATTGTCAAGGTTCTATGAGGTTCGGGATTTTATCATCAACAGTTGAAGACCGAAGAAGACGTTGTTTCTACTGAGCACTTTGAGAGAGTCGAAGAAAGATACATTTGATTGCTTTGTTAGTCCGCTTTCAATATGACACAAGATCTTTCCAGCACTGGTTCAACTCATCACACGTAATTAATCCAGCTGTGTAGCAGATGTCCCTCTTATTTTTATCTCTCTCCTAATCTTATCTAGATGTAAATCAGCGGACGCATCTTACAATGTTTATCTAGATGTGTAGCGGATATCTCTTTATCTAGCAGTGTTGCGGATGTGTCTCCATTTTTCTTCAGTCAGCTTTAGAGCCGACACATTCAATTTCTCTGGCATTCTAGTCACTTGGAGATAGGTTGAGAATTTGTATATCCTCATAGCTCTTTGGATACTTGTGACCAATTAGAAGCACATGTTTTGTGGGTACACCTCTGGTAAACCCTCCCGAGATTAACTCGGTTTTATTTTTGTTGTTTTGCTCAAGGACTAGCGTATAATAAGTTTGGGGGTATTTGATAGACGCATTTATGTGTCTAATTTTTCCTCAATGTTTCGTATTGTTAGTACTCGTTTTTTGTCCTTATTATGGTGTTTTGTGTGTTTGTAGGTACTTTTTGGAAATAAAGATTGTTGGAAAATTCGACTCGAAAAGTTGCTCGGAACACCCCCGGAGGACATGTGCTATTCGGACTCTCACTTTGGATAAGGGGTAACCCAATTACTAAGGGGCACCCCAATTACTATTGCCACCCCTAGCGGTTGTATAAGGGGTAACCATCTTCAACAATTTGAATTCAGAATTTGGCGGGAAAACAAGTTTCTTAACTGCCAGAACTAGGGTTTGAGATTTGGGTGAGATTTAATGCGACTAAATCGCTGAAAATCATTGGGTATCTTCTTTTGGGCGTAACAGGCTTGGTATGGGCTTTGTAATCGGTTAGAATTGGCTAGAAATTACGCGAGGAGAAATCAGAGCAAGCACAGTTCAATGGAGTTATTCACAGGATTACAGCGTGGATACGTGTGTTTGGATAGATGTTGAACGTGTAAGAAGCGTAGAAGAGATAAATAAGGCAGGTTGAATAGCTGAGGATGCATGGCTGAGGTAAGAAAGGGAAGAAAATATCTCGAGGATATATTCTTTTACTGCCGAGTAATGGAGGAATATTTGGATTGATTGCTACGAGATTTGGAGACCTGTTGAGTATATAAAGGTTGCTGGGGTCTAGTAGAAGGGAACAGAGAGAATTGGGAGAGTTTAGAACACTACAGAGCTAAAAGAATTCGAGTTGCAGAGAACTGAGCTTGATGCTGGTGAAGAACACGTGAAGAACATTAGACGCAAAGAAGCAGTCGTATATTCTACAGTGAATACGACATTTCTGAAGACGGTCTTATATTACAGCGTCAGTGACAGTTCACAAGTATCGTTTTCTGTAACAACTGGTTTGTAACTAATATAAGTGTTACAAACCCGATTTTCACCATTTTTCACTCTTTTCATCATTTGTAAACACCCTTTGAGCATTAATAATGAATTTTGAGCGTGTTTCCAACATGATGAGCGGATAATTCTCCCACAACCAAGGCAATGAGGAATCTATTTACGCATGAATAATTGGTAACTATTTTATTTTCTCTAATTAATAATTTACAATTCACTCAATCACTGCTTTGGCAGAGTTTTTAATTGTTTGCATAATTTTCTTCATTAGTTGTGATTCAATTAGATAGGTTATGCTTTGTATTAAGATAATCTATGCTTAGGGATACAGTTAATTTTTGAGAATTTGCACGATTGTTTGTGAATTAAGAAACAAAGGACTTAAAAGATAATTAGAGTTTTGGGTTATTTACCATAATTTATTCATGTGTAATAGTGGAATCAGTGTCTTGGTTATTTTCTCATATCTTGAAATCAATTTTGATCTAAGTTTTCTTTACTTTTAAGTTTTATTAAATCTAAATTCCATTGCTTTCACAAGTCTCACGAACCTTTTTACTACAACATTATTGATTCACATAAATTTTTGGCGCCGTCGACACAGAGCTTGTCTTTAGGCTAGAGTTTTTATATTTTTATTCTCTTTCTTTTTTTTAGGTTTTTGTTTGTTTTTATTTTATTTGTTCTTCTTTACGGTTTTATTTTTGTCTTTTACTACAGATTTTGGAATTTGGAGCGAAAGAAAAATTTGCCAAAGCTTTTGGCAAATACTTAAAGATTTGGAGTTAAAGACAAAGCGAAAGGAGCGAAAGAAGAAGATTTTTTTTTTATTATAAAAAGAGAGAAAAAAAAAGAGAGTTTATTTCTTTAGATTGTATTAGGATTTCTTTATTCTTGTAATTTTCTTTTTATTTTGCACTTTACTTTTTGGACTTTGAACTTGGACATTTGGACATTATTTTATTTTTTAAACCCTACGGAAGAGTAGTATTAAATATTAAATTGTTTGCAGAGAAGGACGGTGATTACGATATCACATCGGCCCCTCGGATTCGTACATGACATAGGAGTCGTGGCCCGAGTCGACTACAATGGTTCATCCCCCGTCTGGTACGGGAGGTAAGTTTGTCGAAATACTCGCGAATCCCATGTCAGCGAGTTACTGTATTCCTTCGTTTGCATATATGCTGAGGAACTGAAAACGGCTGTTTTAAATTCCTAAGAAAGGGAAAGGACTGGCCATATAAGATAAGGGTTCAGATTTTATCACCGTTATCTTCTTTCCCGCCTTAGGAAAACGAAACTTAACGCGAACCTAAGCCTTAAAATTTGGAATAGAACGAGACCGATAGGGTAACGAGCTTAATAGGAAACTCGTTCAAAAAATATTGGTTACTCTTTTGAGCATTCTTCGAAGTTCATGATTGTTTCTGTGAGTTGAATGCGTGACTGCGCCGCCCTGTAATGCGGTGAGGCCTTGGGTATCAAAGCTCCAGCAGCTTCCCTCGCCTCTATTCAACTTACTTAAACGCGGATTGATTCCAGAGGGGTTTGCTCAGATAGTAACGAATTCCCTTTCGAAGGATTAGAATCTAGTCTAGAAAACAATCTAAGGGGAGCCATCATGCTTTTTGTTTGCTAGAAATATCTAGGTTTGCTTTGGTGGAGTCAGCCTTGTTTGTGTTTGCATAGAACTTCCCCTTCTTTTTAGGATTTTTCTTTTTATTTTGTTTATCTAGTGTATGCCCGGGGTCATTAGAGAATGGGATTGGAAAAGAAACACTCTAGGTCGTTTGATTAGTGATAAACCTAGTAGTTCTTCTTGTGAAGGCGGGGAGCTCGAAGACTCTTCTTTTGAGAGCCCCATTTTTGGAAACTTCAGTTTTGAGAATCTGTCCCTTTGTGAGGAAAGTACTCCTAGTACGCCAGCTGTGCCAGCAATGACTACTTTGAAAGATTACATGTTCCCAACTAGGGCCAACCGAGCTTCGTGCATTAAATTGCCAGCCAATACGGCTAATTTCTAGATAAAGCCTAGTATTCTTCAGATGATCCTTATATTCTTAGGAAAAGATGATGAGAACCCTTATTTTCATATTAGGGACTTTGAGGAAATTTGTGGGACAGTTAGAATAAAATACCTTACTGATGAAGTCTTGAAACTTAAGATGTTTCCCTTTTCCTTGAGAGATAAAGCCAAGACCTGGCTGAACAACCTACCATCTGAATCCATTGAAACATGGCAGGAACTGATTGCAGCTTTCTATATGAAATTCTACCCTAAGCATAAAACTGCAGCTGTTAGGAAAAAAATTAGTGCTAG
Source organism: Papaver bracteatum (assembly GCA_023529315.1). Lineage (NCBI taxonomy): Eukaryota > Viridiplantae > Streptophyta > Magnoliopsida > Ranunculales > Papaveraceae > Papaver > Papaver bracteatum. Next base: position 2,179,546 of record JAJJWX010005012.1, read on the forward strand.
TGTGCAACAAGAGGGAGAGTCTCTTTATAGGTTTTTAGAAAGATTCAATTATCTCCTATCCCAGTGTCCTCACCATGGATTTGATAAGATGAAACTTGTGGAGATTATTTATAATGGATTAGACTATTCGACTAAATCCATGGTCGAGTCTATATGCGCTGGTGAGTTCACTAATAAAACTGTTGATGATGCTTTTACCTTCTTAGGATCTATCGCTGAGAAATCCCAACAATGGGATCCTTGTGTTGAACCCCCTAAAAGACTCTTGGTCAATAGAAGTAGTACCAATGTGGTATATACAAGCTTCGAGTCAGACGCAAAGTTTGCTGCTTTGTCTAGAAGGTTAGAAGCTTTGAAAATGGGTCAGTCTAAAAATAGGTCCCTTGTTGAACCTAATAGAGCATCTCAAGTCTCTAGTTGTGGAATAGAGCCCGATAACTCATTTTGGGAAGGTCATGTTAGTGAAGAACAATCCCATGCTGTCTATAACAATGTTAGGTTTGAGAACCGTCATAAGTTTGTCCCATACTCAAAGACCTATAATCCTGGTTGGAGAAACCATCCTAATTTTTCTTGGTCTAAGGGCCAGAATCAAGGACAGTCTAGTAATTCTAAACCTCCCCCAGGTTTTGGTTATGCTAAGAACTCTTCAGGTCAACCCCAGTTCTAGAACCATTCGGATAAAAGATCACAAGTTTAGAAGAGACTCTCGCCTAATTTATTAAAATCTCTGAAAAGATCAACCAAATGGTTGCACAAGGGATAGAAGAAAGTAAGAGTATAGGTTATGCTAACTCTCAGGCTATTTTCAAGTTGAAAACCCAGGTTAGTCATATAAATGAGTCTTTGAGGGAAAAAGGTAAGTTTCCTAGTTAAACTCAACCCAATCCTAGAGGAGTTCATGAAGTATGTGGAAGACCATCAGAACATGTGAATGTTATTAAAACCCTGAGGAGTGGTAGAGTGGTAGACAAAAAGGTAACCATGCCTGATAGTGAACATGTTATAGTTCACCCTGCTGAGCCAGAAAATGATGAAGAGACTGATAGAGTCTCTAATGAGACCAATGAGGGTCATGTTGAGTCCGGCTTTGTTCCTAGAGCCTCGTTCCCCAAACTGCTAGTTCCAACTAAGAGGGAGTCCAACTTTAATGATATATTGGAGGTTTTTAAGCAGGTAACTATCAACCTACCATTGTTGGATGCGATTAAGAATATTCCCGTTTATGCCAAGTTCCTTAAGGACTTGTGTACATGAAAGCGTAAGCTTAGTGTTCAAAAGAAAGCCTTCCTAGCTAGTCATGTGAGTTATATTATTCAGAATACCACTACTCCTAAGTACAAAGACCCAGGGTCCCCCACCATTGCTTGCACAATAGGTAAATACCGTGTTGAGAAAGCGTTGCTTGAATTAGGAGCCAGTGTGAACTTATTGCCATACCATGTGTACCTTAAGCTAGGACTTGGTGAGATGAAACCTACCCAGATGATTCTTCAGTTAGTTGATAGGTCCGTTAAAATTCCTCGTGGTGTGATTGAGGATATTCTTATAGAGGTCGACAAGTTTATTTATCCAATGGATTTTGTTATCCTAGATACCCAACTTGTCCCTGACCCATAGAACCAGATACTGGTAATTTTAGGTCGCCAGTTTTTAGCTACATCCAATGCGATCATTAAATGTCGAACTGATATTATGAATTTGTCTTTTGGTAATATAACTATTGAGATGAACGTCTTTCATATTAGTAAGCTACCCGCTGAACTAGATGACTCGAGCATAGAAGAGGTGAACATGATAGGAACATTAGTCGAGGAGTCATTACCAAACACTTTGATTGAAGATCCATTAGAGAAATGCCTAGCTCACTTTGGGATTGATTTTGATGATGATGATGCGATTAATGAAGTAAATACTTTGTTAGATTCAACCCATTTGATAGACACTAGTAATGGATGGAAACCAAAGTTCGAACCTCTACCCGTTTCTGAGTCTACCCCAGTTCCTTCGTTGGAAAAGCCTCCTAAATTGGACCTTAAACCATTACCAGATACCTTGAAGTATGTGTTTTTAGGCCCATCTGAAACTTTACATGTGATTATAGCATCCGACTTGGATAGTGATCAGGAAAATAGGCTAGTAACCGTCTTTCAGAATAACAAGGAAGCTTTAGGGTGGACCATAGCATACATTAAGGGTATAAGTCCTACTGTTTGTATGCATCAGATCTATTTAGAGGAAGATACCAAACCTTCTAGGGAGATGCAACGTCGACTGAACCCTAATATGAAAGAAGTAGTTCGAACCGAGGTTCTTAAGCTGTTAGATACAGGCATTATCTACCCTATTTCAGACAGTATGTGGGTCAGCCCCGTTCAAGTTGTTCCCAAGAAATCCGATATTATTGTAGTCCAGAATGATGACAATGAGTTAATCCCAACCCGAATGACCACGAGTTGGCGTGTCTGTATTGACTATAGAAAATTGAACAAGGTCACTAGGAAGGACCACTTTACCCTTCCCTTCATCGACCAAATGCTAGAAAGATTAGATGGCCGTAGCCATTTTTTCTTTTTAGATGGATTTTGCGGCTATAATCAGGTTCCTATTTCCCCAGAAGACCAAGATAAAACCACTTTTACCTATCCCTTTGGTACCTTTGCGTATAGACGCATGCCTTTCGGGCTATGTAATGCCCCTGCGACCTTTCAGCGTTGTATGTTGAGCATATTTTCTGACATGGTAGAGTGGTTCTTAGAGGTCTTTATGGATTATTTTTCAGTGTTTGGTTCGTCTTTCGATGAGTGCTTGCATCATTTGTCATTAGTTTTAACTAGGTGTAAGGAAAAGAATTTAGTGTTTAATTGGGAAAAATGTCATTTCATGGTTCGTTCAGGAATAGTTCTAGGGCATATCGTATGTTCGAAGGGTATAGAGGTAGATAGAGCCAAAGTTGACCTTATTAAAACTTTACCGGTCCCAAAAACCGTAAGAGATATTAGGTCATTCTTAGGGCAGGCTAGTTTTTATCGTCGATTCATTAAGGATTTTAGCTTGATTTCTAGACCTCTTTGCAATTTGCTTGCAAAAGATGTTAAGTTTGTCTTTGATGATGCTTATTTAGAGGCTTTTGAGAAGCTTAATACTTTACTCACTACCGCCCCTATAGTCCAGGCACCCAACTAAAACTTACCCTTTGAGATCATGTGCGATGCTTCAGATTATGCTATTGGTATTGTGCTAGGTCAGCGAGAAAACAAATTACTTCATGTGATTTACTATGCTAGCAAAACTCTGAATGATGCCCAGTTGAACTATACCACTACGGAGAAGGAACTGTTAGCCATTGTGTTTGCCTTAGACAAGTTTAGATCTTACCTCTTAGGTTCTAAGATCGTAATCTATACTGATCATGCTGCTTTGAAATACCTTTTGTCTAAGAAGGATACCAAACCTAGATTGATTAGGTGGATCCTTTTATTACAAGAATTTTTCCAGGACATTAGAGACAAAAGGGTGCAGAAAATGTAGTAGCAGACCACTTGTCTAGGCTAATTGTTAGTTCCCCTGATGATTCCCTTCATATAAGGGACAACTTTCCTGATGAACAATTGTTCTCTGTTTCCCAATCACCTTGGTATGTGAATATAGTGAACTATCTTGTTACTGGTCGAATGCCCCAACATTGGGGTAAACAAGATCGTTCTAGGTTTTTAGCCGAGGTTAAGCACTTCTTTTGGGATGATCCTTATTTGTTTAAGTATTGTCCAGACCAGATTATTAGGAGATGTATACCTGAGAGTGACCAGTCCAGTATTATTTCCTTTTGTCATGATCATACTTGTGGGGGTCACTTTAGTGCTAAGAAGACTGCTGCTAAGATATTACAATGTGGATTCTATTGGCCTTTGTTGTTTAAAGACTCCCACAGTTACTGTGTTACTTGTGAGCGTTGCCAAAAATTAGGAACCATTTCCCGTAGGAACATGATGCCCTTGAACCCTATTTTAGTTGTTGAGGTCTTTGATGTGTGGGGTATTGACTTTATCGGTCCGTTTCCTAATTATTTTTGTAACCTATACATACTTGTCGCCGTAGACTATGTTTCTAAGTGGATTGAGGCGGTTGCGTGTAAAACCAATGACCATATGGTTGTGATTGAGTTCTTGAAAAATAATATACTTACACATTTTGGTACACCGCGAGCTATAATTAGTGATGGAGGGTCGCACTTTTTGTAATGGACCTTTTAAGCTTTTGATAAATAAATATGGTATTACACATAAGGTAGCTACCCCGTATCATCCACAGACTAGTGTCCAGGTAGAGGTTTCCAATAGGGAGATAAAACGTATATTAGAGAAAACAGTTAATCCTAATCGGAAAGACTGGTCGTTTAGGCTCACTGATGCCTTATGGGCTTATCGTACTGCGTTTAATACCCCCATTGGAATGTCGCCTTATCGGCTTGTGTATGGAAAGGCATGTCATTTACCTGTTGAGTTAGAACATAGAGCTTATTGGGCTGTTAAGCAGCTAAATTTTTCACTTGACAAGGCATGAGCCCATAGGAAACTCCAGCTGAATGAGTTGGATGAAATTCGTATAGATGCTTATGATAGTGCGAAGGAGTATAAGAAAAAAATGAAACTTGTGCATGATAGAAATATTTTACGGAAGTCATTTTCTCCAGGTAAAAAAGTTCTTCTGTATGATACCCGCTTGCATATTTTCCCAGGGAAGTTACATTCTCGGTGGGCGGGTCCTTTTATTGTTCGCATTGTTTTTCCTCATGGAGCTATTGAGATCGAGACACCAGATGGTAGTAGTTCTTCAAAGGTTAACGGTCAGAGATTGAAACCCTATTTAGAGCCATTTCCCACAGGTGATGTTGAGGAGGTCCCTCTGGAGGACCCTGTTTAACCTTGATTGACCATCGAGGCAATTGTATGTTATATATTAGTTTTGTTTTTCTCTCTCTTCACCCAGGTACTATCTCTCCAACTTCTCCTCGTGTTATTTTACTTTTGGTATTCCTCTTTCATTAGAAACATTGAGGACAATGTTAGATTTAAGTTTGGGGGTGGGGAAGAACTTTTTAGTTGCACTTTTGAAACTTCTAGCGTCACATGGTATCCGGTTAGCTAAGTTTACATACTGTTTCTCACCGAAAAGATAGAAATTGTAATGCTAGGGATAACAACCTATTGAGACATTAGAGAAAAAGACATTGAGATCCTTGAAATTCAGGAGAGAACTTGTTCCTTTCAGAGGGTAATCGTGATGGACCTAACCATCCATGATGGAAAGGCAAGTAGGTCAGGAAATGCCAGAAAGACAAAGAAACCTCCCAATGTAGTCTTATTTACTGGATTACAACTCTCTCTCAGTAGAAACTTATCATCATCAACAAATGGAGCGACATCAAAATATATGAAGAAAGTTGAAGACGTTTAAGGTTTAGAAGCAACAATAGAAAAGAATAATTCAAAAATCAAAGTTGAAGACTTAGTTACAGGAAGTTATAAGAGCAAATGATATAAGTTGTTGAAGTTCATGATACTAAGACATTACAAGTTGCGAAGATCCAAGTGTTAAGTTCCTTCTGGCCATGTAAATTTTTGTCTTGTTATTACTCAAAAAATAAAAAAAATAAAAAATAAAAAATAAAATTTTAATTTTAATTTTAATTTTTTTTTCAATAAGGCCTTAGGGAAGTAGAAATTGTTAAGTCAAGCAATAAATCGAAGAGAAGAGTTAATTGTCAAGGTTCTATGAGGTTCGGGATTTTATCATCAACAGTTGAAGACCGAAGAAGACGTTGTTTCTACTGAGCACTTTGAGAGAGTCGAAGAAAGATACATTTGATTGCTTTGTTAGTCCGCTTTCAATATGACACAAGATCTTTCCAGCACTGGTTCAACTCATCACACGTAATTAATCCAGCTGTGTAGCAGATGTCCCTCTTATTTTTATCTCTCTCCTAATCTTATCTAGATGTAAATCAGCGGACGCATCTTACAATGTTTATCTAGATGTGTAGCGGATATCTCTTTATCTAGCAGTGTTGCGGATGTGTCTCCATTTTTCTTCAGTCAGCTTTAGAGCCGACACATTCAATTTCTCTGGCATTCTAGTCACTTGGAGATAGGTTGAGAATTTGTATGTCCTCATAGATCTTTGGATACTTGTGACCAATTAGAAGCACAGGTTTTGTGGGTACACCTCTGGTAAACCCTCCCGAGATTAACTCGGTTTTATTTTTGTTGTTTTGCTCTAGGACTAGCGTATAATAAGTTTGGGGGTATTTGATAGACGCATTTATGTGTCTAATTTGTCCTCAATGTTTCGTATTGTTAGTACTCGTTTTTTGTCCTTATTATGGTGTTTTGTGTGTTTGTAGGTACTTTTTGGAAATAAAGATTGTTGGAAAATTCGACTCGAAAAGTTGCTCGGAACACCCCCGGAGGACATGTGCTATTCGGACTCTCACTTTGGATAAGGGGTAACCCAATTACTAAGGGGCACCCCAATTACTATTGCCACCCCTAGCGATTGTATAAGGGGTAACCATTTTCAACAATTTGAATTCAGAATTTGGTGGGAAAACAAGTTTCTTAACTGCCAGAACTAGGGTTTGAGATTTGGGTGAGATTTAATGCGACTAAATCGCTGAAAATCATTGGGTATCTTCTTTTGAAATGTGCTTGCTCTGATTTCTCCTCGCGTAATTTCTAGCCAATTATAACCGATTACAAAGCCCATACCAAGCTGTTGGCTCTGATTTGCTCTGATTTCCCTTTCTTTCAGCGTGGATACGTGTGTTTGGATAGATGTTGAACGTGTAAGAAGCGTAGAAGAGATAAATAAGGCAGGTTGAATAGCTGAGGATGCATGGCTGAGGTAAGAAAGGGAAGAAAATATCTCGAGGATATATTCTTTTACTGCCGAGTAATGGAGGAATATTTGGATTGATTGCTACGAGATTTGGAGACCTGTTGAGTATATAAAGGTTGCTGGGGTCTAGTAGAAGGGAACGGAGAGAATTGGGAGAGTTTAGAACACTACAGAGCTAAAAGAATTCGAGTTGCATAGAACTGAGCTTGCTGCTGGTGAAGAACACGTGAAGAACATTAGACGCAAAGAAGCAGTCGTATATGCTACAGTGAATACGACATTTCTGAAGACGGTCTTATATGCTATAGCGTCAGTGACAGTTCACCAGTATCGTTTTCTGTAACAGCTGGTTTGTAACTAATATAAGTGTTACAAACCCAATTTTCACCATTTTTCACTCTTTTCATCATTTGTAAACAACCTTTGAGCAATAATAATGAATTTTGAGCATGTTTCCAACATGATGAGCTGCTAATTCTCCCACAACCAAGGCAATGAGGAAGCTATTTACGCATGAATAATCGGTAACTATTTTGTTTTCTCTAATTAATAATTTACAATTCACTCAATCACTGCTTTTGCAGAGTTTTTAATTGTTTGCATAATTTTCTTCATTAGTTGTGATTCAATTAGATAGGTTATGCTTTGTATTAAGATAATCAATGCTTAGGGATACAGTTAACTTTTGAGAATTTGCCTGATTGTTTGTGAATTAAGAAACAAATGACTTAAAAGATAATTAGAGTTTTGGGTTATTTACCATAATTTATTCATGTGTAATAGTGGAATCAGTGTCTTGGTTATTTTCTCATATCTTGAAATCAATTTGGATCTAAGTTTTCTTTACTTTTAAGTTTTATTAAATATAAATTCCATTGCTTTCACAAGTCTCACGAACCTTTTTACTACAACATTATTGATTCACATCACTCATGCCAGTTGCTGATTCAGTTGCAGGTGCCACCTTCAATCCTCTGTATCTGGCCCCTTTCCCCGGTCATGTGTTGATTGGTGGATTTAGCGTGCCAGCTAAACATGCGACATTATACACCAAGATTTTGGAAAGCTACGGTCACATTTCCACGACTAAGAAGATCACTAGTCGACATGCGTTGGTCAAGCGTGTGGAGGAAGCCTTGTCTTCGATTGATGAGATGTGCAATGTGACTGGTCATACAGTTTCTGAGGATGTAATCTCGAGCTAGAAGTTCCATTGTCACATGTGCGTGGGCTTCGAATTCAACGATCCTTGGTTCATTGAAGGTCTCTCTGGTGTTGAAAGGTCGTTGGTCGGAGCAGTTGAAGGTCCTTCCGCAGACATGATGAAGAAGTAGGAAGCGGAATTCAAGAAGTTGTGCAGGAAGATGAAACTTAAAAGGGCGGCTCTCCAAGGCACGAGGGAGGCCTTTGCCAAAAGGAGCAATCCGCTGTTGGAAAACTTCCCTTGAATATATATATATATATATATGTCTTTTTGACCTCTTATCTTTAGGTTTTTTTTTTTTGAAAGGCAAATGAGATGCCTGATTTTTGGTTTTTGATTTTCTGATTTTCTCGGGTTAATAGATAAATGCAACCTTTACGGTTTTGGATTATATATATTTTTTTGAACGAAATGTTTAGAATTGAATTGTCTTTGGCTATGAATGAAAGTGATGCAGACATCCCAGGAAAACCATGGAACCGTGTGTTGGTAGATGACATGGGGTGAAACATGGCTATAGGTTTTATCAGAACTTGAAAAAGCAAACCACGTATTTTTTTCTAGATAGGACTTACTCGGTTTCTCAGGTCTTCTGATGAGAATAAACTTTTCGGGTGTAGGGCCAATTTTTTTTTTTTTTTGAGAAACATGGTCATGGGAAGGCCCGAGTCTTTCGAGTCATTGCTGAATTGTCTGATAACTGCGCCGTTAATCCCTGGGCGGATCGTTTTGCTTCTAGTCTTTGAGAAGTCCCCAGTCATCCCTTGTCGTATCATGACTGATAATCGATCCGTCTAGTAACTGAGTCGGAGTTGATCGCCTTCCTCTACCATCTTGACGTTTGGGTCGAAGAATGAGATCGCTGATTAAAAATTGACATTGTAACCGAAAGATCGAACCTCCCGCTGTGGTCGCTAATTGTTTGTAGGTGAAAATGGTTTCTGTTGATTTCGGTAATTGGGGGTGTGCATGTGAGAAACAATCTAAACCCTAAACAATGCACTGCAAGGGAGTACTTTAGATTCGAGAGATCAATCTGTACAAGTCCTGCCTAAACCAAGAAATGGCCATTCCAGACTTGCTTCAGTCATAAAGTGGAGGAGAATGGGTTAGTTTTGGGGAGGGAAGCAAGGAAAGTGGTGAGACCAGAATAGTTTATTCTGGAAGAGTAGTTGGGTTACTGCGACTTGTTATCAGAAAAGTGAGAGAGCTAACAAGGTGAGCTAGCAAGTAAGTATTTCTGAGTGTTGTATCTCCCGTATGAACTTGTTGTTCAATGGAAATAGGTAAGACATACTTATACAAGTCGGAGTAAAAACGTACCCTGGTCTCATTAAGGAGTGGGGAAGTAAATGGGAGGAGGTGGTAACCGTATGCATGGAATTGATGTTCCATAAAGTGGTTAACGCATGAAATTGGTTTTCATGAAACTACTAACATTATGGAATTGATGTCCCATAAAGTCGTTAACGCATGTGCTTTATGTCCCATGAACGTTTCACAGATAACTTCCCGTATTTACTAACATCCTCACCCTTATGACACTTCCTTATGATGGGCGTAGTGTACACCGCACGCCGTAAACTGCCAAAACAATACCCAAAGAGGATCCCCTAGTTTGTGTTGATGGCTCGAATGTTTTTGGAAAACATGTAGCATGTTTTTGTGGCTTGGAAAGTCAAGCTCGGGAAACTTTATAGCCTGGTGACCTTCGACGGTCGAGATTTTGCATCTTGAGAGGAGGGGAAACTGTTGATCGTTGCACGCCTTCGTTTTGGTAGCCGCGTAGTGAGGGCCAACGTGGTAGTGCGGCTAGGTTGGCATGCCGTTAGCATGGCATGGTTTGGCGTGGACAAACATAGGTTTTCGGGCCAAAGGTTACCATGTGTAGTTTGGTAACCTTGGATGGCTAGGATTTGCTCCTGGGATTGAAGGGAAACCATTGATTGTTGTACCCATTTGCTTTGGTGGCCGCGTCGGGAAGGCCAACAGGGTGGCGCGGCTAGGGTGGGGTTAGGCTAGGCATGTGGGGCCAAGGGATCGCCTTGGGCGTAGCTAGCTTTGGATAAGTGCGATTTTGGCTTGGCATATGGGGCCAAGGGTTTTCCATAGGCGCATGGCGTGACTAGCTTGGGATAGGTGCATGACCAAGCTAGGGTTTTGGGGAAAAGGTCGTTTGGTAACCTTAGACGGCTAGGATTTTCTCCTAGGATTTAAGGGCAACCGTTGATTGTTGCATGCCTTCGTTTTGATAGCCGCGTAGTGAGGGCCAGTATGGTGGCGCGGCATGGGGCCATGGCGAGGTGCATTTGGCATGGCGCGGTAGGTGTGGCTGGCATGATTTTTCATTGGCACGGAGGTGAGGCTAGCATGGTTGGCATGCTTTGGCGCGGTCGGTGTGGCTGGAATGATTTTCCATTGGCACAGAGGTGCGGCTAGCATGGTTGGCATGCTTTGGCACGGTCGGTGTGGCTGGCATGATTTTCCATTGGCACAGAGGTACGGCTATCATGGTTGGTATGCTTTGGCACGTTCGGTGTGGATGGCATGATTTTCCATTGGCACAGAGGTGCGGCTAGCATGGTTGGCATGCTTTGGCGCGGTCGGTGTGGCTGGCATGATCTGCCATTTGCATAGAGGTGCGACTAGCATGGTTGGCATGCTTTGGCACGGTCGGTGTGGCTAGCATGATTTTCCATTGTCATAGAGGTGCGGCTAGGATGGTTAGCATGCTTTGGAACGATCAGTGTGTCTGGCATGATTTGTCATTGGCACAGAGGTGCGGCTAGCATGGTTGACATGATTTGGCGCGGTCGGTGTGGCTGACATGATTTTCCATTGGCACAGAGGTGCGGCTATCATGGTTGGCATGCTTTGGCGCGGTTGGTGTGGCTGGCATGATTTGCCATTAGCACACGTGGGAATTAGGGTTTGGCTTGTCGTAACCCTAATTTGAAAAAGATACCCCGGTAATTATTTAGAGACACATTAAAGGTTTCAGTAAATGTGTCTAATAAATTCTTGTTACTTTAGATGTTGTGACATCACTGCCTGCTAGGGTTTAGTGTTTTACGATTTTAACCCTAAGCTAAAAACCACCATCAACATTATGTTAAGAAAATATCTTCCTAGTTAAAATAGATAATGGATCATGAATTGTAAAAGACTTTTTCAAAGTTCTTCTAGGATTTGGTTGTTCATTAGTCTATTTATATTCATCTTTTATCTTTGAAAAGTACAATTTCATGGCTCTTATAACTAGAGGTACCACAAAAAGGGATGTAGTTGAAGCAGTTAATGTGTATCTTTGTGAAGGAATCAAATCCTCAAGGAAGAAGAAGGAGAGATCTACAAATGATGAAGGTTCATCCAATAACTGCCTCTTGTCTGTTTTTCAATTTGATAATAACTATAGAGGTATGGTAAAGAATTTCATCAACAAAAGAAATGATTTAAAATCTCAAATCATTTCCTCTTTAGAAAAGTGTAGATGGTGGATTTTCGACAAAGGCTAAAATCGTAAACCCATACTTATATGTGCTTCTGATCCAGCAATCAGACGAGTATTGAGGCTCATGTCTCTTATAGAAAGCATGAAAGCTCATGATATGAGAATCTCTTACTGAGAATACGGTCTCTTAGAGTATATGTAGATGTGTAGTCTCTAAGCTAAGGCAACGGCATATCTTATGAATACTGAGCAATTTCAATAGCTACTTCTATATAGAATCGGAAGATTAGACGGCTCCTAGACAACTTACATGCTAGTATAGAGCAATAACGTCTTCATGATGTAATAATGTTTTTCCTGACTATATAAAAAAAATATGACGCTTCAACAAGCTCATATCACGTAATTCCTGAATAAATAATGCTCCTAGACGATCGTATTAGTATAGAGCCATTAATTAATTATTCCCAAAATCAATAGATTCATTAACTGAATCCCTGGAAAATATTCAATATTTTCATAATATTTCGTTACTTCAATTTATGGTTCTTCCCAGCAGAATTCCATGGGTTAGTAATAAATATTCAACACACGGGCATCTGAGTTACCTTCGAGTAAGCCCCGACCAAAATGGTGTAGATGTATTCGACAATAATGCATTAACGAACACCTGAATGAACGAACAAGTATTTAAAAATACGACGAGACCATGAACATATGAGAAGAAAATGATAAATAATAAAATATCAGTCAAGGTGCTAGAGGACTGGACCCACTGACCAGCCAGTCACGTCGTGGCCAGTCCCACGCCCAATTTTATATTTTATCATATTTTTTTCTATTTTCTTTGATCTCATGAAAATCCTTTCATTTGAACAAATATCCTTCGTTTTAAGGAAACTCCTCCGTTTCATGGTGTTTCCTTCGCATCAAGGAAATAATATAAAATTGGGAAAGGTGTCACGGGACCGTGTCTGCAATCTGGCCGGCTATGCCCTAGTCATGGACGGTCCCAAACCTCATGAATCCTCAATATTTTATTATTATTTCCCTAATCTCATGAAAACTCCTTAATCTCATGATATTTCCTTGATCCCGTGAAAAATAATATAAAATTAGGGAAACCCGTGGGACCGGTCCCTAGACGGCTGGTCATGCCCTAGCTGGCCCCACACGCCCTATTTTATTATTATTGTTTATTTTGTTTTCTTAATCCCATGAAATTCCTTGATTTCATGATGTTTCTTTCAAATTATGAAAATTCCTTCAAATCATGAAATAATACATAAAATTAGGGAAAACTCACGGGACCGGGCCTTAGCCGGCCAACCATGCCCAAGCCGGTTCCACACGCCCTTATTTTATTATTCTTAATAATTTTTTTTCATGGAAACTCCTTGATTTCAACAAAACTCCTTGGTTTTATCATATTTCCCTAAAATTATGAAAATATTATACAAATTAGGAAAACGCCATGGGACCGGGCTCTTTGGCCGTCCGGACATGCCTGGGCCGTAGCCAGTCCCACACTTCATGATTCCTTCATTTTTTTTATTATTTTCCTTCATCTCAGGAAGGTTTTGACGGTTTCAGCAAAAATCCATGATTTCTTCATATTTTCTCAAATGATTGCTCAAACGCACATCATAAAATATCAAAATTCTGAGGACTAAGACACGAAACATTGGTGATGTGAGCAAGTTACCTTGACCGAACAAGGTTGTCTATTTGGCTTGCATGGAGCCAATCCCACGTAATTTTCACAATTTGACCTAATTTGCGCAATTTCACGTATTAGGTTCAAAAAATTTCCAAACAATTTGGAGCTTCATGGAACGATCATTGTTTGATCCCTTGACCACCCAGGTCCGGTTTCATAACCCCTGGTCGGTCCCTCATCTCTTCATAATTAATTAAGTTTTATCATCTAAGGCTCAGACGAGCATTATTTTAATAAATGATTAAACTAGCATTTAATCATCCTTTGGCCAACTGGTCTTCAAGAGACTTTGGTATATTTTTGCTCACTTGAACATCTGGGCGTTACATGGTCGATGCATAATCCCATGTATCCGGCCTCTCCTTTGCTTTGTGGTTAATTTTCAATAAACCATCAGTTAATCATCAATTGATCAAATTAGGATTTTGAGTCCAAGGTTCATAATTCCGGATTCAAACGTTAATAATTTTATGTTGATCTCATGACCAACATTTTATTAATAATACTCGGTTCAGTTGCCAGTATTCTGATTTAATACTTTATTTGGTCATGCTACCAATAATTCATCAAACGAGCAACATTTGCTCAGATGAGTAATATTTTCTGAAACCAAGAAATATTGGTTCAACTATCAATATTCAACAATTCATCAGATGAGCAACATTCGCTCAGATAAATAATATGTATTCGCATTGAAGAATATGGTTTTAACTATCAATATTCAGTAACTTACCAAATGAGCAATATTTGCTCAGACGAGCAGCATTTGCTCACATCAAGGAATATTGGTTCAACTATCAATATTCAACGATTCATCAAATGAAAAATATGTGTTCACTTTAGCTATCAATATTTATTCGAGAATTATACCTCTGTCTCAACAGACATGTTCAATTCATGAGTCTCAGAACATTTTCAAATCACGTTCGATTCAACAATACAAGAAATCATCGTCCCATAAAGTCATGAAGTCAGCAACTGACTAACTAAATACACGTCTTCCTTGTAGACTCCACAATCACACGAGACATCAATCGTGTCATATGGGGGGATATTAACTAGGGTTTTGGTCTAACGATCTACGACACGTGTCTTTATACACATGATGAGAATGTGAGCAAGTCGTGCAATTAGTTGGAGGAGTTAACAAAGTAATGGATGGAAAATCAACCAAGTCTCCGCACGTTGAGCAACTGGTTTTAACACGATTTCCGTTTCCCCACTCTTTGATTCCATCAACTGTCAAACTTCATGGGATCATGGTGTTTACAATTCCCGCAATATAAATAAGTCTCTGAATCATGATTGAAAGGAGGAGAATCTCACGTCAAGCAGACAACACGATATTAACAATCCAACTCTCAATAGAGCAAATTAAATCATTCAGAACTTATCTCATTTTTAGAATACATAACACACCTACAATCTGGGATCACCATTGATCTCACACATTTCCCAGCTTCCCTCCTACAGATCGACCCATCCTCTCTTGTGACCGAATTTACTCTGGAACGGCCATTGTCTTTGTTTAGGCCAGAGTACTACAGATTAATCTCTCGAATTCAAAGCACTCCCTTCTTGCAGTGCATCTGTGTGAGGTTTAACAGTTCACTCGGTTCAAGGAGTTTCCTCTGCACGGTCGTCTCCTCAATTCTGTAAAAACCAGCAACTAGTTTTGCCCCATCTACAAAAAGATAGCTTACTATGAACATATGTTTCTCTAACAAAGAACACCTTGTGTGAACTAAAAAGAGAACTTAGTGAGTTAACTGGTATTTCTGAAAATTTTGAGGAATTGAACGATCCCATAATCAATGGGTTTTTCAATAATGAGGAGGAATTCTCAGTAGATGCTCCGAGAAAGCTCTACGATGTCTAGGAAACTTCTTATGAGAATTTATTCTTGTATTTTAAGAAGGATAACTAGGGTTTGGAATATCAATTAATGTGAGTACACACAGCTATTTTCAACGATTTTCATCTTGCAATGTTTTTATATTTATTTATTTAAATTCTAAAGTTTATTTGGAAGATGATTTTGCAGTATTAATCTTTATTGGTTTTATATATTGCAAAAATTATTATAGGATATGAGTTTTTGCATATGTGAACTGTGATTATCCCATATATGTCAAGAGTTAAGTCTATTAAATGTCTTTATGCAAATATTGATAGGAAATAGAATGAACTTTTGATAACAAAGATTAAGTCTATGATATCATTATGTAAATATATTGATGAAAATAGAATGAATCTTTACATATTTCACAGTATTGATTTTTCCTTGATCCACTTCTATATGAAAGTACTAGTGCGGCGCCGCAAGTTCTCTTATGTGAGCATTTACGATTAAATTAATCATAGGTTCTCTTGTGGTTAATTTAATTGAGTTTTCTGGATACAAATTCATATTTCATGTAATTTTTTAACGTCCAAAGAAATCCTCATTTTCTTGTAAAAGTAAGGTGTTGATGGGGAAAAACGATTTGCTATTTTTTTAAGAAGTGGAGAGACGACCGTGCGGACGGAGACTCCTCAACCGAGCAAATTTATTAACCTCAAACAGATGCACTGCATGGGAGTGCTTTGAGTTCGAGAGATCAATCTGTAGGACTCCGGCCTAAACCAAGACAATGGGTATTCCAGAGTCAATTCGACAAAGAAGGAAGAGGGTCGATATGTAGGAGGGAAGCTGAGAAGTGTGTGAGATCAATGGTGATCAAGGATTGTGAATATGTTGTAGGTTTTTGCAAATGAATTGTTGGGTTCGAATAAGTTCTGGTTGATTGATCGAATTCTACTTTGTTGAGAGTTGATGAGAATTTCTTAGTTAGACAAGCGTTGTTTGTTCTCTTTTCAATCGTCGATTCAGAGACTAATTTATATTGCTAGAATGTAGACACATTGATCTCCAGTAAGTGTGACGGTTGCTCGAGTGAAAGTGTGGGAAAGTGGGAAATCATGGTTAAACCAGTTTCAGGGCGTGCGGAGACTTGGTTGATTGTACACCCACTACTTTGCTAACTCCCTCAACTTCTTGCATGACTTACTCACATTTCTCATCGTGGATGAACACACGTGCCGTAGGCCGCCATACCAAAACCCTAATTAATATTCCCCTATGTGACATGATTGATGTCTCATGAACGTGGAGTCTGCAAGGAAGACGTGTATTTAATTAGTCAGTTATTGACTTTATTAGACGATGAGTCTAAGTATTGTTAAGTCAAGCATGATTACCGAATGTTCTATGATTCATGGATTGAACATGTCTACTGGGACAATAATGGTGTTCAGACATTGAGTCTTGATATCATTTTACCAGTCGAGATAATAATGATATTTTGATAATTTGGATCGATCGTATTATGAAGTTGCTCGATCGATGACTCATTTTGATATGTCGAACATTCGACAAGAAATCAAAGATATTGTCGAATTATACAAAATTCTCTAATATATCATGAATGATAGAATGATAAGGTAGGAGTCAGAAATACTGGATGGCCGTCCGTTCGAACCATGTTGCTCAGTCAAGCAAAATATTGGTAGCATGACCAGACATTAAATATAAATTAGAGTATTGATTGCTGGATCAATATGATTCTCGGATGAATATTGATGATTGAATCAATATGATGAATATTGACAGGATGAGCAAATATTGCTCGTATGATGAATTGATGAATATTGATAGTTGAATCAATATTAATATACTCTGAGCAAATATTACTCGTCTGAGTAAAATTACTGAATATTGATAGTTGAATCAATATTCCTCGTCTGAGAAAATATTTCTCTTCTGAGCTAATATTGCTCGTTTGATAAATTACTGATTATTGGTAGTTGAATCAATATTCCTTGTCTGAGCAAATATTGCTCGTTTTATGAATTATTGGTAGTATGACCAAATAAAATATTAATTAAAATATTGGTAGCTGGACCGAATATTATATAATTAATTAAGATGTTGATTGCTGGATCAACATAAAATTATTAGTGTTTAAACTTGCTCAGAATTATGATATGCAGAGCATTCAGTTATAAACCCTAATTTTGATCGATTGTTGATCAATTGATGATTTACTGAAAATCAATCACTGAGTGAAGAAGGGACTGGTTACATGAGATGATGTTCAACCATGTATCACCTAGGTTCTAGAGTGAGCATGCACCAAAGTCCATTACCGACCAGTTGGTGAAAGGATAATTAAACGCTGGTTTAATCATTTATTAAAATAGTGCTCGTCTGAGCGTTAGGTAATAAAACCTAATAATGGAGTGATGAGGGACCACCCAAGGGGAGTGAAACCGGCCCTTGGTGGTTGTGGGACCATCTGGTGGTCGATTGAGAAAATTCCAAGTTGATTGGAAAGAGTTTGAACCTAGTATGAACTGTAGAGAGCTAATTTGGTCAAAATTATAAATGTGTGTGGGACCGGCTCCTTGCAAGCCTAAGGGATGACCTTTGTCGGTCAAGGTGGCATGCCCGTGTCATGATAGCGTCTGTGTCTCAGTCCTGAGAATTTTGGTATTTTCTGGTGCGCGTTTAAGCAATATTTTGGATTTTCAGAAGAGTTTGAACTTGATTAAAACTCTCGATTTTGCTCGAATGAGCAAGTAGAACTTTGCTTGTGCGACCAATATTTAGAGAATATTAAAATAATAATATTTTAATATTTTCCGTGAGTAGCCTAGTCATTCATGTGACCATTTGAATTTTTGGCCTTTTGATGGTTTGAGCAATATATGAGAAAATATGCAAAGCTATGGTTTTTTGCTCAAACGAAGGAGTTTCATGAGATGAAGGAAATAATAATAAGAAGAAGAAAATATAAGATAATAGGGTGTGGAACCGGCCACGGATAGGTGGCCCGGTCCCGTGACTCCTTTCCCTATTTTTTTTTTATTTTTTCATCGTGTTTTGCTCAAACAAGGAAATTTGCTCGAATGAAGGAGTTTTCATGAGATTAGGAAAAATAATAAAATGATAGTAAAATAATGGTAGAGGCATGGGGCCGGCCACGGCAGCATGATAGGCCGGCTGGTGGGCTCGGTCCCCTAGGCGCCTCTTTTATTTTATTAATACTACCTATGTTTCAGTGAAAGTAACACTTTTCCTGAAACGGAGGGAGTATTATTTTTCTCCCCTATCTTGCATAGGTTTCCTCGTTTGTCCATATTTTTAGTGCTCATTCTTGCACTCGGGTGCTCATTCATGCATTATTGCTAAGTAAACTCACACCATTTTCTCGGGGCTTACTCGGTGGTGTCCCAGATGCCTGATCAGTGAATATTTATTACTAATGCCCGATCAGTGAATATCTATTACAAATCCATGGAATTCAGCTGAGAATCATCCATGGAACAGAGTGATGAGATAAATAGATTATTTTTTAGGAATTCAGTTGATGAATGACACGCTAGAATTAATCTATGAATTACTCTAGCATGTGATATGTCTAAGAGCCGGTTTATTCATAAATTGAGGTATGAGATTATTGAAGCATCATGCTCGTTCTGAATATTGGGGGTGTATAGTAAGGGAACAATGAATAGCATGACGTCCTGAAGGCGTTAGTCTCTATACTAGCATGTAATATGTCTAGGAGTTGCCCGATCGTTAGGAGATTCTATACACGTTCTCTCTACATAGTCAGGGAACAACGAATAGTGTGATGTCCTGAAGTCGTTAGGATTTATACTATCATGCAATATTTCTAGGATCCACCCAATCATTTTCATTCTATGTATAGGTGATGATGAAATTTGTGGAGCATCGAAAGCTCATATAAGAGGATTTTCTAGAAACAAATTCATCATAGCTCTGAGAGCATATTTGCTCAGTTAGAGATCATGAAATAGTTCATGGATCATAAAATATGAATTGTCACATACATTCCTGAAGTCAGGTCAGAAACAGGCAGTATCATGATTTTATAATTTTAGCCTTTGCCGAAAATCCACCATCAACATAAGGTCGCTCTTGTTATTCTCTCGGAAATGACATTTTATGAGGGAGACTTCTTAATTGAACTTTTGCTTAATTGCCAAATCTTTGTGGGGAGTGTGTCTGTGGAACATTGTAGGAGTTTTATTGTATTTTTATAAACTCCTTGATGAATACACTAAATTTCGACTATGTGAAATCATCGAAACAAAGTTGATATGTTCTCTTTTAGTCATGATGAAGTATCTCTACGAGAATTTCATTATGATCCCACTAGTTTTTGTACCTTTGCCAATTTATATTGACAAAATGAGAGGGAATTCATGAGTAGTTCGCACTACAAATACATATGGTTTACGGATCATTATGTAAGGGGGAGTGGTTTTCATTATGAGATCAAGTATTGACTAAGGGGGAGTGATACATATCACCATAGTAATGTTGTCAAAGTTGTGATACAATTGGACTTTGATGCTATGTAATAATATTATGACACTGTATAACAATGATTGAGAGCTAATGTTTTCTCATTGTTATAGCTACGGAACTTCAATAACTATGATGCTAAGTTGAACACGTTCAGAATCACTGGAGTACTTGGAAGTCACGAAGATTTCGAGTAATGTTGAAGAACCGAGGAAATCAAGCATTTGGATGAGAAGTTACAAAGTTTATTTATTTTGTAATCCATATGTATTGATAGTCTTGTCACTAAAATTGACAAAGGGGGATATTGTTAGAGCACTGTTCGGTCGAACTCGCAAGCGTTGCTATCTCAAGCTTGTTTGTCAAGTTTAGTTGCCAAAACTATAAGTCTTGATTTCTAGTCTACTTATAGCTAAGTCTCGGATTGGGATAGAAAGTGTAGTTGAGTATTAAATTTCACGGCGTTCATCGATTGATGACGAAGAACTACTAAGGCGAGCTTGTGGAACTTCATCAACAAAAGGTATGTGGAGACTTGAACTCATCTATCACTCAAAAGTCTTTATAATTTATCTTCTATTTGAGACAAAAGTACATATAGACTTCGATTATACACATTTGATATTTCTAGCTGAGTTTAACTCGCTTACATATTTCTCGAAATATATGTTGGTAAGCTTTCGCTTTAACCAAGTTCATCTTATATTCTTGACGAAAGTAAAAAAGATGATCATGTGAAAATTGCCTGGTAATATCTTACATGATTTTTGTGAGACAGTCATTTGATGTAGACTCGTAATATTTCTTATTGATCTATCGATCACTTGAAAATTGCTTTGAAGCTAATAGTTTGTGTGAGACAGCTATTGTCGTCTTTTAATAATGTTTCAATGATTGAAATGAGAGTTTAGAACAATTAACCATGATTGGTCAGTATGCGTACTTGTATGCTAACTGTTGCAAGTTATTCCAAGTCCGGGAAACATAATATGCATACCCGTATGCGTACTGGTTGGTTAGTTGAAAGATCGGGAACTTAGTATGCATACCCATATGCGTACTGGCGTAAGTTCAAGTCCGGAAATCAACTGAGTTTGGAGGTATGCGTACCCGTTCGTATGCTGGCGAACCCAAACTAAGTTCGGCCACTTTGGTATGCGTACTCGTTCGCATACTTGAGTAGGTTATGTTCTAAAATCGGTTTGTTAATGAACTAATACATTTATACATTAAGGAATGCAATCTTTTGAAAACCGTGTCTATAATGTTCATGAATTGATTCGAGTGAATCAAAATCGATTTTTATTCAATTGTGTCTTGTATACTTTTATGAGAATATAAAAAATTAAACAACTCTTTAACTAGTTTCATTTGAGTCATTTGAACTAGTTGTGTTAAGATGAACAAGATTGATATGAAAGTGTTCATATGGATAACTTCGGTTAACTATTTTTGAGACAACAAGGTGTAAACGTTTAGGTACGGTTACTCATATCTAAATGAAGTTACTTTTCCTTTGTGTAATGATCTAAGTTTGATCTAACGGCTGAAAGATATTAGATTAAGTCTAACCATATTTTTATCTAACGGTGAATATTGAATGCTTTGTTATAAGGTAACATAGATTGCAAACCCTCATTTGAAGACTATATAAGGGAGAACTCTAGCAATTGGAAAACCTAATCCCCACACCTCATGTGTGATACTAGTTGAAACTAGAGTCGATTATCCTTTAACCTAGGTTTTTCCAAAACATTATAGGTTAACGACTTAAAGACTTCATTGAGATTGTGAAGCTAGACCCAAATATTTTCTCTGTGGTTGTGTATTCTGATTTGCTGTTTTCTATCGTGATTGAGTATTATCTTCTCTAAGATTTGGTCGATATTTAATCTCCGATATGCAAGATAAAAAGTAGTCACAAACATCTTTGTCTCATCGTTTGTGATTCCACATTTCTTGTTTTGCTACGATATGATTAAGATTATTGTGAGGTGATTGATATTACTAGCCTGTTCTTCGAGAATATAAGTCTGGTATATCAATTGGTTTCTGTTCACCTTGATTTATCAAAATATAGAACAAAACTCATAGGTATTTCTGTGGGAGACAAATTTATTTATTCAATAAACTTTTATGTGTGAGATATATTGGTTTATCAAGTCTTCGACTTTGGTTCGCAGAAACTCTTAGTTGTGGGTGAGATCATCTAAAGGAATCAAGTGAATAGAGTCCTGCTAGGATTCAGAGGCATAAGGAATGCGACTGTACCTTAATCAGTACGAGATTGGTTAGGTCTCAACTAAATTTAAGTTCGAAGTTAACTTGGAGTAGGCTAGTGTCTGTAGTGGCTTAATACAGTTTAGTGTTCAAATCTGTACTAGGTCCCGAGATTTTTATGCATTTGCGGTTTCCTCGTTAATAAAATTTCTGGTGTCTGTGTTATTTCTTTTCCGCATTATATTTTCTATATAATTGAAATATTACAGGTTGTGCGTAGTTCAATCAATTAGATAACCCAACCTTTGGTTGTTGATATAATTTGATTGACACTTGAACATTGGTCTTTGGTACCGTTCAAGTTATCTCTCTTTGATTAAGACTCGCGAATTGTATTTGTTTGAGTAAATCAAATTGAGAGATTGAGATAATAACTCCTTGAGTATTTTCTATTGATTGAGTCTAACTATCTAGTTGATTCTCTAGAAAAAAACTCGGAGCTGTCCATACAGATTGTTAATCGAAATATTGGGTGTGGTTGTTAGACCCCCACTTTTTAACCTAATGCCTCATGTTACTATGCCTATACACATAAGGATGTTGAGATTTAGGATATGGTTTCTGCTGAAGTGGTTCATGATTTTGTTAAATATTTTGAGGAAGCAAAACTGCAGCTCGTTGATACTTTTATGTGTTGAGAACTGAGTTAAAAAAGGTTACGTCTGACCTTGGTCTCATAAAGGCACATGTTAAAGAGATTCTTAATGAGGATATCTTATCTGAAGATGCAGTGGATGCTGAAAATCACAAGCTCAAAGACCTCATGGATCATGAGGATTCCGAAACATCTATGTGATTTCATTTCGTGTTCAGTTTTGATAGTTTAGGAGTCTGCCTTTGTTCATTAGCTTGTTGATTTTATTTTGTCTAGGAAAACTTCTTATGAGCATTTTATTCTTGTGTTTTTAAGAAGAATAACTAGAGTATGGAATAGCCATTATTGTGATTACACATAGCTATGTCCAACGATTTTCATCTTCAATATTTTTAGATTTATTTATTTAAATTCTAAAGTTTGTTTGGATGATGATTTTGTAGTATTAATCTTTACGGTTTTATATATTGCAATTTTTTATGGGATATGTGTGTTTGCGTCCGTGAACTATGATTGTCCCATACGTGGTCAAAATTTAAGTCCTTCGTATGTCGATATGCAAGTATTGATAAAAGATTGAATGAACCTTTGACAAACAAAAGTTAAGCCTTTATGTCATTATGCAAATATTGACGGAAGAAAGGATGAACTTTTGTTTACAAAGATTAAGTCTATTGTATGTCATTGTGCAAATAGTGATGGAAGATAAAATAAATCTTTGTTTATTCCGTAGTATTGATCTTCCCTGATCCATATTTTTTATGTATATTCTGTGTGGCTCCGTAAGTTCTCTTATGTTGAGCATTTCCGATTGAATTAATCATGGGTTCTCTTGTGGTTAATTTAATTGAGTATTTTGGATACAAATTCATATTCTTATATGATTTGTTGTTGTCCAAAGAAATCATTCTTTTCTTGTGAAAGTAAGATCGCTCTTGTTGTTTTTTCGGGAATGACATTTTATGAGGGAAAGTTCTTAATTGAACTTGTGCTTAACTGCCAAATCTTTGTGGGGAGTGCGGTTGTGGAATATTATAGGGGTTATCTTGTATCTTTATAAACTCTTTGATGAATGCATTTAGTTTCGGCTATATGATTGCATCTAAAAAGTTGATATGTGCTTTCTTTTGGTCATATGTATTTCATGACCAAAGTTGATATGTGCTTTCTTTTGGTCATATGTATTTCATGACCAAAAGAAAGCACATATCAACTTTTTAGATGCAATCATATAGCCGAAACTAAATGCATTCATCAAAGAGTTTATAAAGATACAAGATAACCCCTATAATATTCCACAACCGCACTCCCCACAAAGATTTGGCAGTTAAGCACAAGTTCAATTAAGAACTTTCCCTCATAAAATGTCATTCCCGAAAAAACAACAAGAGCGATCTTACTTTCACAAGAAAAGAATGATTTCTTTGGACAACAACAAATCATATAAGAATATGAATTTGTATCCAAAATACTCAATTAAATTAACCACAAGAGAACCCATGATTAATTCAATCGGAAATGCTCAACATAAGAGAACTTACGGAGCCACACAGAATATACATAAAAAATATGGATCAGGGAAGATCAATACTACGGAATAAACAAAGATTTATTTTATCTTCCATCACTATTTGCACAATGACATACAATAGACTTAATCTTTGTAAACAAAAGTTCATCCTTTCTTCCGTCAATATTTGCATAATGACATAAAGGCTTAACTTTTGTTTGTCAAAGGTTCATTCAATCTTTTATCAATACTTGCATATCGACATACGAAGGACTTAAATTTTGACCACGTATGGGACAATCATAGTTCACGGACGCAAACACACATATCCCATAAAAAATTGCAATATATAAAACCATAAAGATTAATACTAAAAAATCATCATCCAAACAAACTTTAGAATTTAAATAAATAAATCTAAAAATATTGAAGATGAAAATCGTTGGACATAGCTATGTGTAATCACAATAATGGCTATTCCATACTCTAGTTATTCTTCTTAAAAACACAAGAATAAAATGCTCATAAGAAGTTTCCCTAGACAAAATAAAATCAACAAGCTAATGAACAAAGGCAGACTCCTAAACTATCAAAACTGAACACGAAATGAAATCACATAGATGTTTCGGAATCCTCATGATCCATGAGGTCTTTGAGCTTGTGATTTTCAGCATCCACTGCATCTTCAGAGAAGATATCCTCATTAAGAATCTCTTTAACATGTGCCTTTATGAGACCAAGGTCAGACGTAACCTTTTTTAACTCAGTTCTCAACACATAAAAGTATCAACGAGCTGTAGTTTTGCTTCCTCAAAATATTTAAGAAAATCATGAACCACTTCAGCAGAAACCATATCCTAAATCTCAACATCCTTATGTGTATAGGCATAGTAACATGAGGCATTAGGTTAAAAAGTGGGGGTCTAACAACCACACCCAATATTTCGATTAGCAATCTGTATGGACAGCTCCGAGTTTTTTTCTAGAGAATCAACTAGACAGTTAGACTCAATCAATAGAAAATACTCAAGGAGTTATTATCTCAATCTCTCAATTTGATTTACTCAAACAAATACAATTCACGAGTCTTAATCAAAGAGAGATAACTTGGATGGTACCAAAGACCAATATCCAAGTGTCAATCAATTTAACTCAACAACCTATAAGGTCAGATATTCTAATTGATTGAACAACGCACAACCTGTATTATTTCAATTATATAAAAATATAATGCGGAAAAGAAATAACACAGACACCAAAGTTTTGTTAAAGAGGAAACCCCAAATGCAGAAAAAGCCCGGGACCTAGTCCAGATTAAACATACACTGTATTAATCCGCTACAGACACTAGCCTACTCCAAATTAACTTCGGTCTGGACTGTAGTTGAACCCCAATCAATCTCACACTGATCCAAGGTACAGTTACGCCTCTGATCCCAGCAGGATACTATGCACTTGATTCCCTTAGATGATCTCACCCACAACCAAGAGTTGCTACGACCCAAAGTCAAAGACTTTAATATAAAAATCTGTCTCACACAGAAAAGTCTACAAGATAGATAAATCCGTCTCCTATAAATAAACCTATGAGTTTTGTTCCATATTTTGATAAATCAAGGTGAATAGGAACCAATCAATAAAGCCAGACTTATATTCCCGAAGAACATCTCAGTTTTATCAATCACCTAAAAATAAACTTAATCGATGCAGCAAAGAAGATTATTGAGGAATCACAAACGATGAGACGAAGATGTTTATGATTACTTTTATATCTTGCCTATCGGAGATAGAAATCTCAAACCAATTATTACAATTGTACTCGTATGATAGAAACAGCAAGATCAGATCACACAACTATAAGAAAAGTAGTATCGATCTGGCTTCACAATTCCAATGAAGTCTTTAAGTCGTTAACCTGGTTTTAGAAGAAGAAAACCAAAGGTTACAAGAGAATTGACTCTAGATTAGCAAACTAGTATCACACAGAATGTGGGGAGATTAGGTTTCCCATTTGCTAGAGTTCTCCCTTATTTAGTCTTTCAAATCAGGGTTTGCAATCAATATTAGCTTGGTAACAAAGCATTCAATATTCACAATTAGATAAAAACCTGATTAGATTCATGCTAATATTTCTCAACCGTTAGATCGAAAACTTAGCTTGTCATACACATATGAACTTGACGGTTTTGGGTTTGTGTAACCGTACCCAAACGTTTACAATAGTTGGTTCAATATTAGTCAACTAAATGGTTAGCCAAATGACAACTTTCATATCAACCATATTCTTCTTCACCATAACTAGTCCAAATGACTCAAATGAACTAGTTAGAGAGTTGTTCAATTGCTATGAGATCTCATGTACAACACAAGACACAATTGAAGCAAAAACGATGTGATTCACTCGAATTAATTCATGAATTATAAAGCCACGGTTTGCAATAGCATTCCTTAGTTAATTAAGATAAGTTCACGAACATTGTTTTTTAGACATAACCACTCAAGTTCGCTGAATGGGTTGGAGGACTCAAGTTAACCGGTTGGAGTTCACAAACTCTAGCAGAAATTCTCGGGTTCGAGAATTACGCACGTTCGCGGACTGAGTTGGCTGCTCAAGTTCCGGTTTCACTTGATCAACAAAGTTCGCAAACTTCAGTTCAAGTGCTAAGGACTTATATATATATATGTTACCACAACAATGTTTATATCCCCCAACGGTAATACTATCTAAACTCTCATTACAATCATTGAAACATTCTCAGAGGGCGTTATATAGTTTTTATTCACAAACTATTTTTCGTCAGAGCGATTTCCAAAATAATTGAAACATAACATGACTTTCGTCACTAGGTAAAGATGAACTTGGCTAAAGCGAAACCTTTACCAACACATATTTCGATAAATAGATAAGCAAGATATACTCAACTCGAAATATCACATGTGTATATTCTTAGTCTATATAGTAATACGACCGTTGTCTCAAGATAGGAGATAGAGTAGATATACTTTTAAGTGATAGATAAGTTCAAGTCTCCTCATACTTTTTAGTCGATGAAGATCCACTGGTTCCTTGAGTAGTCATTCATCTTGTATGATGATTTCCATGGAGTTCTTGAGCTCAACTACACTTTCTATCCTAGTCCGAGACCTTAGCTATAGTAGACTAGAAATCAAGACTTTATATTTTTGATCACTAACATTGACAAACATGCTTGAGATAGAAACGCATGCGAGTTCGACCGATCAATGCTCTAACATTAGGGTGATCATCTTCTACTAGGGTTCTTTTCTTCCTTCTTTTGGACTCGAAACCGATACCTTTATCAAGAAAACCTCTTGCAAAACTGCTAAAGCTAGAAGAAGACATTCTTGATAGACCACAAAGTAACCCAAAGTATGCGTATGTGATTGAAGGGGTTTGGTATTTAAATGGTTTCTTAGAGAAGGCAACATTTAGGGTTTCCAAAATTGATTCGTGACAGTAAAACGGGTACGCGTACGAATACAACTTGACCCAAAAATAAAAGCACACAAAGGTCGCACCTTTACGACATGATTGAGAAGTTTTTTCTACGTGAATATTTTCACAAAATTTTGGATCCATAAATTCTCTATCTCTGTAGAGAAAATAATTAGAGCACAAGAGTAGCAGGCAACTTAGTTGCAAAGAAAACTTCTTCGAAAACAAGGCAAAAAGAAAGCAAAACGAAGAACATCTTCAGACACAACCAATACTTAAGAAAAGTTGTCTGCATACAATAATTTAGCAATAAATGATAAGAAAATAGCTCAACTAAACATAAGCTATCATAACCCTTAAAGAGTTTTCTCAATTTTCTGTTTTCAACGTAGAGAGGAGTTAGAAATTCAGCCAAGCGGGATGTTGACTTCTCTCTCTTTAGAAGACGATCAAAAAGGAGAATGTACTGTGAGACTTCTTCTTCAATATCTTGCCCTTCTTCTAAATCGCTCTCACCAGAGAGTTCATCTAATTGTTCGTCAAGACGAGCTTCCCAATTAAGAATGGGTTTAGATGATGAAGGATATTTGACGGATTTCTCAAGCGTATCAGGATTTTTAGCCAAGCTATCCTGAATCGGTGATGTGTGTTTAGAGATAATATCATCCATCATCAAATCGCTTCAAACACAATATTGACAATATATAGTATGCCTGATTATTAACACAACTTACTCAACATGATTTTTATGAGTAAGTTCTCAACCCTTGTGATAAATTAGCACAAGAATGAGCTCAAAGCTCATTAAATGAACGATGTTCATGGTTGAGTCTCTTTTTCCTTTCAAATATCGGAAAGAATCTCTTTTGATGTGAAAAATTATCATAAAACTTACTATCATCAAAATACGAGATATAGTTTGAGTTCTTACCAGAAGAATTTTGACTAGAGGAAGTTGACAGCCTATTGATGATTTCCTTAAAACCTTCAATTATCACCTTTAGGTTATTTCTCATATCATCAGTTTTGCTCCCTTCTACTGACACTCTGTTCACATCGAAAGCAACATTATCTCCCTTTTTTTTAGAAGAATATTTTTGAACTTTTCTTAGACGATTTTTGTTGAGACGTCTCTTATCCTTTTGAGCATTTGAGGAACTCATAGAACTGACTTTCCTGGTAGAATATGCAGGGTGAGTACTGAAACCAATTGGTTTAGACATACGAATGTCAGTTACATCTTTGAAAATTAAATCTAAGGTGTGTTGAAGTCATATAATGGAATTGTCATTCAACCTAGAGTTTCTCTTTTGCTTAACAGTTCCTTTTGAATCACAAAAAAGACATACTTTCTGATCATGAGAGTGATTATAAAGTACCGTCTTAACTCCATCGTTTGGAGATTTCTTCCTTCCATGTGATGTGCAACATCCTTGATTAGAAGAGGTTATAGGCACATCTTTTCCAATAGAAGGGAATCCCAATTTTACTTATGGAACTGGAACTCTTTCAGTTATAATAGAAGTATGAGGTTTAGAGGACTTTTTGGATCATCCTTGAATCGAGAGTTTATTCAAGCAATGTTCAATTTCCAAGGCATCCTTTTGGAAACTTGCCTCATGTAAGATACATGAAGACTGAACTTCAGCGTTTTTGGAATCACAGTCTCTTACTACACCGAGAAGAACATTGACATTGTTTTTCAGCCGATTAAATCTATCAGCTTGGATTCTAACAAGATTGAGAATCAGTTCACTCTCTTCAGTTGTTACCCTTTTATCAACGGATATAGACTTTTCGGAATAACACATGTCAGTGTCTGTCTGTCTCGTTAGAACATTGGGTTCCTCTATATTTGAGATTGACGAATCTTTCTCTTTGATAGACACTGTCTAGACAGAGTTTTTGTTTCTAGTGACGCGTTTGTCAGAGATATTAATGTCGTCCATATAGTCAGATCGCTACAAACACATACTTATAAGGTCTTAAAAATGTGTTTGTCTGCTCCGATACCAATTGAAAAAGTGGGGGTACAACAACCTCACCCAATAATTCGGTTAGAAATCTGTATGGACAAACTCCAATATACTTTTATGAGAATCAACTAGACAGTTAGACTCAATCAATAAAAAGTATATCAAAGAGTTTATATCTCTATCTCACGATTTAAATCTTACTCAAGCAAACTGCGAGTCACAATTTAAATACAAGAGAGATAAACTTGGATGGTACCAAAGACCATTATCTAAGTGTCAATCAATTTAAATCAACAACCAAAAGGTAAGATATTCTAATTGATTGAACAACGCACAACCTATATTATTTCAATTATATAACAAATATAATGCGAAAATGAAATAACACAATCACCAGAATTTTGTTAACGAGGAAACCGCAAATGCCGGGACCTAGTCCAGATTAAACATACATTGTATTAAGTCGCTACAGACATTATCCTACTCCAAACTAACTTCGGTCTGGACTGTAGTTGAACCCAAATCAATCTCACACTGATCCAAGGTACAATTATGCTCCTACACATCCGATCCCAGCAGGATACTACGTACTTGATTCTCTTAGCTGATCTCACCCACAACTAAGAGTTGCTACGACCCAAAGTCGAAGACTTTAATAAACAAATATGTATCACACAGAAAAGTCTACGGTAATAGATAAATATGTCTCCCACGAATATACCTTCGAGTTTTGTTCACCTTGATTTATCAAAAGGCATTTGCGCTCCTTACGTCTCCTTAAAGACACTAGCCTACTCCAAACTAACTTCGGTCTGGACTGTAGTTGAACCCCAATCAATCTCACACTGATCCAAGGGATAGTTACGCTCCTTATGTCTCTGATCCTAGCAGGATACTATGCACTTGATTTCCTTATCTAATCTCACTCACAACTAAGAGTTGTTAGGACCCAAAGTCGAAGACTTTAATAAACAAATTTGTATCACACAGAATATTCTACGGTAATAGATAAATCCGTCTCCCACGAATATACCTACGATTTTTGTTCCGTCTTTTGATAAATCAATGTGAACAAAACTCGGAGGTATATTCATGGGAGACAGATTTATCTATTACCGTAGACTTTTCTGTGTGATACATATTTGTTTATTAAAGTCTTCGACTTTGGGTCGTAGCAACTCTTAGTTGTGGGTTAGATCAGCTAAGGGAATCAAGTACGTAGTATCCTGCTGGGATCACAGGCGTAGGAGCATAATTGTACCTTGGATTAGTGTGAGATTTATTGGGGTTCAACTACAGTCTAGACCGAAGTTAGTTTGGAGTAGTCTAGTGTCTATAGCGGCTTAATACAATGTATGTTTAATCTGGACTAGGTCCCGGGGTTTTTCTGCATTTGTGGTTTCCTCGTTAACAAAATTCTGGTGTCTGTGTTATTTCTTTTCCGCATTATATTTGTTATATAATTGAAATAATATAGGTTGTGCGTTGTTCAATCAATTAGAATATCCGACCTTTTGGTTGTTAATTTAAATTGATTGACACTTAGATATTGGTCTTTGGTACCATCCAAGTTTATCTCTCTTATATTTAAATTGAGACTTGCAGTTTGCTTGAGTAAGATTTAAATCGTGAGATAGAGATATAAACTCTTTGATATAATTTTTATTGATTGAGTCTATCTGTCTAGTTGATTCTCATAAAAGTATATTGGAGTTTGTCCATACAGATTGCTAATCGAAATATTGGGTGTGGTTGTTAAACCCCCGCTTTTTCAATTGGTATCAGAGAGGGCAAACACGTTTAAGACCTTACAAGTCTGTGTTTGTGGCAATCTGAGTCTGAGGACAATATCTCTTGTACGCATACCTATATGTCTCCTAAAGCTTTTGATTACGCCAAGTGTCTTGGAAACACCTCAAAGGATTACTCCTTAGTTGATTCTTCTGAATCCCGAGGTAGAAAGATTGTTAAATCAGATATTGACATCTCTTCCTCCCCTCATGAGGCATGTGACACTCTGGCAAAAGATGAAAAGGAGCTCACCGGAATTTCAAAAACATTCGCTGAGATTATTGATTTTCAGGATCATAATCAGCTTGTTGGTGAATTTGAAAGTCTCTTGATCGAGAATGTGAAGTCTATAACATCATTGAGTCCTTATCTAAGAATATTGAAAAACTTCTCCAAAAAACTACTCTACAACGTGAAAAGATTAGTTCTCTTGAGAGTATTGTTGAGGAAGACTCAATTAGAGAAAACGTTTGATGGAGACTCATTCATCAAATCTAAACAGACTTCATGTCGAAAAAGAGAAACTAAGTGCATCTCTTACTCTAGCCCATGAACAGTGCAAATCCTTGGAAAAGGAAAACTCTGTCTTAAGGAGAAATTCTTTTATACAAACTAATTCTCATGAATTACAACACATGAAGAAGTATCCTCCAGTTGAAGGTTGTGTCAAAAAAAAGGGTTTCGTAACTTGCAATCTTCTCAGATGGCTATGAAGTTGAACCATATGCCAATTATTGCTTCTCCTCCACGAACATGTACCTTTTGTGGGAAAGGAGATGTCCTTTCTTCAGTCTGCCAAATTTACACCATTACCCTTCAATTTTTGTTGTATTTACGCCAATTTCAGAGGTGGTTGAAAACGTAGAGGGTTACTTTAATCCTTACATTATTGATTGAAATCTGTTTGAGACACAAAATCCAATCGTTTTGCTTCAAATTGGAAAAAAAAAAGTCATGTGCCACATCGACACAAAGTCACCATATATAAAGTCCTCCCTCGCTACGTTCGGTCGGCCTGACAAAGAAGAAAAAGACAACACTCGGTCAACATAACTGCCCCTTAACCAAGACCGAGCAATGACTAGCAGACGCACATGACTAACGTACAAAATTGTCACTATCACACGTGTGCTTGGTCATACTGGAAAGTTTGTCTAACAATCATGATAACGAGAGTAAAACCCTTTCACTTGCGTCCTCTCGAACCTCCGAATTGCACCTTTCATCTTCTATTCTCAGGCGGCCAGGCCGACCTCCAGCTGTCCCTAAGCATGTAGCACTGTCAAATCCTACATAATCATCATTGTTATCAGTTATAGATCGAATTCAACTAGTTGTAGATTACTTTGTAATCACGTAACTCCTACAAAGTGGAGGCATATTGTCCTGGGTAGTAGTGTTGGTGGATTTATAAGCTGTTTCCCATGCATCTGTTGACCATCCTAAAATTTTCATTCATTTTCATGTCTACCTTTCCACAAGTGGATTTTTGTTTGGTCCATAAGAAGATCGCTTCAAAACTGGTGCACTTCACGCGTCTTAAAATGGACAGTGTTTCCTTTCCATTTCAATATAATGCACTGCAAACACTTGTCAAATTCATGTCCACCGGATTAAACACCTGCCAGTGGTATTTCATATATGATTAATTAAGATAACTTATATATTATATAGTTAAATCTTTTTGATGGAATATATTATAGTTAATTAACTAAGCTTTCATTTTTAATCTCTTGCTGCGTCGCCGGTTACTTCTGAATCACAAACCTTGGATCTGGCAACCCTCATAATGAATTCCATTGTACTAGACACTGAATTCTGTCACGAGGTTGGTTAAGGATAAAATAACACATTATGATTCACATTTTGTTGAGTGGAGAAAAAATAGTGCCCGGACCACTAACTGCATATTGTTCCACTATGCGACTCTTTCCAGTTCCACTATCTATATACAATCAATTCTTCACCAAAACGTGATGTGATGGACCTCATATATAAATGCATGTGCTAATACAAGTTCTTCACTAATTCTCTTATTCTCCCTTTCTTTGGTATATCAAACTAATAAGGATGATGATTTCAATCTTAGTGTTTTGCTTGTTTGTCTCTAGATTTAGTGGAATTTATGGGTTAAGCATGAATTATTATGGAATGCGGTGCCCGATGGTGGAAATGTTGGTGAGGAATACAGTCAATAGAGCTTTAGATGCTGATCCATCTCTTGCAGCTGGTCTTCTCAGAATGCATTTTCATGACTGCTTTGTAGAGGTACGTAGTTTATATTTGCTTTTAAAGTCATTTTGCCTAAAAACTAACACCTTGATGCTGCTGCTAATCCTTATAAATCAATCATCTGTCAGGGTTGTGATGCATCGGTTCTGCTTGATTCAACAAAAGATAACACAGGTGAAAAAGACTCTCCTGCGAATTTGAGCCTACGTGGTTATGAGGTCATTGATGCTGCCAAGGATCTAATAGAAGACCGGTGCCCAGGAATTGTTTCATGTGCTGATATTGTTGCAATGGCTGCTCGAGATGCAGTCCTCTGGGTATGTGAAATTTACTTTACCTCAATTTTGTTGTTGTTTCTGCATATATTAATTTAGCTAATGCCATTTAACTTTATTGCAAATATTTTCCAGGCTGGGGGTCCTTTGTATGACATACCAAAAGGAAGGAAAGATGGAAGAAGGTCAAAGATTGAAGACACACGAAACCTCCCTTCACCTTCCTTCAATAGCTCAGAGCTCATTAGCATTTTCTCTAAGCATGGTTTTAGTGTTCAGGACATGGTTTCTCTGTCAGGTAATTCAAATACCCAGATTATATTTTAGGCATACATTAATTACGTGTCGTGTCCCGTATTGTGCTCGAAAATTATGTGCGGCATGTTGTTTAGTGTCTTAATTATCTTCTTCAACAACTTGCCATGTTGTCCACTGTTGTGCCGTGTTATGCTAAGTCGGTGCATTAGGTCTATTTAAAATTATTTAATGAGATGATCCTTTTACACTTTTATTCTCACATTATCATATTTTTTGGACATGTTTCTTTTTTGTGAATGAAAACCGAATAATATCGAATTTGAAGCTAATATTTTGGGATATGTTCATATTAAAAAGATGTATGTACTCATAACTTGTCAGTCTTAAATTCAATAATTAAAAATCCGTTGATTTTCAAAGGCTCATTTTCAAAATATACGTCTCGTAATAAAGCTTTGTAAGAAGAACATATCCCAAAATATTAATTTCAATTCCATTATTATTTGGTTTTTATTGATAAAAATGATGTCTAAAATCAAAGATCATGTGAGAATAAAAAGTGTGAGAGTATCCTCCCTCGGAAATCTTGCATTTTGATATAATGAGTAATTCATTGATTTTTTGAGTTTATACGATTTGCAGGTGCACATACACTGGGTGTAGCGCGATGTTCTTCGTTCAAAAACCGTTTACAAAAATTCGATTCTTCTCATGAAGTAGATCCTACTCTTGATTCAACTTTTGCAAGTACGTTGTCAAGAACTTGTACCGCAGGTGACAACGCAGAGGTACCTTTTGACCAAACAAGAAACATTTTCGACAATGCTTATTTCAATGGGTTAAGAAGGTCAGCTGGTGTTTTAAGCTCCGACCAAACCTTGTACTCAAGTCCCCGAACAAGAGGTCTTGTATATGCTTATGCCATGAACACTGCTAGGTTTTTCTTCGATTTCCAGCAAGCCATGGTGAAGATGGGGCTTATTGATGTTAAAGAAGGTAACCAAGGAGAAGTGCGTCAGAATTGTCGAGTGATTAACTAATGATGATGCATAAAAGGTTGTTTTACTAAGCAAGAGAATGAAATGCAATGTTTTCGATCACGAGCTTATTTACGATCTTTCTATTCCTTGTACATCAGATGCAAAATACATGTTTTTGAGGAAACTCTACCATAATGATAAATAATAAGTTATCGTTGCTCATCAAAAGAACCATTGTTTTTCATGTTATGACTTCAAATAAGAGAAAATATGACTAATAAATGTGATTTTAACGGGTTTATTAAGAGTTGGTCCACCAGAAATTGTGAAAATGAGGCAATTTTTATTTGTGAGGTTTTCTGGATATTATAGATCATAAAGTATCCAATAATGAGCCAGCATTTGTCCGTTTTTGACTTTGGCTGAAGAAGATGATATTAGAATGTGAATATGTGATATTGGCTTTGTTGGGTTTGTTTTAATAAAAATGTTTACCTAGGTGGTAAGCTAAGCAAGGAGCCCTTCTTTGTCCGTTTCAGACTTATAATGGAAAAGATATGACCAACTATGTAATTTTGACAATATTCATAGGGATACCGGTCACAAACTTTTTCTCCCACAAAAATGAGCCAAATATTTTAAGGTTTTTTGTTTGTTTGTTTTGGCATGGTATGTTTCTACGGATTAAAAGCATCACAAGGAGCCCAAAAATGATTAGTCGGCCGTGAGAAGCACCGAGAAATTCCGTTGCTTTGGTGGGTCCCATCCCTATTAGAGCCACGGGATTTCCCCCGGTGCTTCTCACGGTCATCCTAGCATTACTCCAAGGAGCCATCATTTTCTCAATTTCGACTTGGATTGAAGTGGATATGACCAAAATAACATATTTGATAGTATTCGGGATTAAATGCAATGTTTTCCATCAAGAGCTTATATACCTTGCTAAATTGGGGCCTATCGAAATTTTATTCCCACCACAAACAATGATAAGGGGTGTCTAAATTTATTGGAACTTCCAAAATTACCCTCAAAAAGATACTAATATTACTAAATTACCCATCAACTCTTAATAATAAACCTAAAACTAAAATCAGTTTTCATTTCTATCTCATAAACCGATTCTTCTCTTCTTCTTCTCCCCTTTTTTCATTTTTTTGAAACCAAAACATCGTGGATTATCGACGATCCAAAAACGATTAATCGTTCCTTTTTTCTATAAAATGTCGTCGAAACCAACGCGAGTGAAGCATCCTACTAACAGGAAATTTCCTAGTAAGGATAATCCTGGAATTGTTGAAGCGATTCGAAACAAAACGAAGAAAACGGTTGAGGAAGTTGAACCATCTTTGATCACACAAGAGGAGGAAATGGGTCGAATCAGGTACTTTTCTATGAACCCAATCCTGTAAACTAGGTTTTAGTAACATGCAATCGCTTAGAAATCGAAATTTCTGAAATCAAAACATTTGCTTGTTCACAGAGTCGGATTACGTTAATGTCTAAGTAACCCGATTTTTTTTAGAAACGGGTTATGTTCTTAAACTTATATACCGATTGTTCAGCATGTAAAATAGAATCGGAAGACGTTAATGTATAAATAGCCCGATTATTGTAGCCATTGTTTCTGTAACTAATTTTTGTTAGAATCAGATTACATGTGTGTTCACAAAAATCGATTGTGTAGCCTTAAAATTCTTATATGCTTAGTCAATAATCAGACTTTAGAATCGGGTTACATTAACACTTGAAAAATCCGATTGTTGGTTTTATTGTTAGAATAGGATTACATGAGCAGTTGAATAAACCGATTGTGTATTTGTTATGTTCTGAATCGGTTTTTATATGTATATCAAGTAAACTGATTGTGTACCTTGACTTAAAAAAAAATGCATTTGATTCCATTGTTGTTTACTGCTTAACTCCGTATTTTACGGGCCAAACAAGGGAAACCAACAAAAACAAGCCGAAAAGAAATATAATAGGAAACATGACCTTGCTTCTCCTAAGCCTTTGGAACCTCGTCGAAAAGACGGTCAAAATTTGAATGATTCGCACCGAAGGTCCACGGGAACTAAAGCCAAAGGGATCAGCATCAATGACCTACCACCTTAAGCGGAGCAACAAACACACGAAGAATCTGATTCCAATACACTTACTAAACAAGAAGGTGATGAAGAACAAAGTGATGAGGAAGTTAATGAGGAAGAAATTGGTGGAAAGGAAGGTGGTGAAGAAGAAAGTAATGAGAGTGAAAGTGATGAAGAAGAAGGTGGGGATGAAAGTGATGAAGAGATAGGAGAAGTTCAAGAACAAGTACAAGAACAAGTCCAATGAGGAGAAGTTCAAAAACAAGTCCAAGGAGGAGACGTTGAAAACCAAGATAAGAAAGATGGTAAGAAGAAGAAAGGGGACCACATGCCCGACCCACTGAAGATGTTTTCTCGCGGCCCTAAGGATCCCGCTCACTGGTTACCCAGTGATGGAGGACAGATGTTATGTGGGTACAAAGACAGTTGGGCCGCCATCGTTTTCCATAAAATAGTAATTACCTAAACCTTATGCTATGTAACATAAAAATTATTCGTGTAGTGTTTTGAATTTTGTCCATCGGGTTCATTTTATTTTATAGGATCACAAGGATTTTGTTCGTCTAATGAATCCAGGAACGTCAGTGAGTATGATGAGGCAATGGCCACTGCAAGCAATAGAATCAACCGTTGGAGAAGTTTCAGAAGAAATCGATCTAGTCAATTCAACGGGTTTGGTCCCCGCGGTCGAGAATTTGGACCTTGGTTACGACAAACCTATGTTTTCCTCCTTTGCCGAGAGATATTAGGGGAAACAGATACTTTGCATCTTCCGTTTGGAGAACTGGAGATAACTCCAAATGATGTGAAGTTCATTACCGGGCTAAGCATACAAGATAAAGCAGTGAAGCACAAAGAGTACGCACAAGAGCTTGAGTGGGATAAGATTTACGCGTTCACCAAGGATGTGTTCCAATGGGATGAGGAGAATACCAAGTCAGAGATGATGGTAGGCAAGTCAAAGCAGAGGATATTCCATCTCTCGAAGATGAGGGATAGCTTTATGGGAACAAAGAAGCTTCGTGCCGAAGGAAATGTGTTAACCAGGAAACGTATCATCTCCTATACGTCCTGGGAGATGTTATCTTCCCGACATTTCATGTTCCCGTGTGAGCGCAAACTTTATCCAGCTGTTGCAACCATTTGAAAAGATTCACGAATACTCTTGGGGCACAACCATGGTTGCACACTCGTTGAACGAGTTGAGAAAGGCTTCTAGGGCTTAAAGGAACCAAATCGGAGGGAATATGGCATTTCTACAAGCATGGATATATTTGCACTTCCCAATATTTGTTGAAAGGGATTTTGAGAACAATGAATGGGATGGAAGGTATTATGGAGACATGTACACCTACAGAAGTAATTCGAAGCACCAAAAAAGGGATTATCTGAAGTTGAGACGCCAGTTGGATAACTTGACGACGAAAGATGTTGTCTTTGATCCTTACAAAAAGGATTTAGCTAAAGGAAAAGGAAAGAAGGTTGGGTGCGAAGATCAAAGTGATTATTTTGGGCCTTTGTTTCACCCAAGAGGATATATAATGTACAACCCGTCGAGAGTCGCAAGACAATGCTGTTGCGTACAGAATAATCCCAAAGGAGCAAAAGATGTTCAAAATCAATGAGAAAAAAACCAAATCATATGATAATGATATTGACATTGTTCACAAGCCTTTACCATCATGTGATTATTGGGAAGATAGAGCTTTTCACAAATATCCTCTACAAGGTCCATCTCGAACAGATGATGATGCAATTCCGGGTTACATGTCGTGGTACCTGAATATTTCGCATACTCGAGTGATACAAGTAGACGAGAGGCCCAAGATAGAGGACAACGATACGGCTCTCGGATTCCTGGTGCGTATTGTTACTCAACTACGGTTTTGTTAATGGTTTTAGCATTATATATTGAATGTTTGTTCTTTGAAATTGAAACATAGAAGACGAGTCGGGCACTTGATAACCCAAGCAAAGCTAGAAATCAGGGAAGGGAAAAAATTTAACGCCAATAAAAAGTTGATCAATGAATTGAACAGTCTCGAAGATGTAGAAGCTGGTGCAAATTTTGGGGAGTTGGAGGAGGAGCCAAGGAAGAAGAGGAAGAACCCCCCCCACCCCCACCACCACCACCACCACCACCACCACACATACACACGGGCTATGGAGAATTCATAATGGGGAAACTAAGTTCATTCACCACAAAGAATATACGACGTAGTACCGACGTGCTCGGAGGTTCATTGACGAGCATTTGATGTGTCAAATTCTAGAATTCCCATATTGGATCCTATATATGTACTGCGCTAATTTCCCAAACTATGTAATGAATATTTTTTTTCTGAAAGTAATCTATAATCGGATTATATGGATATATATAAATACTGATTGTTGGAATCGGTTTTTGTGGGTATTGATTAAACTCCGATTCTGGGTTTACATCTTCGTTCGGAATAAACCCAACCTAGAATCGCTTTACAAATGTACTAACATCAACTGATTCTAGATTGAGTCTTTTGAAAAGAATTTTTTTTTTACAAGTGTTGATTATGCATTAATCATAGTTAATTTCAGGATTAACTTGATTATAAAATATTTAATTATCCGAATTACCACTAATTTAAGAAGGGCATATTAGGTATTAACATATATATTGGATAAGGGGTTTCTAAGAATTGGTACTCAATGACCCTATTTTGTCATGTAGCTATAGGCCCCAGTTAAGTGGCATAGGCTCCAATTTAGGAAGGCTTATTTACGATCTTTTTATTCCCTCTATACATCAGATGCAAAATACATATTTTTGAAAAAAAATCTACCATAATGATAAATAATAAGTTATCATTACTCATCAAAAGAACCATTGTTTTTCATGTTTTGACTTCAGTTAAGAAAAAATATGACTAATAATGTGATTTTAACAGGTTCAGTTAGTCCACCCGAAATAGTGAAAATGAGGCAATTTTTATCCTAGCTAAATTGGGGACTATAGATATTAATTGGGGCCTATTGATAGATGACAAAAAATGTCATTATAAATCACTTACACACCACCCCTTATCAATATAATTACCTAACTACCTATTTTATCCCTGAATAATTAGCACTAATTAATCGTATTAGGGGTTATTTTTTTTTGGATGTGAGATTAACTAATGTTAGAGAGTTCGTCAAAACATCAAATATTTTGATTTTTTTTTTCGTAAACAGTACTCAAAATCGGTTTACGTTCATTCACTTGTAAACCGATTCTGGATTGGTGTTTATGAATCAACAGATGACATCTATAATCGGTTAACGTTGACATGTTTATAATCCGATTTTGGTAATCGGATTTTACTTATAACATATATAAACTGATTGTTTCCTTTTATTACCACAAGGAATCGGTTGTTCTTACGACCAACATAAGCCGATTAAAGATAT
Source organism: Papaver bracteatum (assembly GCA_023529315.1). Taxonomy (NCBI): domain Eukaryota; kingdom Viridiplantae; phylum Streptophyta; class Magnoliopsida; order Ranunculales; family Papaveraceae; genus Papaver; species Papaver bracteatum. The sequence continues at coordinate 2,220,061 of JAJJWX010005012.1, forward strand.
GTTAGATTTTGAATTTTCACCGACACCAATCGGTTTATATATTTTAATATGTGATCCGATTCTTGCTTGAAAAACATCCAGGAAAAATTGCTTGTACAATCGGTCTATGTTGACATATCGAGTAGACTGATTGTTGGCATGTCAGACTAGTATCAATTTAAACATTAAGTGCATTAAGTTCAACACAAAGATCATCCAAAATACAAACATTAACCACACAAAGATCATCCAAAATACAAACATCAACCATCCCAAAAGAATTAAAACAACCACAAGTCTTATAAAATTAAGGTGCACCAGGAGCATTTGCAGCAGCAACAGCATCAGGAGCACCAGAATCAGGAGCAGCTGCAGCATCACCAGCAGCGGCATCATCAAGAGCAGCATCTTCTGCATCATCCATGGCTATATATTCAGTCATTTCTTTAAACATACCTTACAATTTTTAGTGGAGATCCCTCTCATCTAAAATCATGTTTCTCCTCATCCTAGCGAACCTCATAACCTCAACAAGCTCTTCCAGTGCAATCATGTCAATCAATGCGAGGGCTTGTTCAAGACGGGTTTCACCTCCGAAAGAAAACTTATATAAGCTTCTCTTTGACACTCTTTGTGGTTTCCTCAGAACATCCTCCAAGGTTACCTATCGATTATAAAATGTTAGGTGTCCGAAGTCCATTTTACACAAAAATTTAACAAAAATCAAGTAAGAAATCGGCACATATAGAAACAAAAGTAATCTGATTCTGAAGAGACTATAAGAATCGGGTTATGTGGTACATGTATGAAACCTTATTGTGGAAAGGAAGATGAAAAGACTATGGTAATCAGATTATACATATTACATATATAAACCGATTCTGGTGATGTATTTTCATATTTCATTTCTAACCCAAAATCGGTTGATGCTAATCATCATGTAAACCGATTACTGTGCATGCTCTTCATGACCGAAAACAAAACCCAGAATCGGTTTATTCGATATGTCAATAAAAACCGATTCTGGGTGTAATCAGAGTTTTGATTTGTCAAAAACGAAGATTTAAACATGTAAATCAATAAGATAAGAAGAATCATAGAATGGGTTGATGGAGATTTACCTTTTTCTTGTGTGGATCGAAGATTCGTTGGAGAAGAATGTGTGGGGGTAAATTAGTATTTTTTAGAAGTTCGGGTGCCCAAAGTAATTTGGTGGTCTGGGAAGGAAAATTTGATAGGCCCCAATTTAGCTAGGATTTTTATTTGTGAGGTCTTTTTCGATCGGAAATTATTTGTTCCCCGAAAATTTCTCCCAAAAAAATTCCCGCAACACACAATGTAGTGGGAAAAAATACATCCCTTATAATTCCTCAGTGGGCCCCAGGGGATGTGTGTGTATCGGGATTTCTGGGGAGAAAATGCTCAGTCAGTGTAGCATTCCCCTTTTTGGATAATATATAGATTATAAACTACCCAATAACGAGCTAACACTTGTCTGATTTTGACTTTGACTGAAGAAGATATTAGAATGTGCTATTGATTTTGTTGGGTTTCTTTTAATAAAATGTTTACATAGATGGTAAGATAAGAAAGGATGCCTTCTTTGTCCATTTCAGACTTATAATGGAAAGGATACGACCAACGATGTAATTTTGACAATATTCGAGGGATTGGTCACACAAAAAAATTCTGACAAAAATGAGCCAAATATTTTTAGTTTTTTAGGTTTTCTTTTTTTTTTTGGCATGATAAGCATCACAAGGAGCCATCATTTGCTCAATTTCGATTTTGATTGAAGTGGATATCACCAAAATAACCTATTTGACAGTATTCAAGATTATTGATACTCGCAAAATTTCAACTAAAACAAGCCGAGTCTTTTTGTATCTTTTGACATGAAATGTTCCTGTAGATCAAGCATCATAAGGAGCAAACATTTGTCAAGTTCTGACTTGATTCTAAAAAGAGAATAAATAGAGGAAAAACAAAACTAGGGTTTATGATTTTGTTAGCAAAAATGAAAACTTATATATAATGACAATGAATATTTTACTAATGATGAAAATATTAGTGTGTTTACGTCTCAGCAATCAGATTATCATGATTTCGGTTCTAATAATTTGGGTTATTTGTTGAATGAAGAAGACTATGTCAACCAAAGCATAGTTGAGAATCTTATTGTAGGACAAAAAGAATATTACTGGGAAAATGAAGGGCATCATGCTTTTAATGGTCAAGTATGCGTTCTAAGGATTTCCAAACATGTATTTGCATTTTATAATCACGCAAACATAGAAAAAAGTTTCAAAATTTTCATTTTTTTCTTTTCTGTTAATTATAAACTAAATTTCTGGGTTATCTCCTCAAATTGGGAACGATAGTCTATCATAGTTCATTACCATACAAACCGGTTGTCATACACTTTTAGCGGGATTTGTAGGTGAAAAAAAATCATATTTTGTGGTCTTTTACATATGCTAATTCCTTCACTTGGATATTTTCAAAAAAGAAACACAAAGTTTACAGTTGGCTGATATATGCTTATATGTAATCCGATTGTGGTGACAAAAGTATGCAGAAAAATACATTTTCAACTTATATATTACTTGGTTGAACCTACCAAGCGTTGGTATATCAAGTTTGGTTGTCATATTTTAGTATCAAAACTCAATTAGAGTCGCTTGATTAAATGTACTAGGGTCAACTTCATTTAGGTTAGACTTGAAAGTCTAGGAATGTTGAGACATACAAGTATTTCCTTGAAGACTTGAAGATCGTGAATACGTATCGACTCCAATGAAGACATCATCCTTCCACTTAAGGTTAATGATACTGACTTGACTTGTTTTCATTTCCTATCGTTACTTTCAAGTCGTTTAAGATTGAAAACATAACATGCGAGGTTATATTTAATACTCTAGTATTGGACTTGGTCATTTTATTATGATCAAAGTATCAAGGAAGAATATTTAATTACTAAGTATAACTTTTATCTTTGAAATTCGTAAATGCGACATCGACATAATCTATATAACTCGTTACTTTATCGTGTATTAGATATAGGTGTGATTTCATCCTAGGAAGCTATGTTTGATTACATATGTTTAAAGGAAGTACAGATACGAAACTTCTTTTTGTAATTGAAAAGAAATCAATAGGTGTTTTGGTCCGGTTTTGAATGAAGATCTATTGGATAACGAATTCGAACCTAAGGTGGGAATTCTGGTAGAACTGATCTTAACCTATGTTGAGATTTATGGTAGAATATATCCTTATCTGCTTTAGGATACATGGTAAAACCAATCTTAACTTATGTTGAGATTTTGGGTAACCGATCCTTACCTATATTGGGATACATGGTAGAACCGCTCCTAGCTTGTGTTGGGAGTCTTGATAGAAATGATACTTACCTATATTAAGAGTCATGGTAAAACCGATCCTAGCTATTGTTGGGAGTCATGGTAGAACCGATCCCAAGATAAAAACTAATTTTCAACATTCACATATTACTTACAGTTTTGTGTGAGTTTGGAATTAGGGTTTTCTAAATAGGAAAGTTCCAGATATTGACAAAATTTGAACATGAATATAATTCTTATCTTTAATTGTTCAAAGATATTCCTTGATACTCAAGGTGATCACAAACCGAAATATTGAGAATCTTTTAATTAAGATTTTCGATTATATGTTTTTGATTTTCCAGCAATCAAAACATATCTCTTGGAAGTTATATTAGTTAAGTGCTAAACTAATATTAGATATTTTCTAAAGACAAATTTTGGAATTACAGGTTGGATATTAGTTGGAAATGTGAAAACCAAAATTAGATACTTATTGCATATCTTGAGAATATTTTCAGTTTTGAAATTTCCTTGTTGTCCAAACAACCTTGGTCTATAAATAGTTGAGTTTGTGTTGTTTATGGTGGAGTTGTCTATCCGGAGAGGAAAGTACCCTAATTAGGCGAAATATCTTATGACCTCTCATTTAAATACTTTTGTGGGATCAAGAAGCTCTACCAGTACCATTGGTGGGAAACTATATAATTGCATTATTAATTTAGTTTTCGGTTATTGAAACTTTGATTGCACCTAGTTTGATTATTCTTGAGAGCATTCTCTTCTGATATAAATTCTCCTAAACTAGATCAAAGTATTGATTAGATCTTGAGAACTGCTTATAGGTCTGAAGATCACTTGTGGTCATCCATTTGTTAATAGACTCTGTTCTGTGTGGGATCGATCATAAGTTGAATCAAGTTTGGGTTTTGCGGGTACAATAGAAGGCAATTGAAGATTTGAAGACAATAAGATTTTTCTTATTGGTTATCGTATCTCGTGATTTGTGCACACATCTTGATCGTCAGGAATCCATCTTGATCAGTAGGAATCCGACTTAGGTGTTATTTATCTTTGATAGATTTGATCATATAGTCGTTTAGAACAGTAACTATCATTTGGTGGTATTCTTTAGTATCTGAATCTGATAGTTGTGAATATAGATCTGATTTTCGTATTTGGATTGATCTTACCCTACAAAGGAGTTTACTAGTTTAAACATAAGAGCCTTTGTTAAAACTCCACATATTTTTTCTCAAAAGATTATTGGAGCAGTTACCAAACAGCTTTGTTCATTTACTATTTGGAAGACTATCAAAAGAAGTTGAGTGCTTAATACTTTACATCGGTAAAGCAACTCAAGAAAGTGATTTCTGACTTGGGATTCACGTGCGTTGAACAGACGAACATAGGCACAAGGATACTGAGGGAACTAAGTAACTAGTAGTATATTACTTGGTCTCAACTATACGAAGTTGGCTTTGTTCTTTGTATAGCGGCTTAATTCTGAGAGTATTCTAAACTAGACTAGGTCCCAGGGTTTTTCTGTATTTTTCGTTTCCTCATTAACAAAATCTTGTCGTGTTATTTACTTTAATTCTGCATTATAATTATTTTACTATAATAAGGTAAATAACACGTGTACATTAATCCTAATCACTTGATATTAATCATATAGTAAATTGGTTTTGGACTGTAACTATTATCAAGTGAATATCTTGAAGTTGTATGGTCTCAACTTTGTCTATAGACGATCACTTAAGATATCATACTTATAGGTTGAAACGAAAAGATTATGGTGTACTTGGGTACCCTTGTCATTTCATACATGAATCGGAATACATGTTAAGCAATGTGAACCAATTGTTGTTTTTGGGAGTTTTTTGCCAAAAAGAATCAAGTCGTCAATTAGTAGATATATTTATATTTATAAAAAAAAATTTCGGAGTCTGTCTGCTTGACTATTACTCATATACTAATTTTTTTTTCCCTAACTTGTTGATATATATTGTGTAGATTATTGAAGCGTTCAACAACATTCAACCCAAACTCATATCTTAGCTGGGTCTTAATACCTATGCCCATTATCGCACCGATTTAGTATGTGAAAAAAGGGACGATGCAACGCAACGGTTTGTGGATAGGGATAGAGATAAAATACGCATTATTTTTAGGTCGTCTTTCAAACCATGAACGTTTAAAAATTAGTTGCAAGAGAAGTGGAAATAAAGAAATTCATATGGCAAAGGATAAACCGTTTGTGAAGAAGATGACTAGGGTTTACAACTCTACATGCCTAAATCAATGCCCATTTAAGATTATAGTTAATATATATACCCAATGGTGTATAAAAGCTCTTTAAAGTGATTAATGGTTTTCATAATCATGATGATCCGGAATCTCTTATTGGACACTCTGTCGTTTGTGGATTAAAACCACATCAATTGGAAATGGTAAAGTCGATGAAAGCATGTAAACCAAGTGACATTCGGAAGATTAAGGAGGATGATATGTATAACTTGCCCGTTTTGAGGCAAATTTGCACGGTAAGAGAATCCCTCGGGAGAATGGCATGGTATAATAGAGTGGTTATGGAACAATATCAGTTGTTAGCCGATCAACACAACTACAGAATGAGGAAGTAGGTAGCAGAAAAAAAAAAAGTGATTCATATTTTCTTGGCCCATCCGAAGATGTTGTCCCAGTGCTTCTATCAAGTTTTGTTAATAGATTGATTGTCATTGTTAAACATTTCTTGCCACACTTCCGATAAAAAACACTTTCACACTGGCATGGGGATTTATGGATCAGGTATGGATTCTGTATTGAAGGTATCAGGGACCAAGTCAATCATATGGATTCTACGTCTTGGTAGTATCCTATTTGGAAGTTTTGAAGGTACTATATTTTCAAACTCATCCAAGACCTTTAATATCAAATAATCTACTTGAACTACATTTCCTAGTTTGATTTCAACTAATATACCAAGGGAAGTATTAAATCCTTTGCATAGATTTTCTTTCACCTGAATCGCAGACAAACATTAATTGTTTTGTCTTGATCATCGCTTTTCCTCACTTTATGGACAAAATATGGGTATTTTTTTCTCGGTCATCGTTTTGCTGACGCCTTTGATGCACAAAAGAAATTTATGCCCAGTATAAGGGCATATATATCCATCCATGATCATAACTAAAAAAATCTAGTTTTCCCTTCCATATTCCAACTTGGACATCCGCATTTCCAACTTTACCTCGACTAGTATGTGGTTTTGAGTTAACATCCTTGGTGGTACTAGTTGCGCTAGTGATTGTTAATCTCTATTATTTACCAGCATCTGAATGAATAAAGGGTTTAATAGCGCCAGTATTAGCCATTTCTAATACCCACTCTCCATTGATTTTAATATCAATTTACATCTGTCTACAAGACATTTTTTTCTTTGTGTGTTCCTTAACCCCTAGTAAGTGACTGATATTCCGATGTCGAACTGCATCAGAATTATGATGAGTACTTTTAGCATTATTATAATGGGGCCTCCTAGCATTGTACTGAATTCAATCAACACTTGAAACGTGTTCAGTATCCTTAGTGTAATGCGGTTATATAGATCAACTAATTTCTCCAGTCTCAAACTGTTCCGAGGACATACTTCTTGTATGACCAACATGTAATTTTTTTTTGGTTAAAGGAATCACTTACTTTAACCACAAATCTACGTCTTAATCCTTGTCCATCTTCTCTATGTCTTGTCTTTTAAGTGTCGATTCTTCACTTGAATGCAATCAACAACTGTTTTCAAGAATAATAATAAACTTGATCAATCTTCTTAAACCAACGTGAATAGAGTGGTCCTAACCAGGGATATGATACTCAAATTTTCACAGGGTTAAATTTCGCAAATGCAACAGCTTTCCTTGACAACGACACTATGTAGCCACAACACAGCCTCAGCATACTGACACTTAGACTATTATCTTCTTCTTGACTAAATTTTATTTGTCCCATTGAACAGAGGTTTTCTTCACCATTATCCGTTTCATTTTTATCAAACACACATACAACAGTTATGCATACTAATTAAGCAAAAACAAGGACATATGCAATACACATAACATAGCTTTAATATTCACCGAGCCTTATTATTACTGCACACTTAGGGTTACACAAACTCTTCTTATACTGGATACCCATACTACTACAAAATAATTAAGGCTCATATATTTTTGAAAAGGCTATAAACAAAGTAACCTCCAAGAAGTTACAAATTCACTTTATGAAAGGCAATTGCAACCATCCCAAGTTGCATATTTCTCTCTCTAATCCAAATTTATTGAAGCATAAAACTTCGCCAACTAAGTGTAACAACTTGTAACCATCACGACCATTTATATAGTGCATGCTTGTAATATTGTTGGGCCAATGATGGGTACACTAGTCAAGTATGTACATCATTCTTCTAGTGATGCAAGTGTATTTTTGCAAGACTAGCTCGCATTCCTGAATGCCTCATGCATACATTCCATTCCCAAATCCCGTTTGACGCATGCTAATGCTTATCTCGCATTTTTAATGCATCTTGCATTCCTAGCCATGCCCAAATAGCATTTGGTGTATGCCGATACCTAGCTAGCAACTCTAAATGTGACATGCATTTTTGTCCATAACCAGATCGCATTTGGCGCAAGCCAGTGTTGCATTTTACTAGGCCAATTGACCAGTTATACTAGTCCACTGAGATCATAAAAAATGATAGATGAGGTGGAATTTTTTGTGGATTTTTTTTTATAAAATGTAAGTTATCCAATGAACCATCATTTATGGTGTTATTATGACTTCAACCAAAAAAGAATTAAGATTAACAATCCGGCTTCCATGTTTGTTTCAAAAATAAGTCTACTGAAAATTGAGGTAGAAAAATTTAGTGATTGTTTCAAGATAATTTGTTTTATAGATTGTGAGCTATCCCTCAAACCATCATTTATTTAGTTCCACTCGAAGAAATCAATATGTGATATTAGTGATTATTTAGGAGTTATTCCTCTGAAAATTGTACAAATTGAGCCTGACTTTTTTGGGTGGATCTATCTCTAATAACTTATATACATAGACTGTAAGCTCAACGGGAACTCATTCTTTGTTCAGACTTAAAATGAAAAAGAAATGACCAACGATGTGACTTATGACCTTCCTAAGGATCGGTACACATAAAATCTTGACTAAAATGAGCCAGTTATTTTACGGTTTTTATTTCATCTTAATATATGTAGATTTCAAACATCCAAATGAGTCATTAATTGTCCAATTATGGCTTGGATTGAAGGAAATATGAGTAATGTAATCTGGTTGACAGTATCCCAAGTTTGACCAAAAATTCCGGCTAAAAACATCCCAGATTTTTGTGATATTTTGACTAATGGTTTTACATGGATCGTTGAGAAAAACCATGCATAAATCGCACTCTCAAATGAGTGGGAATTAGCAGGAGAGCACTTTTGTGCCCCACCATGAGAGAGAATGTGAGAGGGACGGTTTTCTCATGTTTTTTTCACGGTCAATGAAGAGTTTTTGTTTTTTGACATGGAAATCTTGTTATAAACTAGTTTGACCAAAAATTGTCTCTGACAATTTCTTCGGGGGGTGGGGTAGGGTATTCCGAATATGAACTCATTTTTTAAAATTATAAAAACTTAGACTTTTAATGTGGACGATTCCTATCATCTTTCTGTGATGCTAATCTACTGGATTATGCCTAGAGCCTACTCACGTATATTGTCACCAAGAGAGAGAGAGAGGCGATTTCTTGACCCTAGTCGGGTGATTTTGACTTTTATATGGTTTTTATTTTCTCCATGGATTGAGCTTTTTTCTTCATCTAATGGCTTAATTGAAGGATACTAGTCGTGGGTTTCTGTTTTTGTGATTCACTTTCGATCATCTTTATGGTCTTTTTTCTCTCTAATTGCTTTGATTTCTCTTCCAATTTATCTCTTCAGGTTTCTTTTCCTTTTCATTTTCCTTTTTCTTTTAGTTCGATCTAGATTTTCTTTTAGCTTGCTTCTATTGTGCCTGGGTACTTTGATTTATTACTTCTTTTGCTTTGTTTGTGATCTCCTGCTTCTATTTTCGTCCTCCATTTTTATTAAGTTTTTCATATTCCCCTATTTTCTTCTTTGCGACTTGTTTTTGGAGTTTTAAACTCCTTTTTTTCTCTGTAGATTTCATGGGTGTCTTTGCTCCTAATATTTTTTGGGTTTTTTAGTTTGAACTCTTATTTTTCAGTAATTTATTTCTGCTCTTTTATTTTCCAATGTCAATTTTAACTAGCAATGCACCTCCCATGGGAGGATCTGCTTTGTTAATAGAAAGATCTCCCTCCAACCGAGTTGCCTCTGCAGCTCAATTGAATGCTTTGCCTTATCCTTTTCTCAAAAGAGAGTTACCTGCCATTAAGCTAACGAATAGTTTGTATAAGAATGGTTTGAGCCAGTGGATTTTCAGTCTCATCGGAAGGCTTGCTCTGAACAAGATTAAGTTAGAAGAAGCAAGGGAATAATTATGCTATCAATGGAATAGTTGGAACTTGATATTTGGTGAATATCTTCCACAGTTTGATTATGGAGATGAAGATGGTATTTATACCAAAGCTTATTACAGATTATTACGGTACTGACTAACAAAAAGAGAACGAGTTTGTATCTAACTATTGTGAGACTTAGTAGCCTGAAGACTTGGCTTGTTATACTTCTCTGTTGAATCCTTCCGTTACCCTCATGCTGGCTGTTTGGCTAACACCTCCCCTCAAGTTGTACTGCAGCCGGCGAACGTGCAACTTGGTCCGAATAAATTGAAACCTTGTCGAAGCCAAACCTTTTGTGAAAATATCAGCAATTTGGTATTTTGAACTGATGAACCGAACTTGCAACTGCTTATTTTCAACTCTTTCGCGGACAAAGTGATAATAGATCTCTATGTGCTTCATCCGAGCGTGGAAAATAGGATTTGCTGTGAGATATGTCTCTCCTAAGTTATCACACCAAAGGATAGGTGTTGATATTTTTATGCCAAGCTCATAAAGTAATGACTGGATCCAAATAAGTTCCGAGGTTGCAATGGCTATACCTCTATATTCCGCCTCCGTACTAGATTTTGAAACAGTCTTCTGCTTCCTTGCACTCCAGTATATTATGTTACCACCAAAATATATACAGTACCCACTCGTCGATCTACGATCATCTATGCTTCCAACCCATTCTGCGTCCGAATATGCATGTAGTGAGTAGTCTAGAGTAGACCGAAGATGAAGACCATAATCAACAGTGTGCTTCAGATAACGTAGTATACATCTGACAAGTTCCCAATGCTCTATATAAGGATCATGCATGAATTGGCACACCTTATTTACATCCACTGAGATATCTGGCCTCATTAGGTGGAGATATTGTAAAGCACCGACGACACTGCAATATAACGTGGCATCTGAAAATTTCTCTGTACCCTGCTTTCGTATACTCATGTTAGGAGCCATGGGACTGCACACAGGCTTAACTCCATCCATCTTTGTTTTTCGGAGAAGATCAGTGATATATTTTCTCTGCATAAGGATTAAACCTTTATCTTGCTTGAGAACTTCCATGCCCAAAAAGAAAGATTATTAGCCCAAATCCTTGATGGCGAACTCAGCCCCGAGATCAGATATTAGCTTAGATAGCTGGGTAAAATTTGAACTAGTGATTATTATATCGTCTACATATACCAGTACATACGTAACTGAAGTAGGAGTGCGCAAAATAAACAACAAGCTGTCTGCAATGGAAGCTTTGAATCCCAACTGAATTAAATAACTACTGAGCCTAGAAAACCAAGCACGAGGAGCTTTTTTCAGTCCATATAGAGATTTATGCAACTTGCATACATAGTCTGGGTAATTAGGGTCTACATACCCAGGCGGCTGCTTCATATAAACTTCCTCTTCTAACTGCCCATGAAGGAATGCATTCTCTACATCCAGCTGTTTTAGTTGCCAACCATGCATTACTGCAATTGATAAAACCATACGTATCGTACAGGGTTTGACGACAGGGCTAAATGTTTCTCCATAGTCTATACCTTCCTGTTGATTGAAGCCCTTTGATACTAAGCGTGTTTTGCACCTCTCAATGCTACCGTCTGGATTTTGCTTCACTCTGTAAACCCACTTACAGCCGACGACATTCATCCCATTTTCATATTTAACCAATGAATATGTACCATTCCGAATCAAACCATTTATCTGCACATCCATGGCGTCTCTCCATACCGGAATTTTTGAAGCAATCGAGAAGCATGTTGGTTCCATAAAGCTGGATTCTGGTAACGGATGTTTAGAAGCCATCAGACATAGTTTTTGAATGGGTTTAGAAATACCATCCTTCGATCATGTCACCATAGGATGTGTGATAACATCTTGATGTGTTGTTTGCTGAGTGGGATTAGAAGCAGTTGACGTATCAGAACGTTGAGTGTCAACTGATGTGTCACGAGGATGTGTAGTGCCGACTGATGAAGCAAAATGTGCTGGAGATAACGGAGCAGGAGATAGAGCTAGTGATGGTACTGCAGACTGAGCACTTGTATTTGGTGAAGCAGGTAGTGTAGTTTGTGCCGGTGATAACACTGTTGATCCTTCCTGATGAGGTGTTAGACTACAACGTCTAAAAGGTGGTGTAAGAAAAACACTATTATCAGAAGGGGTAATACCTTTTGAGTGCTCAGGAACCCGCTACTGGCTGGACAAGAATGGGAAAGAACTCTCTTCAAAGTGAACATGTCGAGATATGTATATTTTATTCGACTGTTTGTGAAAACACAAGTACCCTTATGTGCATTTCTATACCCTATGAACATGCATGGTAAAGAACGTGGTTCTAGTTTGTTTGTATTATACTGTCGGAGACATGGATAAGCCAAGCATCCAAAAACTTTTAAGAAAGAGTAATTGGGTTTCTTGTGAAAAAGTAACTCCAATGGAGTAGTGATTTCTGAGTTAGACTTAGGAAGCCTATTAATGAGATAACACGATGTGGTAAAAGTATCAGACCAAAAAGATATTGGCATGTGAGCATGAAACAAAAGAGCCAAGCCTGATTCAGTGACATGACGTATGCGACGTTCAGCAAGACCATTTTGAGGTGATGTGTGAGGACAAGAAAATATATGCTGGATACCCGAATCATTAAGATATGCAGTAAACTTTTTATCCTCCAATGCATTATCAGATTAAAAAGTTTTTATTTTTATGCTCTGTCAGATTCTCTACTTGTTTACGAAAAAGAATAAAGGTTTGTAGAGCATCTGAACGTTGTACTATAGGAAAACCCCAAGTATAATGAGAATACACATCCATAAGAAGCATGTAATATTTGAAACCATTTCTTGAAAGATTAGGAGAGACCCATATGTATGAAACAATTAAGCTCAAAGGTTGATCATAAACAGTGGAACTAGTAGAAAAAGATGATTTTCTGCTCTTGCTTATGTGACAAGAGTGACAATAATCAAATTATTTATTGGAAATAGGAAATAGGAAGGGAAAATTCACGACAAATCCTAGAGACGGTGCGTAGCATGGGATGACCAAATCGCTGGTGCCAAAGTGGAAAGGAAGATGAGACAAATGAGTGTGATTTGACTGGCTTAGTGATGTTGTTAACTCCCTCAAAGAAGTAGAGCCCATTCCTATTCTGTCCTTGCAACAGTGGTGTTCCCGTGCCCTTGTCCTTCACAACAAAATAAGATGTGTGAAACTCAAAAAACACATCATTATCTTTACAAAATTGAGAAACTGACAAAAGATTAGTTTTTATTTGTGGTACATGGTAAATGTTGTTTAAAAGAAAAGCTCTTGATTTATGTATGAAAGAGGCATTACCAATATTGGCAATGTTCAAGGCATTACCATTACCAACATGAACTTGCACAGTTCCATCATACTCATGTGGAATCATCAAGTTTCTCACATCTGCAGTCATATGATGCGTTGCACCTGTATCAGTCACCCACTGATTATCATCTTGACCACCAGGTAAGGAAATATAAGCAGCCGGCTGACGTTGCGGATTGTTATTTGGTTTTTCATAGCGAAACCAGCACCGATCTTCCTGATGGATTTTCTTTTTGTAGATTTGGCATTTTTTTCCTCCTTGGTTGCTTCCTTGGTATTGTTGATTTTTGTTACGCTGGTAGGAAGAATTGTTTTTCTTCTGTAATCATGAGTGTTGTTGAACTGGTATTGATTTCCTTGATTATTGTATCTCCGTTGATCAGACCTATTTACAGATGGTGCTGAGTTGGAGACAGCTACGTTGGCTAGTGGTTGTTGCAACAAAGCCAACTGTTGTTCTAAGTGCATATCAAATGTTAGCAGATGCGCATAGAACGTATCTATGTCCATATCATCTATGGTTCTCAGGGAGGTAACAATAGGATCATATGACTGGTTCAAGCCATTGCTGATATACTGCTTCATCTCATCTGATGTGACAGTAGAACCTGACGCTGCAAGTTGTTGAAATAAAGACTTAGCCTCGGATAAAAAAACTTTTAGGGTTTTGTTACCTTTCTACAGATTGTGTAACTTCTTCTTAAGACTCATCTGATGAGCCCTCGTTTTTGGTGTAAAATGTTGCTCCAATTTGTCCCAGACTTGTTTTGCAGTCATGAGACCACCCACTTCGCTGAGTACTTCATGGGTAAGAGTAGAATTCAGCCATCCCACAAGCAGTGAGTCAGTTGCTTCATAATCAGTGAAATCTGGATTGATATTTTGACTGTTAGGAAGAGTTCTGGATGGTATTTCTTTCGTTCCATCTATAAATCCAGTGAGTCCATATCCTTTAAGAATAGGTTGAAATTGAGTTTTGTAGAGGAGATGATTTGTTTATGTATGCTTTAATGTTACAAGATGATGGATTTGGATATTGCGAAGATTTTTGGTTGTTGTCATTGCGGTTTTTTTTTTTTGTGGGGTTTTTTTTGTAGGGTTTTGAAGAAGCGTGATTTGGATCGATTAGGCTGATACCAAGTTGGAACTTGATATTTGGTGAATATCTTCCACAGTTTGATTGTGGATATGAAGATAGTATTTATACCAAAGCTTATTATAAGTTGTTATAGATTATCACGGTACTGACTAACAAAAAGAGAATGAGTTTGTAGCTAACTATTGTGCGACTTAGTAGCCTGAAGACTTGGCTTGTTATACTTCTCTGTTGAATCCTTTCGTTACCCACATGCTGGATGATTAGTAGTTGTTTGGTTAACAAATGGAACCTGGATGGTGCAGTCAAGATCATTCCTATTGGAAGCGAATTCTTTGTTATCAAGATTGATAATGAAAAGGATAAGGTTAAGATATGTTTAGGAGGATCTTGGAAAGTGGATGATCAATATCTTCACGTTAGAGATTGGGAGGCAAAGTTCAATCTAGACAATTAACGAACTTCTCTGGCCAAAGTGTGGATCAAATTTCCAGGTCTAAGCTTAGAATACTGGACGGAGGAAAATCTGTTGGTGATGGCGAAAGCTTTTGGAAAACCAATTCAGGTAGATCACAACACTCTCTCTCTCTGGACTATGGTTTTTTTGCTAGTGTGTTAGTAGAAGTGGACTTTGCAACGAATATCCCAGATCGGGTATGGGTGGAAGATGGAGAAGACAATAGTGAAGAAGGGTTTTGGAAAAAAGCAGAAATCCCCAAGGTCTCAAAGTTTTGCTCCCATTGCAAAATTATGGGTCACTCTATCTCTGAATGCATATCTAAAACACTATAAGTAACAGAAAAAAAGTAAGGATTTAGTATTCCTAATGAGATTAATAATAAGAAAAAAAAATCAAAGAAAACCAAGGAATCTCTTTCTGTTGCAGAGATTCTTGAATGCAGTAAATTGGTTGTAGTTGTTGAGAATGATTGCCACTCAAGGACTAAATAGTGTAACACTTCTTCATCTGCCCCATTGGTTCCTCTTCATGTCGAAACCCAAAACATATTCTAAGGTCTTGGAGAAGATGAGGAAGTTGTAACTTCCCAACTAGTTGCATGTGACTCTAAGGTAAGTACATCTCATCTAGGGTTGTTAACGGGTTCGGGTCCTCCCGGGTAGTACATGGCCCAAAACCGGATCTGGAATATCAGCATCGGTTCCGGGTCCTAACGGTTCCGGGGCCGGTTCCATAATGTGTTGGCCCCGAACTGGACCCGTTTAAAGTCCCGGGTACCCGTTGGGTATTAAAAAAACTATTAAAAAATCTTTAAATCTTAATTTCTTTCTCTTTTTAACTTGAATATAAATTATTTTTATAAAAATTTATTATTATTTCTTTATTAATGTACTAAATAAAGATTAAATGTAAGAAAAAAGTCAAAAATCAAAAAAATTCAAAGCCGAAACTTGCAAAATACCTATAATTTTGCTAAAAAGATGATTAAAAGGTTAAATAAACGGGTACCCGACGGGTATTACCCGTTTGGACCCGTTAACATTCGGGTCCAATCGGGTAATTACCCATCGGGTCCTAAGTTGCTAATGGGTCCAACTTTAGGACCCAGAACCGGACCCAATTAGGCGGGTCCGGTTCCGGGTAGCGGGTAACGGGTACCCATTGACAGCCCTAATCTCATCCATCTTCGTCATAACCTATTCTTGGTTTGAAAAGACTCTGATTTCTAAAACTAAAGCTATGGGCCTCTTTCCCGTTGGTACTTTCAATACGAAAGTTAAATGTATGCCGAAATCTTTTAGTAATCCCAATCAAATTTCATTTGTAGTTTTCGCAGAGCTTGGCACCATGATGGGAATGGGTTTTCCTTCTTCGAGGGAGGATCGCCAAAATATGTTTAAGGGTCTTGATGATAATTATAAATATCTTAAAGTAGTGGATGTCTAATGCGATTGCAAGTTGGTTTGTAGTTGTTTAAGGATCTCGCAAGTTGTTTCTTTTCTAGTTGTTTCTTTTCTAGTTGTTGCTTTTGTGCAACCTAGTTCTTCTATTTCTTTTAGCTTTTTCTTTGTTTTCTTACTTCTTCAAAGGGAAATTATTCCTTCTTAAGTTGTATTCTCCATGCACACGGCTTGTGCATTTTTCAATATTATTAACGTTTGCCGATCAAAAAAAAAAATCATTTATGGCCGACTTACTATTTCTCTCAACCATGAACTTAAAATCGGTGAGACCCACAGCCGGAAGCTAGATGGAATCCGGGAAAGCTAAGCACTAACAATCGAAGTAAAGATGGAGAGAGAGATTTAGAGTTGAAACCGTCATTTAAAGCTTTATTACGCATATTGTCGTTCCAGACCTAACTCAGGTGAAACCGTTCGCATACTGGTATGCAAACTTGGTTCTCGGACTTTGACAATTAAAACTGTTCGCATACTTGTATGCAAACTTGGTTCCTGGAACAGAATCATACTACAATAGTTTGCATACTGGCATACATACAGTGTTATATCCAGATAATGGTTATTTGTTATAAAATCTCATTTCAATCATTGAAACATCCTTATAAGACGACAATAGTTGTCTCACACAAACTATTAGCTTATAAGTAATTTCCAAGTGATCGAATGGTCAATACGATATATTTCGAGTGTACATCAAATGATTGTCTCACACAAATCATGTAAGATGTTTCAAGGCAATTTTCACATGATCATCTTTTGACTCATTATTTAGTTTCCAACAAATAAATTATTTCCAACTATACTCGTCAAGAATTATGATGAAAGTAGTTAAAGCAAAAAGCTTTCCAACACATATTTCGAGAAAGATATAAGCGAGTTAAACTCAACTCGAAATATCAAATGTGTAAATATAAAAGTCAATATAGCTATACAAATTAGTCTCAATAGGAGATATAATAGAATAAACTTCTAAGTGATATATAAGTTTTAGTCTCCACATACCTTTTATTGATGAAGTTCCTCCAAGCTCTCCTCAGTAGATCTTCGTCTTCAATCGATGAACGTCGTGAAGTCTAAAGATCAACTACACATTCTATCCTAATTCGAGACATATCTATAAGTAGACTAGAAATCAAGACTTATAGTTTTGATCACCTAAACTTGACAAACAAACTTGAGATAGCAACACTTGCGAGTTCGACCGAGCAGTGCTCTAACAAAAACCACATCAATTAGAAACAGTAAAGTCGATGAAAGCGTTTAAACCAAGTAACATTCTTAAAACAAAGGAGGAGGATATGAATAATTTGCCTATTTTGAGTCAAATTTATACGACAAGAGCATCCCTCATGGGGACGGAATTGGATGATAGAGCGGTTATAGAAAAATATCAGTTGTTAGACGATCAACATAACTATGGAATGAGGAAGCAGGTAGCAAAAGAAAAAGTGATTCGTATTTTCTTGTCCCATTCGAAGATGTTGTCCCACTGCTTCTATCAAGTTTTATTAATATATTGCTTGTCATTGTTAAATATTTCTTGCAACACCTACGATATAAAAAACTTTCCCGGTGGGATGAGGATTTGTGGATCGGGTATGGATCCCGTATTGAAGGTATCAAGACCAACTCAATCATATGGATTCTACGTCTTGGTAATAGCCTATTTGGCAGTTTTGAAGGCACTGTGTTTTCAAGCTTATCCAAAACCTTTGATATGGATCTTGAACTAGCTTTCCTAGTTTGATTTCAACCAATATACCAAGGAAAGTATCAAAACCTTTGCATTCTTTCACCTGAATCGCAGACAAACATTAATTACTTTGTCTCGATCATCACTTTCCCTCACTTTAGGGACAAAACATGGGTATTTCTTTATCTCGGTTATCGTTTTGCTGACGCCTTGGATGCACAAAGAAATCTACGCCCAGTATAAGAGAATATATAGTCATCCATGACTGTAATTAGAAAAATCTAGTTTTCCTTTATATTCTCCAATTTGGACATCCTCATTACCAATTTTACCTCAACTAGTCTGTGGTTTTGAGTAAACAGCCTTGGCGGTACTAGATGCGCTAGTAACTGATAATCTCTATTCTTTACCAGCAACCGAATGAATAAAGGATTTAATAGCGCCAATATTAGTCATATCCAATACCCACTTGAAAAAGCAGGGGTATAAAAACCACACCCAATATTGCGCTTAGCAATATGTATGCACTAACTCCAATATACTTTTAAGAGAATCAACTAGACAGTCAGACTCAATCTTAATAAAAAGTATATCAAAGAATTATATCTCAATTCCTCAATTCAATCCACACTCAAACAAATAGGAATTTGCGAGCCTGATTGAATACAATAGAAATAACTTGAACGGTACCAAAGACCAATGCTCAAGGATTAATCAATTTCAATCAACAACCAAAGTTTGGATTTACCAATTGATCGATTCAATGCACAACTTGTGATATTTTAATTATATAACAAAATATAATACGGAAAAGAAATAACACAGACACCGAAAGTTTTGTTAACGAGGAAACCGCAAATGCAGAAAAACCCCGGGACCTAGTCCATATTTGAACACCACACTGTATTAAGCCGCTACATACTCTAGCCTACTAAAAATCTAACTTCGGTCTGGACTGTAGTTGAACCCTAATCAATCTCACACTGATTCAAGGTACAGTTATGTTCCTTACGTCTTTGATCCCAGTAGAATACTACGCACTTGATTCCCTTAGTTGATCTCACCCACAACCAAGAGTTGCTACGACCCAAAGTCGGAGACTTGATAAACAAATATGTCTCACACAGAAAAGTCTATTGAATAGATAAAGATATCTCCCACAGATAAACCTATGAGTTTTGTTCCGTCTTTTGATAAATCAAGGTGAACAGGAACCAATCGATAACCCGGACTTATATTCCTGAAGAACGGCCTAGAATTATCAATCACCTCACAATAATCTTAATCGATTAACGAAATAAGATATTGTGGAATCACAAACGATGAGACAAAGATGTTTGTGATTACGTTTTTATCTTGCCTATCAGAGATATCAATCTCAAGCCAATCTTAAGATTGTACTCAACACGATAGAAACATCAAGATCAGATCACGCAACTACAGATAAAATAATTGGGTATGTCTTCACAATCCCAATGAAGTCTTTAAGTCGTTAACCTATAGGGTTTCGTGAAAAACCTAATGTTAAAGGAGAATCAACTCTAGCTTATATAACTAGTATCACATAGGAGGTATAGGGATTAGGTTTCCCAGTTGCTAGAGTTCCCCTTTATATAGTCTCCAAATCAGCAATCTAAGTTACCTTGGTAACAAAGCATTCAATATTCATCGTTAGATGAAAACCGGATTAGATTCAAGCTAATATCTTTCAACCGTTAGATCGAACTTAACTTGTTATACACAAATGAAATGCACTTTTATTTAGGTTTGGGTAACCCTACCTAAACGTGTACACTTAGTTGGTTCAACAATAGTTAACCAATGGTTAGCCATATGAGCACTTTCATGTCAACCTTATTCATCTTCACCGTAACTAGTTCAAGTGACTCAAATGAACTAGTTAGAGAGTTTTTCAATTTTTTAGATCTCATAGAAGTATATAAGACACAATTTAAGCAAAATCGATTTTGATTCACTCGAATCAATTCATGAACATTATAGTCACGGTTTGCAAAGATTGCATTCCTTATTATATAAATGTTTTACTTCAAGAACAAACCGATTTTAGAAAGTAACCTACCTAAGTACGCAAATGGGTACGCATACTTAAGTAACCGGATTGAGTTTGTTTTTCACTTTCAAACTCCATCAGAAATTCACGGACGTGAACTTTCCGCCAGTATGCGTACGGGTACGCATACTCACCCGGATTTCCAACAACCGCTAGTACGAGTACGGGTACGCATATTTTGAGTTCCCGGTTTTGGACTTTTACACAAATGTGAGAACACACTATGTTTATATCCAAATATGGTTACATGTTCTAAACTCTAATTTCAATCATTGAAACTTTCTTATAGGATGTTATATAGTTGTTATTCACAAACTATTTTTCATCAAAGCGGTTTTCAGGTTATTGAAATAATCAACTTGATATTCGTTACTAGTAAAGATGAACTTGGCCAAAGCGAAAGCTTACCAACACATATTTAGAGAAATAGATAATTGAGATAAACTCGGCTCGAAATAGCACATGTGTATAAATGAAGTCTATATAGCAATGCGACTTTTGTCTCAAAAAAAGAGATAGAATAGATAGACTTTTGAGTGATAGATAAGTTCAAGTCTCCATATGCCTCTTTATTGATGAAGTTACACAAGTTCCCTTGAGTATTTCTTTGTCTTCATTCAATGAACGCCGTGGATTTTAAGGCTCAACTACACTTACTATTCTAATCCGAGACTTAGCTATAAGTAGATTAAAAATCAAGACTTATAGTTTTGGTAACTAAACTTGACAAACAAGCTTGAGATAGCAATGCTTGCGAGTTTAACCGAGAAATGCTCTAACACCACTCTCCATTGATTTTAATATCAATGTACATATGTCTAGAAGAAGTTTATTCATTGTGTGTTCCTTAACCCATAGTAAGTGACTAATATTTCGATATTGAACTGCATCAACATTATGCTGAGAACTTTTAGCATTAGTATAGTGGGGCCTCCCAGCATCGTACTGAATTCAATCGGCACTTGCAGCGTGTTCAGTATCCTAAAACAACTAGTTTCTCTCTTCTCAAATTGTTCCGAGGATATACTTCGTGTCTGACCAACATGTGATTTTTATTGGTTAAAGGAATCACTTACTTTAACCACAAATCTATGTCTTAATCCTCGTCCATCTTCTCTAGGTCTTGCCTTTTAAGTGTCAATCCTACACTTGAATGCAATCAACAACCGTTTTCAAGAATAATAACAAACTTGATCAATCTTCTTATACCAACGTGAACATATATAGTGACTTTAACTAGGGCTCTGATACCCGAATTGTCACATGATTAAATTTAGCAAATGCAACATCTTTCCTTGACAATGAGACTATGTAGCTACAACACAGCCTCAATATACAGACACTTAGACTATCTTTTTTTCCAGACTAAATTATATATGTCCCGTTCTGAACAGAGGTTCTATTCACCATTATCCGCTTCATTTTTATCAAACACACATATAATAGTTATGCATACTACTTAATTAAGCCTAAACAAGGACAATATGCAACACACATAAGCTAGTTTAATATTCACCGAAGCCTTATTATTACTGTACACTTAGGATTACACAAACTCTTCTTACACTGGATACCCATACCATTACAAAATAAGGCTCATATATTTTTGTAAAGGCTATAAAGAAAGTAACCTCCAAAAATTTACAAATTCACTACATGAAAGGTAGTTGGCTACCATCCAAGTTGCATATCTCTCTCTAATCCAAATGTGGAGAAGCATAAAGCTACGCTAACTAAGTGTAACCAACTTGTAACTGTCACGACCATTTTTCTGGTGCATGCTTATGATCTTGTTGGACCAATGATGTGTACACTAGCCACCATTGTACACCATTGTACCACCATTGTACATCATTCTTCCAGTGATGCAAGTGTGTTTTTACAAGCCTAGATCTCATTCCCGAATGTCTTGTGCATATAGGCCATGCGCCAAACCTGCTTATCTCGCATTTTTAATGCATCTTGCATTCCTAGCCGTGCCTAAATAGCATTTGATGTATGCCCGATACATAGCTCGCAACTCTAAATGTGACCTTCATTTCTGTCCATAACCAGACCACATTTGGTGCAAGCGTGTGTTGCACTTTCCTAGGTCAGTTAACCAACTAGTCATACTAGTCCACTGAGATCATAAAAAATGATTGATGAGGTAGAATTTTTTGTGGATTTTTCAGAAAATTTGTAAAAAATGTAAGTTATCCAATGAACCATCATTTATAGTGTTATTATGACTTCAAATAAAAAAGAAATAGGATTAACATTGCGACTTTCAGTTTTTCTTCAATAATAAGCCTACTAAAAATTGAGAAGAAAAATTTAGTGACCTTTTCAAGATAATTTGTTTTATAGATCGTAAGCTATTCCACGAGCCATCATTTATTTAGTTCCACTCGAAGAAATCAATAGGTGATATTGGTGATTATTTAGGAGTTATTCCAATGAAAATTGTGCAAATTGAGCCTGGTTTTTTTGGAACGCGCAATTGGGGATACTCAATCTAATTGGGAGATACTGATTACTTCCCCCAACTAGGGGTGGCTGATAAGGGGTGACTTTTTATTATGAAAATACCAAAATACCCTTTCCCCTAAAACTTTAAAATAAAAAACCAAAAACCAAATTCTTATATCCCCATTTCAATTCCATCTTCCTCTTCATCGTTCTTCATCCGTTCTTCGTCGACGATGATTCAATAATTTCTTTTTTTGGTGAAAGTGGGGGATGATTGTGAAGAGGGAATTGCTGCTAAGAGGTTGAAAGTTTGATTTTTTGTTCTTTGAATTCACCATTGTTGCAGCTGAAATAGCTCTGTGCCGGCATAGTATTCAACCGGAAAAAACCATGCCTACATTTGTTGGAAACTTTCATAAATGTTTGCCGGGCATAGTATGTTGCTTAAATTATTGATTTTTTTTTTCACTTTACTACCAGCATTGATAGGAAGTTCTCGAGCATGCCGGCACCATTTTCCGGCATATGGTCTTCATCAATTTCGGCATGGTCTTCATCACTTCCGGCGATTTAAAAAAAAATAATCCGTTTTGAATTTTTTCTGGTTTTAATCAGTCACCTGCCGGCACTGTAAATTAATTATCGAGCATGCCGGTACAGCTACCGGCATAGTATGTTGCTTAAATTTATCTGCCGGCACATGATGTAAAGTATCCAGAAACTTGAAAAAAAATCACTTGAGTACCGGCATTGATAGATATCTATCAAGCATGCCGGCACTGCTTCCTGTATGTTTTTCATGCAGTACCGGCATAGTTTTTGGTTTGAATTCTATGCCGGTTTTGGTTTCAAAATGGGGGATAGTGTGGTACCGGCATTGTCGAACTATGAATACTATGCCGGTTTTGAATGTTCCGGCATTGTATTCATACAACATCTATGCCGATACAAAGGTTTTTCAGCTGAAAAAATGGCGGGTTCAAAGAAAAAAAAACAAATTTTCAACCTCGCATCAGCTTTACCTGTGTGTTAGGGATGCTTGTATGCTGGGAAAGTTTACTTTAATCAGTCCACTGCCGGCACAGTCAGTTGATTCTCGAGCATGCCGGTACCTATGCCGGCATAGTATGTTGCTTAAATTCCTATGCCGGCACATGATGAAAAGTATCCAGAAAGTTGATTTTTTATTTCACTTGACTATCGGCATTGATAGGAAGTTCTCGAGCATGCCGGTACCATTTTCCGGCATATGGTCTTCATCAATTTCGGCATGGTCTTCATCACTTCCGGCGATTTAAAAAAAAAAATCCGCTTTGAATTTTTTCTGGTTTTAATCAGTCACCTGCTGGCACTGTAAATTAATTATCGAGCATGTCGGTACATCTACTGGCATAGTATGTTGCTTAAATTTCTCTGCCGGCACATGATGTAAAGTATCCAGAAACTTGAAAAAAAAATCAATTGAGTACCGGCATTGATAAATTTCTATCGAGCATGTCGGAGACGCTTCGTATGTTTTTTCATGCGATCAAGATAGTTTTTGGTTTGAATTCTATGCCGGTTTTGGTTTCAAAATGGGGGATATTGTGGTACGGCATTGTCGAACTATGAATATTATGCCGGTTTTGAATGTTCTCGCATTGTATTCATACAACATCTATCTTGCGTACTGAGAGGTTTTTCAATTTGAAAAAATGGCGGGTTCAAAGAAAAAAATCAAATTTTCAACCTCACAGCAGCTTTACCTGTGTGTTAGGGATGCTTGTATGCTGGGCAAGTTTACTTTAATCAGTCCACTGTCGGCACAGTCAATTGATTCTCGGGCATGCCGGTACATATGCCGGTATAGTATGTTGCTTAAATTCCTATGCCGGCACAGGATGAAAAGTATCCAGAAAGTTGATTTTTTTTTTCACTTGACTACCGGCATTGATAGGAAGTTCTCGAGCATGCCGGCACCATTTTCCGGCATATGGTCTTTATCAATTTCGTCATGGTCTTCATCACTTCCGGCGATTTAATCATTCACCTGCCGGAACTGTAAATTAATTATCGAGCATGCCGGTACAGCTACCGGCATAGTATGTTGCTTAAATTTCTCTGCCGGCACATGATGTAAAGTATCCAGAAACTTGAAAAAATAAATCACTTGAGTACCGACATTGATAGATTTCTATCGAGCATGCCGGCACTGCTTCCTGTATGTTTTTGATGCAGTACCGGCATAGTTTTTGGTTTGAATTCTATGCCGGTTTTGATTTCAAAATGGGGGATATTGTGGTACTGGCATTGTCGAACTATGAATACTATGCCGGTTTTGAATGTTCCGGCATTGTATTCATACAACATCTATCTTGTACTGAGGTTTTTCAATTTGAAAAAATAGCGGGTTCAAAAAAAATATCAAATTTTCAACCTCGCATAGACTTTACTGTGTGTTAGGGATGCTTATCTTTGGGCAAGTTTACTTTCTTGTGTAGGTTCTTCAAAAAACTCTTCATGCTCATAAAAATCATAATTCAAGGGTGTTGGTTCCACAAAAACTTGCAATTGTGAGTTGTTGTCATTAGCAGAAGATTGAGGATATGATCCTTGTTGTAGTTGAGCTAAAGATTCAGCAGCAGCAATTCTCTCTTCACAATCATCATCCATTTTCATCAAAAAAATTCCCTCCCAATTTTTTCCCCTCCTTCTACACTCACCCAAAAACAAATAAAAACACTAACTTAATCTTATAACTAATACTTAACATTTTTACTAATTAAAATTAATCACTAATTAGGATTAGTGAGGGCTAGATTAGGAATTAAAAAAATAATTACATAGGAGATACCCAAAATTGCTATTGGGACACCGTTTTTGTCCTGTAGTTATGTCCCCCAATTCCGCTTTCTTTTTTTGGGTGGATTTATCTCTAATAACATGTATACATAGACCGTAAGCTCAACGTGGAGTCATTCTTTAAAATGAAGAGAAATTGGGTCAATTGCCCAAATATTTTTAAAACATGGTTCAAATGGACAAGTAAAAATTAGTATAAGTGAAATAGACACCAAAAAAATACTAAGAATGAAACTAGATTCATCCTGGTTTAAACTTAAAAAAATAGCGAGGGGTGAAACTAGATGCAATGGGTGGAATGAAACTATTTACATCCTGATTATTTTTACATTCTCGTCCATTTAAAAAGTATCAAATTTTACTTGTTTTTTTCACCCGGAAATTATCGTTAATTTTGTGTAAAATGAAAAAGAAATGACCACCGGTGTGACGGATGACTTTCTTAGGGATCAGTACATATAAAAGCTTGACTAAAATAAGCCCGTTATTTTAGGGTTTTTATTTCATCTTAATATGTTTATTGAAGTGGATATGAGTCATGTAATCTGGTTGACAGTATCCAAGTTTGACCAAAAATTTCGACTAAAACATACCAAGTTTTTTTTTATGATTTTGTGTCATGGAAATGTTCTTATAAACTAGTCTGACCAAAATAGTCTTTCTGAAAATTTCTTGGGGTGAAATATTCGGAATACCATTTCTTAACGTTTTCTTTTTCTTTTTTTCGTTTTTTTTTTTTTTTTTTGACATGAAATATATGTTCCTTGGATTACAAGGCTTACAATCATCCGAAAGCTATATATCCGACGAACCACAATTCGTCCAATCCTAACTTGAGATAAAAAATTACGAAAACTAAGACTTTTAATTTCGACAGTTTTTTGTGATGATAGTCCACTGAATTATGCCTTGAGCCTATTCCCGCATGTTGTGACCCAAAAAAAAAAAAGAATTATAAGCTTCCTTTCTATTTATTACTGGCCTTCCCACAGTAGAATTTTCATTTATGGCCGACTTACTCCATGAATTAAAATCGGTGAGACCCACAGCCGGAAGCTAGCTGGAATCTGGGAAAGCTAAGCACTAACAACCGAAGTAAAGATGGAGAGAGAGGTTTAGAGTTGAAACAGATGAATCATAAAGAAGAAGAAAGAAGCATTTCCAAAATATGCAAACTCTTAAAAATGTGGTAGCTTATGAATGAAAGTGATAACCCAACACAAATAAGAAATGTGCGTCTCTGGCCAGCCTTCACGTGTACGTCAACTTCACTCTACTTAACACTATTTACTTCACTCGCATCCGTCCATTTTCACATAACTTAGCTCCAACACTAAGGAGGCATGTTCACAGAAACGCAAACAGTTTGTCTATCTGAAATTTCTATATTCTGATCATTTCTTTGTATCATCTCCCTAGCTAGATTGCAACTGCCGGAAAATAAATGGATGTATGCATCAGATTGTCAGATGGGAAGTCATACAACCTTGAACTGTGGTATTTTGATACCATACGTGAGATTAAAAGAAAGATCCGCAAATACTTGGGAGTTCCGATCCTAAGACAAGAACTATACGATTGCAATGGCCGTGTCTTGAAGGACGAGCGTGATACCGAGTTTTATAGAATTATCAACGGAACTACACTGCTACTACAGATTATTGATCCTAGACATAAAACTTTAGACGATGATAATGAAGATGACAACAATGATACAGCTACGTCAACAGCCTCGTCTGTCCTCAACTAAGATTCAGTTACTTAATGAATTGAATTAATAAAGAGAAAGTTTAAGCTTGAAATGGAGACAAGTGATGCCGCAGAATGTCTAAGAGCGAAGGTTCCTGAATATGAAACGCTTCCAATCACTCGACTAGTTCTAGATTCAGGTAATGTATTAGTTCTATGCTATCTAGCTTTTCAATGAAATTTCGCATTCGTTTTTCTAGGTTTCCATTTTCACTGCAGTTGTTTGGATTATCTAGTAGTCGCGAGCGGTATTATTCTCTGGTCACATTGGCTGTTTTGTACCTCATGTATCATACTATCATGTATGTTGTGTAAAAGTTGATTATTTTTATTTTTATTTTTATTTTTTTTTCAAGCATGCATTTTATTAAAAAGAAATTAGTTTATACTCCCTCCGTTCCACTTTAGATAATGTTTTTGAAGTTTTCAAACAAATTAAGAAATTGAGAGAGATAAGAAGGTTTTCCACCTATACCCTTGAGAAAAATCTTTATACATTAATTGCTATTAGTGCATTTAAAAAAAAAACTTATAATTCCAAGACAAAATATAAGGATATAATTGGTAGTTTTATGCAAAAATATGAAAACTTTTAAGTATTGTGGAACAAAAATATAACCCTAAAACATCATCTAAAATGGAACGGAGGGAGTAATTTATCGTGGTTACACGATACTCACAGAATCATGAAATAAAATTTGACAAATAAAAATAAAAGTTAACTGTGAATCTGGTTTTTTACAACATTCATTCTCTACGTTATTGTGAACAGTAAATGTTAATTTTGGGCCATTTTCCGCGTGTCTAGAGATTTAAACTAAACTAAAGGTGAACTGGTGCGTGAGAAAAAAAAAAAAAATTATAGTGATTGAGAAAAGATGCATCTTTTTTTTTAATATAGAAAGCATCATTGGTGTCTGATCTGATGAAATTTGATGCAAAACATTATGTGGGACACAATTGGCAATATACTGCACAAGCTTATGGTTGTGACATTCCTTGGGTACTATGCATGTACATTATAGTTGACTTATGCATGTACATTACAAAATTTCCTAGGAGTTATCATTAAATGTACCCCTTTATGATATTTTTATAATAAGTGTTCCACTAACGAGTATGGGTTTGATGTTTTAGCCTTTACGACTTTAGGGGAGTTGGGCGAAGATACTATCATTCTCTTGAAGAGGTTGAAGATTGTATCACCAATCATGATGTTAATTATAAGATAGGAAGTACTCTTTTTTATAGAATAGGTTTAGCAATCCAAAAGGGTGTTGGTGCCCAGCTTGTTTCCAGGCTACCCACCAACTTAATGTAATCTGACCTTCAAAGACTTTTTATATATATAATCAAATAAAAAATTTCAACAAAGATTTTTATTTTATTTTTCTCTGACGATTTTCTATCATTTTTGTGATGGTGACGCCCACTCGAAATTGCGTGACACAACTATTCTCATTTGTCAATTGGCTAATAAACTTAACTTTACGCCTTTACACCTAATAACCTGATAAGCACATTTTTTATTTATTATTGGCCTTTGCAAGATAGAATTTAATTTTTTTTTGTCCCCTCTTACCTTCAATCCGGCTCCACTAGTAGATGATGACACATTTAAAATCGGAGAGACCCACACAGCCGGAAGCTAGCTGAAAACTGGTAGCAGTAATGCTAACAGCAACAAACGCAGTGAAGGTGCAAAGAGAGAGAGCTAGATTCTGAGTAGAATCAAATGAATCATAAAGAAGATGAGTAAAGAAAGATATGTGGGTTAGAAATTAAGAAAGAAGGGTTTCCAGAATAAGCACACTCTTAAAGAACGCAGTAACTTAAGAATGAAAGTGATAACCAATACAATTTAGAAATATGGGTTCTGTGGCCTTCACGTGTACGTCTTCACTCCACTTAACTGTTTACTTCAGTCGCATCCGTCCATTTTCATCGGTATACTCTATTCATTCCATTTTCTGGACATTGATGTTGGAAGTCTCTATGCGATATAAACCATTGCAAAAAGATAATAGTATTCTACAAAATTGACATCATAAGATGTTTCACAGAATAAAACCCAAAACTGGTAAAGCGAGAATAATAAAACTAGACGGGTTATTAAAACGCCTAGAAGCTGAAGTGAGCCTATAAGCTCTATGTACTGATTTAGTTCCTCGATCATTAACAGTAACATTGGCACCGAATCTCACAGTCATGGGCCACAACGAATCACCATCTTTACTCATATACATA
This sequence comes from Papaver bracteatum, assembly GCA_023529315.1. Classification (NCBI taxonomy): domain Eukaryota; kingdom Viridiplantae; phylum Streptophyta; class Magnoliopsida; order Ranunculales; family Papaveraceae; genus Papaver; species Papaver bracteatum. The sequence goes on from JAJJWX010005012.1 coordinate 2,249,371, forward strand.
ATGTCCGACGCTAACTCAAGTCCGAACGTCGTAATCCCATCGTTAGAAACTGCAATTTTAGCTTCTTCCCAAGGAACCCCAAAAGTCTGAACATTCACAAGATGATGCTTTGGTTCCTCAAACTTGGGTTGGAAAAATTTCGAGATAGATATATTCCCAACGGGTAAACGTATTAGAGTGTCGTGGTAAATCCCACCAGTTGTAGTAGTTCTACTATTGTTGTGGTAGTAATAAAGTGTGAGATCAAAAGTGTCATAATAAACTCCCCACACAGGATTCATTATATTATTATATTCTATCTTGACTCTGAGATCGAATGAAACGGTTGTATTGATTGTCTGGTTGGTTGCATCATTGGAGCCTATATTGAGAGCAGGAACATAGAACGCTTCTATAGTACTCTTTGGGAAATCATCATTATCATTATAACTAGCAGGATGCCGAGAGAATACAGACAACAACGCTAAAGTCACTAGAGTCGCTACCAGGACGATGGAAAACCATACGCAAACACTAATTATCGACATTGTAGGTAGAATAAAAATAGTACTGCTATCCTAGTATAGAAAGGAAGGAGAGAAACCAAGTTTTACCAATACTGCAGAGACTTGTAGATGAAACGAGAGCAGGGAAGACTTTGATAAGAATACTTGTTAGACTGCCTCCTTATATAGGCTACGTAAAAGCACCGTAGAAAAACAAATTCCTAGTTCTATTAGAATCAAAAGTGAGGAGACCGACTTATTTTAGGCGCTTCACCAAACTAGGAAATTCATGATTACAAATACGAGCGAGCCCATTGCCAAATTGGACCGTCTCTTTCAGTAGTTTTATTCTCAATCTGACTACTGAACATTTTAGACACTGGCTAATGTTCTATGATCCAGTGGTGGGTGTTGGTGTTTGATTATATGGTCAAGAAGCAGTTATGGCATCTGATTTTGCCATGGGACAATTCAGGTTTCCGAAAAGATTGCTCCTTGGTAGAATGCTGTAAAGATAAGGAGTACACATGATCGTGATAAATGTGTCACATAAAAATGGCTAGTATCCAGCCGTCGGCCGATCTTGACTGTTATTGACCGTTCTTGACGACGGCAATGACTAGAACATAATTCAACACACACATGCAACAGGAAGTACAGTAGTTATACTGATACTGCGTTTGGTATGCTGCTGCCATGAGGCAAACATGTACTCGGAAACTCTTTGTTTCATATTGTAGCTTTTCAATGCAATTTCGTAATTGTTTTTCTAAGCGTCCATTTTTATTGCAGTTGTTTGGATTATCTAGTACACTAATTTTGATTGTTCACTATATATTAAACACCCCTTTTTTTTTTTGTGCATAAAAAGAACACAAAATTGGTTAAAAAGACCAAAATCAACAATTTCTTGATGAAAAAGAATCTAGATTTTGATACTGTTTAAATGGACAAAAATGTAAAAATAGGCAGGATGTATACAGTTTCATCCTACCCATTTTCAAATACTTTTTTTAATTTTTAATTTACATCAGGATGCATCCAGTTTCATTCTCGCTATTTTTTAATTTTAAGCCAGGATGAATCCAGTTTCATCCTTGTTATTTTTTTGGTGTCCATTTCACCCATAATAATTTTCAATCGTCCATTATAACCATGTTTTAAAAATATTTGAATAAATGATCCATTTTCCGTATAAAAAAGTGCGCAAAGTTATCTATAATTCAAGAAATGGTTTGCTCTACTATGGTTTACTAATCAAGAAAGCTTACGAATTATCAATACCCTGCCATGCTGAAGTCTCTCTTATCGTCTCTCAAGCCAAAGCATAAATTAAGCATTAGTATCATTGAGAATTATGATATTAATATTGTCATTGAGAAAATATGCATTTTTTTATATATAGATTGAACCATTGGTGTCTGATCTTACGAAATTTGATGCAAAACATTATGTGTGACACAATGGGCAAACTTAAGATTCAGAGTGAGCAGTAACAAAACTGGGACAAAGCAAATGAGTTAACTTGAGCTTATACATGTACATTACATATTTTCATAGGAGTCATCATTAAATTTGCCCCTTCATGATATTTTTTACAAATAAATAAATAAATTCAACAAAGACATTTTATTTTATTTTTGACGATTTCTATCATTTTCGTGATGACGACATCCACTCAAAATCGTGGGAGACAACTGTTCTCATTTGTCAATTGGCTCATAAATCTAACTTTATACTTTTTCACCAAATAACCTGGTAAACACCTTTTTTATTTATTACTAGCCTTTACACGGCAGAGTTTAGGTTTTTAATCCCTCTTACTTTCAATCTGTCTTCACCACCAGATGGTGAAACATTTAAAATAAGAGAGACCCGCACAACCGGAAGCTAGCTGGAAACTGGTAGCGCAGTGAATGTGGAAAGAGAGAGAGCAATATTTAGAGTACAAACAAATGAATAATAAATTAAGAAGAAGAGTAAAGAAAGAGATGTGGGTTAGAAATTAAAAAAATAAGGGTTTCCAGAATAAGCAGACTCTTAAAGAATGCAGTAACTTAAGAATGAAAGTGATAACCAATACAATTCAGAAATATGGGTTCTGGCCTTCACGTGTACGTCTACTTCACTCCACTTAACTATTTACTTCACTCGCATCCGTCCATTTTCATCGGTATACTTTTTTCATTCCATTTTTTGGACATTGATGTTGGAAGTCTCTGTGCGATATATACCATTGCCAAAAGATAATACCCCGCAGTGTCCTCGGTACAATGGTATTTCATGATGTGGATGGTGAAACACAATGGTGAAAAAGTTTCAACATTCTGAAGAGAGTTGAATGTTCACAGAAAACAATCAGTTTGTGTACATGATGTATATTGGCTGATCACCGCGGAAATGATTGGTGTATGTTAGGCTGATTTCTGTGTAATGACCGGAAACGATTCGCGTTATAATGGTATTTCTTCAACCTGGCATGCACGTAATTCAAGTTCATCTGGCTCACACATGCGGTAGGAATTAATGACACAAAAGAGAGTTAAAGAAAAATTAATGAGAGTTACCAGAAGCAAGTCGTAGGTCATTTTCATTCTTACTTGTTCGCTCTCTTTCTCTTTCGCTTTCAATCTCTGAGTCACTTATGAAACAAGGAAAGAAGAAATAAATTACAAAGAAAAAACCATAAATTGGGAGAAAGAAGAGTACAGAGATGCATATGCATTTGGTACAACTTCTAGCTACTTTGGACTAGCTAGCAGTACTTAGTGCCTCCAAAATTTCTATATTCTGATCACTTCTTTGCCAGAGCCGAATCATCGGAAGCTAACAAAATAGTTCTCTGAATCTGTTCCTTTCGGTATACACCTCGATCAGACGAAAAGCTGTTGTTCATCTTTTCCAAGTTGGAAGATCAGGTAAAGAAGTTCTTTGATCATTAGGGTTTTGTAGATATTTTTGGTTCATGGTTAGTAGATATTAGGGTTTCGTAAACAAAGGATCCGATAATTGTTCTTTCTAGCACTTCATTTGTATAGATCTATGATCAGATCAAGGACATGGTTTTCTTTTAAACTCGTAATCTGAATAACTTTATATATATATTTTTTGACTGAAAAGGGCAAATTTTATAAAGAGAAACTCTTCATCACCGAACTTGAACTTTATATATATATATATATAGATACTACTCTATCTATCTGTTTGAGCTACGGTAACTTTTGATCTTGCTGTTTGATTATTGCTTAAAAGTTTTTGATTAGATTGAGAAATGTTTGTATAACAGATCTAATGGGGAGAGGAAAGATTGAAATAAAGAGGATAGAGAACACAACAAACCGTCAGGTAACATTCTGCAAGAGGAGGAATGGTTTACTTAAGAAGGCTTACGAGTTATCGATACTCTGCGATGCTGAAGTCGCTCTTATCGTCTTCTCAAGCCGTGGTCGTCTCTACGAATACGCTAACAGCAGGTACTTAACATGTAGCTAACGAATCACTCAAATCACTCACTCTCTTCTTCTTTTTTGTCATTTTGGTTTCAAAATTAAAGATCTCATAAATGAACTATGGCGATATCTGTACTTAGCATATTTAATTAATTGTGTGAAGCATCAAATCAACCATAGAGAGGTACAAGAAGGTATGCTCATCTGAGTGTTCGAACACTACCTCCATCATCGAGGCTAATGCTCATGTACGTAACACGATCGATTCTATTAATATTCTCTGATCACTTTTGGTGTTTTTGTTTCGCATTATAAATTTCATGCTGATGCGTATATGTAATCTGATCATGCAGTACTATCAACAAGAAGCAACAAAACTGAAGCAGCAAATACAAATCTTACAGAATACAAACAGGTACAGCAATTCAATTGTCAAAATGTAAGAACTCAAAATGACTTTGTGACGCAAAGCGTTAAATTAAAAGGACACCATGGGACAATTGATCTTTAGGTTCGGCATAAATTTGTACGATGTTTACTTCTTTTTTTTGTTTATGATGTGGAGCAGACATTTGATGGGCGAGTCTATAAGTACACTGACCGTGAAAGAATTGAAGCAGCTGGAAAACCGGCTCGAACGAGGACTCACCCGGATTAGATCCAAAAAAGTATGTACTCTGTATAACCAAGAAAGAAATCAATACCTCAAAAATATGAGATTAATACAGTTACGTACTGTTTCATTGTTTTGTTACTTTTTGATGATTTTTTCATGTTGTTGTGTTACAATAGAATGAGTTGATGTTTGCAGAAATTGAATACATGCAAAGAAAGGTATACTGCTCTATACAAATTTGTTCGAAACTTCATAGAATTACTACGTTCTTATCTGGGTATACTACTGATCAGTTAATGCTTGTAAATTTTGTGTAGGAGGTGGAGCTTCAAAAGGAGAATGTTTTCCTTCGAGCTAAGGTAACTCGAGTACACAAATAGACTTTGTCGTTTTTCCTTTGGCCTCTGCATATAAATGTCTGACTTCAAAAAACTTAATAGGTAACAGAAGACGAGGAGAACGAGCAAACCAACTTAAGGCCGGTACCTGATCAGTTAGATCATCATCAAGTGAACTATTTCCAAGTGAACATGCTGAACGGCGGACCCTCTTCTTACTCTGATCATCAAACTGCGCTCCATCTTGGCTAATCAATACGCTCTTAATAAGCTTTCATCCCAAGGTACGATTCTAGGCTTGTTCATCAGAACACTGGCATGAATGCCATGGGCCACAGGCTCACAGCTTATAGAATCCACCGTTTTTACTTATATTTTCTATTTTTGCGTTTTTACAGGTTTGGCCGAGAGATGACGGACAAACTATGCCATTGATGATATACTGTAGGATTCTCTGTTCTGCAGTCAATTAGTATAATAAACCCAATCCTAATTACGCTATAATAATTTTATGAAATAAGTAATGTTTCTGTGATAAGCGATTTACTAGTAAAAGATATTATGCAACCAAACTTGTTTGAGATTTATGTTCAAGTTAATTAAATGAAATGGAAGTAGATTAAAGTGGGAAACTGCCATGACAAATGTTGATAACAGTCAAAGGGCAACATGGCCGAAGAGGCCCAAGCACGCAAAAGAAAGAAACCTCAAATGCTCATTGACACAGTAATCGTCTCAAATTCAGATTTCTGCAGTGCGCAAAAGTACATTAGGCCAAAACGGTACAAGCAAAAAGAATAAACGACATAATAAATTTAAGAAGGAAAAATTACACCGAATACTACAACATAAAGAGTAAGAAATTAATGGGTTCAATCTTAGGCACGTCAGAGATAACTTGGGACCAATTCAAATAGCTAACGACTGATTAGAGATATACACATTTAGAGACCGGTTTTGGCTCGTTTCATTCCTGCACTACTGTTATTGAAGGGAGACATGCTTGGGCTCATTTGAGGACTCTCCTCTCTCAGCGTGCCATTTATCATAGCCAACTCCCGCAGTTGCTGCTTCTTGTAATAATCTAAGGATTCGTCCTGAGAATATTGCGATAAAAGGAGAGATTAAATAGATATCGAAATTTATGTTACAGAGAGAATAATGACAAGGATTTCTAGCTTACCACAGGTTTCAAGAGGTCTTCTAATATCGCCACAGCTTGAGTCAAACGAGAATCTATCATCTCCGGAGGAAATTCAGCCTCCACTAGCAAATGTAATGGCTCATTCAAGTGCTCATAACCAGGTTTATCTCGAAGTTTCTCTTCCTGGAATTGAAAAAGAAAATTAGCTGAAGAGACATAATGCCAACCTAGGAAATAACACTTTCAGTACAGAACCCAGCACCTCATCTAAGAAAAATTCTAATGAAGTTACTCAAGAGAATTTCCTCCACCAGTGAAAATACTAATGAAGTAACGATATGGAACAACATTTTTTATCTGTAAAATGATCAGGGGTTCTATACTTGGTACTTCTGATAGAGATGAAGTCTATATCCCAATGACTAAAAAAGTGAACCCACAGTTTCCAATATATGCATCAAAACCTCACAGCTCCCAATTATGTTCGGGCATGGTGCATTTTCTATTAAGTATGAAAAATAATAATAATAATAATAAATCAATTTGACATGCTCCATAACAGATAACACATACATGCAATGTGCATTAATCTGTATGACAAATGGTACGAAATAACCTGAACCTGCAAGTAGCACCCTACCATTTTTATGGAAAAGTGATAAATTTGGTGCCCTTGAGAAATGTCAAATAAGAAAAGCAATGTCCCAAATACCTGAAGGGAATCCTTAACAGAGCCTCGGCCCCTGATGTATACCCGACATTGAGTTGTAGCCTCAACTCTTTTCAAGGAGTTTCCGCGAGGTCCCAAGAGACGCCCAACAAAGTTAAACTGTAAAATCATGATATAAGGTTCAGGAAGACTAAAAATAGCAACTCTCACAGTCGTGAACAACAAAAACAGAAATTTAGTTTTCACTTACACTAGGAAACTTGTCAATCGGAATATCTAACCGAATGACTTTCTTCACAGTGCTCGTAATACCAGGAGACCCATGCCATCCCATTGGTGACTGAAGACCACCATGTCTTAGAAACATTCCATTTTCCTGAAACAAAGTTTACTTGTTACATAAAGATACTACCATCTGAAACAATTAAACATGCATGATTGGCAAATTAACATACAGCAGACGCAAAATTTGTTTGTAGTCTGTTATGGCTACAAAATAGGTTCCATCTCAATCTTTGTCCAACTGTCCTGTCCTGTCCTTATTACAAATAATATAAGTTGATGCCCATATTTAGAAAATGGCAGAATCTTTGTCAGACTTCATAACCAGGAAAGCAATCTAAACTGTACAACACTATAATGCACATTGAATCCGAGGCAGATATATAGGGACAGATTTTGCAGTTATCTGCCTACTAGGTGGTTCATAAAACTTAATCAAGAATAAATTATTCGATACAAGGAGAACAGCTTCTAACTTGATTATCAATGTGCATCCTATTCCACGAATAATATTACACAAAAATGTTAACTACCCGTGACAATGGTATAACAGGTTAACAGTGCTGTAAAAAACAATAGAACTATAGAGGGTATTTATTAGGTACAAGATTGTGTAGGTGATGGACACAAACATTGCATCCACTATCACAATGTTACCTTTTATGTTTTATGAGGCTCTTACAGTCTTGAAGAAACCAATATTTAGAGCTTGAGTACACACCTTTTTTTTCTTTTCCGTTTTTTATTTGGTAACCCAAAGCACACAAACTATTCTATACATTATTGCCTCTTCTCTTCCATTACACCGGCAACCTTACGTCTTAAACATGGTTTTCTACTGCCTGTTTTAGGCATTCTGTATCTTGACATTTTAAGATTTACCACTCCGAAACTTGTAAGTCATTATTACGAGAGTGAAGGCCATAGTCCATATCTCACCATCCCGTGATAAAGAAGGGATCCTCACAATTAAGAAACCCCCAATAAGAGGACAATTCTACATGGAATTTACTTGGCACTAGCAATTGTAATCATAGCTCACATGAAGTACTCATATAGTTGCACTATTTATTTTCCTATATCAACCAATATAGCTCACATGAATTTACTTGGCACTAGCAATATGGAGCTCTGTGGTGTCACAGAGAGTGAAGGGTTTCCTTGTATTCTCTACTTTTTGAACTTTCTTTAAAGAGAAACGACACATAAGAGTTCATACCGACCATTTTAAATGAGGAACCTCAAGAAGAAAAGAGCTTTACCTCTGCGTGCATTACAGAAGACCACCCCTCCAAATCCATTCTTCCTCCATTTGAATGAGGAATTGGTGACCTCAACGGACTCTCATGCTCCAAAAAGTTTTGATGAGGGACCAAACCAGATGCACGTACAATTTCTGAAAAGAGATGAAAAGAGATCAACAGTAGAACAGAAAATACAGTAAACTGTCAAGACACAAGTCAGTGTTTAGGTCCAATCCAACACCCTTGGGAACTTTATATCCAGGACCAGCATGTGAAAAGGGAAAAAAAAAGAAAAGACACACATACAAATGCATAAGTAAAGGTAATATGAAAATAAATAGAATCCTTTACTACCAAATTTCACACATCCCATTAACGTTAAGTTAGTAAGATGTACGCATTCAGTATTTGCTGTTAATTTCGTTCAACGAGTAAATATATATGCACATGCATTAATAAAGTGATACTAAATGGGCTAGCGAACCCTGTTCAAAGGTACAGCAGAATCAAACAAGACCAAAAAGAGACCTCTTCACTCAATATTACAAAAATGTGGAAAAAATAAAAACCACTAGAAGAACAGACTTGGGTCATCAGATCCTACAATCTGTAGAAACGGAAACAAACTGGCCCAGAAACAAGATCTGTGGAAAACAGCCCAACTCAATGGGCAGAGGTATGCCTCCATGTTTGGGGTAAATTCTTCAGTAAAAGGTACATTCCTTCAAATATTTTCTCAGTTTTCAGCCTTCATCCTGCTCTTTTGGAGCCTTCAACCTGCACCAAAGCACTTAGTGCCCCTTTTACTTGCACCCCTGACGTACAAACACTTATATGTAATTAAGAAAATATACCATCCTCCTATCTTACCAAAGTTAAGGATGTCTATCCTGGTATTCGCAAAGAAATGTGGCATTAGATGATGAGGTGGGCTGAGTCCTCAAAATTTTGACTTCAACCACGAGAACCCATATAACAATTTTGTTTGTATGAACTCCAATGACATGATCAGCCATAAAAACATAATCATTTGTTCCAAATAAATAGGAATATATTTAAAATAAACAAAAACAAGAATGCTAATGAGCAACAATTACTTTAATTATAAAAATTAACAGGAAGAAAAAATTGACGTCATTGGCCAAACTTAAACGAAAGAAAACACGTACAATATCGATTATTGCCTTTTACATGTGGCAGTTTTTCTTGCCACCTCCTAACTTTTCACTATATCTATCTAAGTGCTCAAAGAGCAACAACAGCAATGCAAACTACTATGTTGTGCAAAAGACAGTAACAACCTTGAGTAACTATATTACATAAACATAACGGTCTAAAGAGTTGTCAGGAACAAAACCAACATTACCAACCTTGATTAAGAAGTCTGGTACAAAGTGGTAGAACTTGAATAAATGGTCCAAGTTTTTGCCTCTCCGCCAATAACTCAGCCATGTATCTCGCATTGCTGCAGAGACAAAATGACAGATAAGAATTATTTAAATGAGAATAAAATAGAATAGCAACGCCACACATCAAATAATTTAAAAGAGCAAGTGAAATTTAATAATTTGATACACAAACTTCTTATGTGCACTAATATACTATCTCATGGCACTGAGCAAACCTGGATATGGAAGTTACATCCAGTGATTCGAAGTGAACCATGACTAGAGCGAATAAGTGCTTCTTTAATGGTGTATTACTACGCATTTAGTTGCTTATATCACATATTCATTACAAAGATTGGTATTCTGTTAAAGGTTTCACAGTTCATGCCAAGAGTTAGTTGCTGGCTTCCCCATTGGATTAGTATAGTTCAAGTAACAATCAAAGAGTTAGTTCGGACATAGAAGAAGAACTTCAGCACTTAGTACTTATCCATAAAGCATCTGATCAGATATAACAAAAACCCTACAAAAATCTGCTACTATCATGGTGCAGTAGAAATCAAGATTCCACCTGTTCGTAACAAATTGATTGATTTGCAGCGTCATCATTAAAAAAAGTGTCACAATCCAGCTTTGCAATGCCAAAACTTATAGTTTTTAGTTTTTACAAAGTGATTTCTTACATGGTGTGTGCTTGGTGTATCAACTGCATAAACTGAGGGCACGCCACAGCTCTTCCCTTTCTTATGTCTGCATCTTTTTTTGACATGTACTGCACGCTCCTTATGAAATCCAAATTTCATTTACGTCTATTATTCGGCAAATCATTGTATATACACAATTCACAAATGTAACAGTCTAACTCATGAAATCTACATAAACCCAGAGTACAACCACATCCAGACACACATATACACACACCCTCAATCACAATTAACTCCCACAGCTCAATTTCTATCACAATGAACTCAATTCTATAAACCCCAACATGGGAAAAACCGATAATACAACAATTCAACAACAACAAGCGACAACAAATAAAAACCCCCAAGAAATCAAAATCACAACTTTAACAGTAAAAAATATCAACAAGATTAAACAGTGAAATTGAATCAAGTGACTAAATCTAAAAAAAAAAAAAAAAAGGAAAAAAAAAATCTAACCTTTCACGATCTAAAGAAGGTGAAGAAGGAGGTCTATTATGAGTATGAGTATGAGGGGATGATGCATGAAGTCCAGAAGGTGAATACTGGAAGTAACTTCCAGGTATGATTCTATCTCCCATCACCCTTTCTTCTTCGTTTTCCTAACACCACTCCCACCACCACTTGCGGTTGATACTGTATATATGGATATATGTTTCAGACTCTCTCTGGGGTTTTGCAGCTCTGGCTGCTGCTGCTGCTCCGAAGAGAAAACAGAAAAAGAAGAATAGAAACGAAAAATTGGGTGATTTCAATCGGAAGAAAATTCACAGTATAGGGAAACACGAGTGTGGGACCCGCAATGAATCCACCGACTAATCCCTTCGTCTCTCCTCAGAAGATAGTGTGGCAGCGGTTTCATCATTTGGGAGGACTGTAACCGGCCCAGGGCTCATGGCCTCAGGCTGGGTCTTGTGGGGGAGCCTGGCCTAGATTAGTCCGGTATTCTCCTATATTCGGTCTATTTGTACTGCGGATTTCAATTTTGAAATCTGTATTTGATGGGGTGGATGTGGATATCCAATGGATTTTTTTATAGTTAATATTATATTAAAAATTATTATTATTTATTTAAGATGAAATTGATGAAAACGATTTAAGATCTCATTATCGTGATTTTTTACTCTAGTTGACGTTTCCTTTATTTACTCATCAAATATTAGCGAAAAATTAATTCCCGTCAAATATTAGTAAACAAACTCATTCCATCAAATTAAATACAAATAGAAAAACTTATTCCTCGTCAAATACTAGTAAAGAAAATTTATTGATATGATATTATCAAGAAAAGTTATATATTAATTAATACTTCAACTAAGCAATTAATATCAATATTAGTGAACAAGATAAATATACCGAAAAAGAGTAAATATTAACTTAGCGGATGTGGATGTCTAAGGTTTTTTAAGTTCGCAACCGAATCCAATCCATTATCGCGTACCAGAAAATGGATGGGTCGGTGCAAACATGGGTCGGTGCAAACCCGTGAATTCAATCACAAATTCTCACCCCTAGTTTGTAGGGAAAAATCGGAAATGTACAACTATGATAAGAGCGTCTACAATGGTACGACAAAAACCAGACCAATAACTTAAAATATTTGGGTTTGGGGGCGCTTGAACACAACGGCATAGAGTAAAATTTTAGTTAAGCGTTGTTTTGATCTTCGCCCAAAACTAAACATACTTTAATCTTTGTTCGACTGATAGACGGACACATACTTATACGCCCAAATAGGGCGTAAATTAAACATGCGTCTGATATCAGACTGTTTTATAAGTTACGCCTCAAATGAAACTAACGTGTTGGTGTCCGCGCGATAAAGGAACGGATCTTCAAAGCACGCCCCATGAGGCGCAAGTTAAAGGTACACTGAAAAGAAAAGAAAAGAAAAGAAAAGAAAAACAATCATAAAAAGAAAAGAAAATAAAGCAGGTGTTTAAACAGTCATGCGCCTCATGTGGGGTGAAGATACAAATTGTGCCCCATCTGTCGGACCTTCAAGTTGCGCTTGACTCAAGCGTACATTTCTTTTACGCCTGACTGCGGCACGTAATTAGAAGTTTCGTCTAAGATGGTATTTACGCCTGTCATTAGACATACTTTAGATGTACGCCCCACTATATTTGGTTGTCCTCCAGCTTCCAGACCAAATATACTCTGAAACTCAGAAAAATCCGACTAAATTTAGTTTTACTCCAGCCCACTGTGATTTAATTTTCGACCAAATATGGGTTTACTCCACTTTTTACTTGTCCGTTGTGGACGCTCTTATGGTACGACTATACTAAAACCAAAACCCAAACCAAAAACTAAAAATATTTGGTTTTAGGGGTGTTTGAACACAACGATGGTATTAAATTATAGTCAGGCGTATTTTTAATTTCCGCGAGAAACTAATTGAATGATGGGGAGCATCTTTAAGTTATGCCTGGTGATAGGGATCATATTTAAGTTACGCCTAATGGGCGTATCTTTAAGTTACGCCTGATGGGATTATGGAGTGGACATTAAAATTATATCCCGTATGAAGCGGATTTTTAATGAACGCCTGAACATGAGACGAACATTAAACTTACATTCAACTTACGCCCCGCTTTAAAAGTAGATAGTATCTACGCATGTCATCAGACGCACTTTTAATGTTCGTCCCACTATATTTGGTTTTACTTTAGCTTCAGGACCAAATATACTCCGAAACCCAGAAAAATCCAACCAAATTTAGTTTTACTCCAGCCCACTGTGATTGGAGTTTTGACCAAATTTGGTTTTAGTCCACTTTTTACTCATCCATTGTGGACGCTCTAAGGAACTAGGTTTACAGAGGCCCTCTCATGTATGATGAGAGCAGGTTTTCTGGACAGTGTTAACCGTTATACGTCTATAATCCTCTTCCCAACATGATTCGAGGCGGGTTTTGGTGCTGGAAAAAGAATGGGAACCTTCATAAGAGCTAGACTATGTCACGTCATGTCTCCGTGTATATATGAAACAAAATTAGCCTTCAAAATGGATTATTACTTATTATCACCTAGGGCATCGTTTGGATCCAAAATCTTGTATGACTTGACTTACGGGACCTAATATTTTGATCAGAGATCTATCTTTGTAACATAAAATGTGTCTCGTGATTAAAAATAAAAATGATAAAGCATATAATATGGTACTCTAAATATAAATTTGTCATAGCTACCCAAAATTTATCTCGTTCTATATTTTGGATTTGGGTCATGTGAAGATATTTAAGTCTTATATTTTTTTAGCATGAGAAATACTTAGCATTATAACAACATATTTTGGGTTTCATCGGACTTTAAACTACGACAAAGTGATATTTAGGTCAGAAAACATATATTTAATCACATGGCAGACTTTAGGTCTCATATATTAAGAAAATATCCATAACGTAGCGAGTGGGATTTTGAAATATTTTAAGAAAAGATCCGCATATGAGTTGTTGAATATTAATGGCAGGAAAAACGTCATTGATTGTATCTATGTTTATAGAAAAGATGCTTACTATGTGTATTGACTGTAAAATCTTTTTAAAATGAACGAAAAATGATTTAAATATAAAAACTTAAAACTTGAAAATAGCTAATGAACACAATCTTAGCAATTCACACAACTGTATAATATGTTTAACAACAAATCTTAAACTAAACAAAAAGTGTTCATACAATTGAATACCTAAGAACAAAACAATAAAAATACAAATAAGAACTGAAACAAATTCAAAGTTGGAAGTTGTTAACAACATCTAATAATGATCTTCCTCAATTGCCCTTTTTGACAAACCAATCACCTAAACTGTAGCAGATGAAACCTGCAAGTGCAAATGGAATCAATTGTATCGGGCACCTTGTCTAATTTTCTTTGGGGTTTTAAGCTAAAACAAATCACATTGTAAAATAGGAAAGGGAAAAATAAACACAGCATCTCAACTTGAAATAGAGAACCTTTAAACTAGAAATAAAATACCATATAAAAGACTTCAATCGTTAAGGCCTATCAGTCTTCATTGATGTATTAATTTCAGAACAAACAATTTAACAAGTCAGGACCACGTGCATAATATTTGATTGTTTGCCGCTCTATGTGCGACTAGGTTAAGTTAGGCATGTTTTACAACAGTGAACACGGATTATAATAGTGAACACTCTCTATATGTGACTAGGTTAACTTAACCTCAAAGGGATTATTAATCAAAGACATCCAAATCAACTAAAAACATGCTAATAATAGTACTTAGAATCTATAATTGAAAAATTCATATGTTATCATGCTTAATAATCATATTTCTCTCCTTGGCATTTTCACAAACACCATCTAAAAGCTAAAAAATATATATCAAATACTCAACCAGCAAAGCAAACCATCTTAGAATAACAAAGTAATCAAGCTAAATATAATCTATCCAGATCCATATGCATCGTCAGGGTCGCTGAACACTTCTCCAGAATCTTGACTTCCCAATGCATCATCCGACCCTTGATCAGCAACTTCACTAAGTTCCCCTCCATAGTCCAAATAAACAGCTTCCATTCCATCGTCCAACTCCCTCTTTTTACGAAAACCTTTCTCATATAGAGTATCAGAAATCTCAGGAATTACCTCATCCATTTCATCACCCGAATAATCAGATGAATGAACAAAGTCATCTTCTAACAGCAACAAATTCACCAATTTTGAATTCAACAATTAATTGGCCTTCGTTTAAATAGATAGTAGGTTGTGGAGCTCCATTAAAATACCTTGAACCACCAAAAGTAACAACCTTCTTAAAATCAAATTTCCATATATTAAATCCCCCAAGCTCAGCAGCATCACTAGATATGAACTTGAAATATTTGTATTGTTCTAGACGGTCACTATAGACAGAGACCCTATGCAATTCCTTTTTCGTATCCTACGTTGAACATCTCACTGCTATGTATTCTTCCTTTAGGCATAAGACTTCTTCTCATCATACAGAGACTTCAGATAGTCAAGCATCATGCGGACTTCTTTCGGAACCACATAAGAAACAGGCATTACGGAAGGAGCGGGACGACTGTCAATTATTTTAGCATCGTCAAGTACCAAAACTCTCATATTACATATTTCACCATCACGCTGCAACAAGAGATAACAAGTGTTCAGCTTATGCTTATCCAATCTTCAGTACCATGAAAACATAAGTTCAATACACAAAAAAATCCAGTGAACAACAAGATATATAACATAACATAAACATCTAAATAAAATAGTACTTTATAATGCTCGGGTTGTTGTCAGTTGGGTTTTGTGTTGTTTTTTTGAATTGTGTTATCTTTAGTGCTTTTGAATTAAAATTTTTACCTTACTCCTCAAATTATTTTTTTACGACAAACCAAATATAATTGTAAGTTATACAGTATATAAGTGTAATATTATTGAATTTGGTTTACTAAATATACATATGTAATATTTTGAAATTTTGAGGCATTTCTTCCTTTTTCATTGTATTATTTTTCCATATCTTAACAAACAAACTAAGATTATTTGTAGCCTAAACGACATCAAGGACAGACGTGCATAAAAAATATAAACGAGCACAAACAATGATAAAGAATAAAAGTATTACCATCATCCAATTGTATAACATGATTAAAAATTATTGTTGGTATTTTCAGTAGATTTTGGTGTAATATTATGCATAGTTAGATTAACATGTGTTTAACAATTTCTTTCGCCCTGATATATATTGGGTCGGCACACATGACCAACCCAATATATATGCCAACATAAAAAAAGGTCCACCTTTTACTTATGTTTTTCGTTATGTTATTAAATTTTAAAATTCGTATTTTTTTTTAATCTTTTAAAAGTTGTTTACTCCATCTTCTTTCTTCAATTTTTTAGGTTATACCATACTATTATTTTTAGACTATATCATTAAAATAAAGATTTGTTCATAATGAACTCAGTGTATTTTATGATTTGTAGGTGAAAGATGAAGAAGAAATGGACACCACAAGAAAAAGAAACACGATATATGGGAGTTTGATTTCACCAAGATTTTAAGTTTATATCTGATGCAAATCGAGAATCTTTGGGTCTGTTTAGATTGACGGAAATTTAAGAAATAAATATATTATTTTCTTATTATAATTTATATTTTATTAATGATATTTAGTAGAAAATTAAATAATTTTCAAATTTATTAATTAGGCTAATTTTAGAAGAGTCTAGAAGTTTACTTTAAGAGTTTTATTACGTTAGGAAAGTTTCCTAAAGGTAGTAGATATCTTGGGAAATAAGTTTTTTATATGTTTGTTAAGTTTTGGTTGTTTTCATCCTATTTTGTCGCACAATTTTGGGTTTTCTCCCAAGTCTATTTAAGAGTCTTCTAGTTATTATTTTAGACAATTGATTTTGATTAATAAAATTATTTTATTGAACTTGTTCAAGTTTTATTCCGATTCTTATTTATAATCGTGAAACCGAGGTATAAATAATTATCTTCGTTCGTAGTCGTTATTCCTATGAATAATTTGACGTCTAAACAAACTATCATTTTTCTTTCTTTTCAATATTATCCGTTGTACTAGTTTGATAGTATCAGAGAAACTTGTTGTTGCAAGAACCTTCTAATCGGCTTCTGAAAAAGAAGAATGTGTTCATTCTTCTGATACTTCTAGTGATGAAAAGGATGAGATAATTGTTGAGATTTCCGTTGTTGCATATGAAGGGATTTCGGAAAAAAAGTGACTCGGATGATAAAACTGAAGTTGTTTATCTTGACTATGAAGGGGAATTTAATGAAGTTTTTCATCAATGGTCGGACGATGCTTTGAAAGCCAAGATTCCGGAGAGATGTTCAGTTACACTGATGGTGCAGATAGATATGGATAGGTGACAAGAATAGTGATGAAGTAGAAGAATTGGACGTGGCGTACCTAGATTATATGTATATTTTCTTAGTTTACAAGTTTTAGGGTTCTATTTAAGCTTGTGAACTTATGTTTAGTCGATAGTTTTTGATGAATATAAATAAATGTTTAAAGCTCTATGAGTTTTCATGTTTTTATTTTTAATCTTATAACCCTCTATTAAGACTATGCTTCTCCGCAACAGTGTCCAACAGACGTTCCTTGTGTATTGCTCTGTTTGTAGTTTTGTTTTTCATAAAACAAGATAGAACCCTCATAACATATATTGATAAAAGTGATTCTCAAAAGTTTGAGAATCATTAACTGTTACAACATTACGACAATCTTCAATATAAAGAGATTATGTAGAATAGCTAAAAGGCCTTCTCCTGTCCAATTGTGTTGAACGACATTAAGATCACAAAAAGTAGCTATACTTGCTGCCTTTCTAATACTAAATCCTGAATTTAAAATAAATACAGTAACTTTGAAGTTAATACAAGTATTTATGTTATCTTCAAAGTCTTCACTAATATTGTAACGTTCTTTTCTAGCATTTGCGTATCTTCCCATCAGCAGCAGCTTTAAAGTGGGTTCCGAGTCACTTTGAAAGATAATGTTATATCCACTTCATTATGTTGCCCAACGGAAGGCATCTTATGCACCCTTTTCTTCTAGTTGCTCCCTTTTTATGCAGTCTGCAAAAGACCCTCGTGCCTCAATAATTTTTCCTGTAAAATCCATCAAACTTAATCCAATTCCAGATGTATTTATTGGCAGATGCATTGTTAGGGCTATGGACATTCTCATGCCTAGGTATATAATATGTTTTTCCGGTTCCGTGTCCAAAATATGTAGAGATTCATCATGCATAAGATCATATAATAGTGCACATTATGTTGCAGTTTGGTCTGTTAACCATCAATAATCATTAATAAATCGAACTATATGTCTTGTTGTGTAGGCACTGTTTTGTTTCTTTATTCGAAATGTTACTTCCCATCTCGCTTTCCATATATGCCATATAACAATACTACAAAATTCTGGTCATTCTAATATGCTTTCCCCTTTGTTTTTATCATGAACCCGCTCATTTAGCCGTTCATGGAAGCAAGTTTTTCCATTTGTTACATAGTTAATGTCAAAATTTAGGTGCATCCATACCTGAATTGCAAAACTTCATTTGAGAAAAAGATGGAGAAAATGATTCCTTATTCTCATTACAAAGATTGCATTTAGTATTGATATTAGGAAGAATCGCAGCTACTCTCATACATGTTGTTAAAATTGAATTTACTGCTTTCCAGATGAAAAGCTTTATGGATGGAATTACCTTTAATCTCCAAATCTTTCCCTAGTCACTTCCATTTCCATAATTGTTACCATTACTATTTATTTAACTGTACAAAGATTTTACTGTGAAATTACCTTTTTCCTCTATATTCCAATGAACATTTTCATCTAAATCGTTTACATGTATATATATAGGCATATCTAGAATTCTACTTACTGTGATGTTATCAAAGCAAAACTTTTAGCTTTTGTTAGTCCCATTCTTTGTTTATTGTGAAAAGATGACATACCTTTTTCAAGTTTGTAGTACCTGAACTTTGTTTAGGCAGAGGGGAAATAGTATTTGGGATCCATTGGTCTTCACAGATGTCAATAAGTTTCCCATTTCCTATTTCCCAAGTACAATGTTTCTTAACCTGTTCAACTCCCGTAATAATCCCTTTCCATACCCAACTGTAGCCATCTTTTGGTTTAGGATTGATACGTAGAATATCACAATGTGTATAATATTTTGCTTTTAACATTTTAGCCCCTAATGGGTATGGTTTTTCTTTTAGTCTCCACCTCATCTTTGAGATCATTGCTAGATTAAATTTTTCTATATTTTGTATGCCTAATCCACCATCCTCTAAAGATTTACACATTGACTCCCATGATTTTAGGTAAATTCCTTTTTTAACGTTAGTATTCTTCCCATTTTCATCCTTTCCCCACCAATAATATCTTTGAAGATTCGAAAGAGTTTTGCATATTTTCTATGGAATTTTAAAACAGTTTATTTGGTAAACAGCAAGAGAGGATGTTACATTTTTAACCATAACCGTTCTTCCTACACTATTTACATTACTACCGTTCCAACCTTTTAATCGTTGTGTCATGTTTTTGATTAGGGGTTCAAAGCTTTTAACTTTTGATATGTTAGTAAAAATCAGTGATCCTAAATATTTATCATCTAGAGAAATTGAATTTAGTCCTAGTATTTGTTTGACTCTTCTCATTTTATCCGGTTCAGTTTTGGGGATAAAGAAAACCCCCGATTTACTAAGATTTATTAGTTGGCCAGAATTCATTCCAAAATCTTTAAACATGGACACCAGTTTGTGACAAGTTTTTATTTCAGCTTTACAAAATATGATACAGTCATGTGCGAAAAGAATATGACTCAAAGATGACGCATATCTGGATATTTTGATGGCTTTTATATCTCCGTTCTCTTCAGCATTTATAATAGTCCTAAACATAGCTTCCATGGAAAACAGAAAAAGATAAGGAGATATAGGATATCCATGTCTTAATCCTCTCGTTGGATTAAAAAAATATGTTGGAGACCCATTTAGAAGGATAGATATGTTGTTGAAATACATTGAAATACCAGATTACACCATTTTTCGAGAAACCAAGTTTTTTTATAATCTTAATTAGGAAATTCCATTCGACTCTGTCGAAAGCTTTTGACATATCAATCTTTAACCCCGTCTGGCCATTTTTACCTCTAGATTTTCTCATTTTATGTATTATCTCATGAATTATGACTCTGTATGTTGAGCTGAGATGCTTTAATAATCCCTTGAAAATGTCGTTTGCATCCATACCATCGCTCACCTTATAGAGTAAATAAAAAACATGCCTTCTAAAACCGATTCCACAGCCTTTCAGTTAAGTTATAACTCTATCCTGGTAAGTCTTGATTGTGCCATCAGTACCTATTACCGTCTTGACAAGATACTCTTGAATGTGCTCCTGAAAAGTCATTGTCTTTCTTCATCAAGGCTTTTTAAGATTTCGCCATTTCGAATACGAGGAATTTAGAAGCTACTTTGAATCCACATAACTTCTTGTTGTATCTTCCAAAGATTGAAAAACCATCCATCATATTAAGTCCTACTAGTAAAAGCACAAAGAACAGAGTGCCATTTGTCATTATACTCATTACTCAAGAGTCATCCGAGAGCGCTAAAGCCGAGCTGTTTTAATTTTCTCTATCGAATGTGTTAGTGAGAAACAGATCGAATCCAATTAGTTGTTTACTTCTTTACTCTTTATACTTACTTTAATAACAACAAACTCACATATCAACATAGGCACGAGTGAAACCGTTTTCATATAAATAAATACCTAAATTGGAAACTGATTGATTTGAGGAAATTTTCAAATCTTAAAACCAAAAACACCACCATTTTGCAGATATAATCTCATAGTGTACACAAAATACAACATAGTTAAATAGTAAACATCTCACAGTAACTGGAGTGCTAGTAAATTTTGATGACTGACTGGATTTTGTTATCAAACATCCATAGTGCATGACATTTGGATGTTATTATATGGATGCAGTGAGAAATCATTCCAACGATAAACATTCCAATTGTTATAGGTAATACTAAGAATATGCAGTAAATGCTAGATACTAAAATATCATATATTAATTACTTCAGGTAACGACTTTATTCAGTCGATGGTCACAGAACTTTTGGCATACTGCGATAACTCCGGGCATTGTATCATCAAATCGGTACCTGCAACAAGATATGAATTGAACGAAAGACATAAACATGGAGCTAAAAATATTTTAAAATGCAACTCAGATGGGTTTGGATCTAGACTTAAGCCAATACAAATGGTAAATCAGAACATGAGATTACTGTGTTAATTTAATTTTCATTTAGCAACCAAGTATGTTTAATTTTAATCTACCAACAAGTACAAAATTTTTTTTTGGTTCATCGATACAAAGGCTGTTGCAATTATGGCAGGTTGAAGGACCCTCGACCTCCTAAAGTGTGAAGTTTAAGAAAACTATTTCCTCCATCATCAAGATTCTGAGTTTAAATACTACTAGGTAGTTTGAGGAAGTTACTACACTTATTAGACACAAAAGAAACCGAAAACTACTTTTAGATAAATAATAAGCTTATAATTGTTGGGAGACATGAATAGTTATTTATGTCACCTATCTAGACTCTTTAGATCCATCTGCATCATCAATATTATCGTTGAACACCTCTCCAAAATTTTGACCTTTTAAAGCATCGTCGGACCATAACTATTATCAATTGAATATCTTGAAGTTGTATCTCGACTTTGTCTATAGGCGATCACTTAAGATATCAGACTTATAGGTTGAAACGAAAAGATTATGGTGTACTTGGGTACCCTCGTTATTTCAAATAGGTTGCGGAGCTCCCCTAAAAAACCTTACCACCAAAACTAACAACTTTGGTAAAATCAAACATCCATTTAATGTCAGATTCCCCAAGCTCATCAGTGTCATCGTCAGATAGAAATTTAAAATCTTTGTATTGATATGGCATGTCACTAAGGACTGTTACTTTGTACTTTTCCTTGTATACGTCCCCCGTTGAATATCTTACTGATATATACTTCTTTCTTTCAGCATGATGCTTCTTCTTGTCATACAAAGGCTTCAGATAATCAAACAACCTACGGTCTTTCTTAGGATGCACATGTGAAACAGACATAGTGGGAGGAGGTAAATGATTGTAAACTTTTTTACAATCATGAAATTCCAATACTTGCATATTACATATACCACCAGAACGATACAAAAAAAAAATCAGATTATGCGTATCCTTGGTATTCAGTTGTATTTTCAGATTGCATGATATAACATTTTATGTTCAATTATCAAGAGAAAAATATATACCAATCCAGTGAAGAACCAAAGATAACATGATATAAACATCTAAATAAAAATGAACTAAAAAAGAAAACATGTGTTACCTGGTTGTATGTTTCAAGCTTATGAGTCTCATTTGGAACTACGCGCAAGCGGAAGTAGACGGGTAAATCTGACACCACCACTTGATCCAACTTAACTATTAGATGTCTCATACTAATGGGAAACTCCAAGGTAACCCCCATACCCACATTAAACCAACGCACCCCTATGTTATTCTGAAGTCCTTCCTTTCACTCTCTATTACCAAGAGCGTCCTAGGATCATCAAATAAGATGAGAATTCCATTACTTGACCTTGCCTGATCACTCAAACATATGAGTATCTTCCTTAAAATAGGAAGAGACTGCTATATAGTTGATCCAGACTAGGGTTGTCAATGGGTACCCATTACCCGGAACCGGAACCGGTAGAAACGGGTCCGGTTTTGGGTCCTAAAGTTGGACCCATTAACAACTTTGGACCCGGCGGGTAATTACCCGATTGGACCCGAATCTAAACGGGTCCAAACGGGTAATACCGTCGGGTACCCGGTTATGCATCATTTTGTTCATCTTTTATTAAAATTATAACTATTTTTCTAGTTTGGGCTTTGATTTTTTTGGATTTTTCTTTTTTCCTCAAATTTAAGCTTTATTTAGCACATAAATAAATATATAATAATAAAATTTTATAAAAATAACTTAGATCAAAGCCAAAAAGGGGAAAATATCAAGTTTTTAAAGTTTTTTTTTATAGTTGTGTTAATACCCAACGGGTACCCGGAACCGACGGGTACCCCCAATTTTTAACGGGTCCGGTTCTGGGTCCACATATTTAAGAACCGGAACCCGGACCCGTAGACACCCCTAATCCAGACCAAGCAACTATTTCCTCATTCGTTATGAGTTTTCCGTAATTTATCAAAGGAATTTCAGCAATTATTCAAAAAAATAACATAACTGTTAAGGGCCTATGGCCCATGGATGTGCGGTCCATCTAGTTACCTAGAGTTTACCTTTACATATATATAAAGGATATTGTATCCATGTAACCCTATTATCCTGATCAATAGAAACCTCTCTTTGTCTCTTTACTTTCTCCATATTTTCCACTGCAACACGTTATCAGCACGACTCTACCAACTGGTGCGATTTTTTTTTTCTTCGTTCAAGATTGGTTATGGATTATTACTTGAAGATTATTGTGGTTCTGATCCTATTTGTTTATCATCATGGATGCGTTACCATTTACCAGGTATTTCTTTTGAACAAAGAAATTTCGTTTTCGTAGTATATATTAGGGTTCCACAAATGTATGATTATAAAACCTAGAGATTTCACCGTTAGATTTTCATTAAATTTTAATATGTTTAACCAGATCAGTCATTACTATGTTTTTTAAAATTTCAATCAAATCGGAATAAGATGCAATCTCCAAAACTGGATTTTAATTAATCTGTGTACGTTCAGGAAAACCCTAATTTATAACAGCGTATAAAAAAGTATGTTTTAGGAATTCCAACCGTTATATTATGCTGTATTTTTGTTATGTGTTACATATTGTTCTCCTTACAGCACTATAAAAATTTCTTAAAGATCCAACCATGGAAAGTACTCCAAAGTACGTGATATTTTCTGCTGTGTCCATAGAAACGTGAATCGGAATAGTCATACGGCGTCAAAAATATATTTTTATCGAGCCGTTGGATGTCTTTAAAATTTTAATATGTTCGTCAAAACATTGTGATAAATCTAATGTAAAAAATATATCATAATCGGAAGACGATGCATTTGTTTGTCTATCAGAAAAGTTGAAAGAAGAATTTTGTCAACTTTTAGGGTTAACGATATGTTTTGGGCTCATATACTAATAGTTTCAAACTTATTATCAATGGGCCTGAATATTTCATATATAATGAACCATATATGTGTATATTCATTATCCATGACCTTGTCAACCTAATGGACCGGGTCTTGACTAAATAGTTGACCCGACTTTGACTAAACCAATTTAGCTCTAATTTGACCTTTTGAACTCAGAAGTACTTGAGCACCATTAAAGAGTCTATGATGTGGAAGTATGTGTGCACAAGTACAATACTTTCATCATAAAAATCTTCAACTTGTAAAGATACACCTTTCAAAGAGGAAGTCATTCCTTCAACATTTCCAAGGCGACATATTAACTTCAAACGATGTAATGCTTTGAAAGAAGTTTGTCGAAACATTCATTTTCCCCCAAACTTGAATGTTCAGTGGGATGTAATCCACTTGTTAGACTATAATGAGTCAATAACTTCGACAATGATATGTTGTAATTAAAAGCAAACCTCACTTTTTGTGAAAAGAAACTCACATAAGTTTGCATGAGTCAGAGATGTAATTCTGGATCCAGTAATAATGATACAAAGTAAATGTATCTACCTATTATAGGACAAAGATGTAATTTTGACTCATATGAATGAGAGTTGAAAATATTGGTATAAGCATTTTACTGAGAATGGTAAAAGTGTTGTAATGCATGTATCATATATTAGTAGTCAATTATAAGAGTTATAGGGAGTTTAAAGGAAAACAAACTCACTGTATTCTTGGAGAAGGTCATATCATAGTTAGACGTCAACATTAATGGCAACAAGAACTTTGCCAATTTTTCTTATTGTTTATCTTTATTCAATCGAATTCGTATGGTTATATTCTATATTTTTCATGATTTGATCCTAAACTATTGTCTACATGATAGTTTGACCGATATTATATTAGCTAAAATAAAGAATTTTTTTTGTGAATAATTATATCCATTGTATGCTCTTACGGAATGAATAGTATATCATTTCCATGAGACTAAAATTCTCTAAAGCACTTGAGATATACTCAAAATTACTTGAGTTAAAAGGATCATTCGTACATTATGATGAAAAGTATATCATCTTCATGAACTGTAACACTCTAAAGTAAATGAGATAATTTTTATTTTGTTACGTAATAAGGCCACACCACTTATTACACGAAGATCTTAAGGAAATATATTAAACTTCTTGTTGAATTGTTTCCTTATATAATACCATGTGATGATTGGATCATTACATGTAATAGCCGAGCGAAGGAACGCTCAATCTTTGTTGCCTAATTGGTATAACGATTAAAAGTTACATAAGCTCTATAGGAACTAAGAGATAATCACACCTTGTTAAATTCCACAGAAACCCATGTAAGTGGATATCATGTGGTACATCATAGTGATGAGAATGTAATTTGATTGCATCTTTTTAGTCTCTAATATATTTGTAAGGACATTAGAGAAACTAATGAGTCAATCTAGTGAAGTGTAAATCACTATAGTATTTGGATTATTGAATCCATATTGACACCGACGATGAAATGTTGGGAATTGACTCATAAAGGCTTTGACATAACCATAAATCCACTTTGGTTGTGACATGATGATTGTTTTGAAAGGACTCATATGAACATCAATTTATTTGAGTGAACAAAAACGGAAGAAAGATTGACAGAATGCGAATTCACGACATATCTCTCAATAAGTGTTTTCTAAAGTACCAGATGCACAACCTCCTTCTCCATCCCATTATTCTTTTAAGTAAGAGAGCATATCACTTATTTTACAAAGTCTTCAGTAAAACAGGATCGAGACCATCCTAAGATGCAAATGGTAAACAATCCATATTACAAAGATAACAAGGTGAAATTTAGAAAAATATTCATGCAGAATGCGGACCATTGATGTGACTAATGGATCTGGTGAATGTTTTGACATTTTGGACTAATTATAGCTCCAAAGAAATTTGCATTTGGAAAACTACTAGCACATATTTTACATGTAAGGACTCACCATCCCTTGTAAATGCTAGCGAGTGTACATCAAAAGGACTTGATGGTTATTGCATGTTTAATAGGATCAAATGCAGAGTATATTATACCCCAAGGTCTCGCAAAGGCTATCATTAAAGGTTACAGATGGTGCCTAAGTCATGGTTATGCGTACAAACCTACCTTTAACTGCTTGGGGAATATGCAATATTGATGCATCTTTACTTAATTCGTTTTAAAACCCAATATTAGTCAACCTTTTATGCGTACCAGTTGGTAACTGGATTTAAGCCTGACATTCGTGTTCTTACGAATTTTTGGTTGCACTATATATGTGCAATTATGACTCCACATCGTACTATGATGTGTCTTCAAAACTGTTAAGTAGTTATGTTGGAAATGAGTTCCCAACAATTATCCGCATTTTAAAACCTTTTTCAGGCGATCTCTTTCCGCTAGATTTGTGGGTTGTCATTTTAATGAGACAATCTTCCCGTCGTTAAGGGGAGATAAGAAAAAGTATTTTCTAAGAAAACGACATGAATTGTCATGGTGTGTTCCAACTGTGTCTCATATTGATTCTTGTACCCCACGAATGAATGTGAAGTGACAAAGAATAATCAATTTTCAGAATGTACACTGATGTCACTAAAGTGACAAGATCACACATACCAGCTGCAAATATTCCTGCAAGGTTAGAAATCCTCAGTATGGGGTACACCATAGACTAAGTTGTTCCAATTACACTTGGTGGAAGTGTAGTTGAGGCCGTGGCTCCATAAAGGAAGATGGAGAAACCACCAGTTCGATCAATGCTCACCTAGAAAGGAAGTAGTTGAGTAAGGCACAACCTAATTTGTATCATTAATGAAATTATCTCATTTAATTTTCTCTAACTATGTCCATGAATCAATACTGGAGGACGCTCCGAAGTTTTAAATGATTCTAGAGAACAATGAAATCCTGACGGATTATGAGAATGCACATGAGTCAATGGAAGGATCATGCGTGCACAGTGATGATATAATCTATAAATAGTTGCTCCAGAAGTAGAGCACAATGAGATTGAACCATGCTTTATTTTGATTAATTTCAAATAAACAACATATTTGGCCTACACAATCCAGGTAGAACTTAGTTCTTTGGCAAATATATGGGTATTTGGTGTGGTAGTGCTGACCAACCAAGTGTAAAGCCTATTGGACATACATAATTAATTTGTCATAAAGCATAATGAGAAGAAAGTAGTCTAAAAGTACAATGACTCTCCTTGTGGCGCGAGGTTTCTCACAAAGCCCTGGAATTGTTCTCTTGTAATGAACGTTATAGAGTTCCTCTACTTAGTTAGATTGGTAATTTCAAAAGGACTTGAAATGCAGCATATGTATGTGGTTGTTACGTATCTCTGAAAGAATCAAGAGATAGAAAATATTTACAAAAGTAATTGATAGCCTTTTGTTGCCCAAATCAAATGACTCTAAACCACAGAGTGCGTTTATAATTAGATAAAACGCTCACTTATAGATTCAAGAAATCAGGCGGATGTGGTATACCCGTCTAAGTGACTATTTGATTTGGAGGGGATAGACAAATAAGTTATTTATCCTTGCGTATTCACAAGAAAGTTCCTGATTTGGAATTATAGCTATCTATGTCATTGGTACAGACATGATGGGTACTCTTGATGTAATAAGATATCTTAAAAGATATATGAAATCCGAATTTGAGATGAAAAATCTAGGGAAATATCGACCGAATACTGAGATTGTGGTATATTATCCCACCAGTTTGCATTTATCTAAAGTTGTCAGGCAATTTAACAAAGACATGCATCCTGATAGCACTCCCATGATTAGTCGAGGTTTAAATGTAAGTAAGTGACCATTTCGTCTAAAGGAAGATGACGAAGATGTGTTGGGAGATGAAATTCCCATATCAAAGTACAATAGACGCATTGTTGTACTTAGTATAATAATGTACTCGATAAAATTTTGCATCCTCAGGGAACTTGTTAGCTAGATATAGCTCAGCGCCAACGCAAGGTCATTGGAATGGTATAGTGAATGTAATCATTACTTAAAAGTAACCATTGACATAAATTTGTTTCATCTCTACAAAGACATTAAAAGGAATGCTAATGAAAGTGCAATCCAAAAGTTGTTGATTAAGAAGGAACAATAATCTCTTCTCCAACGAAAGTAATCAGAGGGAGATATGGTAGATTATTTTCTAAGTCATTACCAATATTCAGTTTCGAAAAATACATGACTAAAGGAACAGTCTAGAACAACTCTGAAAGTAATCAGAGGGAGATGCCGACATCAGGGGGGGATCCAAGGATATGATGTCGACATATTTTACTTTGAAATCGAAGCTGTGTTGTACTATTTTTCCCTTCGATCGAGAATAGTTTTCCCAAAGGGTTTTGTTACTCGACAAGGTTTTTATCTAGACAACACTAAAAACATCAAGTATGTTCAACGTTGAAGATATAAAGATCGTGTTGATATTACTGAAAATATCTTAATCAAAGAAATGAAATACGATAGTCTGTTAAGCAACGTAACTTCTAGAATCAATAATAGGGTGGTTTTATAAACGTTCAAGTCACCAAACTAAAGTGTGATAAACTCCTTTTGACTGCATTAGACCTAATGAAAATTGTCTGATATCATGGGGAACATCTAATGGTGTGTTGAACTATTTTCCTTCACCGAAGTTTCTTTTTCCCACAGGGTTTTGTTACTCGGCAAGGTTTTTAATGAGACAACAACAAACACCGGGAATGTAATTTCCTAGCTAAGGCTATTGTCTTTCCCACGAGGATTTTCAGCCTTAAGAGTTGTAAGCAACAAGTAAACTTCAACGGAGCAAAATGATCATCTGCAACGGTTCACTTTTACTTGCATCTATCATGTTCTACTCTTTTCCCTTCGTCAAGGTTTTATCCCACTAGGTTTTCCTTGTCAAGGTTTTAATGAGGCAACATATTTGAGTCCATATATGTTCTAAGTTTTCTTGATATTGTACTCCTTATCTTTAGTTCAGGTTTTGTCCCTATGGGTTTTTCCGGACGAAGTTTTTACGAGGCAATTAACTTAGACTCGTCGATCTTTTAAGATCGTATTGCATGTGACGAACTATATGTAAAGTACGAGACAACATGTGAAGTAATACATGTGAAGAGTTATACCAATGTTTTGTCCTACTGGATTTTTTCCTTATCAAAGTTTTAATGAGGCAATTGATTTCGGCACAAGTCATCAAGGAGGGAACGACATTTGAAGAACAACATTCAAAGAACTATATGTGAAGCACTATGTATAAAGTTTTGTTATTGAACCGCATAAGGGGGAGTGTTATAGGGCCAATGGCCCATGGATGTGCGGTCCATCTAGTTACCTAGAGTTTACCTTTACATATATATAAAGGATATTATATCCATGTAACCCTATTATCCTGATCAATAGAAACCTCTCTTTATCTCTTTACTTTCTCCATATTTTACACTGCAACAATAACTCACTAATTCACGATATGACAATCTTTCTTTCCTGTAAAAAATCATGCGAAGCATGCTATCGTGTAATCGAACTTAAAATACATATATTCATGAACACGTACTCATCATACTAGTTATAGGGAGGGGGGGGGGGTGTTAATATTCATATCCATAAAATCACTTATCTAAGATAACTAGTAGTTATCAGGATATTCGTTCAAAATTTTCATATCAAATATTTATATACATGTCTAAATTTAGTTATACACCATGGAATACAAATAGTCTAAAAACAATTCCAAAACTGTTTTTCTTGAAACAAGCTCCAAATCCGGAGTGAATGGTGATTCCCATATGAATGCGACTCATTAGGCTAAGTCTTATGGTGCTAGTTTTGCTTCTAGATTAAACAAAAAGCGTTGCACATTCTTCTCTTCTACTTCTCTCTCCAGATATATCTCGAATGCTAACTAGTAGCCAGATAGTTGTTGTTTCATTCAGTACAGCCAAAATTCTATTTTTTGCGGAATGGTTCAGCAAGATTGTTTTATTTTTTGATCAGACGGCTGAGATGGTTGAGGTGTTCTATTAAGTGCGACCAAATTCTACTATTCTCTGAATGGTTTAGCGCATCGAGATGCTAGATTGGAATGACCATAAGACTTGAGTGGATATTCTAGCTGACGTGGACTTCCAATCTGGATGTTAAATTGGAGGACCATAAGACTAAGGGAAAAAAGTACCTGGAAGGTGCAATTTTTAGAGATGTTTACACCACGATGTGCACAGAGTTTTTGGTTGTCAAACTAGCCGTGCCAGAAGTTTTCAAAAAAAAATAAAATAAAGCCACATCAAATTTCGCACTTGGTAGGGAAGCCAGCCCTTGTATTTTTTTTTGAAGAGAAGACGGGCTTAAAGAAGCCCGAAAAATTTATTGAGATACCTCATTGAGATTGAGGTTTGAAGAGATACAAGAAGGTGGAGAATTAGCATTCCACCTGAGGTTTACATTTTCTTTCATGGCATATTGACAAAGATTGTGAGCCAGAAAGTTTACAGCTTTTGGAACATAATTAAATTTAATATTGGAAAATAAGGTCGCCTCTCTTTTCACTTGGAGAATCACTGAACGAATACTCCAAGGGATGTCACGAGTATCACCTGTAACAGCAGTAGTGACATTCTTTGCATCTCCTTCAATAATAATATTATGCAGATTTAAATTCCTTGCCAATGAGACACCCAACTTACAAGCAATAGATT
This sequence comes from Papaver bracteatum, assembly GCA_023529315.1. NCBI lineage: Eukaryota > Viridiplantae > Streptophyta > Magnoliopsida > Ranunculales > Papaveraceae > Papaver > Papaver bracteatum. The sequence continues at coordinate 2,280,151 of JAJJWX010005012.1, forward strand.
CCGCTAATAACGCTGAGGTAGCATCAAAAGTAATTGTTTCACAACCCAGAAATCTCCCACGATAGTCTTGAGCAATTGCACTAGCGGCACCCTTATTTGGCACAAAAGCAGCCCTTGTATTTGAGAGTATGTGGTGCATATGATCTGCTTGAAAAGCATCGGACTTGTCTCTGCCGCGTAGAATTTTATTCCAAATTGAATTCCACGGACCAGAACCACAATAAATAGTTCAGTTTAATCATCTTCTCCGCCGCCTTCGTTTCTTCCTCCTCAGCCCCAACCCGATCGGAAAAAGCAAAACACCTTCTTTTCCGGTTATTTTCTCCGTCACAATTTTGATTGCCGTTGATGGATTCCAGTTGCAGAACACCTTCATCATCATCATCATCAACAAAATCATTAAGCTTCAATTACCACTCTTCAAATTATCTGATTTTAATATCTCAGCAGCCGTCTAATCTTTGGTTTCGAGACCTCTGGGAAATCAGAATCACCAAATAGTAATTAAAGATCAATCAATCAATAAAACAGACCCAAAGGTATAACCTTTTTAACTCCATTCTCTATGTTTTGTTGATTTTTTCATTTCAAGTGGTAATTTTTATTAATGGGGTATTGAAATTCAGTGGATTTTTTGTTTATTTTTTCATTTTTTTTTTAAGAAGGCAATATGAGAGATGGTGTAAGAGAACAGTTGAGATCCAAAAACACCATCTCTGCAAGTAATTCTTCACATTCTAAGGTTATGGGGTTAAGAAATAGAACCTCTGGTTCGTCAGTTGCGCGGGCTTCTGTGTTGTGCCTGGCAATGAGGGTGTTAGTGATGTAGAGAAATTGAAAGAGTTCCATAAGTGGACTGATGATAGCTTGATTGGGGATGTTTTAGGATATGTAAGTAATGATTTCTCACAGGCATCTACTGTATTGCAAACTGTGTTTTCATCTGACAGCTCCAATCAGACTGGGAAAGCATACACTTCGGATAGAAGTGATCCCTCGCAAAACATGGCGGAAGAAACAAAGATTTTGGTTGAGGAATGTCATGGGGAACCTAATGTTGGAAAATTTTCTACTAAAAGTAACTTATATGACATCACGGCACCTGTCAATTTGTACTGTGGGCAGGTGCTAACTGCTCCCATCAAACCCTAATGGCAAGAAGATGATATTTATGTGAGCCTTCAGAAAGATGCTATTAGAGCAGCAACTAGGTATGACTACAAGTTGTTATGACTTATGATAATCGGTTCCCTTTATGTGTAAACATCTATCTTATGGCATGGGGTCATTTTCGGATCTTTGTACATAAATCTTATTCAGATGTATGCATATAGCTAATTAGATATGTGTTACCAGAATAACTGGCTCATTTGGTTATGATATACCGAGTTTCGTGTTCAGTTTTTTACTTTCTTAGTTAAAATTGTAGTCAGTGAGATTATGATGCCGGAAGAAAGTACCTAAATAAGTTTCACTGGGCGACGATAGAATATCAAGATACTAGGGAATTAGTGTTTATCTTTTTCCTACAGGAGATTCTCTTATGTTAAGTCATTTCTTTTAATGCACATTAAGAGCAGCTTAGTCTTATTCAGAGGATGGGAAAATGTTAAACTAACCACTTACTTCGTCTCCATGCAGGTCAGCAGCCCAACATTCTCAAGCAGCCAGCAATGCTTTTCTAAGGGGTGATCATCACTCTGCCCAAGAACTCTCACTAAGGCGCAGGCAGAGTGGATGGCTGCTGAAAGTCTGAATTATAAGGCAGCCTAAGAAATTTTAAGTATAAGGAATCACAGAAATGATGTATGGAAGCTAGACCTGCATGGTTTGCACGCATCTGAAGCTGTTCACGCCTTGAAGGAGCGTCTTGGAGGATTGAGACTCAGTTCCCACTTATTGTGCATCCCAATAAAGTTGTCAAACCAAAAGCGTTGTTCTCCATTTGATTCTGTGAGTTTTCTTAGAAGGAATAACATCGCAGAGACCAGGGGTTTTACAAGTTATAACAGGTATGCAGCTTTATTAGGGGCGATATTCGACAAAAACATCTTACTTAACTAAGATATTCCTATTTAATCACATAGATGAGATATAACAGGGATCCCATTTTTCACATTGTTTTGGCAATACTTACTCAGTAAGTATTAGAAAAATAATCGCACAATGAACATCCAGTCACCACCCACTTAAGTGGAGGGTCACGTTTGCGAAGATCTCACTTCCTTCCATTAATACTATGTAAGTAAAAATTAAAGAGCAACTATTTCTTTAACAGGTACAGGAAACCATAGTCAAGGTGGACAAGCTGCTATCCATATGGCTGTGAGAAGTTTCCTCACCGAGAACGGGTAAAGTTCATCTTTCTTTTCTTGATGATCTAAATAGTGGTTAAAGCTTAGAGGTGCATCTTGGAGAATGCCCACTGCAAGCTCATCCGTACCGTCTGTGTTTCTTGACAACCTTTGCTACATATCATCACTATCTGCTGATAACATCGATTTGTTCCTTACTTTTGGTGCTGGAGTATTTTGTTAGAACCCCACCCGTGTCAGACCATATCCTACCTCATTTGGCAACAGGGTTCAGTATATTAGAAACCATGATTATTCTTTCTATATAACATGGTCATTACTTCGTCCTGCCCCCTGGCAGCGTAGCCACCGGCTTGCCCCCCACTGAGCAAACTCGGCCCTTCTAGAACCCATAACCCATGTTAAAGTTAGTTTAAATTACACTTGAGTGGAGACTCGAACCAAAATCATGGTCATTACTTTATGTCGATGTTAACTACATGCTTATGATCATAAATTCTGCATCTAGATTGATAACAACAAAGAGACAACATGACATAGTTATGTTACATACCTGAGGTTGATACCGACTTATAAAAGAAAACTTAATGAGAAATAACTTTAAACTAGGCTACTTGATGTGAAATAACTTTAGTATATTAACCATAACTACTATTGCTTGGACATGATTACACAAAGAAAACTTAATGAGAAATAACTTTAAACTAGGCTACTTGATGTGAAATAACTTTAGTATATTAACCATAACTACTATTGCTTGGACATGATTACACATGCTAAACATGGTTATAACTTTATTCTCGATGTTGTCTACAAGCTCACGATCATCAATTCTGCATCTAAATAGATGATAAACATAGAGATAACATGACTTAGGTACATTTCCATTTGTTTGATTTGGACTCATAAAAGAAAACTTGATGAGAAGTAACTTCAAACTAGGTTCTCTTCTGGTGGAACCGGACTTCCACTTTTATCTCCTCGTGCCTTGATGATGGAGGAAATAGTTTTCTTAAACAAGAGGCTTGAAAGGGAGTCCACTTCACACTTTAGTAGGTCGAGGGTCCTTCAACCTGCCATAATTGCCACAGCCTTATGTATTGATGAACCAAAACAATTTTCTTGTACTTGTTGGTAGATTAGAATTAAACATGCTTGGCTGCTAAACGAAAATTAAGTTAACACAGTAATCTCATGTTCTGATTTACCATTTGCATTGGCTTAAGATTAGATCCAAACCCATCTGAGTTGCATTTCAAAATATTTTTAGCTCAATGCTTACGTCTTTCGTTCAATTCAAATCTTGTTGCAGGTACCTATTTGATGATACATGGCCTGGAGTTATTGCAGTGCGCCCAAAGTTTCGTGACCATCGACTGAATAAAGCCGTTACCTAAAGTAATTCATGTATGATTTTTTAGTATCTAGCATTTACTGCAGATTCTTAGTATTACTATTACCCATAGCAATTTGAGTGTTTATCGTTTGAATGATTTCTCACTGCATCCGTATAATAACATCCAAATGTCATGCACTGACTGTTTTGATAACAAAATCCAGTACCATCTAAATTTACTGGCAACAGAGTTACTGTGAGATGTTTGCTATTTAACTATGTTGTGTTCTGTGTACAATATGAGATAAATGGTGGTGTTTTTTTTGGTTTTAGGATTTGAAAATGTCCCCAAATCAACCAGTTTCCAATTTCAGGTATTTGTTTATATAAAAATGGGCGCACTCGTGCCTCTGTTGATAGGGAAGTTTGTTGTTAAAGTAAGCGTAAAGAAGTAAACAACCAATTGGATTCAATCTGTTTCTCTCTAACACATTCGATAGAGAAAATTAAAACAGCCCGGCTTTAGCGCTCTCGGGTGACTCTTGAGTAATGAGTCTAATGACAAATGGTACTCTGTTCTTTGTGCTTTTACTAGTAGGACTTCACCTGATGGCTGGTTTTTCAATCTTTGGAAGAGACAACAACAAGTCCTGTGGATTCAAAGTAGCCTCTAAATTCCTCGTATTCGAAATCCTAAAAACCTTGATGAAAAAACATTTCTTAACATTCATCAAAAACTACCGACTACACATAAGTTCATGAGCTTTAAATAGAACACTGAAACTTGTAAACTAAGAAAAGATAAATATATATGATCAAAGTAGCCTCTAAGACTAGACATAAGTTCATGAGCTTTAAATAGAACACTGAAACTTGTAAACTAAGAAAAGATAAATATATATGATCAAAGTAGCCTCTAAGACTAGACATAAGTTCATGAGCTTTAAATAGAACACTGAAACTTGTAAACTAAGAAAAGATAAATATATATGATCAAAGTAGCCTCTAAATTCCTCAGTATTCGAAATCCTAAAAACCTTGATGAAGATACATAAGTTCATGAGCTTTAAATATTCATCAAAAACTACCTACTAAACATAAGTTCATAAGCTTCAAATAGAACACTAAAACTTGTAAACAAGAAAATATAAATATAATCTATCCAGATCCATCTGCATTATCAGGGTCGCTAAATATTTCTCCAGATTCTTGACTTCCCAATGCATCATCCGAGCCTTGATCAACAACAGTAAATTCCCCTTCATAATCCAAATAACCAGTTTCCATTTCATCGTCCGACTCCCTCTTTTTACGATACCCTTTCTCGTATAGAGCATCAGAAATTACCACATCCTCATCCTCATCCTTTTCATCACCCGAAGAATCAGAATGAACGGAATCATCTTTTTCGGGAGCCAAATAAAAACTTCTAACAACAACAAGTTCACCAATTTTGAATTCAGCAATTAATTGACCTTCGTTTAAATAGAGAGTAGGTTGTGGAGCTCCATTAAAATACCTTGAACCACCACCAAAAGTAACAACCTTCTTAAAATCAAATTTCCATATATTGAATCCCCCAGGCTCAGCAACATCACCAGATATAAACTTGAAATATTTGTATTGTTCAGGACGATCACTATAGACAGAGACCCTATGCAATTCTTTTTTCGTATCCAGCGAACATCTCACTGCGATATATTTCTTCCTTTGGGCATAAGACTTCTTCTCATCATACAGAGACCTCAGATAGTCAAGCATCCTGCCGACTTCATTCGGAACCACATAGGAAACATGCATAACAGAAGGAGCGGGAAAACTGTCAATTCTTTTAGCATCGTCAAGTACCAAAACTTTCAAATTACATCTTTCACCATCACGCTGCAACAAGAGATAACAACGGTTTAGCTTATGCTTATCCAATCTTCAGTACCATGAAAATGTTAGAAGTTGTCGATGTTTTAGGAAAGTTCCAGAATTTTCTAGAATCATCTAGGTGTTTACTTATTTTGGTATAACTAGAGGTTTCTTGATTTAGTTACTCAAGGTTTCCTTTCTTAGATATGTTTAGGTTTCCTAGTATAACTCATATACTTGGAAGACAAGTTTGTAACCTATATAAATAGGTGTACAAGTACTAAGGAAATACACACACAACAGTTTAGAGAAGAATTCTCAAAGTTAGAGAATTTTAGGGTTTAGAACGTTTGTTCATAGAGAATTAGTTTGGTGTTTGTGAACAGAAACCTGCTTCTCATAGTTGTGGTTTAATTCTCTGTAATTTGTTCTAATAAGAGTTGATCGTAGACGTTTGTGGACGTAGGCATATTTTCGAACCAAGTTAAATCTTGTGTCTTTCTTTGTTTCGTTTAGTGCATCTTATTTCTGTTTTCTTTAGTTCTACGTTGATCCAAAGAACTATTAGTGTCTTGTGAGGTTAATCCTAAGGCATTAATCCTAACAAGTGGTGCGGTGAGCGTGGAGAGGATCATAGTCAGAAGTGAAGATGTCTAGTTCTACATCAAGTGGATTTTCGAAGGTGCATGGATTTGATATTATCAAATTCAATGGGAAGAATAATTTCACATCATGGCAAACTGATGTTAAAGATATTCTTGTTAGTATGAAACAAATCAAATCTATCAAGGACAAACTAGCACCGTTACCAAAGGATTGGAATGATGAGAAGTGGGATGACCTTGATTTGGAGGCGTGTTCAACTATTCGTTTATGTTTGTCAAGGGAGATCACTCATAACTTTTCGAGTGAAACCTCTGCAAAGGTGTTGTGGGAGAAGTTAGAGAAGATCTACTTACAAAAGGATTTGACTTCTGAACTTTCCTTGAAACGTAGACTACATGCCTTTAGGATGTCTCCAGGTAAGTCTATGATGGATCATATTAATGAGTTTAATAAGATATGTTCTGATTAGTCTAATATTAGTGTCACCATCAGCGATATTGAGTGTTGTTATGTTCTTTGCCTCCGTCGTATGATGCTTTCGTTGACTATTTGCTGAGTGGGAAAACCGATGAAGACGAAGATGAAGATAAGTTAGTTTTCGATGATGTGGTTTCTGCTTTACAAGCTAAGGCGTTAAGGAAGCAAGAGTTCAGCGATGAAGCACAAGTTGAGGGCTTGTTTGTTGATAGAGGAAAGAATGGTAATAAGAAATCAAAGTCAAAGAATCGTTCCAAAAAGAGCGATATTGAGTGTTATTATTGTCGTAAACCAGGTCATATTAGGGCTGATTGTCTCAAGCTTAAGGCAAGAGATGAGAAATGTGAGAAATCAGATTCAAAGAATGTCGTTGCTTCGGTTGCTGAAGGCAGTGAAGTTTTAGAAGACCCAATGTGTGGTTTTGATGAGGAAGTGTTAACCGTTACATCAAAGAGTTATCTCAATGATGGTTGGATGCTTGATTCCGGTGCTTCGTATCACATGTGTCCTCCTAAGGATTGTTTTACCACTTACAGAGAGGTGAATGGTGGTACTGTTATGATGGGTAATTCTAATGCCTGCAAAACAGTTGGAGTTGGTACGGTACAGGTTCGTTCGCATGGTGTTGTCACGACACATTCAGAGGTTAGACATGTTTCAGATTTGAGGAAGAGTTTGATTTCGCTAGGAGTACTTGAATCTCTTGGATACAAGTATGTTGTTGAATATGGATTCTTGAAGGTATTCTACAATGGTAGTTTGAAGATGACCGGTGAAAGACATGGCAATTTATATTTTCTACAAGGAGATATAGTTTATGGTGGAGCTATGGTTTCTCAATCAATTGATGAGAAACAGGTGGAGTCAACACGTTTATGGCATATGCGTCTTGGGCATATGAGTGAGAAAGGTATGTCGGTGTTGAGTAGTAAAGGCTTGCTTGGTGGTGAGAAGACTTGCAAGCTTGATTTCTGTGAGCATTGTATCTTTGGGAAGCAATGTAGGAGCAGTTTTGGTACCGTTGTTCACCACACGCAGGGTATGTTAGATTACATCCATTCGGATGTTTGGGGTCCCTCTCCTTTATCGATGACTTTTCGAGGAGAGTTTGGCTTTACACCATGAAGCATAAGAATGAAGTCACCGAGGTGTTTAAGAAGTGGAAGACCATGGTAGAGAAACAACTTGGTCGTGTGGTTAAGAAGATACGTTCCGATAATGGCGGTGAACACATCGAAGACCCACTGAAGGAGTTTTGTGAGGAACAAGGTATCGTTAGGCACTTCACAGTTAAGGGTACACCACATCAAAATGGAGTAGCGGATAGAATGAATCGAACGTTACTTGAGAGAGCATGGTGCGTGTTGTCAAACGCAAGTTTAGACAAAATTTGGTGGGCTAAAGCAGTGAATACGGCGTGCTATTTAGTGAATCGATCACCATCAACAGCTATTAAGTGTAAGTCACATATGGAGGTATGGACCGGTAATCTCGTGAACTATTTTAATTTAAGGGGTGTTTGGTTGTCCAGCCTATTGTCATGTAAAAGAAGATAAGTTGGGTGCCAAGAAAGCAATTTTCTTAGGTTATACATTAGGTGTGAAAGGATACCGTCTATGGTGTCCAGAATTGAATAAGTTCATAATTAGTCATGATGTGACCTTCAATGAGAGAGAAATGCTTGATTCAAAGAAGTTCACATGTTGGGACTCTCAAATTGAAAGTGAGAGTAGTAGCGGTGTTGAAGATGATTCGATGCAGGTGGAGCAAAGAGTTCCTAGTTCATCTACTATAGAAGAAGAAAAATAAACCCTTGTAGAAGATGAAGTTGAGTTTGAGGTTTCTAGTGAGGAATCTACACAGCAACAAATTGAGAATATTCCGTCCTTGACGTCTCAACGTGAGAGACGTCCACCAACCCGTTATGGTTTTGATGAGTATGCGTCTTACGCATTATCTATTTTTGAGGATGAGCCGTTTACCTTTGAGGAGGCAATGATTAATACTCATGCCATTGAGTGGAAAACAGCCATGGATGAGGAGATGGAAGTCTCTTCACAAGAATCACACTTCGGAACTTGTTAATTTGCCTAAGGGTCGAAAGAAGATCGGGTGCAAGTGGGTCTATACGGTAAAGGATGGAATTCCAGATTCCAAGGGTATCATTAGTGGTGTACGATACAAAGCAAGGTTAGTGGCTAAGGGATATGCACAAAGGGAAGGTGTGGATTATAATGAAGTTTTCTCTCCGGTTGTTAAACACACTTCTATCCGAGTCCTTTTAGCATTTGTGGCGCAGTTTAACTTAGAGCTCGAGCAATTAGATGTCAAGACATCATTCTTGCATGGAAATTTGGAGGAAGACATTTATATGTCATAGCCCATTGGTTATGAAGTTGCTAGTAAGGAAGATTATGTGTGTCGACTTGAGAAATCATTGTATGGTTTGAAGTAATCGCCAAGACAATGGTACAAGAGGTTTGATACGTTTATGTTGTAGTAAAAGTATACTCGTAGTAAATACAATCATTGTGTGTACTTTAAGAAGTTTCCAGATGGAAGTTTTGTTTATCTTCTACTCTATGTGGATGACATGCTCATAGCTGCAAAGAGCAAGTCAGAAATTGATGTTTTAAAGAAACAATTGAGTTTAGAGTTTGAGATGAAGGATTTGGGTCCGGCTAAGAAGATTTGGGGTATGGAGATTACTCGAGATAGATCTAAGGGGAAGTTATGTCTTACTCAGAAATCCTATCTTGAGAAGGTTCTTCGTCGCTTTGGAATGCATAACTCCAAAGCTATTAGTGTTCCAATACCGCCTACAGTTAAGTTATCAAAACAGTTGTGTCCTACTACAACTGAGGAGAAGGAGTTTATGTCAAAGGTTCCCTATGCTAATGCGGTAGGTTCTTTGATGTATGATATGGTTTGTACTCGTCCGGATATTGCACAGGCAGTTGGTTTAGTTAGTCGTTATATGGCTAACCCTAGGAGAGCACATTGGTATGCGGTGAAGGGAATATTGAGATATCTTAATGGGACCTTGGATATTGGTTTAGTGTTTGAGAAAGAGCAAAGTTTGAAGGTCTGTGGATTTGTTGATTCATATTATGCGGGTGATAGAGATAAGTGTCGTTCAACTTCATGGTATTTCCTTATTTTGGTTATACAACGGAGTGTTGTTGTAAACTGTGATAGGCAAAGTTCTATTCATTTATCTAAGAACCAAGTTTATCATGCACGCACCAAGCATATAGATATTCGTTATCATAAGGTTCGAGAAGTGGTTGATAACGGATTAGTACAACTATTGAAGGTTGATATTGAAGATAATCCAGCAGACATGTTGACGAAAGTCATTCCGAAGGTCAAGTTTGAGAGGTGTCTCAGCTTGATCATTATTGCTCGTTGTTGAGGCCCTATGGGCATTTGAGGCTACGGTTAACTTGTGAAGATCAAGCTCAGTTTGGTGGAAACATCGGCAAGGTGGAGAATTGTTAGAAGTTGTCGATGTTTTAGGAAGGTTCCAGAATTTTCTAGAATCATCTAGGTGTTTCCTTATTTTGGTATAGCTAGAGGTTTCTTGATTTAGTTAAACTCAAGGTTTCCTTTCTTAGCTATGTTTAGGTTTCCTAGTATAACTTATATACTTGGAAGACAAGTTTGTAACCTATATAAATAGGTGTACAAGTCCTAAGGAAATACACACACAACAGTTTAGAGAAGAATTCTAAAAGTTAGAGAATTTTAGGGTTTAGAACGTTTGTTCATAGAGAATTAGTTTGGTGTTTGTGAACATCAACCTGCTGCTCGTAGTTGTGGTTTAATTCTCTGTAATTTGTTCTAATAAGAGTTGATCGTAACCTTTTGTGGACGTAGGCATATTTCCGAACCACGTTACATTTTGTGTCTTTCTTTCTTTCGTTTAGTGCATCTTATTTCTGTTTTTTTTAGTTCTACGTTGATCCAAAGAACTATTAGTGTCTTGTGAGGTTAATCCTAAGGCATTAATCCTAACAGAAAACATAAGTTCAATACACAAAAAAATCCAGTGAACAACAAGATATAACATAACATAAACATCTAAATAAAATAAAAATGAACTAAAATAGAAAACATGAGTTACCAGATTGCACGCTGCCAGCGAATACACTTCAAGCTTAGAAGTCTCATCTTTCATTAGGTGCAAGCTGAGGCGGACAGTCAATTCTGACACCAACACTGCTTCCAACAGACTGACAAGGTTTCTCATATTAATGGCAAACTCGATACTCCCGTCACCAAGCAGATCCTTTCCAATTCCTTGAAAAAATTCAGCCGTGAAAATCTCCATGCTGAAGTTGTGCCTTTCACTCTGTATTACCAAGAGCGGGGTAGAAAAGATGAAATTTCCATCATTAGAGATACTTGACCCTCCCTGATTATGCAAACACATGTGGATTTTCCTTAAAATAGGAAGAGATTGTGGCGTGGTTGATCCAGACCAGAAGATTTTTCCCTGACTGGCCATGAGTCTTCTGTAATGCATAGAAATATTAAGGGAATTTCAGCAATAATTCAACAAAACAACAAAACTAACTAATTCACAGTCAGATAATTAATCTTTTTTCCTGCAAAAATCATGTGAAGCATACTATCATGTAATCGAACTTGAACACCTATATTCATGAACATATACTCATTGCACTAGTTATGAGGGTGTTAAATTTTCATATCCACAAAATCACATATCTAAGATATAACAGGATATTCGTTCAAAATTTTCATATAAAATACTCATTAATTCACAAGCAGAGAATTACTAAGCATAGTCTTCAAACTGAATATAAAAACTAAAAATCATGATCTAGAACATAAAGATGGTTATTATACAGACACCAATCATCAACGATCAACAGATCAAAACGATAAATGATAAAAAAAAACACAAAGATAGTTGCTATACAGGTACCCACTAATCAACCTGAAGCCAAGACAGACAAGAGCTTCTTCAGAAACATAATATCCCCTCGAAAACCAACACTTAACATAGAAGCATTAATCCCAACTAGGATCATAAAACCCCTTAACACCGACTGTTAAGGGTAGGATCATCAGACCCCTTAACACCAACTTTTAGCTAAAAGCACAACACCACTTAAAAAATCTCATGATCCCACATAAATAAAAAACAAGCACAAATCAGTATAAGCACTCAGAATCTCTAAAGGCCGATAACTATCATGCAACAAGGTCTTTGATGATTAAAAAAAATCCTAGGGTTTCAAGACCAAACCCCACCTTACTGAAGTAAATGCTTAACAAGATTAATAGAGTAACTAAAAGCTGAACAAAGACAAAGTTAAAAAACCACAGAATCAAACATAAGAACACATAAATCCATCAAAAAAAATCTCATAATCTAAGGCTTCTTTCAAAACATTTGCGAATAGAACCAAAACTCCCTTTTCTGATCAAAAGCCAGAGAAACCAAGCACAGTATAAGGAAGTAAGAGTGTGAGAATAGTACCTTAGAATAATGTTTGCTCCTTGAAGAAGTGAAAATATCCCCAAAATCCAACATACACAGAAGATTAACAAAAAAAAAAGTTAGAAAACCACAGAATCAAATACAAATATAACTAAATCCTTCAAAAAATCCAAGAATCCAACCATTATTTCGAACATTTATTTAAAGAAGAACTAAAACCCTCTTTTCGGAACAAAAACCAGTAAAACTTTCAGTTTTTAGAGTTCAAGATCAAACCCCATCTACTGAAGTAACTTGTTAACAAGAAGTAAACATCAAAAACACAGTATCAGGAAGTACGAGTGTGAGAAATAAAATAATACCTTAGAATACTTCTTGCTCCTTGAAGAAGTGAAAAAAAATCCCCAAAATCCAACACGTACACACAAAATTAACAAAAATGAAGTTAGAAAACTACAGAATGAAACATAAGTACACATAAATCCTTCAAAAAAATCTCATAATCTAAGGCTTCTGTCAAAACATTTATGAATAGAAGAACCAAAACTCCCTTTTCTGAACAGAAACCAAAAACACGGTACAAGGAAGTAAGAGTGTGAGAAACAGTAACTTAGAATAATGCTTGAAGAAGTGAAAAAAATCCCCAAAACCCAACACATACAAAGTTGGAAAATCGCATGATCAAACATAAAAACAGATAAATCCTTCAAAATATCTCATATCAAAGCATTCATTCAAACATTTATCAAAAGAAGAACTAAAACCCTCTTTTCTGAACAAACAAAATCAGCAAAATCAGGGTTTTGGTTGAAACAGAGCTCAAAACAACAAGAAAGTATACCTTAAAATGACTGGAAATGTAGAAGATGAGAAACGGCAGAAGAACAATCTCCGGCGGTCTTCTTTTCATCCAAACATGATGGGAGCAAAGAAGAAGGAACAGATTGAAATGAAACGCTCTCTGAATGAAATCAGAGCAGAACCTTAGAACAAAATAAGAAACCCTTTGTGGTGAATTCTGCAGGTTTGGGTAGGATCATCTGAAGCAAATGCTTAACAAGATTACTAGAGGGTAACTAAAAGCTGAAGAAAGAGTGTGAGAATAGTACCTTTAGAATACTGCCTGCTCTTTAAGAAGTGAAAAGATCCCCAAAATCCAACATACAAAGAAGATGAACAAAAAAATTAAGTTAGAAAACCACAGAATCAACCACAAATATAGCTAAATCCTTGAAAAAATCTAAAAACCAAGCATTCTATCAAACATTTATAAAAAGAACTACAAACCCCTTTTCTGAGCAGAACACGGTAAAATTATCAGGTTTTTAAGGTTCAAGATCAAGCCCCATCTTACTGAAAGTAATTGTTTAACAAGATAAAAGATGAAACAAAACATCAAAAACACAGTAGTGGGAGAAAAAATACCTTTGAATACTGTGCTTGCTACTTGAAGAAGTGAAATAATCCGCAAAATCCAACACATACACACAAGTTTAACAAAACCCAAAGTTAGAAAACCACAGAATCAAGCATAAAAATGCATGAATCCTTCAAAAAAATCTCATAATCTAAGCCTTCTTTCAAAACATTTGTGAATAGAAGAACCAAAACACCCTTTTCTGAACAAAAACCGGTGAAACCAAAAACACATTACAAGGAAGATAGAGATTGATAGAATAGAGATAGTACCTTAGAATACTGCTTGATCCTTGAAGAAGTGAAAAAAATCCCCAAAATCCAACACATACAACAGAAGAAGAAAAAACACAAAGTTAGAAATTCGCATCATCAAACATAAAAACAGATAAATCCTTCAAAAGATCTCACAACCATAACATTCTTTCAAACATTTATCAAAAGAAGAACTAAAACCCCCTTTTCTGAAAGAAAAAAAATCTGTGAAACTAGTATTTTGGTTGAAACAGAGCTCAAAACAACAAGAAAATGCACCTGACTGGAAATGTAGAAGATGTTAAACGGCGTCGGAATGAACAATCTCCGGCGATCCTCTTCTCACCGAAACATAATGTGAGAGAAGAAGAAGAGATTGAAATGAAACCCTCTCTGAATGATATCAAACAAAAAGCAAAACCCTATGAAAAACCTTTTGTGGTGAATTTCGAAATACTGCAGGTTTGGGTCCCATACATTCACTCCATGAAGAGCATGCTTTTACGCGTCGTTTCTGACAGACTCCCTCCCCTTACTTTTTGTGAAGAATGTTAAGGGGTTTGCCGGCTTATCTACGAGCTAAGGTTTGGATAGCCACATGGCGTATTTTCGACCGTTTGATGATGATGCTAAAAAAAATTATCTTAAAAAGCCAAGTTGATGGATTTTATATGCACCCTGGCATGACTTGTGCGGTCCCGATCATCAAGAGTACGATTTTAGTCTAGATGCGCATGACTTGTACGATGGTGATTTTAGGGTGTATGGATGAGTGGAGCACCAGCATAACATACTATTAAGTTTTGACGTACGACTAACTGACGTGACTTGTACAGTGATGAATGATGACTGATTTCACAAGTGACTCTCTAGCCGAGCCTACCTTTTGCAGAAAAACTTTTTTTTTTTGGCTTCCTTAAATCTCATGCCACGACTCGAGTCTCTGCAAACTTTCATTGCTTTATTGTTATGGTAATGGATACGGAAAAGTGCTCTTGTGGAAATATCCAAGTTGAATATGGACGAGGGAAGGTACAAACCCCACAGCCGAGGTTGGTACTAGAGGTGGCAATCAAGCCGAAATCCGCGGATAAACCCGAACCCGGCCCGTTAAAACCCGAACCCGGCTTGACTTGGTTATAAACAGGCCGGGCGCGGGTTAAAGAAATGATGGCCCGTTAGTAAACGGGTTAACCCGTGCCCGTCCCATAAACCCGCGGGTATACGGGTAAACCCGTGTACAATACCTTATTAATAGGTCAAATTTAATCCTGACCGTATGATCATCTAGGATTCATCCTATCCCTTTGTTCATAGTATAAAAGGCACTAAAAACCCTAGCAGTATCATTTCTTTCTTCGTCCTCTACTCCTCTTCTTCTTTTTCTCTCCCAACACCTACTGTTGCGCCTTCTCAATTCTCACCATCTCCATTTTTTTTTCCTTCACCAGAATCACCACACCATTAACTTGTGCTTCTTCGTCTAATTTTTTTTTTCCTTATTTCCATTAACGTTTAATCTGGGGTTTTAATCTGCTTTTTTTTATTGTTGTTGTTGTGCGGGTTAATTTGAGGATCACAGATTCACATCTGCTATTTTGGCTGATTCAAAATAGAGAACGGTGTTGGTAGTTGTTATTGAAGAAGGGTTTGTCTCGATTTCAGGTTGATAATGGCGGAAGTAACGATTCTGTTTTTTCGTGGAAAGGGTTTCGATGTAATCTATGATTTGGTTTGATTGAATGGTGTTTAATCCTTATGAGGAAATCTGTTTAATTTTGTTAATTTTGATATCGAAATGCAATTTTATTTATATGGTTCATAAGAATTAGGGTTTTTTCTGTTTTTTATATTAATTGAGATTTATAATCGAAATTGAAGATCTTAGTTTAATTAGGGTATACTGAAATTGGGTATTTCTACCCTGATTTATTGAAATTGAAGATTGTGTTGTTGCCTGTTGGTGTTTGAACTCAGATGATGAATTCAGGGTTTGGTTTAATTGAATAAGATAGAAGAGAAATAGATGACATGTGCAACCGAGATTACCAAGGGGTTCCGGTGATGTTGTGGTTGAATCTGAGAAGCAGAGATGGTGGAGTTGCATGCGATTATCATGGGTTGGTGTTGTTGGTTGGAAGAAGATGGTGAAAGCTTTAACAGGACCACAGATTAATTTTTTTTTTTTTGTAATTTTTATTTAAGATTTTACAATTTTAGTTGGTAATCAAAATTAATTAAACAAGCCGGATAACCCGTAACCCGCAAGCTTTACCCGTTACGGGCGCGGGTTGAAGAAATGACAACCCGTGCATAATATCAACCCGCGGATTTCAGCCCGTGTTAACCCAAACCCGTGTTACCCGTACCAAGCGAGGCCCGACTCGCCCGTTTGCCACCTCTAGTTGGTACCCAGAGAAATCACATTTTATTAAGGAAATTGAAGACAACAAGCATACAGGTGATTGGACTGGAGTCTGGAGATTCCTTTTCTGACCTAAACAAAGTGTGACGTAAACAACCACTTTTTCTTCTCGGAGGATGGGGGTAGGGTAAGTAAGAGAAGGTATTAATTAAGGAGTATATATATTTATCGGAGTCAAAGGTGGTCAAGTAAAACTAACGGGCAATGTCTATGGTTAGATCTTTACCCAGACAATGGAGAAACACAAATGCTATCTCAGTTTTCTCCGTAGTATAATTTCATGTGAAATTAAACATTTAATTTTTTTTATTTTTTATTTTACCTGGCTTGATTGGGGTATACCCAGATTAATTAGGGTATATCAAATGAGACAAAATATGATCATTTTGAAGTAAAAGAGGTTACCCCTTAACCAAATATTTTCAAAATGGTAAAAATGCTCTTGTTTCATTAACACTAAAAAACTGATTAGGTTAATTAATTGAGTTTAGATTAAAATTTTGAAAATGAAAATTCAGTAGGTTAAACCTTTAATCTGTCTTATGAGTTCGATTATGATCAAAAAAATTGGTTTTCAAAATTGTGATAGGTCGGCAAGGTCGACGTTTGAATAAGGTGTCGGCTATATTTTACCGGCATGGTATACGTTTGAATAAGATGCCGACCGGATTTAGCCGACATGGTCCTTGGATGAAGAAAACACCGACCATTTTTTTGCCAGCAAGGTATTTAAATGAAGAACATGCCGACTTTATTTTTTTGACACACAGGAGATGGCTATTGAAAAATATTAGTCGGTCAGGTCTACAAAAAAAAAATCCGTCGGCTGCTGAAAAAAATATTGGCCGGCAAGGTATTAAAAAATACCATGTCGGTTGTATTTGGCCGGAAAGGTATTCAAAAAAAATACCCTGCCGGCCGTTGAAAAAATTTACAGTCGCCACCATGGCTGTTATGAAAAGTCCGCAAGATATGCATGTTACGACCTTGCTGACCTAAAACACAGAAATCATAATTTTCTATTTCTAACCTAATGTAACAATCAAATCACACAACACAATGATGGGTTTGAGTTTAAACATCATTTATAGTCTTCTTTTCGCTGGTATAGTCAACAATTTTTTTGGAAAATCAAAGTTGAAGATTTTTATGTGGCTTTGGTTGATGGAAGATGAAGAAGAAGAAGAAGACAAAAATAAGAGTTGTTTAGTTTTTTAATTTTAGGGTTAATGAAATTAAGAAATGAGTTTATTTCTAAGATTTAATTAGTTAAAGGGTATTAAAGTAAAATCACTCTTTTTAATAATGAAACACCATGTCCCCTTGAAATTGGGTATACCCCAATCAAGCCAGGTAATTTTAAAGCATTTTCCGTCTTTACATACGTGGCCAAATTGGGGTATACCTAATGAGACAAAACCTGGATCATTTAGAAGTAAAATATGCCACCTCTTAACCATGTATTTTCTAAATGACTAGTATATCCTTATTTAATTAACACTAAAAATTCCGATTAGGTTAATTAATTGAGGAGTAGACTAAAATTTCTTAAATTATGAAGAAAAAAAAATTGATCTTTTTTTTTTTTTTTTTTCTGTTAGGAAAAGAGGCAAGCCTCATACATTAACATTGATGATAAACCGATCCAAAGTCGAATGAGTTATATAACGAGTTACATTAGAGACTTGGATCATCTCAACAAGCTCAATAGGTTCAAACAGACAATATTCAACAACCAGATGATGACATACAAATTCGGACAACCAAACAATGTAGATACCAATCATACTCCGAAGAAAATCTCTATCCATTCTAACCTGATTCCTATGTAACGTGATAAGGTTAACTGGCCTGGTTTGAATTGAGATGAACTCATTCAAACCTTCTAACAACTCTACACATAGTAGAGGTGTTTGGATCAATAGATCCAACCAATTCTCAAGGTTTTTTTCTTGATTATAGTAACACAAATGACAATGGTATAAAAGAATCCATAGATCCCACCAATAGTCAAGGTTTTCATCAAAATAAGGTAATACAAGTAACAAATAAAACCAAAATCGATTCTCCTAGGACGGAATCGGGCTAAATAGGTCTGAAACTTCAACTGACAGTGTCTTTGGTAACCATTTGTTGCTAGTATCTTTGGTGTCTTCATTTCTGCTAGTGTGTTTGAGGATACTCTTACTGCTGATGTTGGAGGACCATGGGTATTGCTCTTGACTAACTTCATAAAAAGGAAAAACCAACTGAAAATCTAAAGGTGAAAAACTCACTAAAGCAAATTAAAGATGAAATTGGTAGTTAACTAGACCTGAACAAAGAAAAGATAACAACTAATTAAGATTTTGATTTAAGATTTGAAATAAAATCAAACCCTAATTTTAATTTAAGATCCTAAAATAGACAAAAGAAATTTGATGTAAGAACTGATCTGAAAGACAAACAGAATCAAACCCTTAATCTTAAATCTAAGATCCTAATACAGAAGATTCAATCTACAAATCAAAAAGAAAAAAAGAAAGAGATAAAAAACCCTGATTAAATCTAAGATCAGAAATAGCTTAAAAAGAAAAGCAAAAGAAGATTGGGAGATTAGAGAGGAGAGTACCTGCTCATACCTACCCTAAATGACCAGATATGAGCTGGTGAGGATCAACCGGTGGTGAAGTTTTCTCTGATATTTTGTTTTTGATTAAACTCAAGATTTGTGATGAAAAAAAATTGTGCTGAAACTATGAAAAGTCAGCAAGGTCGATGAATGAAGAAGATGCCGACTATATTTGGCCGGTAAGGTAGATGAATGAAGACAATGCCGACTAACTTTGGCCGGCAGGGTATTCAAATGAAGACAATGCAAACTTTATTCTTTTGACACACAAGAATATTAGTCGGCAAGGTGTACAAAAAAAAAAAAACCACCGACTGTTGAGAAAAATGTGGAATCATGTATTACTCGGCAAGGTCTACAAAAAAAAAAACCCTGCCAGCTATTGAGAAAAATGTGGTATCATGTATTAGTCGGCAAGGTTTTCAAAAAATACCCTACAGGCTGTTGAATTTTTTTACAATCGACATGGCTATTATGAAAAGTCGGCAAAGTCGTCGGCAAGATATGCATGTTATGACCTTGCCAACTAAAGACACATAAATCATAATTTTCGATTTCTAACCTAATATAACAATCAAATCACACAACACAATAATGGGTTTGAGTTTAGACATCACTTACAGTCTTCTTTTCACCGGTAGAATCAACCATTTTTTTGGAAAATCAAAGTTGAATATTTTCGGTTGATGAAAGAAATTGAAGAAGATGAAGGGAAAGAGCAGAGAGATTAGGGAAGATTAAGATTTTTTTAGTTTTAAATTTTAAGTTAATTAGTTCAAGGGTATTAAAGTAAAATCACCAATTTTGACCACCCCTTATCAAGATCACTAGGTCCATTTAAATTTGGGTATACCCCAATTAATCTTGGTATACCCCAATATCACCAGGTTTACATATTCCACTCTAATGTGTTGATGCTCAAGAATTTCCACTGGAGATGGAGAGTGGAGGAACACAAAGGCATGCCTGACTCTTAAGTCTGGCAACTCTGGCTTCATCTTATGGTGGCAAATGTCCAAAATTTTAATCTCTTAGTATAATAATCATTTTTTGGGCACCACTTTATTTTGGTGTGAACCATAGGAATGTCTACCCAATAGTTATTAGGGTTGTCCTAAAATGTGGGGATATCTGGTCTGTATTTTACCCTAATCAAGATTAAAACTAATCCTAGTAACCCAGTAATAATCCATTTATTTAACCCATTAATTAACCACCTAAATACCCTAATCTATGATTTTTTTTCAGTTTTATTTTATCTTCTACTTCTACTTCTCTTATTCTTCATCGTCCATTAATCATCGATCCGAAAAAAAAATCATCGTCGATTAATCAATCATTTCTAATTTTAAACAATGCGTACAAAGCAGACTCCAAAAATTCCAGGATTGAGTCTGAAACTCGCACATATAGCGAATCTCCCAAATCAATTTCAAATTGATAAATAACTTCAACCAAAAGGTCAAGTCCAAATCAAGCATCCAAGAGGAAAAAGAAGCCCAATTCGAGTAATAAGCAAATCCGAGGGTAATTTCCGTCATATCCATTCCTTTTAATTTGTTTTTTGTTGAAAAAATTGATTAGAAATCATCAAAATCCACTGAAAATGATAGTTACAGTAAAAAATTCGGTTAGTAGAATTTTTTAAAACCCTAGATTTGGTAACCAAACTTATGTAGGTTAATTTTTTGTAATCGAACTATGTAGTTCGGTAAGTTCGCAATAAAAAAATTGGTAACCAAATTCATTATTTCTAAGGAAAAGTTGAGTTCTGTTTTGTCAATAAATTTTGTTGGTAACCGAACTTTAGTAATATAAAGTTTGGTTACTTCGCAATTGTAGATGGTGAAAATAGATAAGGGGCAAAAGTGTCATTTCAACCCTATAGACAGAATTCAACTCTCACGGTAAAGATTAAGCCCTTAGTCCTCAAGGAACTCATAGCCACGATTTCTAGCATACATCCCCGCGAGACACTACTCTCCATGATGTAGTGATTCCTAGCACACATCTGGTCATGTAGGTTCTATAGAGTGTAAAACGTCCCCGACAGACTTATGAACCAGAACAACCACAATTCCAGCATGTCTTTGCGAGACGCAACAGATTGTGATGCCATGATTCCTAGTATACATCCTCGACGAGATACTATTAGTCATGTAGTCTATGTATATGCGTAAAAAAACGTCACAGGCGGACGTATGAACCAGAGCGGAGATATGCATGTCTCCTGTAAGCACGAATCATCTTATTTGAGATCAAGTACTGATTCCTAGTACATCATTGCGAGATACACTGGTCATGTCTACTTTAGGCTCTGACTCGACTTATCGAGGCTTCTGAATGATTCCTAGTACATCCCCGCGAGATACACTGATTATTCTGCCTCTGGGCCCTTTCGACAGACTCCTAAAACATCCTTTCGAGATATAATTATCTTGTCGGCCCCATCATATGGACACAGTTGATCCCTAGCACATCTCTACAAGATATGCTGGTCAAAGACAAGTGAGCCAAAGTCTCGCAGAGACATTAATCGGGCGTACAAAGCCTTTTCTCTCTCTTCATTACTAGTCCCAGCTGACCACAGGGAGATTCAGATCCGTTAAGAGAATCTTCGTAGAGATTTTGATCCGTCTTCAAAATCTCGGAGGGATTCAGATCTCTCTTTGAAATCTCGGAGAGATTCAAATCCTGGTTTAATTGGGGGCCATAAAATCCAATTGGGGGCCATGAAATTTTATTTGCACCCCAAAATTTTCAGGGGCGTATTCATATGATTATGAAAATACTGTTTTACCCTTGACAATTTTTTTTCTTTCAAATAACGACCCTTCAAAGACAATAACGACTTTAAGGGTCGTCATATACATAATAAAAACAATAACGACCTTTCCAAAGGGTCGTCAAGGCATTGATTTTTATATGATGACTCCAAATTATACGTGAAATTAAAAACTCTTTTCATAACTCTTTTGACAAAGCAATATTAACTTTTACTAAGAGTGACAATAAACTTCTTTTGAAGTATTTGCAAGATAGAATAAGGGTGTGGCAGCTAGCTTTGAATAGTGAAGAAACAAATTATAAGGAAGTTAAGGTTTTCTACGGTAAAATTTGGTTAATATTTCTTCCGTAAATTTCTTAATAAAATTAGGAAGATAAAAAAATTCTCATATATTTTCATTTTTTTTTTAGTAAAACACATGATAAAGCTAAGTATAGTCATGCAGTAAAGTTAAAAATATAAAATCAACATCAAACTTACTACTTTTGTTAAAAATATTATATTATGAACATATTAACCATCTTAATGACGGGATTTGTGGAAGAGAGAGATTCGTACTTGAGTTCTTAAGATATTTTCATTGTTTATATTTGAGAAATTCTATCCCACATAGCTGAGTGAGACAACTTCCTAAGAGCAAATCCTATGGGTAGTGTTACTCTTTCAAATGAAGGAGTGCACTATCGATTTGACCAAATTAGAGGCTTCAATGGGTAGTCTTTATCTCCATTTCTCCCCAAACCCGTGCATGTACTTGTTCATTTGAACGAGTGGTTGGGAGTGTAACACTAGCCGGGGGACAGTCCCTCGTCAAAAAAAAAATTGCAACTTTTTGAACTAGATGGGGGACAAAGTAGATTTTTAGTTTGTTTCCTTTTGACGGGGGCTGAGTTGTAAAAGTCGTAAGGCAGGTGTCAGGCGGCTGAGTAGCGCCTGGCGCCTGGAGAGACTAGTCGTCGACTAGTCGGGAAAATACTAAAGCACAGATAATATTAGCAGGAGATTGAGGTGTAAATAAACCATGTAATAAACAAAATATGTCATTCAATAATCCTTAAGATTTGCTACTTAGATTCATAGTTTAGTTATCACTGCTCTTAAGTTTCTATATATCCAAAACAACAACACAATACGACAACACATCAGTCCTAAGTTAGTTACGGATTAAAAGATGAAACCTAAACAGTCTTATTAGATTTCCACTTTGATATCTTCTTCTTGCTCATTGCCATAGTCCACTGTCTCCTCTTCAACATCACTAGCAATACTTCCATTTAATTCAACATCAGTATCGTCTTCTACGAGTAGTGTAGTAGTTCTGTTTCTTGTTCTTGCACTTGGGCCAACAACAATCTGATCAACTCCTTGTGCCTCTCTAACTGCCACCCAAGTAAGATCAAGATTCTCGTCTACAAATTCAGCTAACTCTACGTTATTCGGTGTTATCCACTCATCGTTCTCATCAACCCCTTTCAGGCGAATTGGTTCAACACTAGGATTCGGTCAGCCAAAGGTATTCTGATTCTTAATGCATCGCATTTCCAACTTCCTACTATACTGAATGTAAACCAGATTATTCAATTTTGATTGTAGAAGTCGGTTTCGCTTCTTTGAGTTCAACTGATTCCATTTACAGTATGTCAGCATGTATCCCATTTACTTGTACCAAGTAAATAAACATAACCTGAAGTGATATATATTTGTAGAAAATGTAAGAAACTTACATGATCGAATGTACTCCAGTTGCGCTCACATGATGAGGCACTACTTGCTTGTCTCAAAATTCTCTTTGCCAACTTTTGAAGAATAGGGTATGATCCCCCAAACATGATCCACCATTCACCTATGACCATTTAGATGTTAAGGTAGTTCAATTTAAAACAAAACATAGTCTGAAATATTAACAGTGAGAGTGGAAAAGCTCTGGAATCTTACTAGGTGGGAGAATATCCCTTTGTCGTTTGGCAAGAGGAGTTCCTAAACTCCCAACAACATTCTTATAGTGAATAATTTCAGTGAAACAACGATCTTGTTCATCTTGTGGAAGCATCCTTTCAATGGTAGTGTAAAAACCACCCATGATATCTACGCTTCTCTCGATTTCTTCGGAATCTTGTTTATAGTATATGCTAGGGTTCAAAAAAAATCCAGTTGCATGTAATGGGTGGTGGAGCTGTTCATTCCACATGTCATCAATCATTTTCTAATTTTTTTGTACTACAGACATGGGGATACTCTCCAAATTTTTCCTAATTTGTTCCTTAACTACATCCATTGCTTCATAAACACTGCCCATGCTTGGTTTTTATTCAACATCAACCATTCTCACAACATTCACCAGTGGTGCCATCACTTGACAAGCAAAGTACAAATCATCCCAAAAAGATTGTTTAGCTAATATCCTAGCAGTACGGATACCTTCAGCTTCTTTTGAAAACCTATTTTTAAACCACCATTCCCAAACAAACAAGGTAGACAAGTAACACCTATTTTCATTAACACTACGCAGTATATAGAAATAGGTTCTGAACCTAGTATCCGACGCTCTATGCAACTCTTTTCCACACAACCGCCTCATCATATTTAAAACTAACCCATGGTTATAGATGTAAACAATAACTGATCTATCATCGACCAAAACATTCTTAATTTTAGGAATTTTCTTCCATATATCTTCTAGCATCAAATTGACACAATGTGCGGCACAAGGAGTCCAAAATATTGCTGGGTGTAATATTTCTAAGGCCTTGCAGCAGCCTTCATATTTGACCCATTGTCTGTTACGAATTGGATAACATTTTCTTTTCCAACATATTCAATTATCTTTAGCACCATATTAAGAATAGCTTAATGATCATGCACAATATCAGAACAATCAATGGATTATAGAAAGACGGTACCTTTCGGACAACTTACTAAGAAGTTGATCAAACTGCGTTATTTGTTGTATGATTAAAAATCAGTAATTATTGAGCATCCATATTGCTTCCAAAATGGTCTAAATGACTCCACAAACTCCTTTGTGTTTACCATTTTCTTATTCATCAAAGTATTTATGAGGTCCTCATAAGTTGGATGCGGCATTGCTTTCCTATAATCTCCAATAGCATGTATCATAGCTTCAAAACTTGGAGTGTTTACTGCATTGAAAGGTAGCCCTACTTTATATGCCCATTGTGATATTTTTTCCCAAGTAATTTCTTGAAATCTCTTCTTATGAACAGAAGTCTTGTCTAATGATCATTGTTGTTTTTTTTGTGTCAGACATGAACACTTCATCTAAATGACCTTTAACATTTCTGCCATATACCCTCTTTTTTCCATTTGATACACTAACCTTGTCAGTAACATGAACTACTTGATGTGTTGTTGTAGGTTCTTCTTCTACTTCTTCTACTTCAATTGGGTCACTACTTTCATTATTGCAACTGTAATCACCTTGTTGTGCCATCCTAATCCTGTCTTTCTATGCTTTATTCTTTTTATATGCATTCATCTTGCTCAAAACCATATTTTGTATCTCCAATGTTACTTTAGGACAAGGAGTACAATCTCCTCTTATATGAGCAAGATGCTTCTTCAATCTACTTATCCCTCATGATACCTTATTCTCACAAATTTTGAACCAAGCATTATCTTTATTGGAATCTTTATGCTCTCCCCACTGCCAAGCTATATCTTTTCCATCATATGGTATTGGTACTGTGCGATTTGATGCGCTGGTAGCATCCATTGTTGAATAAGGAAAAAGAAGAGATGGAGAATAGAGAGATAGAAAAAGAACAGAAAGAAAGAGGAAAAAGTGCGGCTGAAAATTGAAGAATATAAGATAAGGAAAGAAAGATAAGATAGAAACCCTTAGGGTTTTGGTTAGGTTACATTTTTCTCAATGGGCTCAAAGGCGGCGTCCAGGCCCAGACCGCCTTTTATAAAATCGCTACAAAATCACCGATTAGGCGGGTTAACGCCAAATTGAAAAATCTCTAAAAAATTTGGTGGCCTACGACCGCCTTACGCCCAGGCGCCGCCTTTTATAACTCAGGACGGGGGACCATCCCCGTCTAAGTAGATTTTTTTCTTTCTTTTTTTTAGGTTTTTTCTTTTGACGGGGGACTATTCCACGTCTAAGTAGATATTTTAGTTTTTATTTTTTGACTGTAGTTTTTTTAGGTATATTTTTTTGACGGGGGACTATCCATATTGCTTCCAAAATGGCCTAAATGACTCCACAAACTCCTTTGTGTTTACCATTTGCTTATTCATCAAAGGAGTTATGAGCTCCTCATAAGTTGGATGCTGCATTGCTTTCCTATAATCTCCAATAGCATGTATCATAACTTCAAAACTTGGAGTGTTTACTGCATTGAAAGGTATCCCTACTTCATATGCCCATTGTGATATTTTTTCCCAAGCAATTTCTTGAAATCTCTTCTTATGAACAGAAGTCTTGTCTAATGATTATTGTTTTTTTTTTTTGTGTCAGACATGAAAACTTCATCTAAAGGACCTTTAACATTGCTGCCATATACCCTCTTTTTTCCATTTGATACACTACTAACCTTGTCAGTAACATGAACTACTTGATGTGTTGTTGTAGGTTCTTCTTCTACTTCTTCTACTTCAATGGGGTCACTACTTTCATTATTGCGACTGTAATCACCTTGTTGTGCCCTCCTAATCCCGTCTTTCTCTGCTTTATTCTTGTTATATGCATTCATCTTGCTCAAAACCATCTTTTGTATCTCCAATGTTACTTTAGGACAAGGAGTACAATCTCCTCTAATATGAGCAATATGCTTCTTCAATCTACTTATCCCTCCTGATACCTTCTTCTCACAAAGTTTACACCAAGCATTATCTTTATTGGAATCTCTATGCTCTCCCCACTGCCAAGCTATATTTTTTCCATCATCTGGTATTGGTACTGTGCGATTTGATGCGTTGGTAGCATCCATTGTTGAATAAGGAAAAAGAAGAGATGCAAAATAGAGAGATAGAAAAAGAATAGAGAGAAAGATGAACAAGTGCGGCTGAAAATTGAAGAATATAAGATAAGGAAAGAAAGATAAGATAGAAACCCTTAGGGTTTTGGTTAGGTTACATTTTTCTCAATGGGCTCAAAGGAGGCGTCCAGGCCCAGACCGCCTTTTATAAAATCGCTACAAAATCGCCGATTAGGCGGGTTAACGCAAAATTGAAAAAGTCTCTAAAATATTTGGTGGCCTACGACCTCCTTTTATAACTCAGGACGGGGGACCATCCCCGTCTAAGTAGATTTTTTTCTTTCTTTTTTTTAGGTTTTTTCTTTTGACGGGGGATTATTCCCAGTCTAAGTAGATATTTTAGTTTTTATTTTTTGACTGTAGATTTTTTAGGTATATTTTTTTGACGGGGGACTATCCCCCGTCTAAGTAGTTTTTTTTATTTTTTTTATTTTTGGACGAAGACTATCCCCTGTGTAGTTTTTTTTTTTGCCCATAGTGGGTTCACTCTTTCATATGGGCGAGGGGTCCTTCATATGGGCGAGTTAGTCTCCAAATGGAGACTACCCATAGTCTTTGCTCTAAGCAACAAGATTTTAAACCGTTATATCATGAATTATACCTACTGATACATATAGGGATGTTAAGAAAAAAAAGGTAACTATAAAAAGGTTCTTATCATAATACATTGGAAATCTTTTCTCCTTCGACTGTTATTCCCTATTTTCTTTCCGTCAAGATTTTTGTTTTTCCCTATGATCAGTGTCATCTATCATCCTGCTACTTAACTACTCAATTCCACTCTTTGACTAAAAATGGAATAACCCTAACAAATCTTAGATATAAAAACAAAAATCCCCAATTTGTTCACAACCGACATAAACCACTGATACATAGTTAATTCGTTTCAGAAGCTTATGTTTAGAGAAAACTTAACTTCATTTCAACCGGAAATGCTTTGTTAAACATAATGATTTTTCTTTATCGTGATTGAAGGTGATATATGTTTATTTAAGGTCATCAATCACACTTAGATTTCCATACAATTGAATCATCAAATTTAAGATGATGATGAGATGAGTATTCGGTTCAATTTTCTATGGCTTGTTAGTGCTCTAATTAGGGCTAAACTCGGGGGGTAATCTGATCTATGTGATAAATTAGGGAAACATTTTGTGATTGTGTAAAAATAAGAAGATAAATTAGGATAAAAATTGGACAAGGTCTGAACCAAATAGGGAAAACTCGTTCATTATAATTTAGTTAGTTGGTTATACAGAGAATTTGGTTTGTTTCTTTGTCTTCACTGATATACACACTGCTCATCATCTTCTCCATTAGCTCCATGTAGAGACAGCTGAGACGAAGAAAAATGATGTTTTTTAAAGGACCTATCTCTAATAACAAAAGTTTTCCAGTCGTGTTTTTTACTTGAAAAGCTTAATTCATTTTAATCCAACGGTTGCTGCAAAGTTCCTACGAATAATAAGGTGCTAGATTATTAAGGTGTACCGCGCAGCTTGCTCTTTAAATTTTAAATTATATTTATTTTTCAGGGACATTTACGGATGGTACATGTTTCGAGAAATAGAGTCCGTGAGATACCTAGATTTCAGATAATTTGACAAAAGATAAAGCTCTTGAATTGGCTAGAAAAGGTCTCAAAACCTCTTTTGTTGCTAGATGTAATGGTGGAAAATTATGGTGTAAGTAACCCTCATGGTTAAAATTATATGGTACTCCTCTACTTTTTGATCAATCTTATTCATACCTTCTATATTAAAACTATTTGAGTTGTATCGCTTTTCCTCAGTTGCTTCACTGGATAGAATGAACTGTAGTGTCGGTGAACCCTGACACCTGCTTTGGGGTAGTGAGTATATATGGTAATTCAATAAGATGGACATACACAATATAAAGGAGTCATTCGATAGTATCGGTTGGATAAGCAAAGTTTATTGTTGATTTTTTTTTAAAATATAAAACAAATTTTCAAGCTTGAAGATGCAAGAGGGAAAACTTCTTTGATGTTATTATGAGAAAAATTCAATGCATTAAATTGAGCCAAATTACAAATAAAATTAGGAAAAACTTTCAAACTGCATGATCCAAACGCCAATTTCTCTAGTTTAGGCTTCAAGATGTGTTGATGGTAAACTTGTTTGAGGTCGGATCTAAATTAGATAAGTGAAATTTGTTGATCATAGAAATACGAAATGTAAGAATCCTTACCTACTCTATAATTGATATATTTCTGTGATAAAATATCATATCCATCCTGTTTTCAATTTTTTTTTGTTTTACTCGACAATGAATCCATTTACATAAGCATTTTGCTTCTTATAATGAAATAAATATTTTGTTCATATGAATCGAATTTTGTTGATTCCTTGTTTGAAATTGTATGACTTTAATTCACTCCATTTTGTTGTTAGCTAGTCGAGATTACTAAGCATGATTATGCAACTTGGTAGTATTTTGTAACACCCCAATTTTTGATCCCGGATTGTGGGCCGAATTCAACAAGGTTGTTAATGGGCTTACCATTTTGCTTGGGGGTGTATCAATTCAAAGGCAAATATCTTTTTGTCCTATGTGCATATTGGATGGGGGTATCGTTTTGCTTGGGGGTGTACCAAAAAGAGAAATTCTTTTGATAAACAATTCCCTCTCTTTTTGAATGAATTCTCAGCCATCCATTACCTATATGCCTATCAACGATACACAGTGTCGATCTGGTTGAAAGAAAACCAAGTGGGTTGCACAGACGCGGACAAAATTCTCAAAAATTTAAGATGCAGACACATATATACATATTTTATTTATATATACAATCATGTATTTATACAGCAAAGTTAAGTGTTTCGATCCTAAAAATTAGAAAATGATGCTACATGTGTATGAATTTCAAAAGAAAAAAAGAGATCGTTTGTTTATACACACCGAAGGTCAAGCAATCAATCATTGTTAGACACATGGCACATTCAGAATGCATTCTTAAAACAACACATGCCCAACAAACGGTATACATGATGTCATTTCCAATTACAAATCTTAATAAAAACCTAAATGATTGATCTAAATATTAGTCTTTCTTCATTTAGTTAATAATAGTAAAAATAATGAAGAATTAATTGGGGGATATGGGAATTAATTGGGGGATATAGCTACGGGACAAAATAGGTGTCCCAATAGCAATTCTGGGTGACCCCCTATGTAATTTTTTTTTTTAATTCCTAATCTAGCCCCCACTAATTAGGATTAGTGATTAAGTATAATTAGTAAAATGTTAAGTATTTGGGGGATAAATTAGTGTGTATTTTTATTTGTGTGAGAGTAGAAGGAGGGAAAAAAATATTTGAGAGGAATTTCTTTTTTTGAAAATGGGAAGATGATTGTGATGAGAGAATTACTGATAATAAGAGGTTGAAAAATTGATTTTTTTTCTTTGAATCCACCATTGTTGCAATTTGAAAAAGCTTGGTGCCGGCATGGTATTCAACCAAAAACTCATGCCGGCAATTGTTGGAAATGTTCATAAATTGTTTGCCACTATCCGGGGGGGTTCTCGTTACGATTTTTTTCCTGGTTTTGATTTTCCGAATGTTGATTTTTTTCTGGTTTTGAACAGGTACCGGCATGGTAATAGTTTTTTCGAAAGCGTATGGAAATTTTTGTTCGGCATAGTATTTTGCTTAAATACCTATGCCTAAACAGAATGAAAAGTATCCGAATGTTGATTTTTTTTTTTCACTTGACTACCGGCATTGATAGGAAATTATCGGGCATGCCGTGCATCGTGTTCCGGCATATGGTCTTCATCAATTCCGGCATGGTATTCCTCACTTCCATTTTGAATTTTCTGGCTTTAAAAAAAGCTTGGTGCCGGCATGGTCAGTTGATATGAAGACCATGCGGTATTGTTTTTTTCTCGCATAGGAAATAAATATGAAAACTATGCCTTAAAAAAATATCGGCATGGTCTTCATATCAACTGACCATGCCGGTACCAAGTTTTTTAAAGCCAGGAAAAATTCAAAATGGAAGTGACGAAGACCATGCCGGAATTGATAAAGACCATATGCCGGAACCGATGCGGCATGGTCTTCATCAATTCCGGCATGGTCATCATCACTTTCAGCATGATCTTCATCACTTCCGAAAAAAAAAAAAATTCGTTTCCAAAGTGAGGTGAAGAGAATTTGATATAGAGTGGGGAGAGTTTAGAATTTGAAAGGGAATGGAGAATATTTGGGTTTCAAAACACTACCCCTAAATAAGATTAATAAGAAGTGGAGATGGAAATGAGGGATATGATTTAGATTTTTGATTTTAAGTTTTTAATTTTTATTTTGAGGGAAGAAGTGGAGATGGAAATGGGGGATATGATTTTGTTTTTTGATTTTAAGTTTTTTTTTTTATTTTGAGGGAAGGGTATTTTAGTATATTCATAACCAAAAGTCACCCCTTAACACACACCATGGGTTGGGGGAAGTAATTCATATCCCCCAATTAATTCACATATCCCCAATTAATTCTTCAAAATAATGGAAGAAGTTTAAACGAAAATGAAAAAAAAAATGTTTCAAATCCGAGTCATATAACCCTTTGGTGAAGACGCTCAAATTGGGTGCTCCTAAAAAACATGATTGGTGTGGGAACAGTTCGATAGCGTTCGTCGTGTTAATCATGAAGAGTATTATGTAAGCGTAGTCCGTTTAACCATCTCCCAATGCTCTCTTCGGACGCGGACAATAAACAAAAAATGGAGCGACAGTGCAACCAACCAACCAATCAAATTCAACCAGCATCACCGTACGAATGCCTCGAAGTCTCCGTTTTGTTTCAAAACAATATTTTTACTTTACTCTAATGGCACCCAAAGCAGATAAAACACCAGCAGAAGAGAAGAAGGCTGAGAAGAAATTACCACCCAGCAAAGATGGTTCATCAGATAAGAAGAAGAAGAAATCAGTGGAAACTTATGAGATGCTTGTCCTTTTACAACAAAGAAAGATGTGTGAAATTCAAAATATACATCATTATCCTTGCAGAACTGAGAAACTCGATTGCAAGTTGGTTTTAATTTGAGGTACATGATAAATATTGTTCAATTGAAATGATCTTGATTTGTAAGTGAATGAAGCATTACCAACATTGGCAATGTTTAGTGCATTGCCATTACCAACATGTACTTGTTCAAAATATTCATGAGGGATAGTTCCTCATGTCTAAGAGCACCAGTGTCCGTTACCCAAGAGTTGTCGGTATGTCCACCAGGGTAGTGCGATATAAGCGGCCCATTGTCATGTTTGTGCATTGTTGTTGTTCCTATCATAGCTAAACCAACATCTATCTTGCTAGGTGATTCTTTTTCTTACAAATCTGACAGATTCTTGATTAATGTTTCTCTGGTTGTTATTGTTGTTTCTCCTGGTTGTTGGTTGTTGTTGTTTTGTAATCGATATCCTGGATTGCACATGAACCTCCTTTGATCGCGCCTCTTCGATGTGTTGTTTTACGCCAACGTAATACCTACATTAGCCAATGGTTGCTGCAACAAAGCCATTTTTTCAACCGCATATCAAAGGTTAGTAGATGAGAATAGAAATTATCAACAAAGTCAGAATAATAGAGTCATATGACTGATTCAAACCATTGCTAATGTGTCGCTTCTTCTCATCATCTCAGGATCGTGTAACTTGAGAGGGCATAAGTTGTTCAAACAAACCCTTAGCTTCTTGTAGAAAGGATGCTTTTGTTACCTTTTGCAAGGAGTGTAGTTGTTTCTTGATTCATCCGATGAGCATGCGTTTTTGGAGTAAAGTGACTCTCCAATTTGTCCCAGACTTGTTTAGATGTTTCAAGTCCATCGACTTCACTAGAACCTCGTGTGTAAGAGTGGAGTTAAGCCATCCTACCAACAAAAGAATCACAAGCCTCATGTTCCGTGGAATTTCGGATTAATATCTTCACTTTCGGGGAGGGTTCGGCAGTTTTACCTTGGTTCCATCAATGAAACCAGTTAGTCCGTACCCCTTAAGAATAGGCTTGAATCGTGTCTTCCATGATGATTTGTTTCGGTATGTTTTAGAGCAACAAGGTGATGAATCTGGATTTGGCTAAGATTAGTTGTTGTTGCCATTGAATAAGCTTTAGGGTTTTTGTTGTATTGGTTTTTTTGTGAGCGAAGCGTTGGATCGCTGTGATACCAACTTAGAACGAAAAGAATTGGTGAATATCTTCCACAGCTTGCGATTGGAGATTAAAGGTTTTATTTATACTTAGTTTTGTTCATCCTCAAAGTTCTAAAACAAGTTCATCCTGATATTGGTATTTCAAGTGAAGCTTATGGGTACTATGAACAGTTTCAACAATGATATCTTTGAAATACTTACTCGAGAATCGTCAAGATTAGCTAGGTACAATATGAGGCGAACTATCACTAATCGAGAGATTCAGACTGCTGTTTGTCTTCTGTTTCCTGCTGAATTAACTAAGAATGCTGTTTCTCAAGGTACTAAAGCTGTTACCAAATTTACTACTCCTTAATTAGAGTTTTCATTTGAAAAAAAAGGGGTTAGGATTCAGATACCATGATACGAAATTAAGGTTTTCCTGTTTGTAAATATCTGTAATGATGTTTAATTGATGAATGAATCTAGTCTGTTTAACTAATCTGGGTGTTACTTTGATGAATTCGAATTGGGTTTTGTTTAATTTTGATTTTTGGTAATTTGGGTTTTGGGCCTTTTGGGCCTTCCAATTTGGTTCTTCAATCCTTGTACAACCTGGAGAACTTATCATTTCAAATTCATAATCTTATACTTTGATTACACCATGAGAGGGGTGGGTCTTGGAGCAGTAGTTTGGGTTCAGATAGCAGCTGGGAATTCTTACTCTTTACTCTCGTCCACTTTAATGTCAACAAAGGCTGAGGATGGAGTTGCTGACTTTATTTTCAATGATTCTTGGCAGCTTCCTCTTCCTTCTGACGATGTAGCAGTGAATGTAATTTCTCAAATTGCCAGTGTGGAGTTTAATATTGCTGAAACTGATGGTCTTATCTGGGAAGCTAATGCTCATGGCGAGTTTCAGCATAAAAGGTATCTACCTATAAGGCTATATCTGTTCATAAAGATCATGTGAAGTGGCATTCTCGTGTTTGGTTTAAGCAGCATATCCCTAGACACTCTTTATTTGCTTGGATCTTCATGGCAAACTCAAGACAAGGGATGCATTGAAGCAATGGGGTCGTATTGAAACTTCAATCTGTATACTCTCTGTGGAGGTGCCAGTGAGAGTGAAGGTCATTTTTTTCATGAATGTCAGTTTGCCTCTATTATTTGGCATGGTCTTCTTCTCAAAATGGGTTATCTGAGAGCCATTTCTGTTACATGGGAGGAGGTAGTTAATTGGTGTTGAACATTTTTCAGGTTCTGACCTTAGCTCTATCAAGAAGCTTGTTTTTACTGGTTTCATTTACCAGGGATGGAGGGAGAGGAATAAATAAGGTATTTCAACATTCTTTTTAGTTTATCTGGGTTTTCATAACTGAGTTTCATTTGCTTAGTTCTTTTGGAAATTGTTTAGTCTTATGTCACTTACTTTTTTACTAATAGGTTTGGTCATTAAATACAGTTGTTGAAAGTCATAAGTCAGCCAAATTTTGGGTTCACATTTGGTAGCTCTGGATCACGAAGTTGAATGGCCTTGTCTTTTGGGTTCCATGCCTACCAAAAATTTGAACCAACACAGTGAGCAGCAAGCTGAGGGTTCACTTAGCAGTCCCTATGGTTACGTTTTGGTTGTGAGAAAAAAGGACTTCACTTGACATGTTAAATAGTTGAATAACTGTTACCTTGCAAGTTCACTTAGCAGTCACTATGGTTACGTTTTGGTTGTGGGAAATAAGAACTTCACTTGACATGTTAAGTAGTTGAATAATTGTTCCCTTGCAAGTACACTTAGCAGTCACTATGCATTATGTCGTGAAGAGAAAAACAAATTAGTTCCGAGTCTGAAATGGATATAATTTGCAGGCAATAATGGGAATGTAAGTGTAAAACTTAGTTGTACTTGGCATCATGGTTATTTAGTGTTTAGTTCCAAAAAATTCAGCCTAATTGTATTGTACTCCGTAAGCCGCAACAATTACATCGAGGGATAACAAAAATTGCATTTTACTCATGAGTAAGAAAAAGTTTAACGGAGAATATGCTGTGTTTAGGCAGTGCATTAGGGTTGTGATTAGCTTTTTTGAAAAACTGAACAAAACATATTCGATTGGGAGATTAGAGTTTGATGATCTGGTGGCTGCTCATTGAGTCAAACATTACAGTCTTCTTATCAGTCACGCTGTATTTGGCTTCTTGAACTGATGTTAGTGAGCGAATTGGATACATAGACTGGTTTTGGTCCGCAGGGTACATCTCGATGTAGCCTTTTATATCTCCTATGACCAGTCAGAAAGGTCTTGTTGCATATTTTACACTGATGAACACTTGAACTTATGATTTCCTTAGAGAAGCTATGTGGATCTCCCATTGAACCTTGCAGCAATTGCTCTTGCAACTTGGTTTGTGAACACCCATAGCTTGGTGACAAGAGAAGGATTTCTCACAAATGTCACACCTGAATGTATCAGAAGAAGAGAATGTTGGTGTTTGTTTCTTGTCATTGTGGAATACTTCAAAGTACATCTTTTTCAATGTTTGTCCTGTAGTATTTTCTACTTTTCGCTTTTGATTAATCTTTTTAGCTGAATCAAGTGAATATTTATTAGACAACTTAAACAGCTGTGTTATAGCATAGACTACTTCTTTCTTAACGAACAATGGTTCTACTTTCTCATCAGATGTTAAAGAAGATTACCATGATGCTGGCTGCTCTAAGCTGTTTCTGCCTCTTTTGTTCGTTTTAGACCATTGTCTGTTCGTAGCAGTTGCTGTGAATTTCGACTGTAAAACTTTTTTGTTCAGAATACTATTACAAACCGACAGTTCCATGTTATAGTCAGCATACTGGTACCCCTACCGTTTCTTGAATTATTTAGCTACCTTTGATTCTATGCATTAGAGCTTCCTCTACTTATCATTGGCTTATTTTATACTTATACTGTTGAGAACAAGTTTACATCCTTGTAGACATAGTTTTCTTATCACTTTTTTCGGATACCTTGTTATGCTTCTTTTTGTTATAGTCGATCAGTATGGTTCCTTTTATCCTTAATGCGAAAATGAGAAGGCTTTCTGTTTCAGGTGTTTCTTTATCGATCATGGGCTTCCGTTCGGGTTATGACAGCTGATCAGCGTGCACTGCTGCTCAAACGTGTAGTCAAAGATGACCTGGCAAATAAGATTTCTTTCAAGGACTGTGTACAGATTTCCAGGGATTTAGAACAGGTTAGTATTTTGATCATGGCCTGTTAATTATCTAATCTTCATATCGGATGTTCTTGCCCATTACCAACCGCTTCCAAAGGACTTTCTACTAAATAGAATTCTCAGAGTTTCTTATAGCACCCACCACTAATGTCCATAGAGGTAAAGAATGAAGGAGACATTTCGGGAGAGAAATCCGATCGAAGTGTTTTTTATTTTTCCATTTGTGAAGAGAAGACAAATTTTAGCATTCTAATTTTAGTTTAGTGCTCTGGCCTGCAGGTGCTTCGTGTCTCTAATGATAAAAAAATCAGTCACGTCTTCATAGATTCCAAACAGATTTCAATAATCACAAGCTGGATTCTCAACCAGAAACAAGTAAATGCAGATCTCGGAAAAGGAAGAAAAGATCCAAAAGAAAGTCATCGAAACATAGAAAGTCCATAAATCGAGAATCAGGTATGTTAAAAAGCCCATTATCTGAAAGTAATTGCGAGGATACAGAAGAAGAAAATCCCATTACAACTGAAAAGTAAAATCTGTAACAGCATTATATGAACAAGTGACGTGCACGCGCATTGCGCGTCTTCCATCATCATACTGTCTTATTTCTTCTAAGCCTTCACAAAGTACTTTATATTACAGCGAGACCCTTTTTAATCAACGGCCTTAATCATATAAAAATGTTGAAAGTCAAACGATCCTGCGTCTGTCAGAAATAGTTCACACAGAAACTTTTTCCTGAAATCTGGCGGCTGAATTTTGAGGTCATTGGATCTGACGGCCTTAATTCATTCCCGGCTTCAAATCCGTTTGTCCTTGCTCCATTAAAAGGGGGGAGATATTTGTCTGTAATGATTTTTCTCCACCGGGGACTAATATTATTGTCTTCTTTGGAGTCTCTTGAAGATGATCACATTCCTTTCATCATATTCAGCTGGTTGCCAAGAAGAAATGAAGTCAGCTTTTAAGCAGAGGTGAACAGTGCTAAGATGGTCTTCAAAAGAGACTTGTCCATCTTTTACTAGGAGTCACTTTTTTTTTTTTTTTTTTTATACTAAAGGATTTAATGATTAAATGTTGCAAATTCTTACATGATCTTCCTCTATCCACTTAACCATGTCAGGAGGATAGTTCAAATGATAAGAAAAATCTTGAGCATCAATCCTGGCTTTTCTTGCCAGTGCATGAGCCACAGTATTACCTAGTCTATTAACTGTCTTATAGAACCAATAGTTTCTACTTCGAAATTTATTCTTAATTGATAAAATCAAGTGGTGGTTGAACCAGTGCACAAAGGAATCATCTCTACAAATTGAGTTAACCACGTTCTCGCAATCCATCTCAAATATCACTTTATTAAATCCATAGGCTTCCGTCCATTCCACCGCCTTGACTAGAACTTTACATTCAAAGTGTTCAGGACCAAACTCAGCTTCCACCTCTTCCTCTAAGTTCCATCCTTTAACTCCCAGAGCTTTTCCTGCAAAATCACGAGCAATTAGCCCAATGCTACCCCTCTTTGTATCAAACATATAAGAAGCATCAAGATTTATTTTAATGAATCCTTCCTCCGGAGGAATCCATTTTTTCACAGATAAATTATTGTTCTTATGTATAGTCATTGAACTAGCAGTATTATGACATTGGTGCACCAGATTATTAATTTTGATCACTGTACTTTGAACATTAGGTGTAATATCCTTGAAAATTAAGTTACACCTGTCCTTCCAAATGTACCAAATGGTACACATAAATCTAATTTCATATAGATCAGATGCGTAATTCCTTTGATAGTAATCAATTCCACCTGCAGAGAACCAGTTTATTATCCAATCTTGAAAAGAAGCAAAATTATGAGAGATTTCAGAAGCATTAATATTCAAACCATTCCATATTTCTTAGCATAAGAACACTCAATAAACAGATGGCCAGTTGTTTCATTGGGTTGGTTGCATAAAACACAGTGGGGCTCAACATCAGTTTTATACCTAGATATTTTATCCCTGACAGGGACTATGTCTTTTAAACATTTCCATGTAAAGAGCTGCACTCTGTGTGGAACTTTAGTTTTCCACAAATTTTTCCAAACTGCTTTTGGAATATGATCATTACTAATTGAATCATTAACATGGCCCGCACAAAGTGTATGATAGGCACTTTTAACAGAAAACTTACCTTTCCTGTCTGGTTTCCAAATTAGATAATCATCTCCTGTAGTTTGAACACTCATATTAAGGATGGCAATTGCAGTTTCATGATTAAAAAGAGTTTGAATTAATTGCTCATTCCAAATTCTAGTGCTAGGGAGAAAAAGATCACACACCAAAGTAAAGTTAACAAAGCTAGAAAGTCCTAAAATTGGACTTTAGGACTTTCTGGATTATTGGATTATTAATTCCAATAATCCAGTTATCTAGCCAGATGTGTATTTTAGTTCCACATTGAACTATCCACATTGAGTGTTGTTTAACAATTTCAATACCCGAATAAATACCTTTCCAAAGCCAAGAACTCTCCTCCTTTAGACTGTCTAAATGAAGAAGACTATTGTTTTTGCCATATTTAGCTTGAACAACTGCATACATAGAGAGTTATCCTCACTGCAAGCTTTCCAAGCTATTTTAGTCAATAAAGCAGAATTGAAATTCTCCAGGTTTCTAAATCCCAGACCACCTAATGCCTTAGGTATGCTAAGTTTATTCCACCCAATAGGACAAAAACCTTTATTATTAGCATGACCCCACCAAATATGCTTTTAATAGATTCCATCTGATCTATCAAAGTTTTAGGAATTTTAAAACTACTCATCCGATAAGTTGGCATAACATTTAAGACATGTTTGATCATAGTTGTTCTAGCAGATTGATTCATGGTCTTCCCTTTCCAAGTTT
Organism: Papaver bracteatum; assembly: GCA_023529315.1. Classification (NCBI taxonomy): domain Eukaryota; kingdom Viridiplantae; phylum Streptophyta; class Magnoliopsida; order Ranunculales; family Papaveraceae; genus Papaver; species Papaver bracteatum. Next base: position 2,318,966 of record JAJJWX010005012.1, read on the forward strand.
TCAGTCTACCACCAAAAGATTGCATAACAGGTCTAAAAGCTTTAGTTTTGTTTCTTCCTAACAAAAGAGTTATACCCAGATATTTATCAGTGTCTTTCATTTCGGTCATTTTGAGATCCTTAACCAAAATCTCTCTAGTATAGGGACTAATATTGTGACTAAAATAAACACTAGATTTATCCAGATTGAGAACTTGACCAGATACTCTATTAAAGTTATCAAGAACTTCCATAATACCTTGAATATTAGCATATCTGCCTTTGCAAATATAAGAATATCATCAGCAAACATCATATGGGTAAAACCTGGTGCATTCCTAGCTGCTTTGACCCCTGAAATAAGATGATTAGCCTCAGCATTGAGTAATAGTCTAGACAAATATTCCATACATAATATGAAAAGATAGGGTGATAGTGGATCACCTTGTCTAATACCTCTAGATGGAGTATAAGGATGAGTAGGAGAACCATTCAACAAGACAGATATATTAGTGGTTGATATGCATTGATCAATATAGTGACAGAATTTATCATCAAAACCAAATTCTTTAAGAATCCCTAGAAGAAAAGTTCATTCAATTCTATCAAAAGCCTTAGAAAGGTCAAGTTTTAAAGTCATTATTCCCCCATAACCTTCTTTATGTTTCATAGTATGGATCATCTCATGAGCAATAATAATATTGTCATGAATGTCCCTTCCTGGTACAAAAGCAGCTTGGTAAGGAGAAATCAGATGTTTTAAGTGGGGTTTCATTCTATCCGCAATTATCTTAGAGATCACCTTATAAATAGTATTGCATAGTCCTATAGGTCTAAAGTCTACAAGTTTTATAGCATTATCACATTTAGGTATCAAACTAAGGTAAGTTTTATTGAATTCAGAAGGCATGTAACCAAATTCAGAGAAACCTTGAACTGCATTAGTAACATCTTTACCAACAATGTCCCAGTTGTGATGATAGAAACCAGCTTGAAACCCATCTGGTCCAGGAGAACTCCAAGGAGACATATTCTTGATGGTCTGAAAAATTTCTTCACTAGTTGGAATTCTAGAAAGACAAATATTATCCCGGGCATTTATTATAGTAGGAATAATATCAAAAGCATTCTCACCAAAAATAGGATTTGAAGTTTTACTGACATCAGCAAAGTGATCAACAAGCATATTAGCAATATCTTTATTATCATTGAACCAAACACCATTATTATCACATAAGCAATCAATATTTTTTCTAAACATCCTTCTATTTGCTAAAGTGTGAAAGTAACTAGTATTATGGTCCACTTCATTTATGAAAATGTCACCCGACTTTTGTTTATAAAATTCAGCTTTAAAGTTGAACCAATCATCCAGTTGTTTAGTGAGAGCAACAATATTATCATGCTGAGAAGGATAGAACTGTTCATTTTGGACTGCCTCAAGTTGGTTCTGAAAATTATTGATATTTCTATCAATATCTCCAAATTCAAATTTATTCCAGTGAGAAAGTCTCTTCCTAGTAATGTGATGCCTACTAGTAAGTTTGAAAGCAGCAGAACCAGAGACATCAGACTTCCACGCAATATTAAGTTGATTTTTAAAAGCAAAATGTTTCATCCACACAACAAAGAATTTAAAAGGCCTCCAAGTATTACCATTTATTTCAGTAGGAGCTAATAATATTGGACAATGATCCGAACCTGCTTGAACCAAATGAGAAAGTTTAGCTTGAGGGTAACAGTTACACCAATGACTATTACCTAAAGCCATATCTATTCTGGATTTCCTACTGCCAGTACCAAACCTATTACTAGACCAAGTAAAATTCTTACCATTGTAACCAAGATCCATAAGACCACAAGCATTCATTCTTTCCTGGACATATTTATCTTCAATTGAAAAATTTGATGTTTCATATGATTCTTGAAGGTGAAAATTAAGATCTCCTATTATTAACCACGGTTGTAATATATTTTCACCGATTTGCATCAAGAACTCCCATTGCTCTTTTTTCCTATCAAAATAGGTAGAGCCATACATAAAAGTAATAAGAACAAGGGGTTTACTATGATCAATTTTAGTGACAATATGTATCATATTGTTAGCTATATTTTGAACTTCACAGTGAATACCATCCTTCCACATTAAGATAATTCCTCCAGCAAGACCTACCCTGTCTATATGAACATGGTTGCAGTAATTAAGAGAGTTAGCCAGTGAAAGCATACTAGCACTATCAACCTTGGTTTCAAAGAGAAAAAGAAAATCCGGAGACTTCTTTTTAACTAGGACAACAATTTGATCTCTTGTGATTTTTTTTGTTAAACCCTGGACATTCCAAGCTAAAATTTTCATGATTGCAGTAAAATGCTTAAGAAAATAAGAAGATGGAGATAACTGCGCTAAAAAGGAAGATAAGATAATTACCCCAGTGGCAGTGTCTTCCTTCATTTCATGGGAATACTCTTTTGTATTTGGTTCTCTTTCCTCAGCCAAGTCATGCTTCTTTCCATCAAAAGTTTCCATATTATCAATATTTCCAGCATTAAGACCAATGATGTTCTTGTGAATATCATGAGAGTGAAAGACAAGACTCATGGTAGTACCAGTAATAATCTCTTTCTCTTGTTCTTCACTTCTAGATATCTTTGTTCTCCCTGCTTCTTCTTGTACCTCAGCTTTTGTTTGTTCTTCCTTTTGTTTTCGACCAGTTTCACATATCCAGTTCCACATCTTATCTAAATCATCTGATATTTCAACCTTATAAGTTGGAGCAAGAAGGTTACAGTAGTTAACATATTCTTCATTGGTGTATCTTCTTTTTCTTAATTTCGAAGCCGTATTTTTCCACTCCTCATCGTTTTGATCGATAGTATAACAATCTTGGCAATTAAGATGATTTTGTCTTAGCCAAAGATATGTAATCCAAGTTACATCCCATGATGCGGAATTCCACCAACCTCCTCTCAACATTTGTTTGTTGAGATCAATTTTTCCCCTCGCAGTAATCATAGATCCAAGAGACGGACGACATTTTGCTTGGACAATCCTGATGTTAATTCTTAATTCAACCAAAGTTGGTAGATAATATCCAACGTTATTCTTAAAAACATTCAACTCTATCGAATATAAAAGGAAACTGCTTATCCTCCAATTACGCATAATTATAGAGGAAATACTTAAATTCCAGAAATTCAAATATTGAAATTGTTGCCCTCGAATCGACCAATCTGACTCAGAGATTAAAAATTCACTTCCTTCTGATACGAAATCGATGAACTCACTGTTATCATTGTGATCATATACATGATCTGAACTATAATACTGGGAAATACTGATAAAAACCATCTTTTGGTTGATGGGTCACAAAACTGCTGTCGAAGATGAACTTAACATTGTCTTTGGCTGCAACAATAATGTTGCCAAAAGGAGTTGAAACCAAGCAAAAGTCCAATACTGGATGTCTGCCATTAATGAGAGGAAGATCCTGCCAGGAAAAATTAGAAATTCATTAGGAAGTTTAATCAGACCGAAACGAAGCCCAGTAGAAGAATGAACAAATTAGGTTAACATAAAATTCGAAAAAATTTAAACCTAATAACTAGAAGAAAAACTAAGAATCAATAGTATGAAAGACCTTGAAAAGACCTAGAAAAGAATCGATCTAAAGAGAAGAATCAATTAAGTTCATGAATCTTAGACTAGAGAAATAAGATATGAAGAATCAATCTAAAGAGAAGGACCCATCGGCATATTGCATATTGATTGAACGGTACTGCATAAACATTGGAATTTTGAAAAAAGGTTAATTAGACATCGTATTGTTCAAATCAAATTAAATCAAATAAGTAGGAATGGATGATAGGACAGCACGAGGATTTAAATCATTAATTTGTAAATCTAAGATCAAAAAACGAAGACGGGAATCAAACGAAAACGGGAATCAAAGAAAAGGAATAGAAATTTAATGGAGTTTTGAAACGAGTTGACTCATTTTCGCCGATTTAGAGAGAGAACTGAGAGAGGCCTAGGAGTCACTTTGGAGGATTTTGGTTCTCGTTGTTTAGGTTTAATTGTTGCCTTTTGTTTTGTTGCGCATCCAGATTCAAACCTGGGTACATGACAGGCGGTGGGCTGTTAAGTTGAAGTTCCTTTGCTTAACCCTGTTAATTGGAAATCGTATTTGTAAGTTATGTCTTCAGAGCTGTACCATAAGGGAGCACTGGTTCACTTTGGGTGAACACTGGCAAGTGGCAACACAACACTCTACCAGTTGTGCATCCATGAAAAACTATGTCATTGTGCTTGATGATCCAAAATCCATTGTTAACGGTCGTGATATATTTCTTGATACTATCCTTAACCCTTCAGCATCAACAATCCAATTCCTTTTCATATAGCTCAAAAACTGGTCGTTATATTCATAAACCACTGAAACTCATAGAATCAAAAATGAAAGTGTTCCTAAATGCCACTAAACCCGTCGTTGTCATATAGTCCAAACAGCGTCCAAAACTACAACCGATGAGATTTAAGTGAGCGTTTCATTAGCCTGAAAACTAATTATTATTCCGACTAATCTAAGCTTGCATAATTTCTGTCACAGTTCCGTAAACTTGAAAAAGCAAAAAAAAAAAAATTTTGACTCAAAAATCACAACATCCTTGAGACTCAAACAAGGTACGACTAAGTTGACATTAACACATAAAATTGCAATTAAAAGAAAAATATGGTCGAACTCGAAATCATACTTTAAAATTAATACATAAAGTACGATTAAGTCAACATTAATACATTAAACTACAAAGTACAACTAAGTCAGTAAGTCGACTAGGAAACTTTTCCAGACTCAAGAAATATTTTACCTTATTTTCCAATAGATGATTCTCCACATCCGGATGAGTTGTTCAAATTAAGATGCACAAAAGACTTGCTTATTTCTTTTTTGGTGCAAGGAAAAGTCTCAAGGAACATCTGGCCTTGGGCATCCCTGTTTAGGTGGATAAACAAACTGGCAAGTCAGAATGAGACTATAAATTAAAAGATTAAAAGGAACGAGACAATAAATAAATTAACTTAAGCAAAGATCAGCTTTTCCTCCTCCTCTGGTTGATAAGCAAGATAAATCTTATTAACTTTATTGCCAACTGCCATCAGCCTTAGACCATCACTTAAAAGTCTACGCTTGACCCCAAATGTTATAGGTTCATTGGTTGGAACCAGAACATTGATCTGCACAAAGAAATAAAAAAAAAACTTAGGAAAACAAAATAAAAAATAAGAAATGATAATAAAAACTATACCTTATCGGATGAGAAATTGGCCAGAGAGGAAATGCTTATTCCCCTGTTGGATAAGGAAACATCCAATATATCAAATTGACCAGAAAGCCTTTGGTTCTCATCAAGCTTCAATAAGTCATGAAATTTTTTGGCAGATATGTTAATGGAAGAAACAAACTTTGATCGAACATCAAAAATATCAAAAGGCTTGTCATCCATGAGTGGCCGCGGCCTCCGAGATCGTGGTTCCCTTTGATCCATTTTTTCTACAAATAAATTTTCCATTGTACCTACAGAAGCCAATGCAATTATCAGAAACCAAGAGAGGGAGCTTCAATCCCTAACATAGACATGGAATCATGTAACAAAAAACATAGTGAAGCATATTATCATGTAACATATGTTCATGATAAGAGTTAACATTCACATTGATAAAAAATCAAAATTACAGATCTAAGAGAATTCTCACGAAGTAATTAAATGAAATTCGATTCGAGCAATTGCTCAAAAAATATCAAATAAATTCTCACTATTCAAAATAATAAAATTACTTCTTTAAAAAAAAAATAACAGAAAATTGACAGAAAATCAGAATATCATGTGAAACATATTATAAGTTTATAACAGATCTAAAAAAACTGGAAATTAACAGGAAGTTGAGCAATTATTCAAAAAAAAAAAAAAACTTTTTTCCCTGCAAAAATCATGTAATCGAACTTAAACACCTATATTCATGAACATATACTCATCGTACTAGTTATGAAGGGGTTAATATTCATATACTCATCATAATCTAGAACATAAAGATAGTTACTATACAGATACCAATCATCGACGATCAACAGATCAAAACTAAAGATCATGATCTAGAGCACAAAGATAGTTACTACACAGATACCCACTAATCGACGATCAACAGATCACATAAGAAATGAAAATATGAGGAGAAACCCAACCTGAAGCGACGACAGACGAGCTTACATAATGAAATTATGAGGAGAAACCCAACCTGAAGCGACAGACGAGCTTCTTCAGAAAACTTCTAAGTGAGACGGAATTATGAGGTACCGTTTCACTCCTTCCCCTGCATCCGATTAGGGTTTCTTTAGATATCGTTGGATTTGTCTAGGACCCTCTAGGTGTGGTTTATTAATAACCGTTCAGTTGTCTAATGGTGGGTAAGGTTTGGTTGCATAATTCACAATTTCCAGGAATTTTTAATCCCATAAGATTACAAATTCTGGGATTCATATAAATCCTCGTATGTTTGGTAACTCAGTTGAGATTCCAAGGATTCATAAAACTTTCTTGTGTTAAAGTCCATGTATTGTTTGACATTGCCCTAAGAAACTTAAAATTATATATATATATATATGGGATTTGGACTAAAAAAAAGTGGGTCCACAAATCCCCTGATAAGTTTCCCAGCAAATCTTAGGTGGAGGGGTCGGACTCCATTTGGAGGATTTGCTGGAAAAGTTAATCCCGTCGGCAACATAATTCCAGGGATTTGGACAACCAAATGTAGCTAAGAAAACGTAATTCCACCAAATCCCCTGGACCCATGAATCCCATCTTTAAAAATCTAGATCCAAACCCATCATAAGGTTTTTTTTAAAGCATTCTTCGTGATACATTCGGCCCACAACCAAAACAAAAAAAAACATGATTACTAAAAGGGGAGCGGAATTAGCAGAGGTATCGTTTCATATGGGATAAAAGAGTTATGTCTGATCCTAACCGTCAGATCACTCGTGAAAAATAATGATTCTTTGGGACCAAGATTCGTTTTTGTCTACGTATTTCAGTTAATTGCCAAAATAGTTTTTTTTTAATGGGATACTTTATCCTATCCTATATCTAAAAAAGATAACTGATAAAATCTACAGTAGTAATGCCATCCCGCACGACTCTGGGAGAGCTTAATAAGGAGTCAGTCTACCAGCCGTTGGATTTTCTCCCAAACTGTTAAGATTGATTTTTAGTTTATCTTTTTAGTTTTATGCAGTTGGTAGAATCACCAAACTAGAGTTAGGTCCTTAAATTCTTTTTCATTTTTTATAAAAATACTTGTAAATTTAGTATTTGGTGAAGTTTTGGATTAATACGCCTTTGTATCGTGTTTATACGCCTTTGGATTAATCAACCGGACAAACTCTATTGGAATGGAACAAAGAAACTTTTAGCCACCTACCAACCATGATCAAGAAATCAACAACCAAGATAAAACACGCTCAATATCAATGTGCTACATAATCAGGCGGCGATCTAGAATTTTGGTTGATCCAAGAAAAACAACTAAGAACTGATCATGATGAGCTACTACAATGTCATATGACATATTGGCAGCAAAGATCCAGAATACAATGGTTGCAATCAGGAGATCTCAATACAACCTTTTTCCATACTAAAGCCACCATTCACAGAGCCTGCAACAATATACAACAACTACAAGACCCACGAAACAACTGGGTTGACAAGAAAGAAGACATTGTTCAACTCATTATGGATCAATATTCTCAACAATATACAGCCCCACCTACGATGATAAATGAAGATCTTTTCACAAATATCAAGCCAAGATTAACTCCCATACAATCAGACCTGCTTACGAAGGAAGTAACTACAGCAGAAATCAAACAAGCTCTTTTCTCCATAAACTCTGAGAGTGCTCCTGGTCCAGATGGCTACATAAGTAAGCTTTTCAAAGTTTTCCGGGAAACAACCCATTCTCAATTGATAACAATGGTTCAAAGTTTCTTTAATAATCTAAACATGCATCCTCTCATGAATCACACAAACATAACACTAATACCTAAAATAAACCATCCTTCAAAACCTTCACAGTTTAGACCCATAGCTCTCTGTAACGTCACATATAAAATCAATTCAAAAATCCTAGTCAACCGAATTAGACCCCTTATTCCTTTTTTAATAAGCCCATACCAAAGTGCCTTTGTGCCACAAAGATCAATCCACGATAACATAGCAATTTCCGGAGAACTCTTCCACCATATCAGAACCTCAAACCTCACCAAGTATCCAAAAATAGCTCTCAAACTAGATATCCAAAAAGCCTATGATAGTTTAGATTGGGGTTTCATCAAAACCTCCTTACAAAACTTGGATTTCCTTCATCCTTTATAGATTACATTATGCTATGTGTCACATCAGTTACATATTCGATCAACATAAATAGTACTCCCCATGGCTACATTAACCCAACTAGAGGTATCAGACAAGGCGACCCATTATCTTCCACAGATACTCACTAATCGACGATCAACAGACCACATAAGAAATCAAATTATGAGGAGAAACCCAACCTGAAGCGACGATAGACGAGCTTCTTCAGAAAACTTCTAAGTGAGACGGAATTATGAGGTTTCACTTCTTCCACTGCATACGATCAGGGTTTCTTTAGATATCGTTGGATTTATCCAAGACCCTCTAGCCGCATGGTTTATTAATAACCGTTCATTTGTCTAAGGTTTTTTTTTTAAAGCATTCGTGATACATTCGGCCGAACAAAAAGTATGATTTCTTGGGACCATGATTCATTTCTGGCAAGTTCAATACCGTTTTTGTCTACGTATTTCAGTTAATGGCCAAAATAGTTTTTTTTTAATGGGATGCATTATCCTATCTTCCTAATACTAAGTCTTATGGGGTGCTAGTCTAGCACCTAGATTTGGAATCCACGTCAGCTAGCAAAATCACTTAAGTCTTATGGGAGTGTTAGTCTAGCATGCTAGTCGCTGAAACAAAACAGCGTCGAGAGATGAACCATTCAGCGTTACTACCTTTCGTGGAATAATCCCACGCTTAACCAGTCAACACAGTCAAAGCGATGAATCATTCCGCGCCCGGCGCTGCACCATTCTTCACTTAAAAAATCGATCTAACCTAACAGAAGGTCGGTCTTATTCTTATTCTTCTTCCCATTTCATTTCTTCCTCACCCCAAAATGCTCCGAAAATGCATGTGGTAGATCAGGATTTCCAGGGAGTTTCGTCTCAAATCGTTTGAAGGGTTTGAACATCATCACGATTGTATTGGTTTGGAGCGAATCCGTCTATGAAATTGATTTGGGTAAGATTTTAGAACTTTAGGTTTTTTTTTTCCGATGATCATGATTTGTTGATGAAATTGATATGTTTAGATGATTGGTATTTGTTATTTAGATGATTTAGATGATATTTCTAGTATTGTATGATTTAATTTGAATTTATGTGAATGAAATTTGATATTGGTGAACTTTGTTAATGAAATTTGATATTGATGATATTTCTAGTATTGTTGATTCTAATTTTATTTGAAGATCATTTTGTTTAATTAGTATTTTTGGTTATTGTTATCACCATGTCGACAATTTTCTTTGAAGATCATTTTATTTAATTAGTATTTTTGATGAAGATAAATTTGTATGAATTATGAATATGTATAATTCGTATGATTATGATGAAATGATAAAATGTGGTTGATAAAATTGTGAATTTATATGATTATGATGAAAATGATAAAGTGTGGTTGATTCCTTTTTCTTTTGTTATTTATTGTAGTATGAATATGGAAGAACATTTAGATGCTTTGGAAATAGTTTCGGAAAAGGGAGATAGGCATGTATTTAATAATTTGAGTGATAGTCGAACCATAAACTTTAGAGGCAGTTTTAATGACACTACACCAAATTCTGGATTTAGCAACCTAGATTAGCAACAGAGATAGAGCGGTTGCTAATTCGCAACTAAAAAAAGCAGTTGCTAAATTTTAGCAACAACTTGTTTCTGTTGCGAAACTCGTAACTGCTTATCTTCAGTTGCTATTAGCAACTGCAACAAATTCAAGCATGCCAATTGTCTGTGTGCCAAGTAACACTTATTGTTATTTTTTTACCCAGTCAACTTAAATCATTTTGAATCAGATAGATGATTCCACCTTACACCCATATTTCTCTAACCCTAAACTTCAGAAAACTTATCCACTCGCCTCTATTTTCTATTTTCTCATTCCTTCTCTCTATTCAGCCGTAAGAAGAAGAAGAAGAAAAAGAAGAGATAAGAGCACGGATAGCGCCTCTCATTAAACTTGAAGAAATTTATGACTGGTAAAGAAGATTTTTTATAAATCTCAGTGATTTAGTTTTCTAATACGAATTTGATTCGAGTTTTTTGCTTATTGGTTTGATTTTTGATGTTGATTGTGTGTAGAAAAGAGAAATTGTACCGATTTGATAAAGATGAAAATTAATAGAAAGAGGAGTTGGAACTTTGAAGCTTATTAAACATAAACAGGCTGAGAAAGGTTGTTTGGTTACGTGACAATCTAAGCTATTCAAGATCTATGTTAATCATCTAGGTCTGTTGTTTTTTGTTTCTGAATTGATTTTGGTTCTATTTGATGTGTTGATTTGATCTATGAGATTCGATTTAGTTTTTTTTTTCTTCCTAAAGTTCCCTTTAAGGTAAAGTTCAGATCTTCTTTTTTTATTTTATTTTTATTTTTTTTGAATTTAAGTTTTTGTGTCTAATTCTAGCTTAAGGGTTTTGAGTTAATCTAAGTGTTTTCCGCATAATTTTCTTATTGTGCAGTCTCTGAGAACGAAAAATACAAGTATAATAACAAAATTATAATCTGTTAGTATTGAAAAGTCTTATGACTCTTTATCTTTTAAATTGCAAACTCCATGTTCTGAGTTGGTTTCATCCTTCAATACCCCTTGATTCTGATGGGTATTTTGTTTGAATGGTTTAAGTTAGTAGTGGATTCAGATTATTAATGGCCTTAAGGGTGAAAAAATGATTGAGAGGTGTCTTCTTATTTGTTTCTTTCTATGGATTTTGTAGGTTGTATTATTTCAGTGATGCAAATTTAGTGAAGTATTAGAAGCTTGTAAGTGGTTAAATTCATTTAACTGTTTTATGTGATCATGTCTTGCACATTTAAATCATATCTAGGGGTCAATTCTCATGTTTTCTTGGTGCTGAAATATGCAAGTTGTAAGTGAAGATGGAAGTAGGTCAGCCGTCAAAATTCATTCACCAACTCAAATATCACTAACAATTTTGTTTGCTCACAAAAAGATAGTTTTGGTGGCAAAATGACTTATGTCGCTAATTAAAAAAATTCGATGAGAATTTCTTAAGGACGTCATAGAACACTTTCAACGACTCACTATAGGTGATGAAATTTTTGGTGCCGCTGAATTCTTTTTGCAACGAAGAAATTGGTTTTCTTGACACAATATTTTGCCACTAAAAGCGACTTTTCTTGTAGTGATGTATGTTGGTTGTATCATGTAGATCAATAAAGTACATGTGTAGCATGCCTTTCTTTTTGAGTATCCATATCTTATCTTGGGATGTGAATGTAGAATACTGCTGGCGTTTTAATTAAGAATCTTATACATGGTTGGATTTGGGATCTTGTCTATTTGTTTGAGTTTGCACAAAGAGTTACCTAATAGCTTTTTTTCACAGTAGATGTTATATTTGTATTGGTTTATAGTGGTTGGCAGGGTTGTAGTGTGGTTTTTATATGCCCTTTTTTGTTATCCAACTTTTTATTTTCTCTGTCTGCTTATACTGTAGTGATTTGGTGTTCGTTGGTTTTTGCTTAGTGATTTAGATTGAAAAGTGTGAAAGTTGTATCCGCAAAGCTATTTCACAGTACATGTCTACTTTGATTTCCAAAAGCTATTTTATAGTATATGAATTCTCTGCAGATTCTTATTATTATTGCTTAAAACTCAAATTTGTAATTGTTGTTTTTGCATACTGACTATTGTTTGGTCACATATATTCATTATGCAAGAAACTCAAGCATTTAACTTCTGACTATCTAATCTCTTTTCAGTGTTTCAGCTCCGCTGACTTCGCAATGCATAAGGAGTTGGCATTAAAGGCTACTATTCTGCAAAGAAGTTTGCTTTTGATCTATCTTGGTAAGGATGGATTATATGCTAGAGATGATTTATATTAGAAGCATGTCATGATACTCACATCGTTGCCTACATACATGTGTGAATTTTTCCCGCTTTATGCTATTCACCTTTGAAGATTTGTGTTCAGCATTCTGGTATATGATGTATTTCTGGTGGCAGGTATATAAATGTGATTCTTCAGTTGATCGATAAACATGAGATTTCGTCAATGACACATTTGGTACCGTGGTGTGCATTTCATCACAAACAACAAACATCTACAGGTGTTATATCAGATACTGAATTTTGATATTCTCATGTTGTGTCATTCTTTATTTGTCTAATGTTTTATCTTCCCAGCCTTACACAGTAGCAAAAGCTGGAGAGTATCTCGTCAAGACCGCTATACATGAAACAACGGTCAAGGTGTGCATATGAACCTTCATTATTCAAGATTAAAGATTGTCAAAGTGAATGTCTTTGTTGCGTTTTCGATTAGTTGACTTTGGTTGTTGCTAGTGTATACCTACTGGATATCTTGATTGGGAACTAGAACCTTGGTGGAAAATACAGTAAGATATGTATTTTGTATCTATTTTATTATCTTCCTACTTTTCATTGATGGCCATTATGACATTACTCAAATATTGTTTTCTTTGGTATGTCAGGTTCCCTTCATTGATGATGGTCCTTTTCCTGATGTTTTCCTTGTTACATAATAATTCTCAACTAGGATCATTAACTTGTGCAAGGTCTCAAGTAACATGTTTCCGGATAAAGGCTTACTAATTGTGTTTTGAGCAATAAATCTTATCTACATAGTACCTTTCACATTGGTTATAATAGGCATATTATGGTCCTCAACTGCTTCTGAACGCTGTTTCTTTCTTCGATTGTGTAGGTGTAATCTGCACCGAATTATTTCTCTGTGTGAAAACATAGCTTCGAGACTGAACTTCAGTGAGAATTCGGTATATTCTAGGAACTTGTAGGGTTATTTTTTTGCCTTTAACTAGGGTCAGTTTCGGATACCTTTGCGTTGGATTGTACTTAAAGTTTAAGTTTTATGTTCAAGCAAAAAATCATCAAAACGGTAACTGAAGGAGGAAGAAGAATGAAGGGAAATAAATGGAATCAAACTTATGATATTCAGATAATTGAGTTATTCAAGATAGGATGCAGATATAGTAAATTTCAGTTCATTAAAAAGTTCTTTTGGAATCCTCCTCAAATGGGTTTTACCCTCTTCTGTTGTGATGGAGCTTCAGATTGTAACCCAGGGGCAGCTGGTTTTGGAATTGTAGTAAGGGATTTCCAGTGTCAGGTGATCAGGGTTATGGCTGGAGGTATTGGTATTGCCACCAACTATATTGTAGAAACTTATGATGTAGTGTGTGCAGCTGAAATGGCTGTTGAAATGGGTGAAAAAAATATAATTATCAGCTTAGATTCCCAGTCTATTATCTCTGAATTTGCAAAAAATCAAGTGCCTTGGTTCATTAGAATGAGATGGCTAAAAGCAAGGAAGGAAATCTCATCAGTTCATTTCAGACATGGCTTCAGAGAATGCAACTTCTCAGCTGATACAGTAGCAAAAAAGGCAATCAAGATCACTGCAGGTGAAAGGAAAATCTTCTTGGGCAGACCAAAGTTTCTTACTAGAGTTGAAATGCCAGGAATAGAGTACTTCAGATTCTGCTGAAAATTTGTAATGAATTTCTTTCTTGGGCTTCTTCAGGCTCTCAATTGTAGTCAGTTTTTTTTGGGCCTCATTAATTAGCCTACCCCATTATGTTGGGCCTATGTAGTTGGCCTTCTTTTATACTTTTCTTCATGTAATCTCCAATTTTTGGATCTCTTCATTTTAATATTAAATCATATGATTCAGAAAAAAAAAAAAAAAAATCCCGGAATAACTCTAAAATTAGCAACATAGTAGCAACAAATAATTTATGTTTCTAATTTTTTGTTTCGCAACAGCTCATTTCTGTTATAATTACCGTTGTTGACCGAAATTAGCAACAGAGCTAGAGCTGTTGCGAAAAACTGCGACATGGTGTTTAGCAATGGCAAAAATCTGTTGCAAGCCCAGACAACAACATATCTAAGTTGTTGCTAAACGTTAAATTTGGTGTAGTGTGAGGTTGAAACGTTATACAAAATTTTAGTGAAAGATAATCCGATAGCGCAAAGATACTTTGATAATTGTGGGTTTTCTTCTGTTTTTGAGTTTAACTTTTCCAATGCGGATAGAGGTTTAGTTGAAGCCATAGCTGAGAGATGGCGGAAAAAAACCAAGAGCTTCCATTTTAGAGAATTTGAGCTTGGCCGCCTTCCTTTAGATTTGTATATGTTAACGGGAATTCCCATTGGTGACCCCACGAAAAATCAAGTAGTTATACTGGTATTGGGTAAGCTAACAGTTGCTGCTTTGGATGATTTGTATTTTCAAGATTTTAAAGGATTTGTTAACTGGAACACTAAGCAAAATACAATATCCCTGGGTATCTTGAGAACCTACATTAAAAGTAGGGAAAACACCAACAATGTTGAATGTGCTCTGTATTGACAAGAGCATTCTTTCTTTGGTGTTTTGGTCATTTTCTTATTGCGGGTTATAGTGGAAGAGTAGATAAACGTTGGGTTTTATTTCTGGATAATTTGGATAAAGTTGGGGAATATGCTTGGGGTTTAGCTTCCTTAGGTAATACCTATATAAATTTCTTGATGGACGGTCAGAGAATGGAAAGGATTTATCTGACATGGTTATGGTACTATTATTACTTCAGCAACATGCAAACTTTGCTTTGTCAGACACCTACCGGAGAACACCATGATATTTTCCCAAAGATTAGTCTCTTCAAGAAGACTAACATTAAATCAAGGAAGAGAGGCCAAAGAGAAGGCCAAAAGGATACAAAGAAACACCCAGTGTCCACTGCAAGTGCACAAATTAACACTAGAACCCGTGCATTATGTATTTGGAAACCATGGATAGGTAGTGAGTATTCTAAGGGAGAACATTATGAATATGCTCTGTAGTTATCCAGAGTGAGAGTTGTGTTTTATGACCTAGAAAAAAACTACAAAAGAGTTAGTTGTTATTTGGCTGAACGATTCCAGAGGCAGATAAAATGTGTGATTGTAGTCCCAGGAAATCTTCCAGATTTGGAGACAGGGAGATTGTAGGTGTATGTGCCGAACATTATTTGCCAGTTAATGAGGATCAATATAACAGGTGGTGGAAGACGCATAGTGTTGGAGCTTATATCACTGAGTCATACCATTAACAGAATGCCGATGAGATAGCAGTGGGTATCCAAGCTGTTCCTATCCATTTGTTACCTAGTCATCCGCCTTCTAACCTAATGCCACAGACCTATACTTATGACACACAGAATGATCCCTTGTTATAGTTTCCAGAGATATATTTCACTTTACCATTCATCAATGCAGCTGGTGTTTAAGAGCGAGTAGAAGTACCAAGGCAACGTTGTCCGTATAACTTTTCTGCGATGGGTTTGACAGTGGTAAGTTCATTCACATTTGTTTGCATTTTTATTTTAAGTTTCTTGAATGCAGCATCACTAAACCTATCTACTTTATGCTTGTAGGATCAGTGCTATAGTTTTATGTCACAATAATATGAATTCTACAGTGGAGCTCAAGTAGTATCAAGGAAGTCAAGGCGCATTTATGCCTCAAGTTCATATTCCTCATTCGACAAATATTCTTCTTCAATACCATATGCATATTCCTCACAACCAATCAATCAAGAAGATCTCACGTTGGGTGGTTTATTTAATCAATGGACTTCAACTCAAGGGTGTTACCATCCTAGTCATGACGATGGAGGAACAACATCACACAATCAACAACAACCAATCAACTAAGGAAATGAATTTACCGATGCGTTGTTGTTTGATTCTGAACCTAACATTGTTTATGAAACTCAATACACCTAACCAACCCATTGTTACTTTGAGTGAATGAAAGTACTTGTAGTATTTTATGAAAACATATGGATCGTGGTTTCTTTTTTATAGAGTGTTTAAAAACATATGGATTGTGGTTTCTTTATTATGGAGAGTTTATGAAAACATATGGATTGTGGTTTATTTTTTATGGAGTGTTTATGAAAACATTTGGATTATGGTTTCTTTTTTATGGAGTGTTTATGAAAACATATGGATTGTGGTTTCTTTTTAATGGATTGTCTTAATTTTGTTATATTAGGAACATTATGCAAGGAGCTTTGAGAATAATTTTGTTCGGTCTTCCAGATGATGAAGATGATATTGAGAAGAGTGTTCTAGCAGTGGCTACGCTTTCGAAGTCACAGAGGAGGCAAGGACTACATCAACCCATCCCAAATGAAGTAAAGGAACGTCAGGTGGTGCACAGAAACCGTGTAGATACCGATGCAAGGATGATGCATCAATACTTCAACTTCAGGTGTACTTATGGGCCAAAAAAGTTCAAAGGTTGGTTTGCTTTGCATCGTCCCCTTTTTCTGGGAATTTTAGAGCAAGTTTGTGATTTTGACCATGATTTTCGTTAAAAAATCGATGCTTGCGGTATTCCTGGTCATTCTCCATATATGAAAATGATTGCCGTGATAAAACATTTTCCAAAGGAATTGCACCAGATTCTCTAGATGATTACACACAAATGGCAGCATGCACTATCTACTTTTATGCTAAGAAGTTTATGGATGCAATTATTTGGATCTATAATGGTCGATACATGCGTCAACCTACCGCTCAAGATACTGAGAGGATTTTGGCAGAGAATGAAGCTCGTGGGTTTCCTGGGATGCTTGTTAGTGGGGATTATTTTCATTAGGCATGGAGAGCATGTCCCGTAGATCAGGCAGGATCCCACGTGGGCTATAAGTCAATTCTCACGATTGTTCTGAAGGCGGTAACTACATATGATAGATGGATATGGCATGCCTATTTTGGGTTGGGTGGACAGAATAATGATTGAAGTTCCTTCTGAAAAAATTATTTGCTGATACTCGAAAATAAATTATATATCATGTTGTCTGCTGGGCATTATTTAGAGATTTTCATGATCTTCAAAAGATTGGTACTCTTTCTAACAATCTTGAAATGTATGAAGATAACCTTGATGAAATCATGGAAACATAAGATAATAAGGATGAATAAGTTTAGAATACTTAATCTAGAAAAATAGACATCAATTCTTGATCGCTTTCATTGATTGTGTAAGTCTATTGAATAAAAACTATTATGAATAAAGTTATTTGATTTATAATTTTTCTTGTGATAGTTTTTGATTTACATAGCCGATACTTTAATGCTTTATTTTATTTGCTATGTATGTGTATGAGATGCTTGATTTCGGTTTTATTACCTTGATATTCGATCTCATAATATGTTGTGAACCCTTATGGTTTGGGTGACTTTTTGATTTAGCAGGATTAAGTTCTAGCCCAAGTTGGTAGGCTTTATCAAATGATCATGAGGGATTCCTGTTGATACAATATGTGAAAAAGTCACAATATGTTGAATCGATTTTGGTTTAGTATAAAAGCATATGTGTTTCGACGGTTTTCAACTTTTTCTTGCAATTGTTAAAACCGATTCTCAACCTTTCTCTGGTAAATGTTGGTTGTTGTTATTCTTTTGTTTTTGGCATGAGAATGACAACATAATGGATATGGCATGCCTAATATGATAGAGAACTTTATGGTGTATCACCTCCTTGTCATTATCAAATCAATGGAAGAAACTACAGTACGGGGTACTACCTAGGAGATAGAGCATATCCTATGTATGGTTGTCTTGTGCAAGCATACAAACCCGCCTCAAACAATCTGGAAAGTCTTTTCAATCGATATCAAGAAGTAAAACGGAAAGACATTGAATGTGCATTTGGTGGTCTAAAGGCTATGTTTGGTATTATATTGAAACCATGTTGTTATTATAAAAAAATCGGATATAAAGGAAATTATGAAGGGGTGTTTGATAATGCACAAATATGTGTGTTGAAATTGAATATTGCAATGAGGAATGGGGAAGATCACGGGGCCAGAACCTCAACCACCTTTTTTAAGGAAATGTAAGGCTACCTCCTCAAGTATTGTATAACCCGATGCGTTGGGAGGAACTTCGTGAAGAACTCACTACACACATTTGGCTACGACATGGACATGGGTTGAGAGATGGAGATTTTCCGGGTATAGTGATGGATGATGCCTTACCGGGAAGTTCATGAGGGTACGAGCGACGTTAATACCGATGAAGACCAATATAACGCTCAAGAAGATGGAACATTTTATGAGAATGGAGAGTAAATTTCATATTCCATATTTAAATCAAGCACATTTTCATTAAGTAGACAATTTAATTAGTTCTTGTAATATTTAACTAGAACTTCATAAATACTTCTTCATGCACGATTACAATTACATTACATATTTAACTAGAACTTCATAATACTTCTTAAATACGTCTTCATATTTAACTAGAACTTCATAAATACTTCTTCATGCATATCCTTCATAACCAAGCATCTCCAAAGCGGTGACATGAATGAACGACATTCCATATTCCGTTTGGTATAAATCCATAGCATCTTCACGATTACCATTTGATGCCCTTAATGAAATGACAAAATGCTTGCAATAACTCTTGATGGTTGATAACCGAGTTTGTAGTTATTTGTTGCATCTTTCATTAGCATTACCATTGATTCTCACAAATTCTTCAACAACTTGTCCCTAAAAGGAGTTGGTTGTTTGAGACTTGTCGAGAGGATTTGTGTTGATAATCTTGTGAAAACCTCTCACCAAGTCATTGTCTTCGTCAATTGAGAATGCAACCATGCTTGAATTTTAAATTAAAAATTTAGGAGTAGAAGAAGAGAGTGAAACTTCACAAATTTGGGGTGGGGATTTTGAGTTCATGTATTGAGTTTATATAGAGAAGAAATGATATGAGTTTGGGCTGCAAAATATTTCCGTTAAGAGAAGCGCAGAATCAAACAGCGTGAGGCGCTGAATCATCCAGCGCTGCGCAACGGCTAGTTTTTGATCTAACAACTCATAGAGCGCCGCGCTGGATGGTTCAGCACCCCGCGCTGGATGGTTCAGCACCCCACGCTGGATAATTCTGCGCCCAACGTTGTACCATTCAACGTTTCTCTTCTCAGCCATCAGATCAAGATGACCGTTGCATTTTTAACGACTTAGATTTAATGCCCGTTTGAAACCTTTACAACTATATTTTAAGGCTTCCCTATAAATTGAGAACCACTTCTCCTTCATCCGTCACACCGAAATCAATTGATTCTCTTCTTCATTGATTTTCTTCTTCTATTTTGTTCATACAAAATATGGCACACTTTCAAACAAAAGGGGATGATGCACTAATTGTCTCTTGGATTATAGCAAGTAACGATCCGATTAGAGGAAAAGATCAAAAGAATTCACAACTTTGGAAGAGAATTATGCTAGAGTTCATTAAAAGATGGCCGGAAGGTACGAATAGGGATAAAAAGTCCTTGCAATCAAGGTGTAACACACGTTGAGAGGCGAAGTGAGGAAATATGTTTCATTCATAATACCTTACTTCCGCAATAAACCTTCGGGATTGAATGAACAAGATTATGTAAGTTTTGTTAAAAAAATTGATGTTTTTTTTTCTTCTTATAAATATATTTCATTCATTCGTAAGACACTAATACATTTTTTTTCATTTTTTCCACAGTACCGCAAAGGAACACAAAATTATCAAGCAACAACCGGCAAACGTTGGATACATGAATCGGTTTTCCAACTCCTGAAGACCTATCAACCAGATTATAATCCAGAGTTGAATAATGATGTTGGACCTAGTCAAACAACTCAACCTAGTACTTCAGCTCCAGTAACTATGGATGA
The DNA here is from genome assembly GCA_023529315.1 of Papaver bracteatum. Taxonomy (NCBI): domain Eukaryota; kingdom Viridiplantae; phylum Streptophyta; class Magnoliopsida; order Ranunculales; family Papaveraceae; genus Papaver; species Papaver bracteatum. The sequence continues at coordinate 2,339,058 of JAJJWX010005012.1, forward strand.
AGATTTGGAAGTTCACCATCTACCCAAGGTTCTGATACCTCGGACATATCGCGTAGAAGATGATATTTCGAACAAACTGATGATGTTAGAAGTGGCGGAAGATATATGGAAAAGAAAAAGGCTCATGAGACTAAAGCATCGAATAGAGCGGATGATAAAATGGACAAGCTCATACAACTTCTTGAAAATGCACAAGCACAAAGGGTGGCAAAGTATGAAACCGAAGAAGAGTTCCTTAAGAAAGATTTGGAAAACACTACAATCTTGGCAACAAACGAAATCCGACTTGAAGATCCTACGCCAAAATTTGAATGAAGTACAAGAATGGGAGATACCCCTTTACAAGAAATTTGACAATTTGTTCCAATCCCCTAAATTATGAGTGATATTTTAGTTATTAGAAGTTCATTTTCAAGTTTGAATTAGAAGTTAATTTAGAAGTAGGATTTTAATTTCAATGTACTTTTAAAAATTTTAAAAGTTGGATTTCAATTTCAATGTACTTTTTAAATTTTTAGAAGTAGGATTTTAATTTTAATGTACTTTTTAAATTTTTAGAAGTAGAATTTTAATTTCAAAAAACATTGTAACATTGTTTTGCAATGTAATCAAAAAATTTCTTAGTTTGCCAAATTTTAAGATTTTGAAACAAACAACGTGGTGGTGTAACATGAGTGTGAGAAAACAAATTGTCAAACTTTTCAAAATTCAAAATTTGAAAACAAATAATGAAAATAACTATCTGGTGGTGTAACATGAGTGTAACATGAGTGTGAGAAAACAAATAATAAAAACATTATAAAATTTAATTAATGCATAAGTGAAAAGTAAAAAAAAAAAGGTCAAGTGATGAATGATGCAGCGCCAGCCTGTGGCGCGTTTCCATTCAGCTCTGAGTGGTGGCGCTGGACCATTCAGCGTAGATGCTTGGAATATTCTTCCGAGCGCTGTTTCATTCCGCGAAAAGGTACTTTTGCTCGCGTTGTTTCATTCAGCATAACTCTCTAGCATGCTAGCTCACATGCTAGCAACTGGTAAAAGAGAACTAGTGATAACTTTTTTTCCCCACTTTTTTTTTTAATTGCAACACTTATGTGCTAATCTAGCACCTCCAATCTAGCCCATAAGACTTAGTCTAATATAAAGAAAAAAGTCTTTTTTGTTAGGAAACCCCCTAAATTACTTAGTTGCCCCCATTTTTTACATATTTACATAAATACCATTGTTTTAAAAATAGATCAATTTTTTTAAAAACTTAATATCTTTCAAAATATATACCGGATTTTTTTTAAATTTATATATTTGAAAATATTTTTTAATTATCTACGTAACGAGTACAAATAAGAATAGTAAATTTTTATTTTAGGAAAAAAAATTCAATGCTTACAAATAAAGTATTGTTGGATGAGTAAAAATTCAAGCATGTGCATCGCACATGTGTCCTTACTAGTATCTAAAAAGATAACTAATAAAATCAACAATAATGCCTAAGGGTGCACATGGTACGGTTCGGCTCGGTTCTTGCCGAGGCCGAGTACCTGTACCTCCCAAACGTAGGTTCCAAAATTTTGGACCAATACCCTGTACCTCGGTTCCGGTACCAATCGGTACATGTGCGGTATCAGATACTATTCTCGGTTCCAAACAAAAAAAAATCTAGATCTTGGTAGGAAGAAGTGGTCACTAGGATCAATAGCAACTCGTCGGAAACTTTCACATGAAGTTGATGTGGGGAGAACTATTCCATTTCACTAGTTTGACATCACCGCCAAGGTCTTGTAAAAGGTGTTGTAGCTGAAGAAACTCTTACTGAGTTGCACACAGAAGATGGTTCTGTTGATTTTAAAGGAAATCCCATACTTTGATCCAAGCGAAGTGTATGCAAATCTTGCTCGTTTCTTGTCGGTCTCTCTCTCACACACAATCCTACTGAATAGAGCTTGTTCTGGTTTGGGATAATGATCTTTGTTTCTAATCTCTTTTGCATACTTCTTGGTTCTTGTTCTTGTAGTTTATGAGGTATTTGAACGTTTTTCCTTCTATGGCATATCGTCCAATCTTATCTTGTACTTGATATAGAAGCTTCATCAGGGGACTGTTACCGCAACAAACAATGTAACCAATTGGAATGGCACAATTTGGTTGGCACCATATATTGCTGATTCTCATCTAGGACGTTACTGTACGTTCTTAATTGCATCTCTAAGACCGTGTACATGTGCATATATTGCTGACTCTAATCCACGTAACAGTAAGGTTTTCGGTACATTCGGTTTGGAACGGTACGAGACCTATATAAGACCGTGTACCTTTACCTCCTTAGCCCCGGTTCCTATTTTTTGGACCGGTACCTGTACCCCATTCCTCGGTTCGGTACAAAAAGGGGTATGGTTCCACCGGTTCCGGGATGGTCCATCGGTCCGGCTCGGTTCCTGTGCACCCTTAGTAATGCCATCCCGCACGACTCTGGGAGAGCTTAATAAGGAGTCAGCCTACCAGCCATTGGATTTTCCCACAAACCGTTAAGATTGATTTTAGTTTATCTTTTTAGGGCAATTCCTATGGGATGAACAAATTTGGAATTTGTTCATTTTGCTCCCACTATGGAATGAACAAACTTGAAAAACGGATGTTCAAATGAAATTTTTTTATGGTTTGAACATTGAGTCGGAACTTCCGGCGCGCGATTGGTGTAATGACGCGCGTCATTCAGAAAAACGCTGGCGTCAGAACTAAAAATGCCAGCGTTCGCATACCTAACGCGCGTTAGAACTAAAAGCTCCAGCGTCATTTCCAATAGTGCCAACGGCTTAATCTGAACGGCTGCAAAGAGTTTTCATCCAACGACTATATTTTTTAAAATCTATAAATACACACATTCAACTCTAAATTCACACATTCTTCACTCTCTCTCAATTGTTGATTGAACATGTCTCGGCCCCGGTTAGTTCGGCGAGTTCCAAATGCTAAAGAAGAAGATGAATCTATTTGCATAAACTATGTTTTTTTTATCTACTCAAATTGCTTCGGCAAATATCCATGGGTGAATTTCTGGGCAGTTATTAACGATGGGCTCTGCAGTGACACTCGTAATCCGAATCGTTGTTCTATATGCGACATATAATATCGTTTTGATACAATTAAGAAAGAAGTAAGTGAGTTTGTAGCTTTAACCACACAAGTAAATCGATATCGACTGAGAGGTAAAAATGATGCTGAGATGGTAACAAGATCTTTGGCTGAATGGCGAAGATGGAAAAATGTGGCTTTTCCTTTCGAAAAATGTTTTGAAATCCTTAAGGGGTTGAAATTATTCAACCCCTTCTTTGTAGTTGTTGTTTCACCCATTACTTCTTCTCATTAGTGAAGCTAATGTTAGTCCGTCGTAATTTAGTGAAGGCAATGTAAAACGCTTACTTTTAAACGTATGTAATTTTATTTAATTAAGACTGTCGTACTTTTAAAACTAAAATAAAATTACAATAATCTCTCTAACGTCGCTCATCTCTAGCTCCCTCATTGTTATTTTCTGGAGCCAATAATTCATAATTTTAGAATTTTGACTAAATAAGCTACACCAATACTTCAAATTACTTCATAATCTCTAGCTCCCTCACGGAAGTAGGTATACAACCAATACTGTAAATTTCTTCATAATTTTAGAATTTTGACTAAATAAGCTACATTTGTAATAATAATAAATTTAAAAATAATTATTTTGATATTTACCTCAATGATGCTCCAGAAACCCTGGAAGTTTGCATCGCCCAGGGACACTCTATCCAGCGCACAGTACAATTCTCCTAAAATTGAAGATCCCAGTCATAATCTGGTGCCTTGTCTAGATATTCTAACGCTTCAAACCAACCAACATGAGCAAAAAAAGTTGAGTTTGGAAAGAATGGATGACCCAGTACCCATATGATAAACATCCTTTCGAGTTCATGATAGTCATCTACATGTTCTGGGTTTCTTGGTTGGGTTAGGAACGTCTTCAATGCCGCACATCTAATCCCATTTCCTTTCAATTCTTTAAAATCTGCACGCATTGCTGATTCCAAAAACGAGAGACAAAGAATCTTCCATTTACTATTTAAAACTCACTCCTCTCTGTTGAATGGTGGCGGGTCTCCCACTCCACTTGGAATCCCAACAATGGAATATGTGCGTCGTACTTCACCACCTTTCTATCACTGTTTTTGGATAGTTTTTTTGTTATGGTTTCTAGGCTTTATTGTATAAAGCGCACGCCAAGGATATCTGTCAACCCTTTCTCGGACTGCAGGAGGTAGACCAACATAAACAACATTTAATTCTGAAAATCCACCCATCGTGACATGAATTTCCTCAGATCGTTCACGATTCCCCGACACATGACTTGGGACTAATTATGGACAAACAACTATTTTTTGGTTATCAAACTCTTCTTATCGATTTTGAGAAAAATCTACACCCGTGGGAGGCAATGGCGCAGATTCATTTTTTTGATCTCTTTTCTTCTTAACACTATTAACCGCCTGTCTCACTATATTCATATTGTAGAAAATTTTGATTTAGAAGAGTAAATGAATAAGGGAATGGAAGTGGTGTGAATGAAAATGAAAAAACGTAGAAAATTTTGATTTAGAAGAGTTTTAGAAGAAAGAAATGGAAGAGGTGTGAATGAAAATGAAAGAAATGTAGGCGAATTTATAGGTTTTTAAAAATTTGAACGTTGCAAATCTGAACGTTGGAGGGTCGAACGTTGGAGTTTGCCTTTCCAACTCGGCATTTTCATGCCTAACGTCCGCGTCAGGTGCTCTAACGCCCGCGTTTTCGTTCCAAACTCCAGAGTCTGTGCTCCTGTCGCCCGAGTTTGTCCTCCTGTCGCGCGCCTGTTGGTCCAACGCCCTATTCTTTACCATAATGGAAAACCCAGTTTGGCCATCCACGTGGCTGAACCAATTTTTGTGTTTGGCCATTGCCATATGAATTGCTCTTAGTTTTATATACAGTTGGTAGAATCAGCAAACTAGAGTTAGGTCCTTAAATTCTTTTTTATTTTTTATAAAAATACTTGTAAATTCAGTATTTAGTATTTGGTGAAGTTTTGAATTAATACGCCTATGTAGTGTGTTTATATCCTGAGTTTTACACTAAAAGATGACATACAACGTACCTTCCTTTTTTGTTGGTTTTTCAGTTGAGAAAGCCTAGAGAAACAAAGGCAAGTGGACTTGAAATTGGGTATGTATTTCCTGCTAGAGAGGATAACTTTGTTACAGAGAAGGTAACACACATAAGCAACAATAACAAACTTGGATGTGAACACATGTAACATTAACATTAATTTATCACTTAGGTTGCAAATTATAATCTTTTTTTTAAAAAAAAGTTACAAATTCTAAAATCAGAAAACCAATCACCTAGACAGGAATAACAAGAGCATGTACTAGGTATAGGACCAAGTCTTTGCAGATAATCATCTACTTTAACAACAGAAACAATAAAAGAGATAATAGAAAACCGACTAAGAAAATGGCAGTCATAGTTATTGAAAAAATTTGCCACCACTTAAGTTTATGTTAGTTTTGATGATGGATTTGTCTGGCTGTCAAATCTCTGGATACGACGTTACTGACCAATTCCACCAATCGAATAAAAACCATCCAAAATACATGAACTGCATGGCGTTCATTATTATAAAATCTAAAGAAAACTCCTGCAACACCATTTTTCTCTTTCCGCAATGGGTTCTTCCTGATGATACCAAAAAGAACATATTGATTAGTCATTGCAGGGGAGGAATATAAATATACAGTCATTAAACTAAATATACAAAAGTAATATTACCTAGCAATGACCAGTAAGATCAATATTAAGATTGATTTCATTCATTTGACTTGATTGGTTTCGCATGTCAGCATTTTTACTTATGGAACTGTATAGGTATAAAATAAAGAGTAGAGTTAGCATATATCAATATGCAAAGAGGAGAACCTGCCAACATTTTTACTTATGGAACTCTTTTACCTAACATAAAGAGGGGAACCTGCCAGACCATTAATAGACGACGAAAAACACACACCTTATGGTTTCAGGTTGATGACTACTTATTTCGGTGAAACCTCCCATATTTGATGTTGAAATATGTATAACTTTAAATTAACAGGTATAAGAATAAATAGAGATTGTTATTGGTAGATTATAATAAACGATTGCAGCATAATAATGCACATACATCTTTTTTATTTTCTTGGGTTGCTTATCTTGAGAGTTAGCATTATTTAATCCAATTAAATTTTTTGCTTTCTTCCGTTGTTTGTCTTGAGAGTTGGGATTGTCCAATTCAATTGATGTTGATGCCGGCAACTTGCATACACACAAAATGAGTTAATGATTTTTACATTACATATAGATTACTAAGTTTAATAACTTAATTTACTAAAGTACCTTGGTGAATCTTTTGGTCTTGTTTTTATCTATTTTTTCCTTGTCCTTTCGATCCCTATTGAGTTTCCCCACCCAGAGCTTCCTTCTACCAGGTTTGCCTTTACGCTTTACAATTGATAGCTTCCTCAATTTCCTGTAAAGCTTTATGTAAAACTTGTACTTCCAAATTATATATTGTAGTTGATGTCGATCCTTTAACTGCAATATTGACCGCATCTTGACAGAGTTTACTATATCTAAATGTAATCGTATCCTGACAATCAGCTACAATTTCTTCACCTTGGTCAAATACCACTGGTCCAAATTTAGCTTCTTTGGTTCACCGTTTCAGAACATGTTGAGTTGGGAGATTTTGAACATTCTCGACTTTGAAAACCTTTAAGATGTTCCTGCATAAATAACCAGCAAACTCGTATAGTAGACAACTCCACTGACCACTCTTAGTAAAAGAGTCGAATATCACTGTCTGGAATTTATGGGAAAATCCAATTCTAGATACATGATAAGTGGATATTGTTCAACTTTTTCCCACCCTTTCATGAGAATAAGAAAAACATTATGTTAATTTTTTTTTGGAATTTAGTAAAACTGTCTTTGTGTACACCAAAGCTAAATATTTCTGAATACACATATAGAATCTTAGAACTGGGCATCTATATTTTGGGGAATTTTTTTGATGTGGGACAAATTTTGATGAGGCCATGAGAGACGAATGGTAAGCTTCCATTTGTCATGACCAAAAACCGTTTTATGCAAATTAATATTTTGGTTTTTATCTTCCCAGTTTACCCTTTTCTCATAAAGCAGAATCTTTATTAGTTATCTTATCCCACATGATAATTATCACTTGATTAGTGGCGTGATAGACGGAACATAAAGGAAATAAAACACGATCTCAATTTTTTGAGGAATCAAGATAAACCCACATCAAAAAAAATTCCCATCTAAAACGTGAGCTTCGAAAAAAGTCGTTCAAAAGTTTGATATCTATTTTTCCTGAATTGTTTACTGATCTTCAAGTCTAAGAGGTAAGTTGTTGATCTAAAATTCTATTTGATGAAATACTAATGTGCGTAGAGAATTTTGTTAAAGTTGCACATTGTTTACAAGTTTCAATTTTAGCCAACTTGTAACCTTTTTTTTCTTGTGCACAGAATGGAAGAGCAAGACAAGAAATATCCATTTGACTTGAATGAAATTAGCAATCCAAATGAAGCCATGGTGACAGAGATTGTTCAGGCTAATGCTGAAGACAGTAATGATACTGTGGATGTTATGGGAGACGATGATGATGCTTATAAATTTTATAATGGTTATGCAAGGAATACTAGCTTTAGCGTGAGGAAACACTGGGGTTCCAAAAGAAGAGAAGATAAAAAGATTATTGGAAGGATATTTTGTTGTTCACGTGAAGGCGAACGCGAAAAACATCCAAGAGGAACACCAACTAAACCTCGAGCAATGACACGAACAGGTATGGAAAGAATGCAAATCAAAATTAATGGCAATGAAACTTTTTCTGTTGTGGAATTTCTAGCGGAGCATAACCATGAACTTGTACCTCCAGATAAGGTGCATTTGTTGCGATCACAAAGAAACATATTACCTGCTCAAGCAACTTAAATAAATAATATGATCTATACCGGATTTGGAGCAACTAGGATTTTTTCTTATATAAGCGAAGAATCCGGAGGGACACAAAATCTTAATTTCACTCAGGAAGATTGTAACAACTTGGTGCAAGGAAAACGTACCAAATGGATGAAACCGGGAGATGCACAGCTTCTTTTAGATTATTTCAAAAAGAAGCAAAAGGAGAACAAATCATTTTTTTACACTATGCAACTTGACAATGAAGACCGTATTATGAACATTTTCTAGTGCGATGCTAAATCAAGATTAGATTATAATATATTCGGAGATGTTGTATGTTTCGACACCACATTCAAAACCAATGGTTATGACATGCCATTTGCACCGATCGTTGGGGTTAACAATCATGGTCAGACTATACTATTCGGAAATGCTTTATTACAAGATGAGAGTACAAGTTCATTCGTATGGTTGTTTGAAACATTCCTAACAGTAATGAAAGGAAAGGAAATGAAAACTATATTCACTGATCAGGCCAGCCAGATTGCAACTGCAATTAAATAGGTATTCCCTAATGCTTATCATCGTTTGTGTCTTTGGCACATTTTCCAAAATGTTGTTAAGCACCTATCACATATATTCAGCACTCATGAATTATTTATAAATGATTTTAGAAAATGTATTTATGACTACGAGACTGAAGATGAGTTTCTATTAAGTTGGGAGAAATTACTTGAAAAATATGAGCTGAAGGATAATAAATGGTTGAATAAATTGTTCAAGTTACGTGAAAAATGGGCACAAGTATATGGCAGAGAACATTTTTGTGCCGGTATGACAACCACTCAAAGAAGCGAGAGTATAAATAGCTACTTCAAAAATATTTTAAGAAGAAATTAACACTTATCGAATTTGTGGGTCAACATGATAAAGAAGTGTCTACGCGTCGAGAAAAGGTGAGAAAAGAAGATTACAGATCTATGACGACGACGCCAAACTTGACGTCATTATGGGAAGTAGAAAAAAAATCATCTGAAATATACACCAGTAAGCTTTTCAATGAGTTCCAGATTCAACTTAATAGGCTCATCGACCTTGAATTCAAACTGGATACCGATGACGGAGCAACGAGCATATACAAAGTATCATCCTATATTGGATCATGGGCGCCTCGTACAGTACGTATCACCTTTCCTGACCTTACAGTTCAGTGTAGCTGCAAAAAATTTGAGTTTCTTGGCATATTATGTGCGCACATTTTGAAAGTTCTACGCCATTTAAAATTATCTGATCTTCCATCTCAATATTACTTGAAGAGGTGGACGAAAGACGCATCTAATGATGTAGTTTTTGATTCTCAAAGAAATAACATAATGGTCGAATGTGATCCATCTCTATCAACACGCTATAGTGAGTTGTCGCACTTAGCATTATCTGTAGCTACAAAAGGTTGTGTAAACGAGGAAATGCATTTGGTCGCAAAAAAAGCATTAGCATGGGTTCTTAAAGAGATCAAATCTTATTCAACGACCCATCCTAATAAAATCGAAGTTGAAAATGAAAAGAATTTGCTTGAAAGAGACCAACCAGATCTTCAACAAGTGCAAATAACAGTAAAAGCCCCCATCCGAAAGAAATCAAACGGGGAGTCTTCTACTAGATGCAAGAATGTCGTGGAAAAGGGAAAAAGGGGAAAAAAAGGGGGAAATGGAAAAAAAGGAAAAAAAAAATTGCAAAGGGAAAAAGGACTTGCAAAAATGATTTGCATTTGTAGTTTAGATTTACGCTATTTTTCTTGAATGATGGGTCGTGTTTTATTTCCTTGATTATTCAATTCTAATTGTAGTCTTTTTAATGATCGTGTTTTATTTCCTTTTTGTTTAATATCATTGACCAGTATACTCTCTCAAAAGCAAAGACTCGTTCCTTGATTATCCGTCTATCACGCCACTAATCAAGTGATAATTATCTGTGGGATAAGATAACTAATAAAGATTCTGCTTTATGAGAAAAGGTTAAACTGGGAAGATAAAAACCAAAATATTAATTTGGATAAAACGGTTTTTGGTCATGACAAATGGAAGCTTACCATTCGTCCCTCATGGCCTCATCAAAATTTGTCCCACATCAAAAAAATTCATAATCCATATTGTTTTCTGCCTCTCTTCTTGCAACTATTTCTGTTACAAACTACCGAACAAATTCACACAAAGGCATATCTCTTCTCAAAAATCCATCAAAATAAGAGTTAATAATCTCACTCTGTTGTGTTGTATACATCCGTACAGAACATATCACGCGTGTAAACTGATGAACATATCACGCGTGTAAACTGATGCCCAATGTTCACGTTTGTTGTGTAATGTTGATAACCATTTATTTATTTATTCCAAATTATGATTCTTAAGCATTTTATCCCATCCAAGCTCAAACTATTCAACCATTTCTTATCCATATAAGCAATTGTTAAATTCCGAAATGATTTTTTTGTTCACATTAGACAAATTTTTCATAGCATTTCTACGTATATGCCATAAACAAAATATGTGACGCGTACCTAGCAGAACATGTGTAATAACACCTCCAATAGTTGATTCTTGATCTGTTAGAATAACTTTCGGTGCTTTACTGTGCATTGCTCTCATCCATGTTTTCATTACCCATTCAAATGATTCATCGCTTTCTGTATAAAGCAAATCCCCACCAAACAATACAGTTTAATAATACCTATTTATATTGTATGTAGGATCAATACAAACTATGTCACCAAAATAGTAGTAATTCATCCTCGATTAAGCATCAACAAAAAAAATGTTGGTCATTTGGTTTTCCGAATTAACTTGAATTGAATAAAAAAATGATGGGTTCTCCACTTGTTGGAGTTCAAAGTAGTCAAGTACCGTTTCGGATCTCCATGTTTGAGCTCCAATTGTCGTATTGTACTTAAAATATTTCTTGTATCCTTTGGAAGAAATCCAATGTTTCTGACTCCACCTGATTCGACTGTTAAGTAATTCATCATTTGATTTGTTTTGACACCTGCTAAACGCATGTTGACAAGAACTTGTTTATGGATGCTACTTATGGTTCTCAATGACCGAATATTGAGCCTTTTACTTGGAGACACAAGCTTATGACTATGTTCTTCTGTAACATGAGTTACAACCTACCTACCATTTTTATTCTTTATTATAACCATTGCGGCATTACCGTTTTCCCCTATATCAGACTGGTTCCTATGGAGGGAATGAAGCGGCATTACACTTCGGCATTACAGTTGCCAAATGCGCCATTGGTAATTATTGCTCGCCAATAAGGATGAAAGTGATGCACATGAAGCATGAAATTGAACTAAGCAAGTCAAGACTCAGTTGGCATAATATTTGGGTGTTGGCATCCAAATAAGCTAAGTGCATGACCGGGATGAATGAAGCACAACCATTTCCAGATGCTTGGAAGAAGTGCAAGTTGAATGCGCAACCATTGTCGAACACTTGACGTAGGACAAGAGTGAGCAAAGCACAATCATTGTCGAACATTGTCACGGGACAAAATTCAGTGATGCATAATGATTGTAGGATTTGAGTTCAAGATGTCAGTTGCGACTGTGTGTGCATCACACGCATGCCAAAGTGAAAGAGTAAGTTAGAGACGGTTATTAAATGGCTTTATAACCGAGTTTGGCATATCCTAACCGTTTGAGACAAGTGTGGCGCCACTACACGCCAGCACTAAAGTTAGCAGTTAAAAAGGGAACTGTGGCGGTTAGGGAACTGCCTATGGACAAATGTCTATTCATAGGGCGTGCAACTGTGTTGCATATAGATTGTCCTTGGCTCCATTATAAATAACCAGAGAACCATTGCAAATGAGAGTTGTTCAAGAGTTCAAGTGTTGAGGAACCACATTTGCAGTAGAGAGTAATTTTGTGTTAGGCCTAGAAAATAAGCTTGTAAGTCCATTTGTGACGAAACGAAAAATTACGCCTAGTGCGCCTGGGCGCGCAGGCCATAAATTCCCCCGATGCGCCATGATGATGCTACGGTCCGGGTCTTAAAGCTAGGAAAATGCACGTCCACTTGCCTTTGCAAGCATGCTCGGGGAGCATGATGCAGCTAACTTAGCTTCAACACCGTTCTAAACTCACCCTTGTCCGCTAAAGGGTGTAAGTCCATAAGGCCAAGGCCAATGCATTCTTGCATGCATCACTGGCTTGTCTTACCAACTCTGTGTAGCTTGATAGGAATTATGAGCATCCAACGAGTGAAATGCAACTTACCTCATCAAGTTTGGCCACAATCATCTCTTGCATCGAGCTACCGAACTTAGATGATATGAGGGGCCAACATGCTGGACCTGCAATGCCGCAACTCATTGTGGATGCCAACGTACCCTTCCATACTCTAAAGGGATCAAGCACATGCCGTAGTTCATCCCGAAGGGTCAAAAACTTAAGAAAACTCATTTGCAGGGCCGTGGCCTAACAATAATGGTAATGTCCTAGATTGTATAGGCTGTTACGTCAAGATGCACAAAGGTTGTGCATTATCGGGTCCACGACATGGCATAAGGATGCCTAAGCACTAAATGCCCTCTTCGAAAGGCTCGCAATTATAAATGAGCCTTATGTATCATTTATACTCTTCCGGTTAAGCTATGAAGCTTACTTGGTACATGGTTCACATATGCACCTTCAACCGACTACCCCTCTCTATATATGTTAACTTGCAATTTCTACGACTGGGAAAGGGGGAAAAAATTGACATTACTATTCATATGCAATGATTGTGTATGCACACAATGATTGCATGTAATGATTGCGTATTCGTACAATGATTTCGTATGTACATAATGATTGCGTGTGATGATTGCGTATGTACACAATGATTTCGTGTAATGATTGCGTAACACTTGTTCGACCAGCCCTCTCTGGCCTGACAAGCTCAAGGCCATCTACCCAACTGGCCTAGTGCATCATAATGATGCAATATTGGCCATTGGCCAATTGCCAAACATAATGCACCATTTTGGCGGATATTGGCATTAAGCCTTGCCATGCAACAAAAGCTTCGGATGAAGCTTCATCTCAGGCCATGGCGTATCTTTTAGCATGCGCTAAGCTAAAAACACGGGGTGTTACACCATTGGTTGGACAAGTTTTGTATCTTCCCCTTAAGCTAATAAAAGTGAGTTTGTTGGCTTATACGTTTTTCCTTAGTATCTTGTTGATTCGATAATACTCCCTAATTATGTGAAGCATAAACATGGCGTGAACCTCTTTGTAGCATGAGTTACATTGCTGGTAGAGAAAATCTAAGTTAAGTCTTCCGTTACATAACTCAATGAAGTTGGCTGTTTGCATAGGTGCAAATTTATAAGGCTGAAATACGAATGGGTGATAAGAGATCACTGAACCACTATATTGTCGAGTTATACCTTCGTGAAAATTGCTTAGGGCATACGAAGGTGTGACAGTAAGCCACCCTTTATATTCGAGAGTATGTGGTGCATATGATCTGCTGAAAAAGCATTGGACTTGTCTCTGCCGCGTAGAATTTTATTCCAAATTGAATTCCACAAACCACAATAAATAATTCCGTTTAATCATCGTCTCTTTCTCCCTCTATTTCTTCCTCCTCAGCCCCAACCCGATCGGAAAAAGCAAAACACCTTCTTTTCCGGTTATTTTCTCCGTCACAATTTTGATTGCCGTTGATGGATTCCAGTTGCAGAACACCTTCATCATCATCATCATCATCATCATCAACAACAAAATCATTAAGCTTCAATTACCACTCTTCAAATTATCTGATTTTAATATCTCAGCAGCCGTCTAATCTTTGGTTTCGAGACCTCTGGGAAATCAGAATCACCAAATAGTAATTAAAGATCAATCAATCAATAAAACAGACCCAAAGGTATAACCTTTTTTAACTCCATTCTCTATGTTTTGTAGATTTTTTCATTTCAAGTGGTAATTTTTATTAATGGGGTATTGAAATTCAGTTCGAATTTGTTGTATATTGCAGATATCAGTACCCCCACGCACAAATTCAGTGGATTTTTTTGTTTATTTTTTCATTTTTTTTTTAAGAAGGCAATATGAGAGATGGTGTAAGAGAACAGTTGAGATCCAAAAACACCATCTCTGCAAGTAATTCTTCACATTCTAAGGTTATGGGGTTAAGAAATAGAACCTCAGGTTGGGCTGCCTTTGGGCAGCAAGAGAGACAAGGTTTGAAAAAAATTGAACTTGATTCTGAAATTTATCCACCCGTGGTTGAGAACACCCCCACATCATTGCTCCCATTGAAACAAGTACTAATGAACGGGTCAGCGAAATCATTTTCGTCGGTCGTGCGGGCTTCTGTATTGTCCCCGAATGTCGATTTTGAAGAACGAATACTAGCTGCTAGTTCTAGTAGTAAGCCGGGCGATGGAGGTGTTAGTGATGTAGATAAATTGAAAGAGCTGCATAAGTGGGCTGATGATAGCTTGATTGGGGATGTTTTAGCAGCTGTAGATAATGATTTCTCACAGGCATCTAGTGTATTGCAAACTATGTTTTCGTCTGACAGCTCCAATCAAACTGGAGCAGCATACCCTTCCGATACAAGTGATCCCTCGCAGAAAACAGCAGAAGAAACAAACTTTTTGGTTGAGGAATGCATTGGCCAACAGAGAGTAGAGCCTAGCCATGAAGAATATTCTACTGAAAGTAACTTATATGCACCTATGAGTTTCATCTCTGGGCAGGTGTTAAATGCTCCTATCGAACCCGAGTGGCAAGAAGATGATATTTATCTGAGCCTCCGGAAAGATGCTATTAGAGCAACAAGGTATGACTACCTGTTTGCTGTGTACTTTATACACATTGTGATAATTGGTTCCGTTTATGTGTACATATAACTAATGTGGTCATATTAGGATGTATGCAATATAGTCTTGCATATGTACCAGTCTCAGCTAATTACTATGTGTTACCAGAATATCTGGCCTCATTTGGTTATGATATATCAAGTTTCGTATTCAGTTGTTTTACTTTCTTAGTTAAGGTTGTAGATTTGTAGTTAGTGAGATTATGATGCCAGAAAAAAGTACCTAAGTAAGTTACACTGCGCGATGAAAGAATATCAAGATACTAGGGAATTACAGTTTATCTTTTTCCTACAGGAGAATCTCTTATGTTAGTCGTTTCTTTTTGTTGCACATTTAGAGCACCTTAGTCTACTATCAGAGGTTGGAAAATGTTAAACTAACCACTTATTTCGTCTCCGTGCAGGTCAGCAGCTCAACATTCTCGAGCAGCCAGCAATGCTTTCCTAAGGGGCGATCATTACTCTGCCCAAGAACTCTCGCGGAAGGCACATGCGGAGTGGATGGCTGCTGAAAGTCTGAATTATAAGGCAGCCCAAGAAATTTTAAGTATAAGGAATCACAAAAATGATGTATGGAAGCTAGACCTGCATGGTTTGCACGCATCTGAAGCTGTTCACGCCTTGAAGGAGCATCTTTGGAGGATTGAGACTCAGTTCCCACTTACTGTGCATCCCAATAAAGTTGTCAAACCAATTGATTCCACTAGTTGCCTTAGCGTGGCCGGCCAGGCAGAAAAAGAGGAGGGAATGACATCACAGAGACCAGGGGTTGTACAAGTTATAACAGGTATGCAGCTTTAGTAGGGGAGATATTCGAGATAAACATCTTACTTTAACTAAGATAATCCTATTTCGCCATTTAAATGAGATAGAACAGGTATCCTAGTTTTCATACTGTTTTGGTAATATTTACTCAATGGATGTTAGAAAAATAATAAATCGTTTCGTGAATGAACATCCAATCGCCACCCACTTGAGTGGAGCGTCACGTTTGCAAAGATCTCACTCTATTCCCTTAATCTATGTAAGTATAAAAATTAAAGAGCAATTACCTTCTTTAACAGGGACAGGAAACCATAGTCGAGGTGGACAAGCTGCTATCCCTATGGCTGTGAGAAGCTTCCTCATCGAGAGCGGGTAAAGTTCATCTCTGTTTCCTTTATGATCTAAATAGTGGTCAAAGCGTAGAGGTGCATCTTGGAGAATGCCCACTGCAAGCTCATTCAGATAGAAACTCAGGATGTGGATGGGTTTGCGTTCTGGGCTACTTCACACCATCTGCGTTTCTTCAAATCATTTGCTTCATATCGTCACTGTCTGCTGAGCTCATCCATTTGTTCCTGTACTTTCCAGTGCTGGAAATTTCTGTTAGAACCCCACCTGTGTCAAACCATATCCGACCTCAGTTGGCAACACGGTGCAGTAAACCATGATTACTCTTGCTATAACAATGTCATTACTTTATGTCGATGTTAACTACATGCTTATGATATAAATTCTGCATCTAGATAGATTACAAACAAACAGACAACATGACATGGTTACGTTAAATACCCGAGGTTGATACCAACTTATAAAAGAAAACTTGATGTGAAGCAACTCTAAACTAGGTTCTCTTCTGCTAGAAGCAGTCTTCCACTTTTATCTCCCCATGCCTTAAATGATGGAGGAAATAATTTTCTTAAACAAGAGGCTTGGAAAGGGAGTCAACTTCACACTTTTAGTAGGTCGAGGGTCCTTCAATCTGCCATAGTTTGTTGAAAAACATCCCTGCCTTGGGTGATAATTTGCAAGTATGCCAATTTATATGTTTGAATAAGGTACCGATGGGTAAAAAGAATTATTAGTACTTCTAAAAATAAACATGATTTGTTGCTAACTGAAAATTTAAGTTTACAGCGTTCTCATGTTCTGGTTTTTATCATTTGCATCGACTTAAAACTCAAATCCTGAGTTGCAGTTCAAAATTTATGTCTTTGTTAGAAAGAAGTATGCCTCGTATCATGGATAAAAATGGACAACCCTTAGCCTTGATGTTCAATTCAAATCTCGTTGCAGGTACCGCTTTGATGACACAAGGCCTGGGGTTATTGCAGTACGCCCAAAGTTCCGAGACTATCGACGTAAAGCCGATACCTAAACTTATCCATGTATGATTTTGCATTTACCATATTTTTTTAGTATAACCTATAGCGTTTGGTATATTTTACCCTTGGGATAATTTCTCATTGTATCCGGATAATAACATCCGATATTTACCGGCAACCGAGTGAGATGTTTTCTGTTTCCCTATGTTGTATTATATGTAACACTATGAGATGACATTTGAAATGGTAGTGTCGTTGGTTTTAAGATTTGAAAAATGTCCCCAGACTATCAGTTTCCAATTTCAGGTATTTGTCTATATAGAAAATGGGTTTGATGTGTCACGTTCTCTTAGCTGTGCAGTCTTGCTTTGAATCTTGATAAGGGAGTTTGTTCTCATTAAATTAAGCGTAAAGTGTGTGTAAATTGGATTCGATCTATTTCTCTCTGACACAGATGGGGGGCAGTGCACTCAGCCGAGAACCAAGAACACTAGTACAGCACTACAGCTAAGCATTAGCTTTTAGGTCTTGATGAGTAAGTAATGACACTCTGTTTCATTGTCTTTTACTAGTACTAGTTTCCAGACAGATAGACAGATCTCTAATCACGGTTCCCCATGCTCCTCTTGTTTACCTTCTTCCACGTCTACTGGGTGTTGCCAACTGGGAATTCGGTGGATGCATTGATTTAACAAGAATGGCAATTCATTTAATTGGTTTTGTCTGCACACAAGAACACACCGCACGTGCTAAACTTATGTGAATCCATATTAGCCGTGGATTTTACTTTTAACGGTAATCGATGGAATTTCAATAAGGGCAAAATGGGTATTACCACATTTGTCATGTCATATTACCATCATGCTCTCAGATTATATTTCCATTTTTGTTTTTAGTGTGTGAATATAAGGGACAAATGGGTATTACCACATTTGTCATGTCATATTATAATTATGCCCTCAGATTATATTTCCATTTTTTATTTTTATTGTGTGAATATAAGGGCAAAATGGGAATTAACTTTTTTACAGCTTCACCCTACAGTAAGGGGTGTTTGCTTTATATAAGAGAAGAATAGACAGTATGGAGAGCTCATTTGGGGATTATGACTTCTTACGGTCCTTTGGGATTCTTTTTTTTTTGTCCGGTCATATTTTGATATAGCATCATCACAACTGATTGCAAAATATGAATAACATTTAATCAGTTTTGCAGACAAATTTTCCATGTTAACCATCTAAATATCTGATGGGTAACTGTGATGCTGCTACATTAAAAATGTTTTTACAATTTTTGTTGCTTGTTTTTAGTTTTTGAAAATGTTATCGGGAGCCAAATAAAAGCTTCCACTGTAGTAAACAGAACGGAATTGCCTTTACAATTCCCATGTGATACCACCAACTTCCGAATAGAAGAATGAAGCTTTACATCTTTATTTTCAAAAACACAAAAAGGAAAACTGTCGGGGGTTCCCTTAATCAAGAAGTATTTAATGCTTTTAAGAGCGGCAAAGAGTGTAAATCCACCTTAAACTAAGCCTTAAAATTCGGCCATCTCACAAGGTAAGTGCATCATCAAAAATGCTTAGTCATGCTTCAAAACAAATAAAATTGGCCTAGTCACTACCCCACGTCATGATACCCTTACGGCAAATGTCGCTTCAATTTCATTGGTTGGTGTGAATCCCTGTCATGACCGACTTATTTGGCCGAATCCGATTGGTCCAAATAACGTGGTGGTGGGCAGGCATCAATCATTTTCGGTTTCTTAATTTGAAGGAAAGAATACCATTTCCACTTCCACTTCGCCGTTTCAAAATAAAATAAAAATGAATAAAAGAAAGAAAACAGATGTGTCTTTTGGTGACTGAGTTTCGACTCCCAGTTCTAGAAAACAGTTGTCTTCTTCTACTCTCAATCTTTAATATCGAGAGAGAGAGAGGCGCGTAACTGGCGTGTATCTCATTAATTTCAGATATTCTTAAATTGAATTCTCTGATTATTTTTTTTTGAAAGAAATCGAATCTCATTAGATTTTATTCTTCATTTTCAAATAGTGTCTTTCAGAGATTTGTGATTTTGAATTTGATTTGATTTTGGCTTAGGGTTTTTTTTATTTTGATTTTAGACGGATGAAAGATGCAGAAAGCATATCAGAAAGCTCTTCTTCATCAGAGAAGAGCTTCTTCTTCTTCGTCTTCTAATGGGAAAACAACAACGGCTACAAGGCATTTGTATAAAGTCTCTCTCTCTCTACTTCTTATCTGGTGGTTATTCTTCCCTGTCTTGATTGGTCACAGCGGTGATACCAACAGCGACAACTACACAGGTAATCGATTTTCTTCATTTGTGGATTAAAGAAATCTCATTTCTTCATTTTAGGTTCTTAATTTTGTCTAAAACCTTTCTTTTAGATTGATTTTGATCATTTTCATTTGAGATTAATTGCAAATTTTGTTGATTTTTTCTTTTGGATTAGACTTCTTGGGGTTTCTTTATTTGTTTATTTAGTTGACCATCTCTATAAAAATCATTTATTTGATTGTTGTGTTTCAATTTCTATCCTGCTATTGATTACTAAGAGATTATCCATCTATGCAATTTGGTGTGGTTTTTGTAGATAATTCTAGTGCTGATGTTGAGGAGCACGCTTTGGATGAAGCTGCTAAGCAGGTTGTAAGTGAAAGATCTGATTCTGGAACTGCTGACATTCAATATGTTTCGGCTGTTTGCTCCAAGGACTCTGATCTAGATACATGTACTGCAAGCTCAGTTAGCGAATTGCTTACTGGTGGGGAATCACTGACAGTCGAAAATAATGAAAATGACCAAGAATCTGTCAAGGAGAATGAGAAATTAGAGGTGTTAGATTTGGGGCACAAGGTGGTGGAAAAGGAGTTTACTAGTGCTGAATCAGTGACAATTGAAAAAAATGAAAATGCTCAAGAATCTGTCAAGGACAAAGAGAAATTAGAGGTGGTAGATTCAGGGAAGAAGGTGGTGGAAAAGGAGTTGAAGGTAAACAACAACAACGATAGACTATCACGTGCAGCTCCACTCGGTCTTGATGAATTCAAGAGTAAGCAGCTTAGCATTCCAAAGGGGAAACCTGTAAATGGCTTGTCTAGATGTGGTGTTGTTCATAGAAAGGAAGCTGGCGGAACCGAGTACAATTATGCATCCGCATCCAAGGGAGCTAAAGTTTTGGATTTTAACAAAGAAGCTAAAGGCGCCTCTCATATCCTGGGCAAAGACAAGGATAAGTATCTGCGAAATCCTTGTTCTGCTGAAGTCAAATTTGTTGTTATAGAACTTTCGGAAGAAACACTGGTGGACACAATTGAAGTAGCAAACTTTGAGCACCACGCGTCTAATTTGAGGGATTTTGAGGTACTAGGAAGTTCAGTATATCCTACAGATAAATGGGTAAGTCTTGGAAATATTACAGCGAGAAATGCTAAGCATGTGCAGAGATTCGACCTTGAGGAGCCTAAATGGGTGAGGTATGTCAAGTTCAATCTGCTGAACCATTACGGTTCTGAATTTTACTGTACACTGAGTGCTGTGGGAGTTTATGGAATGGATGCTGTCGAACAGATGGTTGAAGATTTGATCTCAGTTAATGATAACCACCTTGGATCGGAAGAAGTTATTGTGGGGCCAGCACCTACACCCCCACAGCCTGAAGAACCTGCTCAGGGAGATGGTTGGGATTTTGATGATGAATCTGTAGCAGAAAGTGCTAACTTGAGACCTGAAGTTCCAAAAAGCAACGGGCGAAATCCAGTTCCTGATGACAAGCCTCAGCAAGTCGGGAGAATGACTGGGGACACTGCTCTTAAGATACTTTTGCAAAAAGTTCGATCAATGGACTTGAGTTTGTCTGTTCTCGAGCGATATCTGGAGGAATTAAACTCCAGATATGGCAACATCTTCAAGGAACTTGATGATGAAATTGCTGCGAAAGATGTACTTCTCAACAAGTACAGAGAAGATATAAAGAACCTTGCTGACAGCAAGGAGGTCATGGTATGCAAATAATTTTTTTTCTCTTTTGGTTGAAACACTTGATTGATTGGCATTTCCATCTTATTATATCATGTCATACTTTTGCAGGCTAAAACTGTTGCTGATCTCATTGGTTGGAAATCGCTTGTTTCCTCACAAATAAGTAATCTAGTTGATGATAATGTGATTCTCAGGTCAGTCACACTTCTTAGTTCTGGTTACCTTTTGTCTAAATTTTATCCTCCACTGTGTTGCTCACACTGACTTCTTCTAGTTTACCAAATGTTGGCACCCAAATTTGCGGGAAATTTCCATAGTTCTTCTTTATGGAGTATCAAAACTCTAGTAACAAAAACTGTGTGACCAGTATGATCCAATTAAACCCCTTTTATCTGAGCCTCTAGGTCCAGCAAAGCTAAACTTTCAATAATGCACCCTTCTTTTCTTCCAAATTTCAATGTCAAGGCTTACTAGAGAAAATTCATGGTAAAAACTCATTTATGCATTCACTGGTCATGAGTACTTCTAAATCTAGTGATTTCGTGCCAACTCGAATATGGGAAAGAGGCATTCCTAGCAAATTAAGATCTGGTAATTTATTGGTTGATTCCTAGTACAAAGGTTGCCAAATTAAGATCTAGTACTAAGTTCTACCTTTTTCTCACATGTACTCAGATTAAAACTCAAGACAAAGTTTATCAGTATAATCCCATCACCCTTCTCACGTTCATTTGTTTGATAGTTTTTTAGTCCTCAAAATCTTCTTCATGACTTCTCATGCCCTTCTTTTTGTCAGCCACCCATTTGTTTTTAAAGAGCTCCATAGATAATCTTCGCAGTCGGTTCAGAAATAGGGACTATTTGCTGTCTTACCATACCTATTCATTCACAAGCAGCAGGATTAGAACCTTACCCAGCTTGTGCCATGAAACCCGGTACTGATTCTGGATTTTGAACAACTTTTGATTCCGCTTTTATTTTGAACTGGAACATATAGTCCTCTGCACTTATGACTCACTGCTCCCCTCTTTTTTCTGGCGCATATCATTCCTCCCTTCTTGTCTTGCTTGGCATAACCAGGTCTTTACATTTTCAACCAAAACGAATGTCTAGCTCACTTTCTTGCTTTCTGGATATTCTACCAGTGTATATTTCTTGCTTGGCTGTGTCAAATTGATTCTAAAATTCTGCATAAAATTTGTTTGTCTGCAGATCCGAGGTTGAAAGGGTTCTGAAAAATCAGTCTTCCATGGAAAACAAGGGTGTGGTTATTTTGCTTGTTAGTTTAATTTTTGGTTGCATAGCTCTTTCAAAAATAATAATAGAACTAGTTTTAAATTTATTTAGAATACAGAAATCCGGGAAATTTACAGTGACAAGCTCCTCATTGTGGCTTGTCTTGTTGTTGAGTTGTAGCATTGTAGTAATCATCCTCCTGTAATTTTGTTTCATAATAATTTTCCCTATATTTACATATAACATATATGAAAGGAAAAAAAAAAGTTGCTGTTTTTTTTTCACTCACTAGTGTACTTTTTCTTTTATGTAAATTATGGTTGAGCTGCCAGTGGGGATTTTTACTTGGATCTTTAATGGCAATGACACAATTTTTAAAGTGGTTTTCCACTGCAAATTTAATCCCATGTTTGTCTCAGAAATAAGGGGGTTGTCCGGTTGTGTTCAGTGAAAAAGAGAGCGGCTGCCATCCCTGAAAAGTTCTGGCAGAGTTGCGAGTCATCACTGCAGATGACCTCGTTGATAATGATACCCCAAATTTCTTCTGATTAGACTTGGGAGTTGGCACCTCCACAGTATATGTACGACACGTGTCACCAGCCCACATTCCATTTGCTTGAAAATTGCTTTATCTTGATTCTTCCTCTGTTTGGAAAATGGAAAAAGAAGCAGCCATGAATGATAATAAAATTCTCATTGAGGTTAAGAAACTCAGCAATGATGACGGAAGTGGTGGTAGCAGTAAAGTAGTAGGTATATCTGGGGGCGATGATGATGAAGATCACCTACTTCTCTTACCAAAATCGCTTCCTCAGGTATGAAACAAATCCAAAGTCTTTTCTATTGGTTAATCGTGGAATTCTTATCTATCATTGCTTTATTACTGATTGTTAGGACTAGATTGTAAGATGTTCAAATCCCCTGTTCTGTAGATGGGAAAGGAGATTGCGTGTTCTGCGTTAGACGATGATGATGTTGAAGTAGAGAAGAAGAAAAATGACAAAGGAAGAGAAGAGATAGTTAAACAACTTAAGAAAGTACAGAAACAAAATACAACAACTCATCGTCTTCTTTCTGTTGTGATATTGCTTACCGTAGCTTGGCAAGTATCTGAAGTTTCACTGATATTAACCGTGAAAAATAAATTTACAAACCTTTTTAAATCACTTGGGAAGTTGATCGAAGGGGCTGGTGGTGGTATTCGCCGGGGTGTTGAGGAAAGAATTGGTGAAGGGAAATGTAGTAGCAGTGAAAGAGATGATTCTGAATCAATAGTTTCAGATTTTTGTTCGCAGATTGAACCACCTCCTCTTCCCGAGCTCAGAATTCCAGATCTCGCGAATACGGACTTGCCAGGCTTGGGGTCAAATGGTGGCAATGAGGTTGAATGATTGATATCTTTAAAACCCATGTGTGTTATTTTTACTGTTATTAATAGGACTGAGTAATTAAATTTCAAAGCCCTTTTCTTCTGTAATCTGGTATGTGTTTGTAATTGTATTTCAGCCGTGTTTAAAATTGTTGTTCAACTATTGCTTTTCTGCTGGGTCATTTGTACTCAACAAATGGCAACTCACAGGCACAGCCTATATATGTATAGATATCATTAAATTTGATATGCATGGATTGATAGTGGACGTGTAGAAATAAAGAGTGTCTGAATGGAAGAATGTAATTGCAGTCTGAGGAGAGACTCCAGAGTTTGAATGGAGAAGTGTAATTGCACTCTCAGGATAGACCCTTTCTTACAGATACAAACACTTATGCACAGTTATAACTGTACCCTTACTTCATGTTCGTTTCAAGTAATTAGATTCCAGGGAATCCAATTCCTTAAACCGAACGGTGCAAATGAACTTTTTGGTAAAATTCCATTGCATTGGTCCAATAGTGCAATGGAATTGGATTCCAGGGTAAAAACAAAGATAATTGAATTACCTCAACCGAACATGAATTTTAGGTTGCATTCCTTGGAATCTAACTCCAAAAATTGGATTACCCCATAATTGAATTCTTAGGTTTCCAATTCTCCCAACCGAACGAGCTATTAATGGTGTCTAGATTACATTGTTTACCGTTCATTATTCGCTATCTATCGACAGGCTACTTGTTCTGTTCACCTCGTCCCAACCCTCCCCGTCAAGCAGGTGTATAGATACCTCAGATAACATTTTAGTTCTTCTCATTAATCAAGAATAGATCTTACAGAGACAAGACAACAACCAAGAGTATTAATACTCTTCTTACAGACGCTCTCAATCACGCACTAAGTAACCAACACAAGGAAGACATGCGGATTAACATACTGTAACAGACAGGCTGACAATACAGTTAATAACAGAAACTGATGTAAGCAGTGAGGTAAGCATAGTGCAATCTATTACCCCTCTCAAACTGAAGGTGTTTGAAGGCAGAAAGACCGTAAACCTTCAGTGTTTCCTTGAGAAGCTGAAATCTTGGACCATGCAACCCCTTAGTAAAAATATATGCAAGATGTGAGATGGTAGAGATATAAGAGACATACAAGGTTTTATCTTAAACAAGTTCTCTGACCAAATGGAAATCCAGAGCCATATGCTTCATTTTACTGTGAAAAACTGGATTTGAGGCAAGAGCAAGACTGATGGTGTTGTCACAATGCAGAGTAGGTGATGCTGGAAGAAAGATATACAAATCCTTGAGAAATTAGCATAACCAGACCACCTCAGCTGCAGTTTGAGCAAGTGCACGATATTCAGCCTTAGTGCTGGAGAGAGCAACAGTTGTTTGCTTTTTAGCTGACCAGGAAATGGGATTATCGATCGCCAAAAAAGATGCAGAATCCACTGGTGGACCTTCTATCATCCGGAGAGACAGCCCAATCGGCATCATTATAACCTTGTAAAATTGTAAGTCCATTAGAGAAAAACAAGCCATGATCCAATGTACCTTTAACATATCTCAATATTCTCTTAGCTGCCATTAGATGAGTAGTAGTAGGCTGATGCATAAATTGGAAAATTTGATTAACTGCAAAGGTTAGTTATGGCCTAGTCCATGTTAGGTATTGAAGATCTCCTACAAGAGATCTATACTCTGTAGGATTATCCAAAACATCACCATCATGAGAACTGAGTTTATTAGTAGTGGAAGATGGAGTAGAACATGACTTAGCACCAACCATATGAGTCTTGTCCAATAGAGTGCATGTTTGGTTTGACACATAAAAATACCACTAGCATTTCTCTTTACTTCCAAGCCAAGAAGATAGTGTAGATGAACAAGATTCTTGAGAGCAAAGGACTTGCATAGTGTAGAAATAAGCTCATTACAGTAAGAGAGAGAAGTACATGTGAGAACAATGTCATCCACATAGACTAGAAATATAGTGAGCCTGGAACCAGGTTTCTGCACAAATAAAGATGGATCTGCAGCTGAAGCATGAAATCCAAGAGAGGCCAAAATATTGTGTAGCTTTTCATACCAAGCTATTGGATCTTGCCTCAATCCATATAAAGACTTGTGAAATTTGCACACATAGTCAGGGTAATCACGATCAACAAACCCTTGAGGTTGAGTCATATTTACCTCTTCACGAAGAAAAGCATTTCTTACATCAAGATGTTGAATCTCCCAGTTAAAATGAACATCTAGAGATAAGATGAGTCTAATAGTGGTCGTTTTTACCACATGACTAAAGGATTCATTGTAATCTAGACCTTCTTGTTGATAAGAACCTTAGAAACTAGTCTGGTCTTGAACTTGTCAATGGAACCATCAACATGTTGCTGGATTCTGTAGACCCATTTGCAACCAACAATGTTTTGACCAGGAGAATGAGGTACTTTGGTCCGTGTACCATTAGTTTGTAAAGAATCATGTTCCTGAACCATGGCAACCTTCCATTTTGGATTTTTTATTGCTTGAGAAAAAAAAAGTTTGTGTAATAAGAATGGCAACACTAAGATAAGCAGCATATAGAGGATATTTAGTTGCAAAGTACATCTTAGGTTTATTAATACCAGATTTACCTCTTGTCTTCATAAGATGATCTTTCTGAACAACAGCCAATAGAGCACCTTGAAAAGAAGACAATGAATCAATCTGAACAACAACTGAAGATTTATTTTGGATGGGAGAAGCAATATCTCTCTGAATAATAACTAGAGTATCAGCATCTGGTAAAGAAGTATTTGGAGCAGCTGAAATTGTAGTAGCATCATAAGTAACCGGTAATGGAGTAGTGTCATTGCCAAAAGATTCATAACTCAATGTGGATAGTATATAAGAAGCAAACATAAGAGTTTAATAAGTAAAAATATCTTCATTGAAGGTGACATGTCTTGAAATATAAACCTTGCCAGTGATAGGATTTAAGCATTTATAACCTTTTTGCTGAAAGCCATAACCAAGAAAAACACAAGGTGAGGTTCTAGGTGCCAGTTTAGATGAAGTATAAGGTCTAAGACAATGATAGAAGTAACAACCAAAACTTCAAAGAAAATAATAGTCTGGACTTTTGTAAAACAATTTCTCAAAAGGAGATATGAAATTGAGACTTCTGACAGGTAATCTGTTGATAGTAAAGTTTGTAGTCATGAATGATTCAACCCAAAAACTATCAGGTAAACCAGATTTAATGAGAAAGGTTCTACGAATATCCAGAATATGTCTATGCTTAGCTTCTGCAACTCTATTCTGTTCTGAATTATATGGATAGGTAAATTCATGGTGAATACCATGTGCAACAGTAGAATCAGCCAGTTCTTTATTAATGAATTCTCCACCACCATATGTTTTTATGGTAATTATTTTACAGCTCAACTAATTTTTAATTTGAGTTTTAAAGTTGTAGAAGACTGTCTTAAAATCATATTTTGCAGAAAGAGGAAATAACCAAAAAAAAATATTGAGAAATCATCCACTATATTCACATAGTATAAGAAACCATTATTTGACATTACAGGAGAGGGATCCCAAAGATCCATATGCATAAGTTCCAGTGGTTTTGAAGTACAATTAATGTAAAGAAACAAAAAATAGCAATTTATGAGACCTTCCTAACTGAAAACACTCACATAAGAGTGGTGTTTTTATTACAGAATTGTCAAAAAGGTAACATACTCTTTGAAAGGTTTGAAAGGATGGATGAGATAATCTATGATGCCATACTAATGATGTAGATTTACTTAGATGTAGAGCCTTGAATGGTGGTTTGATTTGTTGGTGGAAGTTGATTGGATAGAGACCATTGAGATGAGGGTCCTGCAACAGAATCTTCCCAGAATGAAGATCATGTACAGTATAAACAGTCAGAGAAAAGGTTATAGTGCAATTATTTTGAGTAGTGAATTGGTACACAAATATGAGATTATTAGAAGCCTTTGGGACATGTAAAACCTTCCATAAAGTGAGATGTTTACTGGCAGTTTGATAAGACACAAAACCAACATGAGAAATTGGCATACCTTCTCCATTAGCAGTTTGGATATACTTATATCCATCATAAGAAGTATAGTCATCAAGTAATGAATGATCACTGACAATATGATTTGTAGCTCCACTATCAGCATAATAGGCGTTCTCACCAAAAATGTTAGTAGCAGCTAGCATTGCATGTAAATTTTGAGGAGGAGCATGTCCTTGATAAGAAAAATTAAGCCTATTTGGACATTCATCAGCTGAGTGACCAACTTTGTGGCAAATCTGAAAGGTTATGATCTCCAAGAGTAAAATAAGGTGGAGGAGGTGAGGACATTACACTAGAGAGGTCTAGTAACTTGTTGATGATAACCTCGAGGGAAAGATTGATGATAACCTCTCTTACATCTGTAGGATCGTAACCTCCTATCATAGGATAACCATGATTGTCGGAGCTAAAAGATGTATTAAAATGCTGATTAAAACCTTTATATGCCAAAAAAGCCTTGTTTTCATATTGTTCTATAACATACTTAGATCTGGACTTAATAACAATCTCTTCACTAAGAAAAAGGTTATGCAGTTTTACACTAGTGACAAGAGGATAGCGAATTCGGATAGATATAGCGAAATCATCACATGATAAGCTCAATCCAGAGTGCTTATACAATTCCACTATCACTAACAATAGAATCAACAACAACTAGAGCACCAACAACTTTCTTGATCTCATTCAGATAAGAAGTGATAGAGTCATTAACTAATTTGATATACTGCGATTTAGTTCGAAGTTAAATTATATGAGTAGCTGAAACCTGAGAGACTCTAGTTTCAATGTTGCTCCATAGTTCATGTGAAGTAGCCGTACCAGCGAAATATGGAAGAACTGACTCATACATAGTGGAATTAAGCCAAAGAATAATCATCGAATCTTTATCTTGCCACAATGTGTAAGATGGATTAACAATCTGGTTAATAGCATGATCGCGATATGTAAACTCTTCAGGACATCTTCGTTCACTAGTAACATAATCAGCACCCCTAAATTTGTTAAGAATAGCGAGATTGACAGACTTCCATGTGAGAAAGTTGTATTCCTTGAGTTTGAAATTAACAATGCTAGTTAATTGATTGAGAGTTACTTTGGTGATCGAACAATTTTCCATGATAGTAAAACATTAGGAAAAAAAAAGTTAGATGTAAAAAAGAAAGATCAATAGAGAAGTAGAAATCAAGAAAATTAATGAACGAAAAAGATCCCGAAGTTAAATACTTGAGACATATCGAGTGATTTGAGAAACAGAGTGCAAAAGAAAGCAACCATGACTAAAAATATAATTATCATCGAGGTTAATAAAATCATCAATGATAGATGATGGAAGTGGTAGCAGTAGTTATATCCAGAGGAGATGATGAAGATCACCTACTTGTCTTACCTAAGTCGCTTCCTCAGGTATGAAGAAAATCCAAAATATGGATTCTTTGGGCAATTCCTATGGAATGAACAGACTTAAAGTTTATTTATTTTGCTCCCACTATAGACTCAACAAACATGAAAAATGAGTGGAATTTGTTGGTTTGTTGAGTGCGGACCAACAAGAACCGTGCGTTTCATTTAAAACCGTACAAACATAAAAACAACTCGCATGTGGGTGAGAGAAAACTGCGGGGAGGGTAATGTTGAATCCACTAGCGGCTGATTATCAAATGCCAACGGCTATATCTCAGTTCAATCGTCGAACGGTTCTTACTCTTTTCACTATAAATTCAGCTCATTTCAAGCTTAAAATTCACATCATCTACACTTCTACCTCTAGAATTCTCAATTTCATATCATCTCAATACCCCTTTTTCTTTGTTTTTCACGCACAACTACTCATACCATCCCAATCTATTAGAAAAAATTCTAATAATCCATTTTTCTAACAAATACGACATCTTCCTCGCAACAATCCCAACAACAAACGCAACAATCACAAGCAAGAACCACTAAAATTCGTGGTGTTAAATATATTATGGATGAAGATGAATTAATTTGTAGGAATTATGTATTATTTACAGTAGATTAAATCACAAGAAAAGAATAATTTTTATGGAAAGATTTTTCAAAGATTTTGTGAAGAAACCGGTAACATCTATAGTCGTTATGCCGACGGGTTGTATCATCGTTTTCATATAATTAGCAAATACGTTAGTGAATACGTAGCTTTGATCAGGTAAATGTGGCGCTCCAAAAGAAGTGGTGAAACTGAACCGGATGTGGAACAAAAATGTTGAGAAGAGTGGCAAGATCCCACAAAAAGTGGTTTCCAACATGAATCTTGTTTCAACATACGGAAGGTGCTTAGTAAGTTTAATCTATACTTGTTGGAAGGTAAATGCCAGCAAGATCATCATATGGTCCAATCTCGTAGGATTTTGAGCATGGTGGGCCTGCATCCTCACTGGAGGGAAATGGATCTCCATATGTTGGGTCTCCAAGTAGTCTGAAACAACACATCATCAATCTGGACGTTAACACCAATGTCAAAAGAAGAACTAAAAGAGGTCAGAAAGATGGAAAGTAGCGAGAGACGCAACCAATGATCAACAGAAGAAGGTTGAAGCGAGTTCAACTATTTCGAGCATAAGGAATTTGAGTTCAAGGTAAAACAAGATAGAATCATGGACAGTGGCATTGCGATAAGGCAACTTCGAAAAGACCAATATCCAAGTGTCAATTAATTTAAATCAACAACCAATAAGGTCGGATATTCTAATTGATTAAACAACGCACAACATGTATTATTTCAATTATATAACAAAATATAATGCGAAAAAGAAATAACTGATGCAATTTTTCAAGTGGTAAATATAGGGTTTGATTCTCGGACTTTTTTAAAAGATTTGGTTTTAGACAAAAAGATGGTGATTTTTATAAAACTTATAAAATAATGGAAATGCTAAAAATGATTTTTGTGTTCAATTAAAAGAGTCTAGGATGTCAAGATTCCATCACTACTACACATACTAAATGATTATAACTATTCCCTATAACATTCTCCCAAAATTACTCAAGACGATTTAGGACAAATAATACGTCTCGGAAAATAAATCTTTTCAAGCAATTATTTTTCTCAAAGAATTAACAATCTTCTTCACTATAAAATGCTATTTTCTAACATAGAATATATAAATCAATTATCAAGCATCATAGGACACATGAAGAAAATTATTACCGATTTGAATCAAGAATAAGGACCAAGAGAATTATTATAGAAAATAATCAAAACATTATAGCATACATAGTAGGATTTCCTCCCTAATCCTAGATAGAAATTTAGCTACTCATAATTAAAAATACTAACCAATAAACAAAGAAGAAGGAATTTTAAGAAGAGTATGTAGAAGGGGTGTGGGATGGAGAGGTGTGTGGGAAGAAGAAGATGTGTTTGTAGAAGTGAAAGGAGATGTTGTTTAGGTGTCGAGGTCCCCCTTTGGGAGGAGCATTCGAGCTCTATTTATAGGAGAAAATGACCGACAATTTTATGTCAGCGTGCATCTGATAACGCGCTGGGTACAACGAATTCTTCCCATGCGAATGTTTTCTCCCACTTTCTTTCACGTGCTTGTTTCACGTTCTCCAGATCTCATCAACCTTTCACTTAAAAATAACTTACCAGCAGCATGCTTTGTCGAAACCTAACGGCAGCAGCCAACATCGAGCTACTCTCCATCACGTGCTTCACCTGAGCAGCTCCATCACTGTCCATTACTCGAGCTAGCTTTCCAGCTCCTCAGCTTCACGGTAACTCCACGACTCCGTCACCATCATTACTACCAATAGCCCGAGCTCCTTGTCTTCCATGTTCTTCACTCCAGCGAAACAGCCAGCCATCACCTTCTCCTGAAATTGCTTTCTCCATAATCTCGGGCTTCATTTCTTCACGTGTTTGCTTCCCTGCTTTGTCGAGCTCTCATGAGCTCTAACATGCCATCACGTCCTCAACTATCAGCGTGCATGTAGCAACCATCATCAGCTGTCGAGCACCATCATCTCCTCTCGGTTCCGTTGCTGTCATCATCAGCTTCACGTTCTCATGTTCTCTTCCTTTCCAGCGAAACAACTAGTCATCATTCATTGAGCTTAGCTTCAGCTCTCATGCTCTGAGCAGCAACTTCCAATGCTGTCCATACTCCCATATTCCTAACCCGACATTAATCATGGCAGCAGTCCCGTCATCCATTCTCTTCCATGCTCGAGACTGCCACAGCAGCAGCCTTTGCTCGAGCTTAACAGTAACCCGAGCTCCACAGCCGGAGCTTCATCGTCCATACTCCACTCTCTGAACTTCCTTGAGCTTCCCTGAGCTCGAGCTCCATCAACTCTCTATCATCACTAGCCACAGAACCATAGCAACCTCCATCGATCACCATTTCGTTGCCGAGCAACAAACTCCACCCGTGAGTTATATAGCCATTATGTGATGAAACCATACTCATTACCATCACTGTTTAATCAAAACAGGGTGATATCAATCAACTCCGGCCGTTTAAATCTCAAAAAATCACGTCCGAATTCTTCCTAAATTTACCTGTGTGAACAAAAATTTCCCGCCAAATTTTTTGTTTTGAAACCGTGAAGAAGGTGGTGTCCCCCTATCCAAACCGGGAGTGCGAATAGCAGGTGTCTACTTAGGATGCCCCTTATCCAAGGTGAGGGTGCTAATAGCACTTCCCTTGTAAAATGACCATTTTGCCCCTTTCCTTATTTTGCCCATAACTTATTCATACGAACTCCGAATGACTCCGTTCTTTCGCCGTTGGCTTCGCCTTCTCGTCCTCTACCCCATGAGATATAGAAATCTTGTATTTGAACAGTTACAATTGGTCTTTGGCTCTTCCTCACTCTTAGCTAGCTTCTTTCACTGCACAACTAAGCTTGAATTCACTTCTTTTTGGATTATTCACCTTCTAACACACAAATAAGAGAAAACACGCGTAACACACAATAATCTGCAAGAAAACCATCAAATACTAGTATGGAATTAACACCAAATATATGTGAAATATGCACTTATCAATAACACACACCAGAATTTTGTTAACGAGGAAACCGCAAATGAAGAAAAACCCCGGGACCTAGTCCAGATTAAACATACACTGTATTAAGCCGCTACAGATACTAGCCTACTCCAAATTAACTTCGGTCTGGACTATAGTTGAACCCCAATCAATCTCACACTGATCCAAGGTACAATTATGCTCTTACGCCTCTTATCCCAGCAGGATACTGCGCACTTGATTCCCTTAGCTGATCTGACCCACAACTAAGAGTTGCTATGACCCAAAGTCGAAGACTTTAGCAAACAAATTTGTCTCACACAGAAAAGTCTACAAGATAGATAAATTCGTCTCCCACGAATAAACCAATGAGTTTTGTTCCGTCTTTTGATAAATCAAGGTGAACAGGAACCAATCAATAAAACTAGACTTATATTCCCGAAGAACAACTCAGTTTTATCAATCACCTCACAATATTCTTAATCGACGCAGCGAAAAAAGATATTGTGGAATCACAAACGATGAGACGAATATGTTTGTGATTAGATTTATATCTTGCCTATCAGAGATAGAAATCTCAACCAAATATTACAATTGTACTCGTACGATAGAAACAGCAAGATCAGATCACACAACTACAAGAAAAGCAGTATCGGCCTGGCTTCACAATCCCAATGAAGTCTTTAAGTCGTTAACCTGGTTTTAGAAGAAGAAAACCAAAGGTTAAAGGAGAATCGACTATAGCTTAGCAAACTATTATCACACAGAATATGTGGGGATTAGGTTTCCCAGTTGCTAGAGTTCTCCCTTATATAGTCTTTCAAATCAGGGTTTGCAATCAATGTTAGCTTAGTAACAAAGCATTCAATATTCACCGTTAGATGAAAACCTGATTAGATACAAGATAATATCTTTCAACTGTTAGATCAAGACTTAGCTTTCCATAAACACATGTACTTGACGATTTTGGGTTTATGTAATCGTACCCAAACGTGTACAATAGTTGGTTCAATATTAGTCAACCAAATGGTTAGCCAAATGATAACTTTCATATCAACTATATTCTTCTTCACCATAACTAGTCCAAATAACTCAAATGAACTAGTTAGAGAGTTTTTCAATTGCTATGAGATCTTATGTACTACACAAGACACAATTGAAGCAAAAACGATGTGATTCAGTCGAATCGATTCATGAAATATAAAGCCACGGTTTGAAATAGCATTCCTTAGATAATTTAAATAAGTTCACGAACATCATTTTTAGACATAACCACTCAAGTTCGCGGACTCAAGTAACCGGTTGGAGTTCACAAACTCCAGCAGAAATTCTCGGGTTCAAGAACTTCCGTCAGTTCGTGGACTGATTTCGCGGACTGTAACCGAGCTACAACTCCAGCCGAAATTCTCTGGTTCGAGAACTACGCACGTTCGCGGACTGAGATCGCGGACTGGGTTGACTGCTCAATTTCCAGTTTTCACTTGATCAACAAAGTTCATAAACTTCGGTTCAAGTGCTAAGGACTTATACATATATGTGTTACCACAATAATATTTATATCCCCCAGTGGTTATAATATCTAAACTCTCATTTCAATTATTGAAACATTCTCAGAGGATGTCATATAGTTGTTATTCACAAACTAGTTTTCGTCAGAGCAATTTCCAAAGTGATTGAAACATAACATGACTTTCGTCACTAGGAAAAGATGAACTCTGCTAAAGCGAAAGCTTTACCAACACAGATTTCGAGAAATAGATAAGCGAGATATACTCAGCTAGAAATGTCACATATGTATATATTTAGTCTATATATTAAAACGACTTTTGTCTCAAGATAGGAGATAGAGTAGATAGACTTTTGAGTGATAGATAAGTTCAAGTCTCCACATACCTTTTAGTCGATGAAAATCCACTGGTTCCTTGAGTAGTCATTCGTCTTGTATGATGATTGCCATGGAGTTCTTGAGCTTAACTACACTTTCTATCCTAGTCCGAGACCTTAGCTATAGTAGACTAGAAATCAAGACTTTATAGTTTTGATCACTAAAATTGACAAACATGCTTGATATAGAAACGCATGCGAGTTCGACCGAGCAATGCTCTAACAATCTCCCCCTTTGTCAATTTTAGTTGAAAAACTATTAATACATATAGAATACAAAAAATATATAAATAAACTTTGTAGCTCCTATTCCACATGTCTAATCTTCAACAATACTAGAAATCTTCGTCACTTCCCAAAGGTTGTAAGTTTAGCATCATCATTGTTGAAAATACGTAGCTATAACAATGAGAAAAGCATCGGTTCTCAATCATTGTTATACATTGTCATAGTATTATTACACAGCGTCAAAGTCCAATTGCATCACAACTTCAACAACAATACTATGGTGATACTTCACTCCCCCTTAGTCAATACTCCATCTCACATGGAAACCATTCCCCCTTACATAATGATCCGAAAACCATATGTATTTTTAGTGTGAACTACATATTTCTCCCCCTTTTTTTCAATAAAATTGGCAATGGTACAAGAACGGGATCCTAATGAAATTTCCGTAAGAGACATTTCATGACCAAAGGTAAATGTGTATCATCTTGTTTAGATGCAATCATAAAGCCGAAGCTAAATGCATTCATCAAGGAGTTTATAAAGATGCAAGATAACCCCTATAATATTCCAGAGCCGCACTCCCCACAAAGATTTGACAATTAAGCTCAAGTTCAAAAGAACTCCCCCCCATAATATGCCATTCCCTAAGGAACAACAAGAGCGACCTTAATTTCAAAAAGAAAAGAAGGATTTCTTTAGACTCAACAAATTACATACAAGTATGAATTTGGAATCCAACAAGAAATGCTCAATAAAATTAACCAAAGCGAACCAAGATTAATTTGACTAAATATGCTTAACACAAGTAAACTTATGGAGACTTAAAAAATCAATTAGATTGATCACAAGAAAACTTGCAAAACATCTAATTGTCATACTCAACTAAACTAATTACAAGAGTAATCAATTTAATTTGACACACTCTACATAAGAATATCTATGGAACAATGACTAAGTTAATCATAAAGATAACCATCCTAGTCAATTATGCTCAACATGAGAAGAACTTACGGAGTGCTAACTAAATAACCATACTAGATGATTGATTTAGTTCATTTGGGCTCAACATAAGAAATTATGGAACCCCGACTAAGATTATCATAAGATATGACAACCTTAACCGTACATGTACTCAACATAAGAAAACTTATGGAATAAAAACTAAATAACCACACAAGTTGATTAATTTAGTTCTTAATGCTCAACATATAACATCTCATGGAACAACCAACCATGCCAATAAGAAATCGACTTAGTCGTATCGTGCTCAACATAAGATACCCAATGGAGCCTTCACGGTAATACATAAAAAATGGATCAATAAGGATCTATACTGTGGATAACACAAGGATTCATTCAATTTTTCTATCACTATTTGCATAGTGACATACAATAGACATAATCCTTGAATCACAAAAGATTTTAACCTATGTTACATCAATAATTGACAATATAGGCTTAACTTTTGTGTTTTGTCAAAAGTCTATTCATCCTTTTATCAATATTTGCATATCAATTCACGAATGACTTTACTTTTGACAAAATATGGGACAATCAAGTTCACGGATGTAAAAAACATATCCCATCAAAATATTGCAATATATAAAACCATAAAGATTAATACTGCAACCATCATCTTCCAAACAAACTTAGAATTTTTAAACCAAAAAATCTAAAAACAAGAAGATGAAAACATTGGATATAGCTATGTGTAATCACAATAATGGGTATTCCAAAACACTAGTTATTCTTATAAACAAAAGAGAAACAATAGAAGCCTTACTAGATAAAAAGAACTCAGGTTACTAGAAACCGATCATGAGCTAAAGTTCACGTTCGACATCTTCACATGTTTCGATATTTTTGAGCTTGTGATTCATATAGACTGTGTCTTCCGAGAAGATATCCTTGTTGAAAAGTTATTTAACATGTGTCTTCATGAGACCAAGGTCAGCAGTAACCTTTTTCAACTCACTTCTAACCACATTAAGATCTTTTATTGTATCAACAAGTTGCAGTTTTACTTTCTCAAAGTATTTAAGAAAGTCATGAACCACTTCAGCAGAAACCATATCCTCATTCTCAACATCTTGATGTGAGTAGGCATAGTATCATAAGGCATTGGATACATTATCTTCTACAAAACTTTTCTTTCTTCCTTTCAATTCAACATTGAAACCTTTCTCAATAAATCCTTTAGGAAAAACACCATGGAGAGATGAAGAAGAGGACATTCTTGAAAACCCAGATAATGACCTAGAGTATGCGTTCGTGAACTAATGTAACTCAATAGGTCGGCTATTTAAAGGTTTCGTTTAGAAGAAGGGTTTTTCGGGTTTCCAAGCTGTAAAATCGAAATGGTAACCCGTGTACACATTCGAACACAGTGCACCCTAAGGAAATTAACAGGAAAATAACCAAAAAACATTGCAAATACTTTTTAGGAAATATTGTCAGCATGCACTAGTTTGGCTATAAACGATAAGAGAATAGATCAACTAGACAAAATGCAAATTGCCAAAGTATACCTGACTTTTACACATCTTGCTTAGCAAGATTTTTATGAGCAAGTTCCTAACCTTGTGAGTAATTAGTACAAGTATGAGCATTGAGCTCATCTAAGGAACTGTGTCTATGATCAAGTCTCTTTTTCCTTCTGAATTTTGAGAGGGACTCCTTTTGATTTGAGAAATTATCATAAAACTTAATGTCATCAAAATAAGAGACATAGTTTAAGTTCTTACCATAAGAGTCTTGACTTGAGAAGGAAGACAACCTGTTGACAATTTCTTTGTAGCCTTGAATTATCTTTATCAAGTCATTTCTCATATCATCATTCTTCATTCCTTCTCCTGGAATTTTTTTCAAATCAAGAGACATGTTATTTTCAGAAACAACAGCTTGGTATTTCCTCAGACAATTCTTATTAAGACTTTTGTTCTGCTTTAGAACATTTGAGGAACTCATTGAACTGACCTTCCTGGTAACATACACAGGGTACGTACGAAAATAAATGCGTTTCGACATACGAATGTGAGTTACACCTTTGAGAATTAAGTCTAAGGTGGGTTGAAGTTGAACAAGCGAGTATTTATTCAACTTGGAGTTTCTCTTTTGTCTAACAGAACCTTTTAACGAGATTCAGAATCAAATTACTCTCTTCAGATGTTTCCCATTTATTTTGAGAAGTAGACTCTTTTGAATTGTAACCAGAACAACGCATGTCAGGATCTATCTGTCTAATTTGAACACAGGGTTCGTCAATGGTTGAGATAGGGGAATCTTTATCTTTAATAGTATTAGACGAGACAGAGTTTTTATTTCTGGTGATGCGCTTATCAGAGATATTACTCTTGTCCATAGAGTCAGATCACTACAAACACAGACTTATGAGGTCTTGAAACGTGTTTGCATGTTCTGATACCAATTTAAAAAGCGGGGGTCTAACAACCTCACCTAATATTTCAATTAGCAATATGTATGGACAACTCCGAGTTATTTTCTAGAGAATCAACTAGACTCAATCAATAGAAAATATCTCAAGGAGTTATTATCTCAATCTATCAATTTGATTTACTCAAGAAAATGTGATTCGCGAGTCTAATCAAAGAGAGATAACTTGGATGATACCAAAGACCAATATCTAAGTGCCAATCAATTTAAATCAACAACCAATAAGGTCGGATATTCTAATTGATTGAACAACGCACAACTTGTATTATTTCAATTATATAAAAAAATTAATGCGGAAAAGAAATAACACAGACACCAGAATTTTGTTAACGAGGAAACCGCAAATGCAGAAAAACCCCGAGACCTAGTCCAGATTAAACATATATTGTATTAAGCCACTACAGACACTAACCTACTCCAAATTAACTTCAGTTTGTACTGTAGTTGAACCCCAATAAATCTCACACTGATCCAAGGTATAGTTATGCTCCTACGCCTCTGATCCCAGCAGGATACTGCACACTTGATTCCCTTAGATGATCTCACCCACAACCAAGAGTTGCTACGACCCAAAGTCGAAGACTTTAGCAAACAAATATGTCTCACACAGAAAAGTCTACAAGATAAATAAATTCGTCTCCCACGAATAAACCTATGAGTTTTGTTCCGTCTTTTGATAAATCAAGGTGAACAGGAACCAATCAATAAAACCAGACTTATATTCCCGAAGAACAGCTCAGTTTTATCAATCACCTCACAATAGTCTTAATCGACACAGCGAAAAAAGATATTGTGGAATCACAAACGATGAGACGAAGATGTTTGTGATTACTTTTATATCTTGCCTATCGGAGATAGAAATCTCAATACAATTATTACAATTGTACTCGTACGATAGAAATTGCAAGATCGGATCACACAACTACAAGAAAAGTAGTATCGGTCTGGCTTCACAATCCCAATGAAGTTTTAAGTCGTTAACCTAGTTTTAGAGGAAGAAAACCAATGGTTAAAGGAGAATCGACTCTAGATCAGCAAACTAGTATCACACAAAATGTGTGGGGATTAGGTTTCCCAGTTGCTAGAATTCTCCCTTATATAGTCTTTCAAATCAGGGTTTGCAATCAATGTCATCTTAGTAACAAAGCATTCAATATTCACCGTTAGATGAAAATATGATTAGATACAAGCTAATATCTTTCAACCGTTAGATCGAAACTTAGCTTGCCATACACACATGTACTTGACGATTTTGGGTTTGTGTAACCGTACCCAAACGTGTACAATAGTTGGTTCAATATTAGTCAACCAAATGGTTAGCTAAATTACAACTTTCATATCAACCATATTATTCTTCACCATAACTAGTCCAAATGACTCAAATGAACTAGTTAGAGAGTTGTTCAATTGCTATGAGATCTTATGTACTACACAAGACATAATTGAAAACAAAACGATGTGATTCACTCAAATCGATTCATGAACTATAAAGCCATGGTTTGCAATAGCATTCCTTAGATAATTCAAATAAGTTCACGAACATCGTTTTTAGACATTGATAGACACATTCTTGTGTCTAAATTGTCCTCAGTGTCTCTATTGTTAGTGCTTGATTTTGTACTTATTATGGTGTTTTTATGTTTGTGTAGGTGTTTTTGGGGAAATACACTTTTGTGGAAAAAGTTGCTCAAAAAGTGCTATTTGGACCCCCGGAGAAAAGTACTAAAGGAACCCTCAATTTGGATAAGGGGCATCCAGGGAACCCCCATCTGCTAAAGGCACCAGCATTTTCGTTAAGGTCTACCTCTCTTCTTCATCGTTTTAAACTTTGAAAATGGCGGGAAAATAATGCAGTTTACTGCGTATTTCTCTGTTGGATTTTTGGAGAAGTTCTAGTGAGACTCAACCATTGGTTTCGATCGGGATGAACGGGATATGTCCAAACAATGCTGGTATGGGTGTTCGTTTGAGTTTAGTTGGGTTGTTTAATCATTGGGAAGAGAACAGGCGAGTACGTGGACGGAGGGGATAATCACGGAATCACAACGAGTTAGACGTGTGCTGCTCGTGTTTGGATAGATATAGGTCTCTGCAGAAGCATGCAAGAGTTAAATAAGGAAGATTCAACAGCTATAGACGCGTGAAATAGCTAAAAATAGAAAACTATTCCCGTATCTTGCATGAAAATATTACCGAGTAATGGAGGATTATTGGCAGTGATGGAGCGAGATTTTTTGTTGACTATGGCTATATAAAGAGTACGGGTGCACCACAGATGGGTTATGGAGAGTTAGAGGAAGAAGATCATAGAAAATCAAGTTACAAAATTATTTTTCTGATGTTGTTGCACCAAGAACACGAAGAACATAAGACGCACAAGAACAGTCATATTTGCTACAGTAGAAACGACAAAGGCCCAGCAGTCGTATATGCTACAGTGACATTGATTATTTATCGTTCTTTGTAACAGTGTTTTGCAACAATAATAAGCGTTGCAAACACCTGGTTTTAACCATTTTTTCCTATTTTATCATTTGTAAGCACTTTTGAGCAATGAAAAATTCTTTTGAGTGTGCTTACATTATGAGAAGATAAACCCCACCACTGGGACGATGGAGGAAGCCGAATTTCATACATGGGTAATTTTAATTAATTCTTTATATGACTTTTGCACTAATTAAAACAGAATTATGATTTGAATTAATTAGTTATCATTTTATTAGATGGGTCATGCTTGCTTAGATGTTTGATGTCCCATGCTTACAATTTATAACTAATATTTTGAGAATCTACCTTGGAAAAAATAAGAGTCCATGTTGTTTTAGTTGTTAAGCGATAATTGTTAAAAGAATTAATATTTGAACCTTTTTGTTATGAGTTTGGCGGAATCCTGAGTCCCATCACCTCTCTTCATCCTGTGACAATATTTGCATATATATTTTCTTTTCTTTTATTAATTCTTAAAATCAATCTCATCAATTCCGAGTGAACGAAAACCTTACTACCACTTTCTATAGCATTATTGAGATCACATCATACATAACCACTCAAGTTCGCGGACTGGGTTCGCGGACTCAAGTAACCGGTTGGAGTTCACAAACTCCAGCAGAAATTCTCGGGTTCGAGAACTTCCGTCAATTCATGGACTGAAACCGAGCTACAACTCCAGCATCAATTCTCTGGTTCGAGAACTACGCATGTTCGCGGACTGGGTTGACTGCTCAAGTTCCGATTTTCACTTGATCAACAAAGTTCTCAAACTTCAGTTCAAGTGCTAAGGACTTATACATATATGTGTTACCACAACAATGTTTATATCCCCCAGTGGTTATAATGTCTAAACTCTCATTTCAATCATTGAAACATTCTCAGAGGACGTCATATAGTTGTTATTCACAAACTAGTTTTCGTCAGAGCAATTTCCAAAGTGATTGAAACATAACATGACTTTCGTCACTAGGCAAAGATGAACTTGGCTAAAGAGAAAGCTTTACCAACACAAATTTCGAGAAATAGATAAGCGAGATATACTTAGCTCGAAATGTCACATGTGTATATATTTAGTCTATATAGTAAAACGACTTTTGTCTCAAGATAGGAGATAGAGTAGATAGACTTTTGAGTGATAGATAAGTTCAAGTCTCCACATACCTTTTAGTCGATGAGGATCCACTGGTTCCTTGAGTAGTCCTTCATCTTGTATGATTATTTCCATGGAGTTATTGAGCTCAACTACAC
Source organism: Papaver bracteatum (assembly GCA_023529315.1). NCBI lineage: Eukaryota > Viridiplantae > Streptophyta > Magnoliopsida > Ranunculales > Papaveraceae > Papaver > Papaver bracteatum. The sequence continues at coordinate 2,381,040 of JAJJWX010005012.1, forward strand.
TTTCTATCCTAGTCCGAGACCTTAGCTATAGTAGACTAGAAATCAAGACTTTATAGTTTTAATTACTAATATTGACAAACATGCTTGATATAGCAATGCATGCGAGTTCGACCGAGCAATTCTCTAACATATGGGGAAATGGATAAGGCGGAACAACAAGTCCCCGAACAACATGGCCAGTATGAGAATGAGAAATACGATGTCGATGCCGATGATGCCTCGGAAGAAGGCGAAGATGCATACCGCCTTGATTAGTTATGTAGTTGATTTTAATTTTTAACGGTTAAGTTTAATTTAAATGTAATGGTTTTAGTTAAAATTAATTTAAATTTAATTTCCTTAATTTATTGATTAATTAAAATAAACAACATTAAATTTAAAAACAACATCTATCTGCCTCGCCCACCCTGGTTTTGACGCCCCTGCACGTCGTCTCTTCCTTCTTATATAGCCAAAGGTGCTTAGTTAGATCTTCCCTTATCTTTCTATAGAGTCCACGTTTTTGAATTCTGTCGGTGGTAAGTTTATATTCTCTTTCCAGGCGTCCATGCTGCATCACAAGCCTCATCCTCAAATCTTCGTCTGTAAAACTAGTCCAGGTTGGGTCACGTCTAGTTTTCTCAATGATAATGTTATGCAGAATGATGCAAGTTAGCATAATTTTTTTAATTTCTTGAAGATAAAAAAAGCGTGTTGGGCCAGCTATGATGGCGAACTTCCTTTTCAGTATGCCAAAAGCGCTTTCAACATCCTCCCCCAATTTTATTTGTTTGTCGTTAAAGTACTTCATATCCTTCGTAGCCGTCGGTCCAAAGCCTGTCTGGCTATAAGCTTGAACCAAAGTTGACCATTCTGAATAGATCCAGTCTACTAGATAATACCCCTGAGTGTAGTCATGACCGTTGATGTTGAAATTACAGTGCGGCGCGATCCCATGATTAATATATTCAAACAATAGTAACTTATTATATAAAACGTTGACACCGTTATCTGAACCAGGGAGTCCAAAAAATAAAAAGTTTCCAAAACCAACAATCATAAGTAGCTGACTCTTCCAAAATTACCGTTTGTTTTGGATAATGACCCTTATATTGACAAAGTCATTTAACCGGACACACATGTCACATCCAATGCATGCAGTCAAGACTTCCTAGCAATCCTAGAAAACCCATCATGGTGTTTTCGGAAGTGATTCTTTCAACATCTTCCTGAGTAGGATTTCTTTAATAAGTTGGACCAAAATGGTCGACTATTGTTTCGCAAAAAAAATTGAGATACCTAAAAGCGGTTGTTTTGCCGATACAAATCTAGTCATCTGTGGAATCTGTTGGTACCCCAAAACATAGTATACGGAGGGCGACACACACCCTTTGTTCGAGACTAAATCCCCATACATGTCGTGCATTATACTGAAAAATTAAATAAAGGTTGTACCTGACAAAGCTTGGCAATAATCATTTGCGTCAAGTTGCGTCCCATGTTGAAAAGACGTTGAAAATCCTTATCAGAATAAACATATCCGTGATTAAAATAATCATATATCTTGTCGTGGTAAAAATATAGATCTCGCGACGTCCATCTTCTGGTCATAACTTCATGTGGATCTAAAGGATTTGTATTATCCCTGATTGTTATTGCAACATAAAATTTCTCCTTCTTCTATCTTGAACTGCGTATTCATCCAATTGACGCAAAATATATATATACATTTCTTCCTATTTTTCATACAAGGTTTCATCCATCTCCACATCTTCCCCAGAAGAACCAAAATCAGGATTCATTGTTGAAAATTGAAAGCGATTGAAATTTTGAAAAAATTGATTGGATGAAAGATTGTTGCTCTTAGAGCATATCTCGGTTGAACCTACCATGCATTGGTATGTCAAGTTTGGTTGTCATATTTTAGTATCAAAACTCATTTAGAATTGCTTGATTATTTACTAGAGTCAACTTTGTATAGGTTAGACTAGAAAGGCTAGGATGTTGAGATGTACAAGCATTATTCTGAAGGCCTGAAGAATGTGAAGAAGTAACGAGTGCAACGAAGACATCATCCTTCCATTTGAGGTTAGTAATACTGACTTGACTTGTATCCATTCATAACGTATCTTTCAAGTTGTATTATATTGAAAACATAACATGCGAAGATGTATATATATAATACTCTAGTGATTAGACTTCGTCATATCATTATGATCAAAGTGTCAAGGAATTATACAAAATTACGAAGTATAATGGTTATATTTTGAACTTCATAAATATAACATCAACATAATCTATGTATTTAGTTACTTGATTATGTGTAAGATATAACGCATAACCTGTGATATTTTAATTATATAACAAAATATAATGCGGAATATAAATAACACAGACATCATAAGTTTTGTTAATGAGGAAACCGCAAATGCAGAAAAACCTCGGGACCTAGTCCAGATTGAACACCACGCCGCTACATACACTAGCCTAATACAAACTAACTTTGGTCTGGACTGTAGTTGGACCTTAATCAATCTCACACTGATTCAAGGTACAGTTGCGCTCCTTACGTCTCTGATCCCATCAGGATGCTATGCACTTGATTCCCTTAGCTGATCTTACCCACAACCAAGAGTTGCTACAACCCAAAGTCGAAGACTTGAATAAAAAAATATTTATCACACAGAAAAGCCTACGGTAATAGATAAATCTGTCTCCCAAAGATAAACCTACGAGTTTTGTTCCGTCTTTTGATAAAATCAAGGTGAATAGGAACTAAGCGATAAAACAGACTTATATTCCCGAAGAACAACCTAGAATTATCAATCACCTAACAATAATCTTAATCGTATGGTAGTGAAACAAGATATTGTGGAATCACAAACGATGAGACGAAGATGTTTGTGATTTATTTTTATCTTGCCCTATCGAAGATATAATCTCAAGCCAATCTTTCAATTGAACTAGTACGACAGAAAATGGAAAGATCAGATCGCTCAACTACAAGAGAAGTAGTTTTGTTTGGCTTCACAATCCCAATTAAGTCTTTAAGTCGTTAACCTACAGGTTGTCGAGAATAAAACTAAGGTTAAAGGAGAATCGACTCTGGAAAAACCAACTAGTATCACACAGGAGGTATGGGGATTAGTTTTTTTCCAGTTGCTAGAGTTCTCCTTTATATAGTTTTCAAATCAGGGTTTGCAATCTAAGTTACCTTGGTAACAAAGCATTCAATATTCACCCTTAGATGAAAAACTGATTAGATACAAGCTAATATATTTCAACCGTTAGATCGAAACTTAGCTTGTCACACACAAATAAAATTTATTTCATTTAGGTTTGAGTAACCATACCTGAACGTGTACACTTAGTTGGTTCACAAATAGTTAACCAATGGTTAGCCATATGAGCACTTTCATATTAACCGTATTCATATTCTTCACAACTAGTTCAAATGACTTCAAAAGAACTAGTTGAAGAGTTGTTCAATTGCTCAGGTCTTTATACATATACACAATTGAAACAAAATCGGTTTGATTCATTTGAATCAATTCATGAACAATATATCCACGGTTTGCAAAGATTACATTCCTTATAATTTATTGTTTAAGTTCATGAACTACCGATTTGAGAGATAACCATCTTGGGCACGCGTACGGGTATGCATAAGGTAAATACGCGTACGGGTATGCATAAGGTAAATACGCGTACGGGTATGCATAAGGTAAATACGCGTACGGGTATGCATAAGGTAAATACGCGTACGGGTATGCATAAGGTAATTTATTGTTTCCAAACTCAGCAGAATTTTCCGGGTAGAAAAGTTCCGCAAATACGCGTACCTAAGGTAACTGGTTTACTATTTTGCAAACTACAAACTCGGAAGAATTTTCCGGGAGGAAAAGTTCTGCCAGTACGCGTACGAGTATGCGTACCCAACCTGTCTCCTTTACCAATACTGTATGCACACACTTGGTTTTCGGTACATGGATTTATACACTAATGTGCGAACACACTATATATGTTTATATCCATAGATGGTTACATAGTCTCAACTCTACATTCCAATCATTGAAACATTCTTCTATAATGTTATAATAGTCGTTATTCACAACTATCATCATCAAAGCTATTTCCAAGATCGAAACGTCATCATGACATTCGTCTCGGGTAAATATGAAAATGGATAAAACAAAAGCTTACCAACACATATTTCGAAAAATAGATAGGCGAGTAAAGTCGTCTCGAAATAGCAAATGTGTATGTATAAAAACTATCATACTTATACTATTTTTGCCTCAAGAGTAGGAGATAAAGTAGATAGACTTTTGAGTGATTGATAAGTTCAAGTCTCCACATACCTTTTAGTCGGATGAAGTTCCACTGGTTCCTTGAGTAGTTCTTCGTGTAAAATGATCGTCGTGGAGTCTGGAGCTCAACTACACTTAACTATCCTAGTCCGAGACTTAGCTATAAGTAGATTAGAAATCAAGACATATAGTTTTTACAACTAAATTTGATAAACAAGCTTGAGATAGAAACACTTGCGAGTTCGACCGAGCAATGCTCTAACAATCTCCCCCTTTGACAATTTTAGTGACAAAACTATCAATACATATGGGTTACAAAATAAATAAACTTTATAGCTTCTCGTCCACATGATTGATCTCCTTGGTGCTTCAATATTACTCGAAAACTTCATCTTTTCCAAGTACTCCCATGATTCCATAGATTTTTAGTTCAGCATCATAGTTGTTGAAGATCCGTAACCATAATAATGAGAAAACAAAATCTCTCGATCATTTTTGAACAGTGTCATAGCATTATCACACAGTATCAAAGTTCAATTGTATCACAACTTCGACAACAATACTATGGTGATATGTATCACTCCCCCTTAGTCAATACTTTCGTGTGAACTACATATCAATTCTCCTCCTTTTTGTCAATAAAATTGGCAAAGGTACGAAAATAGGATCCTAATGAAATTTCCACGGAGATGCTTCAATACCAAATAACATATCAACTTTGTTTAGATGCAATCACAAAGCCGAAGCTAAATGCATTCATCAAGGAGTTTATAAAGATACAAGATAACTCCTAAAATATTCCACAGCCGCACTCCCCACAAAGATATGGAAATTAAGCGCAAGTTCAAAAGAACTCTCCCCCATTTGATGTCATTCCCGAAAGAAAAACAAGAGCGACCTTACTTTTACAAGAAAATAAGGATTTCTTGGACATCGAAAATCACAAAGGAAATGATTTTGTATCGAAAAATTATCGATTAAACTAATCACAAGAGAAACCATGATTAATTTAATCGGAATACACAACCAAATTAACCACAAACGAATCTATGATTAGTCTAGTTGTAAATGCTCACATAAGAAGACTTATGGAGCCGCACAGTATATACATAAAATATGGATCATGGAAGATCAATACTGCGGAATATACGAAGACTCATTTTATTTTCATCACTATTTGCATAGCGACATATAATAGACATAATCTTTGTAGAAAAAAGATTTTAACCTATCTTCTATCAGTTATTTGCATAATGACATAATAGGCTTAACTTTTGTTTGTAAAAAGATCATCGATCTTGTATCAATACATGCATATCGACATATGAAAGAGATAACTTTTGACATCGTATGGGACAATAATAGTTCACGGACGCAAACATACATGTCCCATAACATATTGCAATATATAAAACCATAAAGATTAATACTGCAAAAATCATCTTCCAAATCAACTTTAGAATTTAAATAATTAAATCTAAAAACATTGCAAGATGAAAACGTTGGACATAGCTATGTGTACTCACAATAATGTCTATTCCAAAACCTAGTTATCCTTCTTAAACAAAAACAAGAATAAAAATTCTCTTAAGAAGTTTCCTAGATATTAAGAAAATTAATTTTCTTTGATGATTTCGTACCTCTGAAATGGTCCATCATAAAAAGTATCACTGATATCCTTTATTTTCTTGACCGTAGAGATACCATGTTCATGAGATATAACATTAGTTTTTCGACGAAGCGAGCAAGATGCCTGTCTTTGACGCAATCAAGGATGACTTTCTTCTGGTTCCTTATCAAGATGTTTTGAATATCAAGGATTTTTGCTTGTCCATCAATAAGTTGGTTTATATGCAATTTAAGGTTAGCAAGCTCGTTCTTAACCTCATTCTGACGAGAATTAAATCCTTGAAAGATTCTCCTATCCAAGAGTTATATTATTTTCTTTCAAGCATCTTTTTCCGGATCAGATCTTGAACTGAATCACATCCTTTGGAGTCTTCTTCCATCTTAGGGTTTACTTCTTCTTGAGATTCAACAGATATTCCCATAAAAAATCCTTTTATGGGAAGAGGATAAACACATACAAGAAATATATATGTGTGTGTGTGTGTGTGTGTGTGTGTTATAAACCAAGAGAGAAACCCCCTTGATGGAAACCCTAGAGAAGGCTTGGACGTTCGTGGACCTGATACGGATACTAGAGGATCAAGAGAGACCCAAGAGGAAAATACCTGCCGTTTTTCAAAATAGATACAGAGAGGGGAAAAAATCTCATCATGTAAAAACAGATATCAAACAAACCAAGAAGATGGAAATCAACTGAAGGCTTGAGCATCTCACAAATTCCATCCTTGTAACTTTGAAGTTAGACACAAGGATGGGGTTTCCTACTACTAGGTAGTATAGGGAGATATAATATCACCATGAATATTGAGAGAGAAATTGTGGTTACCATCTAAGGGTTTGATTTTAGTATTTCTTTTCTCCATTTGGCTGTTTCCAATTTCAGAGAAATTTCTCACAGCCCTTCTTGAAAGTTCATTGGATGGAACCTTCTGATAACTCAGCCTAGGACCTCTAGATATTGGTCCCACAGGATTAACTGAGATAGGTATCCACCTTCTAGACTTAGATCTACCAGTCTTATTCTTATAGACACTGGGAAACTATGTTTTTGTCGTGTAGCTTGCACCATGAGAATAAACACGATTCCGGTAAAGATTTTGAAATGAGTGATCATTAAAAATCCTATTATGAGAATTCTAGTTTTATGTAGGAGTGCAATCCATTATTGATGCCGTCAGATGATTAACTCGGTTGACGGTGAATAGAAGAATATTTTGAAGATCGGAGATCTGTTTCTTCCTAGAAAAACAATATTTAGCAATATGATTCCTTTTCCCACAGAACAAACAAGTTCGTGGAATAGAATTGTTCAAAAATATCTGTTTCAACCCCATATCCCGTTTGGAACCCTACCATTTATGTAAACTTTTTAGCACGAACTTCCTTTGGTAAGTTTTCCTTCATGTCAGTTAACTTACTTTGAGAATCAGCAAGTGACATAGAGAATTTCTCATTTTAACAACGTTTTCATTTTTCAAGGAGATGGATTATTTTTGGGCTAGGTGAAGAGATGCAGCAATATTCTCTATTTCAACACGAAAGTTGTTCATATTAGATAAATGTGTCTCAATCAAACATATTTCTCTAATTATCCATTCTTTAACAATATTCTCAAGGATACTAATCTTCTCTTGTTGAAGCATATTCTTGTGAGTGAGTTTTTTAATATTGTTAGAGAAAGACTCAATGATTTTATAGAGTTCGCGTTCTCGACCAAGAGACTTTTTAAATTCATCCAATAGTTGAGCATGATTGCGGAAGTCAATCGTCTCTGTTGGATTTTCTTTGTTTCCGGTGACATTCCTTTCTACTTCTGACATCTTGTCAATTGTCTCGTTTCTTTCTCGGGATTCGGAAGAATCAGCTAAGGAGTTAACCTTGAAGGAAAAACCAAGAAACATGACATAGTTAAAAGTATTGGAAGACATAGACTATGCGTAGATAGGAGATACTACTTTGTCCACAGAATCATATTGCTACAAACACAGACTTTTGAGGTCTTAAACATGTTTGCCTGCTCATATACCAATAACCTCACCTAATATTTCGATTAGCAATCTGTATGGACTAACTCTAATATACTTTTAAGAGAATCAACTGGACAGTCAGACTCAATCTTCATAAAAAGTCTATCAAGGAGTTAATATCTCGATCTCTTGATTTGATATATACTCAAACAAATAGAAATATGTGAGTATTTATCAAATACAAGAGATATAAACTTGGACGGTATCAAAGACCAATATCCAAGGTTCAATAAATTTCCAATTAACAAGCAAAGGTTGGATTTCACAATTGATCGATACAACGCACAACCTGTGATATTTCAATTATATAAAAAAATATAATGAGGAATAAAAATAACAATAACACCTGAAGTTTTATTAACGAGGAAACCGCAAATGCAGAAAAACCCCGGGACCTAGTCCAGATTGAACACCACACTGCTACAGATACTAGTCTACTACAAACTAACTTCGGTCTGGACTGTAGTTGAACCCTAATCAATCTCACAATGATTCAAGGTACAGTTGTGCTCCTTATATCTCTGATCCCAGCAAGATGCTATGCACTTGATTCCCATACCTGATCTCACCCACAACCAAGAGTTTCTACGACCCAAAGTCGAAGACTTGAATAAAAAAATCTGTATCACACAGAAACCACCACAGATAAACCTACGAGTTTTGTATAGTCTTTTGATAAAATCAAGGTGAATAGGAACTAATCGATAAACCAGACTTATATTCCCGAAGAACAACCTAGAATTATCAATCACCTCATAATAATCTTAATCGTATGGTAGAGAAACAAGATATTGCGGAATCATAAACGATGGGACGAAGATGTTTGTGATTTATTTTTATCTTTCCCTATCAGAGATATAATCTCAAGCCAATCTTTAAATTGAACTCGTACGATAGAAAATGGCAAGATAAGATCGCTCAACTACAAGAAAATTAGTTTCGTCTAGCTTCACAATCCCAATGAAGTCTTTAAGTCATTAACCTACAGGGTGTCGAGAAGAAACCTAAGATTAAAGGAGAATCGACTCTAGCAAAACCAACTAGTATCACACAGGAGGTATGGGGATTAGTTTTTCCAGTTTCTAGAGTTCTCCTTTATATAGTTTTTAAATCATGGTTTGCAATCTAAGTTATATTGGTAACAAAGCATTCAATATTCACCCTTAGATGAAAACCTGATTAGATACAAGCTAATATATTTCAACCGTTAGATCAAAAATTAGGTTGTCATACACAAATGAAATGTATTTCATTTAGGTTTGAGTAACCGTACCTAAACGTGTACACTTAGTTGGTTCACAAATATTTAACCAATGGTTAACCATATGATCACTTTCTTATTAACTGTATTCATCTTCTTCACAACTAGTTCAAATGACTTCAAAAGAACTAGTTGAAGAGTTGTTCAATTGCTTAGGTCTTTATACATGGACACAATTGAAACAAAATCAGTTTGATTCATTTGAATCAATTCGTGAAGAATATAGCCACGGTTTGCAAAGATTGCACTCCTTATAATTTATTATTTAAGTTTATGAACTACCGATTTGAGAGATAACCAGCTTGGGTATGCGTACATTAGTATCCGGATTGAGTTTCCAAACTCAGTAGAATTTTTCGGGTAGAAAATTTCCGCCAGTACGCGTATGGGTACCCGTACCTAAGGTGACTAGTTTACTAGTTTGCAAACTACAAAATCAGTAGAATTTTCCGAGAGGAAAAGTTCCGCCAGTACGCGTACGGGTACACGTATCCAACTTGTCTCCTTTACCAATACCGTATACACACACTTGGTTTTCGGTACATGGATTTATACACTAATGTGCGAACATACTATATATGCTTATATCCATATATGGTTACATAATCTCAACTCTACATTCCAAACATTGAAACATTCTTCTATAATGTTATAATAGTCGCTATTCACAATTATCGTCATCAAAGCTATTTTCAAGATCGAAACGTCATCATGACTTTCGTCATGGGTAAATATGAAAATGGTTAAAGAAAAATCTTACCAACACATATTTTGAGAAATATATAGGCAAGTAAACTCGGCTCGAAATATCTAATGTGTATGTATGAAAACTATCATACTTATACGACTTTTGTCTCAAGAGTAGGAGATAGAGTAGATAAACTTTTAAGTGATAGATATGTTCAAGTCTCCACATACCTTTTAGTCGGATGAAGTTTCACTGGTCCCTTGAGTATTTCTTCGTCTTTGTAAGATGATTTCCATGGAGTTTGCAGCTCAACTACACTTAACTATGCTAGTCCGAGACTTAGCTATAAGTAGACTAGAAATCAAGACATACAGTTTTGACAACTAAATTTGACAAACAAGATTAAGATATAAACTCTTGCAAGTTCGACCGAGCGGTGCTCTAACAAGAAATGGAAATCATGAGAGTGTTGGTCCGGTTCTTCATTGAATATATTTGGATGACCAATACAAGATGACAAGGTAGAACCAATCTTAACTTATGTTGAGAATTGAGGTATAAGCCATCGTATCCTTTAGTGCATACCAAGTTGTACTCGGTCACAAGATACTTTGTGAAGAAAGGTGTAACTGGTCACAAGCTACATTTGGAAGTTAGTTGTAACCGGTTACAAGCTACTTTGGGAAACAAGGTGTAACCGATCACAAGCTAATTTGGGAATTAAGGTGTAACTAATCACAAGCTACTTTGGGAAGCATGGTATAACCAGTCACACCCTATTTTGGAAAGCATGGTATAACCGGTCACAACTTAAATTGTGGACGAAAACCGAATTTCCAATATTCTCATATCTTTTTATGTTTTGTGTGATTTTGGAATTAGGGTTTGCTGAGAGAAACTTCTATATGTCGACATTCTTTGAACATGTACCTATCATTAATTGTTCAAATACATTCCTTAATGCTCAAGGTGATCCCAAACCGAAATATTAAAAAGCATTTAATTATGATTTTCAAAAATATACTGTATGTTTTAATTACTAGCAAATAAAGCATATCCTCCAGAAACGGTTATTAGTTAATGTGCAAAGCTAATAATAGAAGTTTTCTAAGAGAGATTTCGAAAATATGGTTTGGCATTTAATTGGAAATAGGAAAACCGAAATTACGTACTTTAATAAATATCTTGAGAATATTTCAGTTTTTGGAATTTCCTTGTTGTTCAAACAACCTTGGTCTATGAATACTTGATTTTGGATTTCTTGCAAACTATCTTAAGAGCTAGGAAAAATTCATTCGTGTTGTTTCTGGTGGAGCCATCTATTTGGAGAGGAAATTACCCTAATCAGGCGAAACTCTTATGACCGCTCGTGTAAAGACTTCCGTGGGATCAAGAAGCTCTACAAGTACTGTTGGTGGGAAACTAGATAATTGCATTGTTATTTTATTTTTCAATTATTGATTTTATTGACTAACAGTTGTTGAAAATTTGATTGCACCTAGTTTGATTATTCTTGAGAACCTTCTATTTTGACATAAGGGTCACTCAAACTAGATCAAAGTATCGACGGGATCTTTAGAACCATTTTCGGATCTAAAGACATCTTGTGATAATCCATTTTTAACAAACTCCATTTTATGTGTGATTGATCACAAGAGGATTCAAGTTTGTGTTGTGCAGGTTATTGAGAAGGCAATTGAATATATGAAGTCAAAGAATTTCTTATTAGTTTTCGTATCTTTTGAATTTTGTGCACACACCTTGATCGGATCCAACTAGAATCGTGTTTATATTTGATAGACTTGATTCTCTGGTTATGTAAGATCGACGTCACTTTATAGTTACTCTTTGAGTTTTATATTGATTGATTGCGAATCCGGAAATTGTTTTTTTCGGTAATCAAGTCTTTTTAGATTGATCTAACCATACAAAGGAGTTTATTAGTTTAAACGGAAGATCCTTTGTCAACAACTCAAAATATCTTTTACCAGATATTGATTAGAGTAGTTACCAAACAGATTCATTCATTTGCTGTTTGGGATACGATCTAAAGGAGTATCTATTCACGTGCGCGACTCTAGAAGTCGAAAGTGCAGGTATACTGAGGGAACTAAGTAGCTAGGGATAGTCTACTTGGTCTCAAATATACGAAATTAGCATTAGATTTTGTATAACGGCTTAATTATAAGAGTATTCAAAACTAGACTAGGTCTCGGGGCTGCATTTACGGTTTCCTCATTAACAAAATGTTGACGTGTCATTTACTTTATCATTTCGCAATTATAATTTAAAGTATATACACTTGTACGTTAATTCCTTGTCACTTGTATTGATCATATAGTGCTTCGGTTTAACACCGCACCTATTACGAAGTGAACACTTTGTTGTTGTATTGTCTCAATTTCATATTCATAGACGATCACGCTAAGTGAATACCACATTTGTTGTATTGTCTCAAATTTTTCCATAGATGATCAAACTTGGTATAGGACTTATAGGTTGATATTTAATAGATTGTGGTGTATTTGGGTACCCTTATCTTTTCACTTGTAGTCTCCATGTGCAAATGACGAATGAAAGGAACTATTTTAATGATGCGTATGATTTGAAATTACTTCGGGTTTTGGGTATTGGTTGTAGGTCGATTAGAAGTTGGGTAATCATAACACTTTTTGGTATTGGCATAATCACAGTGTTTGCAATTTATCTTTAGATCGAAGATTTCAAGATTACTGAAGCTCTCAACATTATGGCAGTATTTATTAATAAGTACACTGGTTGGCAAATTAAAGAACTTGTGTAAAGTCTGGTTTTGGAGGCAAAAAGTCCATGTACGTAAAGGGGACTTTGTAAAAATTTAATGCTACTGATGTGCAAAAAAGAGATGGCTTTGGCTTCAATTCCTTGTGGAGTTTTCCCTCATTTGGATGAGTGCACACCAGGTAAAATCATCTGTCCCTCCACTTGTGTTTACTTCAATAATTTTTTGGATTTTCAGTAAACTTTTCTGATTCCACCCCCCCCCCCCCCACCCCCCAAAAAAAATAGTTTGAAGTTTGTTGTTGATTTTATCGATATTCAAACACCTTTTTTTTATTTTCAAAATCACTACAAGAGAGGAACCCTTAGAGATTGTGACAGTGAAAACTTTCAAGTAATCATCATTCAAGTCATATTCTTCCAGAACAGTTCCTTGGGTTGTTAAGCGAGCAATTAATATTGTTTCATCAGTATCATCTTCCAAAATAGCAGCTTTCATCGCTTGGAGAATCACATCAGATGTGAAACTTCAAGATCAGCCCTCCAAATTGGAGCTTCTTCATTTTTTGTAATATTATTAATGACATGATCACCACCAGTTCCAATTTTATAAAAAATCCAAGCAAAGTCATCTTGTTTTTCTCCATCACTCAAAAATATACCATAATGCCATACTTCGGAAATATCTTCATGAGCGCCAAGAACATGGAAAGAGTGTTACTGACATACACAACAAATAGAATATCTACGTAGTCTCCTTAATCACTACTTCCTTAGGTAATTTATATTTCTATACCCATACCTCATAAAGTTACGAGCATATTGGGCACATTGTTTTTGTGTGTATTCTGACGACCCTCAATCTTTGCCAGCAGCATCGGGAAACTTTCCCTGTACTAGTAAGTGTTACCGGTAGAACTGCAAGAATTTTTAGTCGACTTACTTGATTTCCTAAAAAGGCCAATTTTGGACATTCATATACAGTATCATATTCCTTCAAGCTACTCTTATAACATTTTGGTGGGCAATGGACCACCAGAATCGAAATTATAAACAGAGATAACATTTTTGTGTTCGTTGAAGGCCTGGAAAAAGAAAAAGCCTAGAGATAACATTTTTGTGTTCGTTGAAGGCCTGAAAAAAGAAAAAGGCTATTTGTGGAGGATATATCTCCATACTTTTATAAAAAGTATTTAAAAGAATAATCATGAATTTTTTCAATAACTATTACAAAAAATATTTTAAAGAATAATCATGATTTTTTTGAAACTGTACTTGCATTATCTTAATGTTTTTAGTTTTATATTAATACTAACTTAACTATAAAAATATGTCTCTGTTTTAAAAACACAATATTAAAATATAATAAAAATTCATTAAAAAATAAGATCTTGAGAAAATAAAGAAAATTAGATGTGGGAAAATATTCACAAGATGGAAAGACACGAATGCTGTTTGATTGGAAGACACAAATGTTGTTTGATTGGAAAAACGTACGTTCCTTTAGCATTTAATTACCACCACAATAAAAAAAAATTGAATAATGTGTGCAACCTCAGATAACAGAATTGATTCATGGGTATGCATTGTTACTTTTCAGCTTGATCTACTTCTCTGACATGCTTTGTTAACCCTTATGGTCAGATAAGTAAGTCCTAACTCCTCACCTAACTAAATAATAATTATAAAGATATAAATCTTTTTGGTAGGGTTTTCATTTACATCACTTATCTCATCCTCTTTATATAGTGAGTGTCAAATTCTTGTAGTTATTGGTTCTGTTTTTCATTCTTGTAGCTATTGGTTCGGAGTCATCTCCCTGGTCTCGTGAATCATGATCATAATCTTAGATATATATTTTTGTGATGAGGGGATAAAAACAAAGAACAAAATCCACAATGAAGGCTAATACACATCACTTTTATACATTGTTGAATCTGACTCATAAATACTTGTTGCTACATCCTAGGTAATAAAGGATGCAAATAGTGGAGTTAGGCCACATGCAAAAATCTTGTTATAGAAACATGAACATGTTTGCTGGAAAGATATCCTTTATGAAGGTTAGTCAGTCCACTTTACCTAAATGCTTGGAGACACCTATAGCTACATTTATTGATTCATAGTAATGTGAATACCTAATTAATTGAGTAGTAGCATTGCCTCAAGTATGTATGATCCTATCAGGCGCGTATAGACAATGATGATGCATATATGCTATGTATGATGAGCACGTCATCTAAATTGCTTGCAGTATTCTGCGCAAGGATATTTGAATTAGTCTGGATACATCTCAACATGCATAAAAGAATAGTCCTAATTTGCACTCAATAAATATCATTAAATAATCAAACCAGATATGAAAATGTGTTTGAAGTATCTAATTTTTACTATCTCCCGATCTCTGCAGATTGACACAAACGCGGAAGAACATGCTCATGTGTCATCAAAAGCAGCTTGAAGCTATTGTAGTAAGTAAAAACCGTACTCTTGTTGCAAGAACTGGTGCCGGATGAGATTCAATCCTGAAAGATGCTATGGAATTACAAGTGGGGCTTTTAAATTGGAGTAACCACTTTAGTGACTGGATAAGCACTCAGACATCTTTTATTGAATCCTTGAATGGCTGATTTATGGAGTGTCTTGTTGAGAAACCAGAAGAAACATATGATGGTGTCACGCCTTTTCCCCCTGGCAGAAACATCCAGTAGAGACTCAGAGATCTTATAAAAATCCTTTTATGTACAACCTCCTCCAATAGATTTGGTTCACTATGCCTTTGTGACTGCTTTAAGGATAGAAGTAGCTACATATTATCTTTTATTTAGTTTCCTAGTAGTATTTATAACATTCCCACAAAGTGCACAAGTTATCTCCAACAAAAATTTGCTAAGAAAATAAAGCCAACAAAAAGTGATCAGTAAGGCTGTTGTAAGAAGGAATTTATTATGAAATGATGGACTTACGATACAACAATTGATAAATTCATAACGAAGATTCCATAAAGTTAAATCTTACTGAATGTGTTACCTTTATGTATTTTTATTTATAAAAAATATTGTATTAACATATGAGAACCTTATTTAAGGTATTTCTCCTAGGCCTTTTAAAATTTGGTACGACACGATTATGGTGTATCAATATTTGGTGTATCATCTGTCGTATAATTATTTGTGCTATCACCATCTTCCATGATAATTCCACCATATATAATTTCAGCGTAGTCTCTATATATTAACACTGTTGATGATGTTAATCGTGAATCTCTTTTCCCAGTTCTCATAAACTCAAAAGAAAACTCTGCATACTTTTTTGGGGTCAATATCTCATTTTCCCGTATTTGGTAAAAGGTTAAAGGTTATGTCAAATGTATATATATCTTTTCATATTTGAAAAAAGAAGATAAAAAGAAGAAAATATAACATAACTTGGCTATTAATTTTGGAATAATTTCTCTATACCAGTATGCATGGACCGCATTACTTATAACCATGAAAAAAATCGTCGCCTTAAATAGATATTCAAAAAGTATTTTGCTGGCTAGTTGGTTTCATCGGGTAATCAAAGTTAGTATCACTTTTTTTTTGAGATAAAGATTTTTGTTTCATTTTCATTCCTCATTCGACATGTACGACTTTATATACAACATTTGTAGTTGCAGGAAATCCTACACTATACCCTTACTAATATTCCACAATACTCAACTCATAATTAAAGATTAAAAACAACTCTTTATCATTTAATTCTCAGAATTATTTACAGAAATTGAAGAAATCAAGAACACAACTAATATCTCAAAGTTTCTCTCTCCTCAAGACTTTCTCAACTCTCAAAAAATACATCATCATCTCTCTGGACATGCTGGGTCTCTATATATAGGGTAGATACATAATGGATGACAGCTAAGATGTCCTTTACTTTCGGATTTGATTTGCGATCTTATCGCAAAAGCTATAATACAAAATCTCGCAAGCATTGTAACTATCGCAGATGAATCATGCTCTCCTCGTGTTTCCTCAATCGTCAGCTATTACGTCGTTCTTTAACCTACTCTTTGACATTCGCAAAGTGTTGTTGAAGAGCTCGCGGTATTCTCGCAGAAGTGTTATTAATCTCGCAAGAATATTGTCATGGCGATATTCTGATCCTACAACATTGATACATTAATATCGAAACAAATTATGCATGATAATACGATATGCTATTTGAGTTCTTTCTGTTTGGTTTGAGGTTTTAAAACAATCATCAAAGTGAGGTTTGAGGATTGGTTTTCTATAATAAGATTAGTTTCGTTTTTTCAGATTAGATTTGAGTTCTTTTTGTTTGGTGTTAGTTTTGTGATAAAAATTAAAAGCTTTCTATTGAGATGGGTTATGGAAATAAGTTGAGGCTTTGGAAGGTATTCTACAGATGATGTTAACAAATGAAGATTTTTAGAGGGTATCCTTGAATTTTCTTCAGAACTTCTTCATATTATGCAGTTAAGGGATTTGTAGCAAGCGGAAATGATAATTGATTTGAATATTCCTATCAGATCATCAGGTGGATTGTTCTCATTAATGGTCATGTTAGTATTGTGGTTTCCTAACCCTTGTATTAGCTTTCATGCTAGATTGTCGGAGATAATGTTTTTTTTTTCTTTTTTGGATTGTATGTTAAGGCATGAAGCAATTTTATCTTTTGAAGATGTAGTTTTCATGGTCAAGACATGAATTAGAGTCAACCTAGAAGAATTCAAATGGTATTCTTAAGATCTACCGGATCATGCACCAAGAAAATATCATTGCAAGTTACTTTAATCAGCAAAGTCGATCAATATTTACCAAGACTAAAGATCATGCAATGTAGGCATCACAAACAGCAACAACAACATCATCCACAGTAACATTGTCAACAAGGACCCCATGAACTTCTTAATCATTAAATGGTATCACGATTCTGAGAAACGAATCTTAAATTGTATGCTTTATGGGACAGTGGAGTATCCACCATCTCTCCCGACAAAAATTTATAATTCTGCTTGATTATACTTTTATTTTTTGTTTGCCTATTAAATTTTAGTTTGTAAAGTGTTATTCAAATGTCAATAACGATATTTATTTTCTGAATATATGGAGGATATTGTGTTGTTAAAACTTGGAATCAGGCGTATGAAGAATGAGTTATTTTTTAATTTGTTTATCTCCATATGTAATTGATTTTTGTCACTAAAATTGACAAAGGAGAAGATTGTTAGAGCCTAGCTCTGTTGAACCCACCAAGCATTGGTGTGTCAAGTTTGGTTATCATATTTTGGTATCAAAACTCATCTAGAGTAGTCAACTTCGTTTAGGTTAGACTAGAAAGTCTAGGAATGTTGAGACATACAAGTATTACTCTGAAGACCTGAAGAATGTGAAGAAGTAACGACTGCAACGAAGACATCATACTTCCACTTGTGCTTAGACTTAGTCACATCATTATGATCAAAGTTTCAAGGAATTACATTGAATTACGAAGTATAACGCTTATCTTTTGAACTTCGTAAATAAGACATCAACATAATCTATGTATTTAGTTACTTGATTATGTATAGAATATAGCTGTGATTTCATCCTAGAAAACTATGTATTATTACCTTGGTTTAAGGAAGTAGATGTATGAACTTGTTTCATAATCGAAAAGGAAATCGTGAGTGTGTTGGTCCGGATCGTTATTGAATATCTTTTGGATGACCAATACAAGATGACAAGTTAGAACCTAGCTTGACTTAAGGTATAACCGGTCATAACCTATAGTGGGTCTCAAGGTGTAACCGGGCACAAGCTAATTTGGAAAGCAAGGTGTAATCGATCACAAGCTACATTAGGAATTAAGGTGCAATCGATCACAAGCTACATTGGAAAGCAAGGTGTAACCGATCACAAGATTCTTTGGGAAATAAGGTGTACCCGATCACAAGATCCATTGGAATCATGGTGTAACCGGTCATAATCTATCTTGAGAAGCATGGTATAACTGATCACAGCTTATATTGTGAGTCATGGTATAACCGGTTCCAAGATAAAACTGAGTTTCCAAAGTTCACACATTTCTTCATGTTGTGCGTGAATTAGGAATTAGGGTTTGCTAAGATGAGAAACTTTTGGATGTCAAGATTATTTGAATATGAGCATAACTCTTATCATTTACTGTTCAAGTAGATTCCTTGATGCTCAAGGTGGCCCAAAACCGAAATATTGAAAAGCATTTAATTAAGTTTTTTAGTTAATGTGTTAAACTAATAATAGAAGTTTTCTAAGAGAGATTTCGGAAATATTGTTTGGCATTTAGTTGGAAATGGGAAAAATGAAATTAGGTACTTTAATGAATATCTTGAGAATATTTTCTATTTTGGAATTTCCTTGTTATCCAAAAAACCTTGGTCTATAAATACTTGAGTTTGCATTTCTTGCAAACTATCCTAAGATCCAGGAAAACTTTATTCGTGTTATTTCTGGTGGAGCCGTTTATCCAGAGAGGAAAGTACCCTAATTAGGAAAAATCTCTTATGATCGCTCAGTTAAAGACTTCTGTGGGATCAAGAATCTCTATGAGTAACATTGGTGTAAAGCTAGATAATTCAAATGTTATTTTAGTTTTCGATTATTGATTTGATTGAATCATGGTTGTTGAAACTTTGATTGCATCTAGTTTGATTATTCTTGAGATCCTTCTCTTCTGACATAAGGGTCACTCAAACTAGATCAAAGTATCGACGGGATCTTTAGAACCATTGTTGGATCTAAAGACATCCTGTGATAATCCATTGTTAACATACTCCATTTTGTGTGTGGTTGATCACAAGAGAATTCAAGTTTGTGTTGTGCGGGTTATTGAGAAGGAAATTAAAGACTTGAAGATAAAGAATATTTTCTTATTATTTTCGTATCTTGTGAATTTGTGCACACATCTTGATCGGTTTGGATCCGACTAAGAGATTTATCTTTGATATATTTAATCATATATTCATATTGGTTGGAAACTATCATTTGGTGGTTTTTTATGATTTGATAGTTGTGAATCTAGATATGAACTTTCTGATTTGGATTGATCATACCCGACAAAAGATATTATTAGTTTAAACGGAAGAGTCTTTGCCAACAACTCAAAACTATGTTTTACCAAAGATTAAATAGAGTGGTTTCCAAACATAGTTATTCCTTTGTTGTTTCTGAAAAGGCGAGGGTACCTAAATATACCTCAAGCCATTACTTTTCCTTCCTATAAGTCCTTTCTCCGAAAGTGATTGTCTATGGACTAGGTCGATATAATAAAACAAATCGGTTCACACTTTGTGTGATCGTCTATGGATACGAGATCGATACAATACAACAACAAAGTGTGTTTACTTGATACAAAGTTTCGAACTTAACCAAACTCAATAGGATTCACGTATCAAGTAAATAGGAATTTATGTTTGTGTAATTTACTTTAATTATAATAAAACAATTATAATGCGGAAATCTAAAGTAAATGACACAACAAGATTTTGTTAACGAGGAAACCGCAAATCCAGAAAATCTCGGGACCTAGTCCAAAATTGAATACTATCAGGATTAAGCCGCTATACAAAATAAACCAACTTTTTATAGTTGAGACCAAGAAACTAAACCTATATTTCACATAGTTTCGCCTGTATTCCGACGCCTCCAACCTATAAACAAGTCACGTACTTGGACCAATTCCTTTGGTTCGTATTCCAAACAGTAAAGGAATAACAAATCTGTTTGGTATCAACTATCTTCAACCAAGTGATATGAGTTGTGCAAAGGTTCCCTTGTTTATCTTAACATGAACTCCTTTGTCAGGTTCCAACATCTATCTTATGTTCAATCACCCAAAGGAAATCGTTAAGATTAAGTCAATCAATACCTTTAATCACAAGGAAACGTATTGATGCCGATCTTCCTCAATTAATCAATCCAATCTACCACAAGGATAAACAAATTATTAATTGGATCCTCTTTTTCCCAAACAAGTATTGTGCACACCAAAGATTATAAAAACCAAGTCAGAAATCTTTAATATCTTCTTTGTCTTCAAATCTTCTTAAATCTACAATAAACACCTGCACACAACTACTTGAATCTCTTGTGATCAATCACACACAGAACGGAACCTGTTAACAATAGAGTATCACTGTTAGAGCATTGCTCGGTTGAACCCACCAAGCGTTGGTATGTCAAGTTTAGTTGTCATATTTTAGTGAAGCAAAACTCATTTAAGAGTCACTTGATTTAAATGTACTAGAGTCAACTTCGTATAGGTTAGATTGAAAGTATTAGGATGATACATTATAAGTATTGCGAAGACTTGAAGAAGTGAAGAAGAACGGAGCTACAACGACAAAATAATCCTTCCACTTGAGGTTAGTGATATTTGACTTGAACTATTTCATTACCTAACGTATCTTTCAAGTCGTGCATATTGAAAACATAAAACTGTGAAGCATGAACACTCTAAATAGACATAATATTAAGGAATACAATATGAAGTTTCTTGCTTAACCATTAAACTTTGTATATAAGACATCGACATAATCGTATGAATACTATTGTGATTATGTATGGGTATGAGGTGAGGATTTCATCTTAGGGAACAATATTTACATGTGTTCTAAGGAAGTAAGTTAATGATATATGTTTTGAACCGAAAAGGAAATCTCCAGGCGTTATTGGGGTTGTTCTTCATTGCATATCTTATGAACGACCAATATGTGTGAATTAGTATAACCGCTCACGACTTGTTTGTGTTCTTGGTAGAACTATTCACATGAGTCCTGACTTATGTATTGGTATGACTTTTATTAGTGAAACCGATCTTAAGTAATCACCTGGGGTATGATCGAGTTGTGTATGTCTGGACTTATTACTGGGAAGAGGGGAACAAATCCTAGTAAGAGGTGCAGTGCATCACAAGGGGAACCAATCCTTGTATGAGGTGCATCAAGGTTTATGAAAGAAAGGGGAACCGATCATATGAACATGTGCAACAAGTTTTTGGGAAGGGGGAACCGATCCTATGGACATGTGTAGTGCATACAAGTTAGATACCAAATATATTTGGGGAACCAATCCTAGTACCTAGTCAACCATCTCTTTGGTAAGCTAGTGTAACTAAGCACAGTACTCACATGGAGGTAGAACCGAAACTTGTTTTGGTAGAACCGTAAACCCATGAGTTGTGATTGAGTGGAACTTGATCAATCACATAGTTCTTGAAAGTCAGATGAACCAATTCTAAACTTGTTTGGAAGTGAGGTAAATCGGTTTCAAGTGAGCAAGCATGGTAAAGACTTGCAAGAGTAGACGTCGACACTCTTTGAACACGGTGCATTAATGCTTATTCTATTTTGTTCAAAGATATTCCTTAACGGCTAAGAAGGAAGTAAATCCCAAGATCGAATTAAATAAGTTTGGAATCTTTTTAATTAAGGTTTTTTAATTATATATGGAAAATAAGAATTAGTAATGTGCATTTGCTAATTAAAGATTTTCCAAGGAGATTTGGATCACATTTTTGGACAGTGCATTCACAGGAATTATGAAAATCGAATTTGGGTAAATATGGAAAATATCTTGAGAATATTTTCGGTTTTGGAAATTCCTTGGTGTCCAAACTTCCTTTTCTATAAATACTTTGAGTTTGCATTTCTAGCAAACTAATCCTGCGTAACCTAGACTTACTCTTTTGACTTTGTTACTGGTGAAGCCGCCTATCGGAGATGAGAGTAATCTAATTAGGTGAAATCTCTTACTTCCGCTCAATTTGAAGTATTCTTTAGGAATGAGAAGCTCTAGCGCGACCTATTGGTGGGAAACTAGATATTGCGGTCTATCTTTAGTTTTCGTATTGATTTGATTGACTAACGGTGGTTGAATCTTGAATGCACCTAGTTTGTGTTAGAGCACTGCTCGGTCAAACTCGCATGCATTGCTATCTCAAGCATGTTTGTCAATCTTAGTGATCAAAACTATAAAATCTTGATTTCTAGTCTATTATAGCTAAGGTCTCGGACTAGGATAGAAAGTGTAGTTGAGATCAATAACTCCATGGCGATCATCATACAAGACGAAGGACTACTCAAGGAATCAGTGGATCTTCATCGACTAAAAGGTATGTGGAAACTTGAACTTATCTATCACTCAAAAGTCTATCTACTCTATCTCCTATTTTGAGACAAAACTCGTTTATCTATATAGACTAAAGATATGCACATGAGACATTTCGAGCTGAGTATATCTTGCTTATATATTCTCGAAATGGGTGTTGGTAAAGCTATAGCCTTAACCAAGTTCATCTTTTCCTAGTGACGAAAGTCATGTTATGTTTCAATCACTTTGGAAATCGCTCTGACGAAAAATAGTTTGTGAATAACAACTATATAACGCCCTCTGAGAATGTTTCAATGATTGAAATGAGAGTTTAGATTATATAACCATTGGGGGATATAAACATTTTTGTGGAAACACATATATGTATAAGTCCTTAGCACTTGAACCGAAGTTTGCGAACTTTGTTGGTAAAGTGGAACCGGAACGTGAGCAGCAACTCAGTCTGCGAACTCAGTCCACGAACCCAGTCCACAAACTGGCATAAGTTCTCGGACCCGAGAATATCTGCTGAAGTTGAAGCTCAGGTGCAGTCCGCGAACTCAGTCCGCTAAATGACGGAAGTTCTCATCCCGAGAAATTATGCTGGAGTTTATGAACTTCAACCGGTTAGCTTGAGTCCGCGAACTCAAGAGGTTATGTCTGAAAACGTTGTTCGTGAACTTATTCTAAATTACTAAGGAATGCTTTTGCAAACCGTGGCTTTATAGTTCATGATTAATGATTCGAGTGAATCACATCATTTTTGATTCAATTGTGTCTCTTGTAGTACTTGAGATCTCATAAAAAATGAACAACTCTCTAACTAGTTCATTTGAGTCATTTGGACTAGTTATGGTGAAGAAGAATATGGTTTATATGAAAGTTATCATTTGGTAACCATTTGGTTGACTAATATTGAATCAACCATTGTACACGTTTGGGTACGGTTACACGAACTCAAAAACGTCAAGTACATGTGTGTATGGCAAGCTAAGTTTTCGATATAACGGTTGAGAGATATTAGCTTGTATCTAACCAGGTTTTCATCTAACGGTGAATATTGAATGCTTTGTTACTAAGCTAACATTGATTGCAAACCCTGATTTGAAAGACTATATAAGGGAGAACTCTTGTTATTAGAAAAACTAATCCCCACATACTTTTCTTGTGTGATACTAGTTTTCTCCAAGCTAGAGTCGATCTCCATTAACCCTTGAGTTTTCTCTCTAAATTCGGGTTAACGACTTAAAGACTTTATTGGGATTGTGAAGCCATACCGATACTACTTTCCTTGTAGTTGTGTGATCTGATCTTGCTGTTTCTATCGTACGAGTACAATTGAAATAATTGGCTTGAGATTTCTATCTCCGATAGGCAAGATAAAAGTAGTCACAAACATCTTCGTCTCATTTTTTGTGATTCCTCAATAATATTATTCGTTGCATCGATTAAGTTTATTGTGAGGTGATTGATGAAACTGAGTTGTTCTTCGGGAATATTAGTCTGGTTTTATCGATTGGTTCCTGTTCACCTTGATTTATCAAAAGACAGAATAAAACACATAGGTTTATTCGTGGGAGACGAATTTATCTATTACCTGTAGACTTTTCCGCGTGAGACGGATTTGTTTATTAAAGTCTTCGACTTTGGGTCGTAGCAACTCTTGGTTGTGGGTGAGATCATCTAAGGGAATCAAGTGCGCAGTATCCTGCTGGGATCAGAGGCATAGGAGAATAACTGTACCTTGGATCAGTGTGAGAATGGTTGGGGTTCAACTACAGACCAGATCGAAGTTAATTTGGAGTAGGCTAGTGTCTATAGCGGCTTAATACAGTGTATGTTTAATCTGGACTAGGTCCCAGGGTTTTCCTGCATTTGCGGTTTCCTCGTTAACAAAATTCTGGTGTCTGTGTTATTTCTATTATGCATTATATTTTGTTATATAATTAAAATAATACAGGTTGTGCGTTGTTCAATCGATTAGAATATCCGACCTTATTGGTTGTTGATTTAAATCGATTGACACTTGGATATTGGTCTTTGGTACCATCCAAGTTATCTCTTTTTGATTAGGCTCGCGAATCATATTTTCTTGAGTAAATCAAATCGAAAGGTTGAGATAATAACTCCTTGAGATATTTTCTATTGATTGAGTCTTGTTGATTCTCTAGAAAATAATTCGGAGTTGTCCATAAAGATTTCTAATCGAAATATTGGGTGAGGTTGTTAGACCCCAGCATTTTCTGTTTATTTATGCTTGAGAATCTTCTCTTCTGATATAATATTTACTCAAAGTAGTTCAAGGTTTCGACAGGGATCTTTAGACTTTTGTGAGATCTAAAGACGATCTTGTGATAATCCATTATTAACAGACTCCGTTATGTGTGTGATTGATCACAAGAGATTCAAGTGATTGTGTGCAGGTGTTAATTGAAGATCTAAGAAGATTTGAAGACAAAGAATATATTGAAGATTTCTTACTTGGTGTTTTTATAATCTTTGGTGTGCACAATACTTGTTTGGCAAAAAGAGGATCCAATTAATAATCGGTTTATCCTTGTGGTAGATTGGATTGATTAATTGACGAAGATCGGCATCAACACATATAACTTGATTGAAGAGTGTTGTTGGCTTAATCTTAGTGATTATCTTTGGTTGATTAAACGTAAGATAGATCTTTGAACCTGTCAAAGGAGTTTATGTTAAGATATACAAGGGAACCTTTGCGCAACTCATATCACTTGGTTGAAGAGATTTGATACCAAACAGATTTGTTGTTCCTTTATTGTTTGGAATACGAACCAAATTATTTGGTCCAAGTACGTGACTTTTTTACAGGTTGGAGGCGTGGGAATACAGACGGAACTCGGTGAACTATAGGTTTAGTTGCTTGGTCTCAACTATACGAAGTTATCTTATTTTGTATAGCGGCTTAATCCTAAGAGTATTCAATTATGGACTAGGTTCACGGGTTTTTCTGCATTTGCGGTTTCCTCGTTAACAAAATCTTGCTGTGTCATTTACTTTATATTTCCGCATTATAATTGTTTTATTATAATTAAAGTAAAATGCACAAACATTAATTCCTATTTACTTGATACGTGAATCCTATTGAGTTTGGTTAAGTCCGAACCTTTGTATCAAGTAAACACACTTTGTTGTTGTATTGTCTCGATCTCGTATCCATACACGATCACAAAAAGTGTGAACCGATTTATTGTATTGTCTCGACTCAATATATAGACAATCACTTTCGGGGAAAGGACTTATAGGAAGGAAAAGTTATAGCTTGAGGTATATTTTGGGTACCCTCGCCTTTTCAATCACAAGATCTTCTTTAGATCTAACAACAGTCTAAAGATCCATGTCGAAACCTTGAACTAGTTTGAGTGAATCTTATATCAAAAGAGAATATTCTCAAGCATAAACAAACTAGGTGCAATCAAAGTTCAACCACCGTTAGTCAATCAAATCAATACGAAAACTAAAGATAAACCGTAATATCTAGTTTCCCACCAACAGGTCGCGCTAGAGCTTCTCAATCCCAAAGAAGACTTTAAATTGAGCGGATGTAAGAGATTTCACCTAATTATATTACTCTCCTCTTTGATATGAGGCTTCACCAGTAATAAAGACAAAAGAGTAAGTCTGTTTTTACGCATGATTAATTTGCTAGAAATGCAAACTCAAAGTATTTATAGACAAGGAAGTTTGGACACCAAGGAATTTCCAAAACCGAAAATATTCTCAAGATATTTTTCATTACTCCACCAAATTAGGTTTTCATAATTCCTGTGAATGCACTGTCCAAAAATAAGATCGAAATCTCCTTGGAAAATCTTTAACTAGTAAACGCAAGTTACTAATTCTTATTTTCCATATATAATTAAAAACCCTTAATTAAAAAGATTCTTAACTTATTTAAATTCGATCTTGGGATTTACTTCCTTCTTAGATGTTAAGGAATATCTTTGAACAATATATAATAAGCATTAATGCAACGTGTTCAAAGTGTGTCGACATCTTACTCTTGCAAGTCCTTTTTCATACTTACCCACTTGAAACCGATTTACTACACTTCCAAACAAGTTTAGAATTGGTTCATCTGACTTTCAAGAACTATGTGATTGATCAAGTAACACTCAATCACAAATCATGGATTTAACGGTTCTACCAAAACAAGTTTCGGTTCTACCTCCATGTGAGTACTGTGCATAGTCACACTAGCTTACCATAATTCGGATGACTAGGTACTAGGATCGGTTCCCCACATATTTGGTATCTAACTTGTATGCACTGCACATGTCCATAGGATCGGTTCCCCCTTCCCAAAAACGTGTTGCCCATGTTCATAGGATTGGTTCCCCTTTCTTTCATAAACCTTGATGCACCTTATACAAGGATCGGTTCCCCTTGTGATGCACTGCACCTCTTACTAGGATCGGTTCCCCTTCTCCCAATAATTAGTCAGATATTCACAAACTCGATCATACCCCAGGTGATTACTTAAGATCGGTTTCACTAATAAAAGTCATACCAATACATAAGTCAGGCCTCATGTGAATAGTTTTACCAAGAACACAAACAAGTCATGAGAGGTTATACTAATCACATGTATTGGTCGTTCATAAGATATGCAATGAAGAACAGCCCCAATAACGACTGGCGATTTCCTTTTCGGTTCACAACACATATCATGAACTTACTTCCTTAGAAAACATGTAAACATTGTTCCCTAGGATGAAATCCTCACCTCATACACATACATAATCACAATAGCATTCATACGATTATGTCGATGTCTTATATACAAAGTTTAATGGTGAAGCAAGAAACTTCATATTGTATTCCTTAATAATATGTCTATCTAGAGTGTTCATGCTTCATAGTTTTATGTTTTAAATATGCACGACTTGAAAGATACGTTAGGGAATGAAACAGTTAAAGTCAAATATCACTAACCTCGAGTGGAAGGATGATGTTGTGGTTGTAGCTCCGTTCTTATTCACTTCTTCAAGTCTTCGTAATACTTGAAATGTCTCACCCTAATACTTTCAAGCTAACCTATACGAAGTTGACTCTAGTACATTTAAATCAAGCGACTCTTAAATGAGTTTTGGTTCACTAAAATATGACAACCAAACTTGACATACCAACGCTTGGTGGGTTCAACCGAGCAATGTTCTAACAGTTTCGAATAAGATAATGACTTCTTTCTTACGGTTCATGTGCGTGACTCTATAAATCGAAGACGCGGGGATACTGAGGAAACTAAGTATCTAGGGGTAGTCTACTTTTTCTCAACTATACGAAGTTGACATTAGATTTTGTATAGCGGCTTTCATTCTGAGAGTATTCAAAACTGGGCTAGATCCCAGGGTTTTTCTGTATTTATGGTTTCCTTGTTAACAAAATCTTGTGTTGTGTTATTTACTTTAGTTTCGCATTATAATTGTTTTATATTATGACGATTAAGTAATTACACTTGTGCGTTAATCCTAATCACTTGATAGTTGTTGTATTATCTCGACTTTGTCCATAGACGGTCACACTTGGTATCGGACTTATAGGTTGGTATTTAAAATATTTTGGTGTATTTGGGTACCGTCGTCTTTTCAGTTGTGAATTTGGGAGATCAAGCTCGAGTAGTATTTATTTGGGTAGAAAATCTAGCCATTCCGGTGACCGTTAAAAAGTAGTTATTCCCGATATAAGAAAACCTGCCAGCAGTTGTACTTAATCCGCGTGTTTAATTTTATTTCGCACAATGCATTTATCATAGTGGAAAAACCTATTTTCCCATCCACCTGGCTCAATAAAAAAATTATTTGGAAATTCCTTAGTCGTTGAATTTTTATCTATTATTGCTTTATTACTGATTGTTAGGACTAAATTTTTAAGATGTTCAAGTCCCTTGTTGTGTAGATGAATAATTAGTAATTACTTAACTTAATATGTTCGATAACTCCATGTCCCATGAGATTTGTTTATGTGCCGCTCTCCTAGGGTAGGCACGAATGATCTTGATTTAATTCCATGGAGTGTGAATTCTTTCCTTGCAAATGACTTGCTTTATTGCATAACGTTTTATTTTTTAAGGGATCTAGTAGCTACTTAAAAGAATAAAAAAATCATTAAAGCGTTTGCCAAAGTTTGTAACTTTAAATGTTGATACACAAAGATGGATTTGTTAAATGAACATAAAGTGTCTTCTGCTAATAAGTTTCCAGCAGAATATTCGGTCCAATATTCTAATGAGATTCCATGTTGTTCTACGTTAGACGACGATGACAATGAAGTATAGAATAAAAATGAGAAAGAAATGGAAGAGATAGTTAAACAACTTAAAAAATTAAATGCAGAAACAAAATATGATAACTCTTTTTTTTTTCCTGTTATGATATT
The DNA here is from genome assembly GCA_023529315.1 of Papaver bracteatum. NCBI lineage: Eukaryota > Viridiplantae > Streptophyta > Magnoliopsida > Ranunculales > Papaveraceae > Papaver > Papaver bracteatum. The sequence continues at coordinate 2,410,214 of JAJJWX010005012.1, forward strand.
TACCATAGCTTAGCAAGTATCTGAAGTTTCACTCATATTAACGGTGAAAAATAAATTTACAAACACTTTTAAATCACTTGGGAATTTGATCAAAGGGTAAATTATTGGTGGTGGAATTCGTCTGGGTGTTACGGAAAGAATTGATGAATGAAAAGGTAGTAGCAATAAAAGAGATGATTCTATATCAATAATTTCAGATTTTTTTTAGTTGATTGAACCACATCCTCTTCCGGAGCTCATAATTCCAGATTTCATGAATATGGACTTGCCTGGCTTAGGGTCAAATGGTGGAAATGATGTTGAAAGTTGATATTTTATAAACTTTGAACCCATAGTGTTACTTTCATTGTCATTAATAGGACTGAGTAATTAAATTTTAAAGCCTTTTCTTCTGTAATCTGGTGTATGTTTGTAATTCCATGTCCGTCGTGTTTGGAATTTTTGTTCAGCTATTTCCTTTGATTAGAACAACATAAAAAATCAGAATTATTTATGATTGATTTATAGCACAACAAAGATGGGTCATTGTACTCAGCAAATGGCAGCTCACAGGCATGACCTATGTATAAATCTCATTAAGTTTGATATGTTTTAGTATGGAGGATAGTGAATATGTAGAAATTAAGAGAGACTGAATGGAAGAGTATAATTGGATTCTGAGAAGACTCTATAGTTTGAATGGAAAATTTTAATTGCACTCTCAGGAGAGACTCCTTTCTTATATAAACTTTATGCACAGTTATAATTATACCCTTAATGGTATCTGTATTACAACTATTTATTATTCACCATTTATTGACAAGCTACTTGTTCACGTTCCAACCCTCCCCATCAAGCAGGTACATAGATATCTCATATTCATGTATACCTAGCTTGTCGAGGAAAGAGTTGTATTGACGACTCAGAACTCTTTTTGTTAGAATGTCTGCAATATGGTTTTTTATCCTTACAAAAGGGATTCAGATAACAACTTTAGAAATTATCCAAACCTTTTTTTTTTGATGAAATGCATACCACTTCTACATGTTTGGCCATATTATGTTGGACTAGATTGTGAGCAATACTTACAGCAGCCTTGTTTTCACAATATAACTTCATAAGGCTTATAGGGTTGAATCTAATTCCCCTCAATAAAATTCTTAATATAGCCATAGTGACTTACAAATTTCATGTGACATAGCTCAAAAACAAAAATCTGCTTTTGAATTAGACCTAGCTACAAGAGATTGTATGTTGCTGCGCTAAGTTATTAGGTTTCCTCCGACAAATAAGAAATAGCCTAATGTAGACCTGCGATTAATCATTGAGCCTGCCCAATCAGTATCAGTTTATGCCTCAACTTCCACATGATCATTCTTAGAGAATAAAAAATCTTTTTCTGGTGCATATTTTGGTAGCAAAGTACTCGATACATTGTATAGATATGTGTGTCATGTGGAGCATGCATAAACTGACTTACATCACTCACTTGGTACGCAATATCAGGACGAGTATGAGACAAATGGATAAACTTTCTCACTAACCTTTGATATCTCTATCTATTAGATGGAATGCCATTGATGTCTTCTCCAACTTATGATTTGGCTCAACTGGTGTGTCAATGGGCCCGAAACCCAACATTCATGTTTCAGCAAGAAGATCCAAAACATAGTTCCTTTGTGAGCTAAAGATTTTTTTCTTTTGATCTGTCCACTTCAATTCCTTGGAAATAGCGCAATGCTCATATGTATTTTATTTCAAATTCCTTAGATAAGTAATATTTCAATTTCCTATTTACTCCACGGAATCACCTCACTATAATGTAATCTACATACACAGTAAGCATGGTGACTTGTCTATTACGTGAATATTAGAGAAACAAAGTATAATCTACCTGACTTTGATGATATCGAGCATCTCAGCATACTTTATGTGAACCTACCAAACCATGCTGTTGGAGATTGTTTTAGGCCATATAAAGATTTATTTAGTTTGCAATCTTTTGCTTAACTTCCTATTCCAAGTCGCTATTAAGAATAGCATTCTTCACATCGAACTGTTGAAGATCCCAATTATTGTTTTCTTGCACAGATAACAAGACATGAATGGTGTTCATTTTTGCAATCGGTGCATAGGTTTCTTTAATTATAGTCAATTTCATAAGTCCTAGTGTATCCTTTGCTACTAATCTTGCTTTGTACCTTTCACTAGTTCCACCACACTTGTACTTCACAGTAAGCATATCTAATTCATCTTCCTCTATCAACCTCTCAAATCACCAGCATCAATCGCCATCTTTATGCATTATCAGTTCTTACTGAAATTCAACGCACATCAAACATGTATCAATTTTTTCACTTCATTCTTAATTTCAGCTCAAACACAATTTGTAATCACCTTCTCAACTTTCAAATCCATGGTAACAGCTTTGTCTGATCTTTTCTGTTCCATGGTAACAACTTGTAATTTCCTCTCTTGGCTGCGACAATGAAGAAGAACAAGAGAAGTGAGATTCTCCATGTGAGACCGAGAAACACATGGAGAGTTAATCTAAACCTAGCATGGACGACTAGGATTTGATATATCATATTAATCAATGGTTGGAATTAACCGGTTCTTTTTGGTCTAGTCCTGTCTAGTATGAGAATAACTTGTACATGTACCCATAAGCACTAGGTTCTGATTCTTGTTCCTGTTACTTGTATCGTTGATCCCAGTTCCGGTCCTTTTTGTTCCGGTCAGGTTTTACGGTTCCAGTCTGGTTCATGTCCAACTCTATCCATAGATAAAAAGACATTTCCAATAGGAGTGTGACTAAACTTGTAGCCTTTTTGAGTAGATAAATATCTAATAAAATACACTTAAGAGTTCTAAGACTCATTTACTCCTTTTTAGTTTATGTATAAACATAACAAACCCAAATATTTTTGGCGGAATACGTACATGATACTGAAAACAAATACCAAGAGAAAAGACAGCAAGAGGTTTTTGAAATTTTAGTACTCTAGAAGGAATCTTGTTAATCAAATATGATGTCATAAGAATAACATCACCCCAATAAAATTTCTGCACATTCATAGAAAACAACAAGCATCTAACAACTTCTAACAAGTGGCGTTTTTTTCGCTTAGCAACTCCATTTTTTTGAGGATATCAGTACAAGGAGTTTGGTGGACAATCATATACTCTTAGATATGTACTCACCACTTCAGTCAAATCTTAGCACTTGGATTTTTGTGTTAAATTGCGTAAGAATTTTTTTTATGAAAACTCATGAAGACGGAGTGGACACCGCTTTTGTCTTTCAATAAATAAATCCAAGAACCACGAGAATAATCATCAATGACAGTAATAACCTACAAGAATCAAATGAGTTAATCATAGAAGAAGGACCCCAAACATCATTGTGTATAACAATAAAAGGATCGAAATTATGTCCATACTTGAAGGATTTGAAATACGGTGATGTGTAGCTAACTCACACACTTCGCAATGAAACTTAGATATATCAAGTTCCAAAAACAAAATGGTTAACAACTTTTGCAAGTACCCAAAAGAAGGATATTACAATCGTTTATGCCATAACCAGACTTGTTCTTCCAAATTAGACATACTTGTTGACTTGGATGCCCTTGTACTGTCATCTTGTGTTGTGTTTTGAAATTACAAGTATTAAATGACCCCTTCTATCTACCAAGACTAATTAGTTTCCCTATGAGAGGTCCTGAAAAAGATAATTGAAAATGTGACGGTACCAAAATATACCACCAACCTTTTCTTAGGAAAACTGTATGGACTAAACTCGAATACAATTACGAGAGTTCAACTTAATAATAAATCTTAATCAAGGAATTATATGAAGATATTATATCTCTTTTTGTCACAATTAAAATGTTTACAGAACCAAGTCTGTGAACCTAATTATGTGTGAGAGTACTTGGACGATTCCAAATACCAATATCTAAGACACAATCAAGTCGTATCCAAAAAACAAGGATGGATACATCTACTTTGATTGATTAACGTACAACCTGTGATATTTCGGTTACAAAGATAAACAATATAATGAGGAAAAAAAATAATACAAACACCAGAAAATTTCTTAACGAGGAAACCGAAAATTCAGAAAAACCTCGGGACCTAGCCCAGACTTAAACACCAAACTGTATTAAGCTTCTACATACACTAGCCTAATATCAGAACTTCGGAATGGAATGTAGTTGAGACCTAATTAAACCTTCACAGTAATTCAGTTACATTCGCGCTCCTTACGCCTCTTGAATCCTAGCAAAACTCCGCGTGATTGATTTTATTAGCTGACGTCCTTTACAACCTAAGAGTTGCTTCAACTTAATTGAAGACTTTAAACCAATCTTCTTCCCATAGATAAGGATATATGTGATTTCCATTTTGATCAAAGATCAAGGTGGGGTAGGAAATCAATAGAAATAGTCAAAGTCTAGCTAACCTTAAAATCCAGTCTTATAACTCCCGAAGAGCATCCTAGATTATTATTCAACTCATAACTATAAAATTGTGGAATCACAAAGTATAAGACGAAGAAATTTTGTGATTTCTATATATCTTGTTTGTTTGAGCAAGCTCGAAAATCAAAACAAAATCAGGATACACAAACTATCAAGATAAAGATAGTTGGACCCGGATTCACGAATCCCTAGGTGAAGTCTCTTTAGTCGCTAAACCCAATAAGGGTTTTAAGGAGGGGATGACTCTAGTTTACATTTAGGACACACAAGAAAAGTGTCAGGGATTCAAGATCCCAATTGTTTGAGGTTCTCCTTTTATAGACTTTCAAGATCAAGTTTGCTTTAGATTTAAGCTAAGGTAGCTTTGGAATCAAGCAATCAATAATCACCATTAAATGAAAAGCTTGACTTGAGATTAACATAACTCAATATACATTCTGGTTAGGATGAAACGTAACCGAACCGTATATAATGATGGTTCATAAATGGTTAGACGAAACTAGCCAACTGAACAATAAGCTTAACCATTTTCATATAATACTTTAAGAATTTTCTTGAATCACACATATGATCAATAATGATAATGTTTTTAGAGAGTTATTCAAATGCCGATTATCCCATAGAAATAATTCTGATGCATTTGAAAATATTCGACATGGTAAGTATGTGTATCGGGTATGTGTATTATACCTTTTCGTGAATATTCTTTTCATAGTGTACTAGGTATGTGTACCCTTAAGAAAAAAACATGTTGAGGAACTCACATATCTTTTATGGTATGTGTATTGGGTATGCGTACCTTATTTGGTTTTGAAACCAAAAGATCTTTTCAGGTTTGCATAATAGGTATGCATATCTTTCCTGGTTTACGAGTTCACTGACTTTTTATGGTATGGATACCGTGTATGGGTACCAAAAAGTCGTTGCCGAACTATAGTTACACCGGTACATGTACTGCGGCTTCGGACCTATGACAGTTCTCCCAGTATGTGGACCGGTATGCATACTGTCATGTATTCAGATTTACAATAGTTTTTTATCTCTCTAAAAATCGATTTGAAACATTCTCAAATAACATCAATGACACATATCACTGTTTCAGACTATTTTCAAATGATTAAATCTTGAGTCATAATTAGGTCATAAGCAATAAATTGTTTTTCATCAAATTCATCAAGTATGAACAAATGTACTTAATTCTAAATTTCTGTTATGCATGTATGTCCAATTTAGTCACGCGACAATGTCTCATAGATAGAAAGGTAAAAACTTGAGAAATAGGTGATTCAGTCTTCACTTACCTTTGTTGAAGAAGTTCTTCAGATTTTTGATCTTCTCCTTCAAATGGTAGAACGCAGTGATATCCGATTCTCAACTACACACTATCCTAATCCGAGACTAACTAAATGTAGACTAGAAATCAAGATATAGTTTTAACAACTAAATTTGACAACAAGCTCGAGATAGCAACACTTGTGAGTTCGACCGACCAATGCTCTAACAACAATGAGTGTCGAAAGAGGTAACGCAATATTTTAGAGCTTTGGTTATTTGAATGATACATATGAGGCTGCAAGAAAGGTTGGGAACATGTAACACTGTAGAAAGGGACATGGAGTTAGTTATTGGATTATTTTCTTTGCCATTAGTTGTCAAAATACAAGGTTTTCTAGGACTAGGATTATAGGTAGAGAACACGTCGGACCTGGTAGATATGTATGTGATCAGTTGCTCCACTATCGATAGTCCAAGAATAATTAGATTTATCACATGTAGAGCTCAATGCAGTACCGAAGTTATTTGGGTTACCTGATTGAGTCAAAGAACTCAATATAATTTTCCTTTGATGAAAGAATTATTTCATAATCCTTTATCATCTTCTCCAGCTAGACTTGAGATGGACGAGGAGAAAGACCAGACGATGACGAAGATGAAGGTTGAAACTCCCTCTCATCAGTTGTGTGGTATGCTCTTGGAGCACAATTACAACCTCCTCTTCTTCCTCCGAAACTGCAACTAGAATCACATTCTCTTCTTCCTTCATTCTGCCATTGTGGACGTCCATTGAGTTTAAAACATGTCTCATTGGTATGTCTACGCTTGTGACAATAATCATAGTATAGAGTTTTTCTCGTCAGGTTTTTGGTTGCTTTGCAGTATGAATTTTGGAGCATGAGTAGATGAAGTAGCAACATTTGTGGATGAAATTTCTTGGGGTACTGGAGATGTCATAGCAGCTCGGCTAAGTTCTTCGGATCGAACAATCCCATAAAATCTTCGAGGAGTCGATAATGGGTCTTTTCTCGTTATCTGAATTCTGATGGGCTCGAAATACGAGTCAAGACCAGCAAGGAACTCAATAAGTCGACCTTTTTCAATTATCTTTTGCAACTTGGTGGTATCAGCTACACATTCCATGTCACATGGATGGAGGAAATCAAGTTCTTACCACAGAGCTTGAAGAGCGCATTATAGTAAACCGATAAGGGCTTGCTATTCCGTCGTGTCTCTATAATCCGACGATTCAAATCATAGATTTGTATAGCATCACCACTCGCAACATGGATCCGAGAAATTGCATCTCACACTTCTTTTGCAGTGGCTAGGCGCATAAAACTACTCCTTATATCAAGAGACATGAACCTAATAACCAACTCATTATCAGTGCATTTTTCTTCCACCCAAGTCTCATATGTAGGGTATGTGGTTGTTGGACATATTTCGCTTCCGGTTAAATACTCAATCTTTCCTTTACGAGTGATGTAAAGTTTCACCCGATGAGACCAAGCAAGATAGTTGGTGTCATCCAACTTACAAGATGTCATCTTAACATTCATACTATCACTATCAGAAAAGTCTAGAGATGTTGAACTCTTAGAATGAGAATGATTACTATTCTCAGAAATATTAGGCATAGATCGACTTTTAACTTTAACAAACAAAGAAAAACTTCAAAGGAGAAGTCAACCTACAAAGTACAAACAACCATAGATTCTTCAAGAACAACTTAAGGATCTAACTCACAAATCTGAATCTCAGATTGAAGCTACAATAGATCTAGGTTGAGTTTTCTCTTCTCTCTCGAATACCATATAGAAATAAAGAGAGAGTTGATGGAAGAGTGTAATTACACTCGAGACTCCTTTCTTGTATCTATGGACAGTTAAAACTATACCCTTAATGTTATATTGTTTACTGTTCACTATCTATTGCACAGACTACTGTTCTATTAATCTCATTCCAACTGAATGATCATACAATGTTTGGAGACGACAACACATGCAGTGGAGACAACTCATGCAGCATTCATTCAGCTGTGCATTGATAATCTGGTAAGAATGCTCTTTTTGATTCTCAAACTGAAGCAACGAATTGGTGATAGAGATTTCGGCAACAAATTTAAAGAAAATAAAGTCTTATTGCAGCAAATTGAGAAGATCAAAGGAAATCAAAATGAATGGCATAAAAGAAAGTCCGGAGCTTTTGCATGGTGTTGATGAAAAAGGTTATATAAGGATGATAAAGTGGAAATTAAAAAGCAAAAAAATATATGTACATTATTACTCTTTTTCTCTGATGATGATGCTGTCATTAAGGAAATCTCCTAACAAGTACTCAAAATCATTAGGGTAGAGCAAAGACACAACCACCACCCAACCCCAAATATCAACGCTAACTCTGTAGATATAATAACAAAAGGGGTTCCAAGTAGAATCTAGTATTTATAGGATTGTGGTGGTGCAGGTGGCAATCTATTTGGGGTACGGCGACTGCCGGAGTTAGATCCCGTGTTTTCATCACCATTTTGGAGTGGATCACTGTTTCTTCTGTTATGACCATTGCTTCTGGACCTACTAACATCTGCACGTCCATTGGCAGCTGAATCAAATGCGGATCTCCACTCATCACCCTTGCCGCTGGGTGTTCTTGGGCTGCTTTCTGCAAAAACCAAGAAAAGAACAACACCATGAACTCCTAACATAATTTCTTAACTTACGCATCCACTATTGGTATCTATTATTTGGCAACTAGTAGCATAGGTTAGATTTTCAAAGATTACCTGCTGTACCACCACCATCAGACCAGCTAGATGCAGCAGAGGCACGGTTGTCATGGATACTAAGTTGACGTGTGAGTTTTGAAAGAATGGATGACTGTTTCTGGAAGCGTTCCCTTTTGCGTTTCACATTCTGGTCCTCTAGGAGAAGCTCTTCGATTCTTGCTGTGCTTTGGCCACTGGAAACAACCAAAAACATATGAAAGCAAAATAACTTGGGATGATATATGGACATACAAAAACAGTTGTTTACACTGAAGCATCTAAAATCTGCACTGACCTAATTGAGCTGTACAGCTGAATAAGCATGTCTTCTTTTGCTTTCTCGACTTGGCAGAGAACCACTGCCTATTCAATGCAAAGTTTGAGTCAAATGTGAAAGTAGTGCAAACAGAAAAGGATAAGGAATAACATTAAACAAATAGTGAGGCTTACTTTTGGGACATTGGCAGCAAGACTGTTCAAAACAGCTTCAACATAACCACGCACTTCTTGAGACATCCACCTGAGCTCTTCTTCTGGATCTGCAGGTCTTCGAGCCATTGTGTCCTATAGGAGTAAAAAGAAAAAAAAGTTTAACACTTGCCACTATAGAACAAACAAAACTAGCTTCCTCTTAGATTTTCCCCAAGGAGCAGTGGGTGCATTTAATCTAATACAGAGTGGCTTATGCTAAACCCGTATATTTCCACCAAACCATCTAATGGACGAGAATATAACAGTAATTTATCGATTGAATTTTATTTAACGCTAACCAATAAGGGATGTCTCAACAATGTTGCCTCACTGTATTGCAGGAATAACACCTAGCACACCAAAAGACTGAAAAAGCAAATAGTAACTAATACTCTTTTCTACCTCATTTTGATTAATAAAAAAAAACAGAGAATTTACCGTACGAATATGCATATACAGAAACATTTGCGATTTGACTTCGATAATAAAAGCATACATGATAGGCTGTTGCATTCACATCCACTGAATGAAGAGATACATGACAGACTCGCATACGCACTCACTATATGGGTAGAAACTAGTAATCAAGGGCCAGTTTAGCACGAAATTCGGTAATTTCTTTTTTTCTTTATTTTGAACACTATTCTCAAACAGAAAATTTATTTGTGCCAAGATATTTGTTTGGTACCAAAATGTAAAATTGTTTTCATTAAAAAAACTAGGAACAGAATGAATGAGAATGCAACTAAATGAATGATTCATTGAAGCAAATATTTTATCATTTGTAACGAAAGAGAGAGAGAGAGACTGTGTGACACAAACGGAGATAGAAAGATTGGTGACAACGAGATTTTGCCATCTTTATAATTTTTAAAACTTTATAATTAAAGAACAGTCTCCCTCCAAACAACTTTTCAACAGTTTTCTGTTTTTATCGATTTATAAATAAAAAACAGGATTAGCTAGACACGGTTATTACCGAAGAAATATCATTTTACTCACCAAAGAACCGTCTGAAAGACTATGGCGCATGGGAAGGCCACCCTCCTTAGTAGCCCCCTTAACTACACCCCCTTTTAGTTCGACCACATTCCTTATCTTGTTCAACCACTCAACCTTATCGGCCATACTCTCAGCCTTCAGCACAACGGCACTGTGAGCTGCAAGATCAAAATTAAATTAGCCGTAAAACACCAATTTGAATTGAGTTAAGAAAAGAAGTACAGTAAAGTATAATTGAACACCTTTGAGAACAGTCTTGTATGGAACCTTGCTGGTAATCTTGAAAACAAGACCAGGTGCTTTAGGATCAGGTCCATTTGCTTTTTTATCTTTGGAAGTTTTTGATGGAGATATCTCTTCCTCAACCTCTTCAACATTACACTCCTGATTGTTCACAAGTAAATGTTATCAAATGGAGTCTAAAACTAGAGTAATTACAGTCCCATGTTTAAACAATAAAAATTCCTAATCAGTTGAAGATGAAAAACAACTTCAAGTTCACCTCTATCTCTCATCCAGGAATGCCAGAACGAAAGTTAGCATGAGAAGAAACATGAAATTCCATGTGCCCAAGCCTGGTAGAAAGACTAGTTTAATGGCTGATGGTGCCCATTTTTCCAACATGAAGACAGAATAAAATAGATATTGAGAATAGAAGTACAAATTCACTAGACATGCTACTAATACTTAAGTAGTACACTTTGTACCAGACTGAGTGATTATTATCATTTGTGAAGCATATAGATTGCCAAAATTTCAAACGAATTTCATAACAACAGATGCCTCTCTAGTAAAGTGGAGAAGTCGTTGGGCATTGATACCACAACACCTAACATCATACTGTCTACTGACCGACCAGAAAAAACATTCCACTGTATCAAGGACTTTCTAAAACCTTTCGAATTTGATAACTCCTAACACTAACTTGCAACATCGGAAAATACACGGGGTCACTAAATTTAGTTTAACCTGCGAATTTTTGCTCGTCTTTTTTCTTTTTTAAAATATTTTGTGCGGGACACTTCTTGTCTAGGTCGGGTGAAATACAACGATTATGCCCGTAATATTACTGTATTTGATGTGTTCTGAAATAAGAAATAGTACATTAGAATTAGATTGCTTACTAGTTTCTAGAAGTTTCCATTAGACTTTAAATTGCAGAATCTCGATACCCTAGTCCTAGTTGATTCCGAAATTTTTCTTGTTTTCCAAGTTTATATAATTATTGAGCCAATAGAGTGATAGACTAATAGAAGCATACTTTATGGTTTTAATATGCTTAAGAATCAATCAATACAATTTATCTCTATAGTTATTTTTCTAGTTACTTTCAAGATATTGCTTTTTAATCCACTGATCCAACAATGACAGATTTCCACTGTCAGTTTTAGATAACTCCAGCTAGGTTTCCTTGTGTAACTTGATAATGGTGGCCGACTGATATCAAATATCAATTCCTTGAGGATTTTCATCAACCCATAGGGGCATTAAAGCCATCTGAAACACGACTCATAAACTGGCATGAACGAAAGCCACCCCCGTCAATTGTGTTCTAAAGAAATGGAATGTAGAGACAGGACTTCTATAATAAACAGAAGAAATATCCTCTTACAGTGTGTAGAGACCAAGTCTAAGCATCAAAAGCTAAAAATTCTTAGGCCACCATAACTATCTAGTGGTAAAAGGAAATTTGAGGAGCATGGAAAGCTACTCATGTTGAAAATTGCATTGTTATGTATGTATACCAACAAACAAAGGTGCAGCAAACAACCATAAGAGAATGAAAAGATATGTAGCCAATGAAACTAATCTCAAATGCACAAACCTCCAATGTGATGACACCACGAAAATGCCTTTCTTCTTGCTTTTTCGTGTATCCTAGCTGCAAAAGTAGGAACAGGTTCAGACATATATATCAATCTCATATAGAAGAATCCAGCAATGTACAATATAATCAGCTAAATATAAAACGGCAAGATCCAAATTTGTTAGCAATCTGAATTAGAATCTCAGCATTCTTAAAGTATAAATAAGGAATTACATTGAAGGTTTTAACACAAGACCAGGTTATAATCAGATCTACTGACAAGAATTGAAAAGGCTCGCCATAGTTTCACCTACGATATCTGGTTGTAAGGTACATAGACACAAAACAAGCGGACGCGGTCTCCTATCAGAGTCTTACTTTTACAGTTTACTTTTCTTTTAAATAACTGTATCACCCAATGTCTCATGTCGTCCTAATCTCATTAATCATAGCGACAGCCCAATAATGATTATGATGTTAATTTCTTGACATACATTTCATTAAAAGGTGTCAAACCATACAAGGGCCTGGCCCGGGCCATGATACCAGGATAGAAACCTTCAATTTAGGTAGATCTATACTCCATGGTTTGTCTTTATAAAACAAGAATAAAAGATGAAATGCTGTCCCTAGCTTAGATCTATCAAGCTGCCACATAATAACTACTTGTTTTGGTTATGACATCTTATTTACCATCAGAACAAAACTAATTCAACCCTGAGGATTGTTAACCAACCTTGCCAGATTTCTCATTCAAAACAAACCATCTTCTACTCCAGCCATTAGTTTTAGCACTTTTCTTCAGCAGAAATCCTACAATTATTACAATTATATGTATTAGAAGTCGATAATAAGTCCAGCTGAACAAAAATAAACTTAAAACAAAGTAAAAACATGATGTTAATTCAACTAGTTGGCATGAGCCATTGATATGATAGTAACATGGATTATCCCTCTGCTGTTCAGTTTAAATTGAAATCACGGACACAAACATGCTGGCGTGCCGGCATGCTGCTAAATTCAAGCAGTTGGGATATGGCATAAGACACTGATAATAGAAACACTCGGCTTGTAACAAGATGTTAACTCAGAAAAAACAATCTAAGGTAGCAGATAAAACCTGCTGTTATCTCTCCACCAGGCCCAGCAGTCTTCAAAGCTGAACTCTCTTGCGCATCCTTCTCTGGCGCACCTGACTTATCTTTCATTGATTTTAAGTTTCCTCCCATTTGAGGACTTGCTGCCTAAATAAGAACATTGAGCAAAAGACCACCAAGATGCCCAATTTATCAGGGAAAATAAAAGACAATTAAATCATAAAAATTTGATTTAACAAAAAAGGCAAGATGTTCCTGGCCAGCTAAAGTGGGAACAGAACTTAGGGCTCTCTAGCTTATCAAATTCATCTCAACATCAGGCTGCTGTGGTATTTAATCGGAATTCTAACCCTACGAAACAGAAATTATGTTCTACTAATAAACATGGGATACCTATCTCTTCCATTTCCTAAAATAACCTTTTCTCTTTTGCAAACAGATGGACATACCCTATTAAGTATTGATTGCTCCGCATCACTCCCTTTTTTTGAGGATTTGGTCTTTATTTCTTCCTCGCGTCGCTGCCTATCCATCCTGCAAAAGAAAAAAAGTCCAAGTATCAGCATGTAAAGCTTCAACACACAAAAAATGACAAAATAAGCAAATAGACCACCATCATCGGAGATGTGGATACATGAGTGATTATTACAAAAACAGACAACTAGACGAATTATTAAGAAAAAATAGAAGGAAAAAAAAACAGCTCAACAGCTTAGGCCCTGGGGAATGCACATGCAAATCCACATGGTGTTGTTTACTAAGCTACTCCAGAAGATTTTCCTGTGAAAGTGCTAATGGTACAGAACAGCATAACCCGAAAATTGATTATGGATACATGCTAGACTACGACCAATATAACATAAATTAATTAGATCTGATTATTATTAAACATATACCTCCTCTGCACCAGACGAATAAAGTGTTGTGGGGGAACAAAAGCCCGTTCCATATCAACTAATGCAACCACCATTTTCTTTGCTTCGTTCTTAAATACATCCAATGCAGTAGTTGCAATTGCCACGACCTGGAACACAATAAACCAATTAAAGGCTATTTTCTTAAAGCACTAAGTACTTCCAAATGCAAATTTATTAGAAGCCTTTCTTATAGCAAACTTCTAAGGGAGGATTTCTTTAAGGAAAAAAAAAAAAAAAAAAAACTGGACGGGGGGACATTAAGCCAAAACCTCCAACAAAGGTTATTTTTTCTTTTTTCCTAACACAGAATATGTATACAGGTATCAGAGACCTGTCACTTCTCATTGCCTGATGAATAAAATTAGGTATGAAAAATTACAGTAAAGACATGCGTCTTAACGGGAATGGTTAATATTACTCAAGCGTATAAAGCATACCTCTCGTTTAAAAGGTGGATATCTTCCAAGCCCTGGAGTGGCATTAGCAGAAGCAGTAACTATATCCACCAAGACACGATGTACCTATGTATTTAAGAGTTAAATCATTTTGGATATATTTGCACAAAAAGTATCTATAATAAAAATTAAAGTCTCTCGAAAAGGATCAATGAAAATGAAAGGCTTGTAAGAGAGAAACCCCAATGGATGGGAAAAGGGGATCCTTTTCGTATATGCATATTTTACCTCATCCACACAAAGCCGTGAAGGTTCCTTTGCCAGTTCAAGAACACCTTTTATTAGAGACCTCAGACCTTTCTCAGGGGATATAAGATATGGTTGGTAACCATCTGCCTCTAACACAATCTGGCGCAGTATAAAAAAATCACAAAGATTTAGGTGCTAGGAAACACAACAAGAGTCAAAGTTCCAAAAGTGGAATACCAGAGGAAATTACCCTTTTCACATTGTTGATGTCAAAATGTCTGTCCAATGGTAGCTGCTTGATTTGGTTCGGAAATGTTCCCTCAAAGCTCGCAACAATTTTCCAACCATTACCCTGGAAAAGAAAAGCTCCAACGAATTACGTATAAACAGAATTAAGGAACAATGGAGACCAGTCTTCTGCACATGAAGTAGTGCTAGATTCCACAAGGGCCTAGATCTACCTCTGATCCGCTCATCAGAGCAAGAAATTAAGTACTGAAGCCGATCTAATAAACTACCGAAAAAGATTACCAAGATCGTGATTCCCAGTGCATGATCATATTCAGCATGTAAGCTTAAAAAACATATAATTGTCCTACTAAGTAACTAACGCATGCGCTTTTTATATCAACAACTCCGTGCGACCATTGCAACCTCATATAGGAGAGTTCCTGTATTAGGTTTAGCATGACCTAATGGACCTTACATCACCAAAACGCTGATAACATATTCAGTTTACAAAATAGACTTTAATGGGTGGAAAGGCCTTCAAAACTTAGTCAAAAGAGGGCCAGCTGAAATAATTATCATAATTCAGAGATACGAGTATGTGCACAATTGCTGTATGTTACATACCTCACCAGTGGCAATATGTTGTAGAAATATATCCTCAAATTCACGACAGAGCTCCAAAGCTAGGGATCTTGTACCTTCAGAACTATGGACCATTTGTTCGCCAAGCCGTACTAACTCATCCTTAACTATTTGAGACTTACCCTGTAACCTACAAAACAGTTTCGAGCAAAAATTATCATCTTTCTGCATCCAATCACAATAAAAACACTACGAAGTATTAATAGGCTGTTATATACAAAATTTGTAGATAGGAAGTCAAGCCCCAATTGTCCACTGCCACTAATCAATATGCATGAATCTGTTGCCAAAGATAAAGAACTAAAAGGTACGTTGGGAACTAATGCACCTACCCAGAAAGGATGTTAGGAAGCCTGATTTTCATACGCTTACGAATCTGTTGAGCAAGAGCTTCCACCAAAGCTACTCTACCAAGCTTGCTTTGAGGAGCTCCAGTCAATATAGATTTAAGACTTTCACTTTCAGCACGCCAAGCGGTTTCCAATGAATTCTCTGAACCAACAGACCCAGATTGTGCAGAAGCTATAGATACAGATTGACCAATCAAAGCAACCCATGGGATATCAGATGCATTCCGGGGTCCCTGATTCAATAGTAAAGCCTGAACTGCGGCAAGGGTTTTCTGGTCTGAAGCTGCTTGATCTATTTTACTAATGACACCAACAGTTCTGGTGCCTACAAACAGCAAAATTGAAGGTACAATTATTAGATCGAATACGAAAAGAATGAACCTAAACAATCGATACACTGTCAGCAAGATACAATCATTTTTCTGCTGTAGATTAGGCCTCAATGTTAATGAAAACCTACCATCCGCATCATATTCCTTGATCAGTTTAAGTGCTCGTGAAGATGAAATTTCTGGTGCCTGGGCAGCAGGTACGACAACTAACAATACAGCATCGTTGCGTTCAACGTACTCTCTTATCTGAAACAACCATCAAATACAAGGTCAGGAACACAGTCAACAAATATTTATAATAGCTAATAGATGGGCTATGGAAACTAAGTTTCGGTGAAGATCACTTCACACGGCAGCATCTAAGAGTAGATAGTAACTATTATTTTTAGAACAGGATATCTAACACATAACCAAACCAAGAAAGGGCTCATGAGCAATAAAGGTAGAGCTATTTTTGGCAATCAGGAAACATGTACATGAAGCAAAAACAATTTTGAGAGGCATTTTCTATCCACCATATAGATAAATACTCAGCCCTTGATCAGATCTAAGCTGGTATCACTACAAAAGGATCCATGAGAATGATACCCATTAGCAGGAAAAGGATCTAGTAAGAGGATTAAAATCAACTCACCATTGACTCATCCACGATCCTTTGGTCCAGTCCAGGTAAATCAATCAACTTCAAAGGAGGAGCTGGATAGAAATAATGTCAGATAAAAAATTGAACAATATTATTTCAACATGCAAACCACGTAAGCCCAGGCATCCCTTCCGGGGGATGGATGGACGCCTCACAACAGCCCAAGTTTGTTTTGGGTAATGTGAGGTGCACCAAGTGGTTCCCTGAGGAAATTGAGGCGTGAACAATGTGTTTCACAAAATACTTGCTTTTCTTCTTCTCGTTGTGGATTGGGTTGCTTGTGAGTTTGATATTAGACTACTACTCAGCTACAGTTTGACTGAGTCCTGCTTTGCGATAAAATTTTGCAAGATGCGTTATGCGTGCTTAGGTGAAAGTTCAATGCTCAGCATACAAGTTCCAGATTCTTAAAACCAATCTATATAATTTGCAATAATTCCACAAATAGGTGTAACTTTGTATGACCTCACATGAGAAAATGAGTGTAGCCAAGGTCTTTAGGGAAAGGTGTTCAAGGGCTGGAGTGAGATCGTTCCAAGAAGAAAACTTCTTAGTTCGTCAGTCAAAGGGAAGCTATACCAGTAAATACGCGGGTAGGTTCTTGTCACTAGGAAAACAGGACAACAAGGGAGCAATTTTACTTTAATTGATAACAAAAGACAATAATAGGAACCGGCACTTTAAGGACCAACCTGTACTAGTGCGAAGCTTCAGATATATTTCGTCTGCACGTCCCTTGCCAGGAACACTCTTACTTAACCTGTCCTGCAATGAATGCCGGAGAGCACCTGCAACATGCCCAGAAGAAAAAAAGGATTACCACAGCTGGACTTATCTTATGACGATCGTGACAAAAAAAAATATACTAATCAACAATTAAGTTAACCAGTTTCAGCAAAATAATCTTCAGTCAGAATTTAGAATACTTGCGCAAACAAATGAATATTATTATTTCTCTTCTGTTTAGGACTTCATTATGTTCAGTTCAAATTTATGCCAGAATAGATAGGTAATGTAGCCAAAAATCAGAAAATGCGTAAATAAATCTGCACAATCAAACCAACCGTGATCCACAAAGAAAGAAATGGCCAGTCTATAAGGCCTCATTAGGCTAGCTCCACCAAGGATAAGATGCTATACAAACAACAACAAACTAACACATAATATAGAAGGCCTATCAGCTAACTTAATGTGGAGAAAACTCACTCGCAGAAACTTGTTGTGATTTACTGTCAATTTGCAGTACAATAGCTTTATTGCTTAGGGAACTATCCCTTTGCAAATCAATGCTTATGGGAGCTCGAGTTGCACCATTTTCACCCGTTGGCTGGACAAACCAACAAAGAAGAAAACACAAATCAGAGTGATAATAAATATCAAGTAACACTTGCTTGATTTATACTGTCAATGGAGGTGCATGAATTTCGGTAAAATGATGCAACTTACCAGAACAGGATGCCCAATTAAACTATTTAGCACGGCTGATTTACCAGCACCCTGAAACGTTTATCCATAAAGAATATCAAATTAGAATCAAACATCATGAAAATCCCAGACTAAATAGAGCCTACGTAATCAAACATGCAAGAAAAAATTTGCACAGGAAATTTTGAAGGATAAAAAGCTCATTCAGAATTCTTAAATGAAACCCTAATCATCTACTAACCCTGTTAGTGTTTAGAGAGCTCGTGAAAAATAAGTTTCCAACAATATAACACATTACTTAGATGAAATCTAGTGCAGCCAGATCTTATATACAGAGTATGTATTCTAAGACCCTTCCAACTTAGAGCACTAATTCATTAGATTGCTGATTTGAACTTGTTATCCTTTGTAACTCTAGAAATTTTGACGTAGTAGTTCCTAGATGTTCCACAACATATTGCAACTTTAATAACCTTTTGTAAGCTACTTCACCACATGATTAATTCCCACATTTAAAGTAACTTTAGTCGAACAAGAATCCCCATAAGTCAATTCAACAACAGAAGTTCAAACCATGGAAGTTAAAGAAGTCATGGTACTAAGAAAATGCCCCTGTGAAGTTCAGAACTAGAAGTTGGTGTGTTTGAACTTGGAGGAACATGATAAAAGCCATTAGGCCGAAGAGTTTAATTACACAAAACTAAGAACATGAACAAAATTACAAATATTGATAAGGATTTCACTTAAAATTCACGGATTATCAGTAAATTAGTTCAAATCAAACTTAATTCTAGTATAATTTTCAAAATCAAAACCCTAAATACTCAAATAGAAACATTATCTTGTACAAGATACATCATTAGCTAGAGATCGATCTATTGAAAGCTCAAAAAACATCAAAAGTTGAAAGAAAAGGGGGAAATTGAGCTTACCACATTGCCAAGAGCAACAACGTTTAAAAAGGTTGATGACCTCTTTGAAGAAGAAGATGAATCATCAACATCTTCATCTGCAAGAACAGATGAAGCTTGTAACATAGATTCTGAAAGTTGAAGCAACTCCTCTATTGCCTCCATGACTTTGATCAAAAGAGTTGATATCTCTCGCTGCTCTTGATCTCCAACTCGATCTGAATGATTTTCTGAGATGAAAATCAGAGATCGAGATCGGAGATTGTTGTGTGTTCCGGCAGCTCAACACAGAATGTGGAGTTTCTCACTAAAGGGAAGAAAATAGAAAAGACGATTTAATGCTATTTACCTTTGGAAAAAAACATCTCCGATATTTACTCTCTTTAGTCTCCTGTTTTTCTCGGAAAGAGAAACTCACTCGAAAAAAAGGGAAAAAGGGTGTTTGAAATTAGAAACCGGACTTTAAAAAAAATAAAAAAAATAAAAAGAATCTAGATACCAGAAGTGGAAACTGAAGTAGAAGTGGATGTCGAAATCGAAAACAAAAGCGATTTGATTTGTTTCCTTAAAAGTTAACTATTTTATTTTGGGCAATCTACAAAACGGTCACACATTTAAGACCCAGTTTGCAAAAGGGTCACAGTGCTACCAACAATTAATAAAAATGTCCTACTTCCGTTAGATTAGGCGTTAACCAGTTGGATCCCGCGAAGTCAGAGTTAAATGGTGATGTCGGATTACCAATATGTCCCTGGAGCTAACTAGACCCGATCTGTAACCGTAGATCGCCTACCTGTTCAATCTCGAGAATAATCTGTATGGCCAGGAGCCGTTTTGTCCATAACAGATGAGGTTCTCTTCCTCTTCGTTGTCGCCTCTTTCATTCATTCTAGGGTTATTATTTTTTCTCTGTTCGCTGCAAAAAAAGGCGATCGATCAAAAATAGAGTGATTTAGATCAATAACAGTGAGAGTTTACTAATAGTTAGGTCGTGTATATATAAGGATTAAGGTGAGTAGTCATGGCAGCTGTTTGGTTACGTTAATGGTGGATATGAAGAGAACAGAGCTTCGTTAATGGTGGATATGAAGAGAACAGAGCTTCGGACGATTGTTTACTAACAAGATCAAGTCACAATGTACGCAAACATAATGAGGTTGGTAATCAGAAACCCATACCCTGATTTTCAATTTTTTCTTTGTAAACCCTAATTTAGAGGAAATGTGAATTTAGGGATTTTTTCTCATAAACCCTTATTAGGGAAAATTGGTCTAATAAATATTATGGGATGTTATCTGATAAGGTTGATTGTTGTGTTTATGATGTTCAGGAAATATGTGAAGAACCCAGTGAGAAGTTTTAGGGTTGAACAATCTGATACAAACAAGGTTAGGTTTTTTATAATGTTAGTGTCAATTGTGGGGGATTAAATGGGTTTAGTGATGTTGTTCATGCTGCATATCAGTTACCACCAATTAAGAAGGTTAACCTAACCTGGTTCAGTGAGACAAACCTATTTTACATTGGTAGTAATGATGAGTTTTATGAAATGTGGGATAAAGGAGTAGCTGAAGATGATGGGTATATTCATCTTTACATGAATACTACCCACAGGAAGGTTCCTCTTAGTGATGAGTTCCCTGAAAGTTCTGGTTTGTCAGTTGCACAGAGTTGTTATTCAACACCTGAGAAGGCAAAAACTACTTCATTTCTACATATTGAAAGAGATGCACCACCAGTCACTCTTGACCCATCAAGTTTCTTAACACCAAGAAGAGGTTGTTGTATAGCAAATCACTTGAGCTATTAAGGATAAGTCCTAGGTTGGTGTCTAAGTCTATTGCTGCAGTCATTGGGAGTGGTAAGAAGTCCTTATTTGTCAATGTGGATGATGATGAGGTTGTAGATGGTGAAACATCAGTTGAAGCAACATTACCACAGCTGGAGTATGACAGAATTATAAAGTTTTTATATATGCAAGTGTTAGAAGTCATGAACCCACTTTCATTGTCAGAAAGATGAATTTGGAGCATACATGTGTCACAGAAGGTGTAACCAAAAACAAGACATCTAATGCAGAATTTGTAGCACAATTTTTGTATGACAAGTTGAAGAATGGGGATCCAATGCCAGTTCCATATACTTTGCAAGATCAATTCCACATCTCTCATAATACCAGTGTTCCATATCATGTGGCTTGGAAAGCTAAAACTAAGACATTAGAGAGAGTTAATGGAAGTTATGATGATTCATATAAACTGGTTCCAGCATTTTGTGATATGGTGGAGAAAACCAATCCTGGTTCTCTAACAAACTACACATATGGAAGGTGAGTTCTTCTTGTAACATTGTTTGTAGATTCATTAACTTATTTTTAAACATGATATGGATATAATTAGTGGCTTATATAATCTGTTTCATTTTTCTATTGCAGTGTTGATAACTGCTTTGAGTCCATGACAATTGCTTTTGCAGCACCACTGAAAGCATTTCATGATGGTTGTATAAATGTTGTTGGATTTGATGCTTGCCATTTGACTGGAAAACATGGTGGGTGTCTGATGGCAGCAACTGCTTTGGATGCATAAAATGGAGTAGTGCCATTGGGTATTATGGTAACTAGAAATCAAGTAGGTGAGAATTGGTACCTGTTTTTGAAATGGTTGAAGCCATACATTATCAATCACCCTAGAGGAAAGTTAACTTTTATCTCAGACATACAAAAAGGGTTGTTAGAGTCCATTTCTGCATTATTTCCAGATCATTTTCAAAGATATTGTTTCAGGTTGGTTTAACTTGGTTATTCAGTTTGTTATTTTCATTTGTAGTTGTTTCAGTCAGTTTTCATTGTTTGATTTGATTTTTCTTGTTCATATGAAGACATATGTATGCAAATTTCAAGAAATATTACAAAGGTTCAAAGCTACATCAACTTGTCTGCAGTGCTGCCCTATGTTACAAGGAAAGACATTGGAAGGTTATGATTGGTCTTTATTCCTTAATTTATTTTGTTTGTTGAGCTTATTTAGGTTACTGAGTCATTATGTTTGAATGACTAGGCCAATATGGATGACCTTTTGAAGTTGTCTCCATCTGCTGATCAATATATGATGAGGGAAAAACCAGAACAGTGGTCTAGGGCCTTCTATGACCAATCCACTAGTTCTGAGCACACTAACATTAACTTTTGTGAGTCCTTCAACAACATGGTTGGCCCAATGAGAGACAAGCCCATATGTACTCTTGGAATGATGTATGGTCAACTCATTATGGGGATGTTTTATAAAAGAAGAGCTGAGGCAGATAAGTTAGAGCTTGGAAAGTTGGTGCCCAGTGTTCTGCAGCTGATTAAAAATATAGAAAATTTCACAGCTCACTTGAGAGTTAATGGAGCTGTCTATGGAAGGTTATATGAGGTGAGGAACATTGAAACAAATTCTCTTTTTCAAGTTGACATTATTCAGAAGACTTGCAGTTGTGTTCAATGGCAACTTAGAGGAATCCCTTGCATACATGATGTATGTGTATTGATGGATATGAGAATAAATTGGCTGAGTGAGTTTTCATACCTTATCTGTACTTTTTTTTTATATCAAAGCTCTGTCTTATTATTATTGATTGTGTGTTGAACTTATTGAATGCTCTGTTTAGTGATTTAATGCTTTTATGTTGTACTGGTGGTAGTTATTGTGACAAGTGTTATCTTGTTGATGCATTAAGAGCTACATATGCTCCTGAGATGGGTCTACTACTAGGCAGAGAAGAGTGGGATGAGGTAATATACAAATTTTACTACTTTCTACCATCAATACATATTACCTCACATGCAATGACCTGTCTTAACATGTGATTGTACTGTGCGTGACCTTTTATGTAATTTACTTTATAGGGAATCTTTAACTTTATGTGGAAAATATATTTTTAATATTTAGGGTTTCCCCTTTTAGTACTTATAACATCCTTATCTCTTTCTCTTTATCCTTTGTGCATCTCTTTATATTTTTCTTCATCCTCTCTTCGTTTCTTTCTTTGTATCATTCTGCATCCAGAAGACATGGTTTTTATGAGACCTCCAATTGACATCAGAAAACCAGGGAGGCCTTGCAAGAAAAGGAAAATGGCTTATGATGAAGGTCACAATGAGAAGAAAGTTAGAAGTTGTACCAGATGCAAGTCAAATGGACATAACATCAGAACATGTGTTGGTGCACCTATTGGGTCTAATCCAAAAGCAAAGAGGCAGAGAACCATGGTTCAAGGTGGATCTCACTCCACTTCTTATCCAGATCCAGTTGAGCTTAGTACCAGCAAGAGGGCTAGAGGAGGAAAGAGAGGAGCAGCTGCATCATCTTCTTCTGCTGCTGAAGCATCAACTCAACCAACAAATAATACTGCTCCTGGTGCATCATATTCAATTGCAGGTGGTAGAGGTTCAAGAGGTATAAGAGGTGCAAGAGGTAGTAGAGGTGCAAGAGGTGGCAGGTCTGGCAGTGGACTGCAAGTGCATCAAACACTGACACGGGACATTGCAGGTGTTGGTGGGGTGAATCAAACACTGACACAGACTTTCACAGTTCCTAAACCAAAAGCAAATGGGATGCATTCCAAATGGGCTACTGAATGAAGTGTTGCTTCTCAATGAAGTGTTATTGTTAGCTTATGAGTAGGTCTAACTTTTATGTTGGTTTTAAATCAACTTTTGTGTTACTGCTTCTGTTTGCAGCAGTTGGTTAACTTGGATTAGGACTTATGGTTGTGTTTATGCTATTATGTTAATATGAAGTTGGATTCAGTCTAATTTTCTTCTTTTATTGAACCTCATTACATTACATTTGTAGATCTCCAATTTTCTTGCATAAATCTGTCATCTGTTTTACATTGGATCTTGCAACATTGAAAATAGCATCAGACAACCATTGAAACTCAAGACAGTTGGAGCATTTGAGGTAAGCAATGTTATAGTTGTGTACAGTTTTGCAAAACAAAAGCATCACAGTTCCCTTACACTTCTTTTTCTTGCAGGCTTGGTTCTTCCATGGACAATTGTTGTGCATATGGTTTTTGTCCCCACAAGCAAAGCAGGAATGGGGAGTTGGGAGATGAACTGGAATTGACTTTTTTTGGTTTGTGTCATCTGCAAACCACTCAAAGTATGGGCAGATGGAGCATCGCAAGAACTTCTCTCCAACATGATCATCAGTTTGAGCTTTCAACAACTTCCTCACTCCATTGCAAGGTACATTCTTACATCTTGAATAGATCCATGGACAATCAATAGGATCATGCATACCAATCTCACATAAATAACAAATGCTAGTGTTGTTGCTTGATATAACTATTGCACTGCTTGATGCCTCATCTGAATTGCAGGACCACTCATTTTTGCCTCCACCCATTTGTTGCTTGAACATTATACCTTTGTTGTTTGTTGAAATGGAGAATGTTTGTTGTCATGGAAAAATGAGTATACCTATCTGCATGAATGTATAAAAAATAAGAAATGAAATCAGACCGTTGGGAACGGTCTGATTTTCCAGTCACATATAACTTGGACACGTCAGCGAGTCTCCACGTCAGCGAGTCTCAAATAGGTTGGGTTAAATGGTTAACTGTGGTTAAAAATCTTCAGTTGAAATGAAGGGTATTTTGGAGAAATATAACCCCGTTTTTCCCCCCCACAGTTATCTCGGCCACAGTGTGACCTTTTTGTAAACCATTAACAAAAGTATGATCGTTTTGTAAATAAATTAACAAAAGTAGGACCTTTTTGTTTATGGCCCTTTTATTTTTAGAGGTGATTCTGAATTATATATCCAAACTAATTTCTAACTATTTTGTTTCTCGAAATCGAAAAATAACTACTTAAGTAGTATTCAAACTGGCTTACATATTAGAATACAAAAGTAAAGTGCTTCAAGAAATATAAGCTAAAAATAATAATAATTTACTTATAGATTTAACTTCCATGTGTGTGTATCCTAAAAAAAAAACAATCGCATCACTTAGATAGTGAAGCAGCTACTATAAAAATTACAAAAAGGAGGAAACGTGGCAATATAATCACAACTTGCCAGTTTCTTGTGACCAAATCCATTGGATAACATTCGAATGGTTTCTTTTGAAATGTCCAGTTAAAAAAAAAGATATTTTGTAAAAGGGTCGTAAGTTTTTGGGCATATTAGGGTCTGGGTCGTAGAACATGCAGTTGATGCGTTTGAGTCGTTGACTGACTTTGACCGTTTGATATGTTTACTATAATGCCCTTCTGAAATAGTGGAAAGACTAAACTAAGCTTCATGGCCGCATTTTATATTCCAATGGGTGCTATAATTCGAGGGGTCAGTTCGAGAAGACAAGGGAGAATTAATGTTGCATGTTGCCACTGATTCTTGGTAGTTGAATGATGATAGTACTGAGACTTTAGAGTTAAACAAGAAAATGGAGCAATTATAAATTTTGGACAGAATTCGTACACAAGATCAGATGGAAAAACAAGCTGCTGCCAAAATTCTTACCACTGATTAGCATTGCTTTTGAGTAATGAAATTCTTTGTCTGTGTGAAGATTAATTATAGCTGCTAATGGTGCTTGAAAATAAATGGAGACAATTAGAGGGGTTTCTAAACTCAAGAGATACAGAGAACGGATTATGATTCATGGTGATTGAATGTTGTTACTTCCGGTGATAATAGGGGCCAAATGGAGGAGATTATGATTTATTTTATTTTTGAGTTCCTTAAGAACTATGATAGATGGGCCATGTATAAGTTGAATTTGCAGGAATTATGTATCTAGAAAGGGGGATTTCTTAATGCACAACGAAACTATCAGAGATTCAGGTTATGCTCATCAGTGTTCACATAAATGCTTGAACCAGGAAAAGAAAAAAGAACCGAGAGATTTTCTACTAGACTGAAGGAGATGGAAAAGGACTAGAGGGTCAAATATTTAAACTGTCAACGTTAGTCATCTGACGGTCAAGGTCTTTTGCAAAATATAAAAGTCATCTAACTATGTTTTAACGGTCTTTGGTTAGTCTACGACCCAAACACATCAACTACATGTTTTACGACCCAGACCCTAATATGCCCAAAAACATACGACCCTTTTACAAAATATCTCAAAAAAGAAGCAATCAGATCACTTAGATAGTGAAGCAGCTATTACCACCACTAACACGCCAAAACCAATTCATCCATGTACATGTTTCTTCGGAACCAGCAATCAGATCCACCACAAGCTCATAACCATTATCTTATCTCCCGTAAGCAGTGGCGGAGGCGGTTAAAAGCAAGGGTGTGTAATTGCACACCCTGCCAAACTGACTCCAAAGCCTACCCTGATTTTGAACTTCCAAGTCCATTTTTACTATCTTCCACCCATAATAACATTTTTCTTCCCCTTAAAAGAATTTCTAGCTCCCCCCGTAAGAATGTTATTCCATTAAGTTCATTAGGATGTTTGGGGAAAAAATAACAAAGAAAAAAAAAGGCCTAAAAAGATAGCAAATAAATGAAGTAGAGAGGAAGTCGAATGATATCCTTGCTCAGATAATATACTAGATCCGAGCGAGAAAGCTGAGATGGTGATTTTTAAACCTATAGTTTAAGGGGTTTGAAGAGAAAAAAGATACGATCTCTGAGTTTACTTTCTTTTAAAAACTTATTTTCTTATAATAGTGCATTTGATTTTTTGTGCAGATTTACTATTGCTAAGTTAATAAGAAGATTTTGCACTGAATTCTGAACTACCCATAGACAAATTATGTGAATTGTTGCTTAATTATTTTTCCAAGGTTTGTTGTCTCTTCACTTCTCCATCTGAATTTAAGATTTCTATTAAGGAAGACTCTGGACGGAATATTTGCAACACAACGTAAGTGATATCTATAATTTATTAACGATTTTCGGATACTGGATAAACAAATTCACGCATTCCAAGTAACATCAACGACTTCTGCTTAAATGTTATATGAGTGTTTAACAACAGTACCAAACATTGGGGTAAAAAACACTCAATGAAGTCTCCAGTTCATAAATATTAGAAAAATAGAAGGGGGAAAAAGAACATCTGTGGGGGAGAGATAATTGAAATACACTTTGTTGACCTGATCATTTTTTCCATCATTGATGGATGTCTAGGCTTAAATTCCATATGCATCATGATTAAAGGAAAGGTTCTTTGTTTATTGAATAAACATGTAAAGATATCGTAAAAGAGTTGTGAGACACAATTATATGATCAAGCCGATAATTGATTAACAAATGGCTCATAAACCTCAAAAATTATCAAGTAATATCTGAATTTGTGTATGATGCAAACCATTAAGAAAAAAAAAAGAGAAAAATGCTTTAAAAAAGCTTAGGAATAAAAACTCTTTATATGGCTTGCTTAAGGAAGAGATTTGTTAAGATGTAAGATTTAATGTTGTTGATGACATGAATGGTGAATCAAAGAAATAATAATTTTGTTTGTTAATGTTCTAGTCTCCATGGAGTGTCTTTATTATCCTAATGTATCTACTACATTCATTTTCACTAAATTCATTATGCAAAATTCTTATATGTTAGAACACAATAAATATATCAATTTGATATTTTTTCGAAGAAAAAAAATGTTCGATTAACAAGGCACACGTGTAAAAGTATTATTATATGCACAAGAAACCTTAGTCACCATATTCACTCAAGGGCATCACGAATTTCCCTGAAATTCGCAATTTTGCGC
Source organism: Papaver bracteatum (assembly GCA_023529315.1). NCBI lineage: Eukaryota > Viridiplantae > Streptophyta > Magnoliopsida > Ranunculales > Papaveraceae > Papaver > Papaver bracteatum. The sequence continues at coordinate 2,437,921 of JAJJWX010005012.1, forward strand.
TCCTGACTGAAATTCGCATTGCGAGCGCGCTCCTCACAAGACGAAATCGCGCTCCCAACATGGGAGGAGTGTTTCCCTTGTAACCCAAGAAATCTCTAAATTTAAAAACAATAACTTCCGATTTTTGCATTAGATTTCCTTGATATACAAAATAATACTTGATTTCTTGTATATTTTTTAGATTCTAAAAGTTCTAATAAATTTTATCTCTGTATTTATAATTTTATATATATGATCGATTATCCATAAAATTTTCAATACCTCTCAATCACCTTCCAAAAGAAAATCTATGTCTCTTATTCTCGTCATTTTTCTTCCATGGATACTTCTCATTATTCTGGATCGGTTATAAACCTAGAAGAGGAAGATGAAGAACAAGTTGAGGAACCATCATCAACTCCTCTTTGGGATTATGTTACAAAAATTTCTAACGATGGTAAAGGAGGTGGCGGACAAAAATTTATATGCAACTTTGGATGTAGGGTAGAACCTTATGTTGGATCGTATTCAAGAGTTCGTCAACACTTGGTCGGTATCCTACCGGAATTTAAAAGTGCTGGTATATCTGTTTGTTCTAAAATTACGAAAGAAATGATGGAGATGATGACACAACAGGAACTTGACACAAGAAGATTGTTCAGGGATAATGCAAAATCTATAAAACTTTTATTACCTAAATCTAGTAGAAATAATCAACAAAGAAGTATGAACATGGATCAAAATAATTCGTATCAGAGTGTCATTGGTAAAATGTTTCATCAAAACAGTAGAGAAGATGTCGATCAAAAAATGGCAAGATTTCTCTTTGCAAATGGAATTCCTTTTAATGTCCTCAGATCTCCATTCTGGGCAGACATGGTGTCAGCTATCAATAATACAACAAAAAGATACAAGTCTCCTTCTTGTGAAAAGGTTAGAACTTCTTTACTGGACAAGGAGCAAGCCTTGGTAAAGAGATCCCTAATCCTCTAGTGAATTATTGTAGATACATGGTGTTTCTATCATCTCAGATGGTTGGTCTAATATGAAGAATGATTCGTTAATAAACATTATGGCAGTATCCGATGGTAAGGAAATGTTTATTAGCGCACATGACATTTCAGAAATAGAGAAAATGGGTGAAAACATTGCTGAGATACTCTTAAAATCAATTTAAGAAGTTGGGCCTTCAATCGTCATACAAGTCGTCACAGACAACGCCGCAAATTGCAAACTTGCTGAAGCAATCATTGAAAAGAAATATCCTCACATATTTTGGTCGGGTGTTTAGCACATACACAAAACTTATTAATGAAGGACATAGGAAAGTCCAAGGATCCAGCTCTATCTTTCGTTAAAGATACTATACAAAAGGTAAGGATATTGTTAAGTTCGTGAAAAATCATTCACAATGTCTAGCTTTGTTTAAGAAATTTTCTTCCTTAGAGGTTCTTAAATCCAAGAAGACAAGATTTGGATTCCATTTCGTCGTTTTGTCTCGACTTGTCAAGGTAGTGGCTAGTTTAATAGGCATGGTACTGTCATAGGAATGGAAAGCGATCAAGAAGCCTGCAAATGCTGAACAACATGAAGCCACTACTAAAATTATCATGGATTGTAATTTTTGGAATAATGCAGAAAGAATATTGAGAATGACGAAGCCTATTTACTTGATGCTCAGATTTTCAGATTCCGATAAAGTTGTTATAGGAGAAGCATATGAGCAGATGGACACCATTCTTGGCACCTTAACAGATACTCTTGTGGATGATCCGGTGATTTATGATATAATTCACCAGATTATCGTCAAACCATGGAACAAAATGAATATTCCATTTCATTTTTTGGCTTATGTGCTTATCCCTAAATACTACACAAATTCTTGGTTAATAAAACCAGATCTAGGTAGTGTTAGTAGGCAGAAGCCGAACTTCGACAAAGAGGTTCAAGATAGATATTTAATGGCAATAGACAGATGATTACGGACCGGGAAGAAGCTGCAATGGTAAGGCATCAAATCAGTGATTTTGTGGGCAATAGATATCCTTTTGCGCGCCAACAAGCCGTAGAAGATAGATCAAGGATGAGTGCAACACAATGGTGGGGTCTATATGGTGGAGGAGCACCAGAACTTTACAAGTTATATATCCTAGTGTTATCTCAAAGTTTGAACACTTCTTATGCAGATAGGTGTTGGAGCACTTATAGTAGAGCTGGCAAACAAGCCGAAACGGATAAACCCGTACCCGGCCCATGAAAACCCATACCCGGCGTGGTTGGGTTATAAACAAGCCGGGTTAGGGTTAAAGAAATGGTGGCTTGTTAGTAAACGGGTTTAACCCATGCCCGGCCTGTAAACCCGTAGGTATACCCGTAAACCCCTGTACAGTAAATTACATTTAATATTCACCGTTGGATTATGTAAGAATGGACTCAATACTTAATCATACCCCTACGTTAAGGATATAAAAACACTAAAACCCTAGAAGACGGATCTTTTCATTTATTCTTCCTATTTCTTTTCTTTTTTCTCACTACCATCTTCTCCTGCGGCTGCGCCTCGCTCCTCAGTCCGTTATATTTCGTTTAGTTGAATGTCTAAATTTCATATATAATTTTGATTGTTTTTATCCATGTAGGAAAATAAGATTTGGATGAGGACAATGGGATTATTTGAGAAGATGTTTTAAGATTTGAACTTGGTGCAGTGGAGGATGGGGAAGTAAGTTCTTATGCGTCTAATTAGTATGCGTACTTCTTCTATATAAAGCGGGGTAATTTTGCAAATTTCAAGTTTTTGACTTGAATCTTTTCTTTTGTTTGATTTATTTTTGCTTGAAATTACAGATTCTTATTGAATAGTTGGAGCAACTCAAAGATAGACATGGAAAATGAGAATGTTTTTGGACATAAAGTTATCACAGTGCTTCCAAATTTTTTATAGAAAAGAGATTGGAGATGTTTTTTGGACAGCTATCACTTTTTTTGATTAACCACAACATACATTTTGTGAAGGAAGTGTTTATTAATATCTTTATTGTTGGACTTGGTGATACAAAGTACAAACAATGGTATTACTACGATCTCGAAGGTTATTTTTCTTTGTTGAAGATATCAAGAACTGATGAAGTACTAAACTACTAATGATTAGTATATTGTGTAACTGTGTTCCTTTTATTATGCAAAACTATTGTTAATTGACTCAATTTATTGTTAATTTTTGCAATTTTCTTGATACTTTCATTAAGTTTTAAAATTTTGGTGTCACACTGTGACTGTTACGGGATAACTCGTGGACCCGCAAGCTTTACCCGTTATGGGTGCGGGTTGAAGAAATGACTATCCGTGAAGAATATCAACCCGCAGGTTTCATCCCGTGTTAACCCGAACCAGTGTAACCCGTATCAAGCTAGCCCCGGCCCGCCCGTTTGCCATCTCTAACTTATAGTTATATTCATACCGTCAAGTGAAACAGATTGGGTGCTGATAGGGCTGAAAAACTAGTATATGTTCATTATAATCAACGTCTACTTGTAAGGCAGATAGCAGATTATGAAACTCAGTATAGGAATTGGGATTTAAATCCCGAAGAAGATAACATTGAAGAAGCAATTGATGCAATTGAATCAAGAGTGCGCAACAGTGCATTTGAGTTTGAAGAATCCACAACACCATCTGTTAGTTATCCATCTTACCCTACATTGTCTGCACCTCCATCTCCACCTCCACTTCCAACCCCAAGTTCATAGGAAACACAAGCAAGAAATCGTCTTCAAAAAGCTTGAAATAATAACAAGAGACAAAAGAAGTGAATAATTGAGAGATATTTGGAAACTAGGCACTTTATTAATCATTTCTAAATGTTTTTCATTTTATTATCAGTACTATTAATTTATTAATGGAACTTATTATTTATGCTCCCAACTCGCTCTCCAAATTTCATTTTTGAAAATTTTACGAATTTCTCTCCCGCTCCCGCTTCTGGTGACTAAGCAACAAACTATCGATAATTTGTAAGATGTATTAAGGACCAACGAGCAAACATCCATACACATATAGGTTATATACTAACAAGATCAAATACCAAGGAAATTTTTTTAACATAAATATATCTTTCTCTGTTCTGTATAACTTTGTCAATAAAATGAGTTATGAGGTTCATAGAAATAACTATGGTTAAAGAAATTAACATTTACCTCCATGCATAGTTATTAAAAACAATTATATGATAGTTCAACAGAAGAAGAAGAAAAAAGATATATAATTGTTCATAAAAAAAAAATTCAGGTAAAAAACTCAACACAAAAGGATAGATGGCTCGGTCATACAAGTAGCACAAATCTCAAAATAAATGGCAGAAGGTTCTGCCACAATTTTCCGAAGTACTTCCCATATTGTGTTTTTGAAATAACGGGGGAGCCAGTTTTCATATGGTCGATAATGGTGGTTCAATTTCAAAACACTTTCTCTAAATAACCGTTTGATGTAGGGCTCGGCATTTTTGAGATTTTAATTTTAGTGGTGTAAGATTTCACAACTGTCCCGCGTTCTAAATGAGTTACCGAAAATACGGGTTTTTCTAGCCCTAATTGATTTATTCTTAATGGAGGGTAGCAATTTTATTTGGGGTGTTCCAATCCATATGTAAAGAATATTTTCTGTTATAAGGATTTTGTTATACCCCCAAAGCAAAAATGGCATCCCACATTACAAGTCATATTTAATATGGAGCATGTGTACTAAAAAAAACCATCTGTGGCGCTGGGTGTGATAGAGAAAGCCGTAATTTGGTGTGATAGAGAAAGCCATAATTGTATCTCCCTTTAGGGGAAAAAAACCCAAACTTTTTCTTCTTTTTCTCTCGTTTTCATTATCTATTTACAATGAAAGATAAAGAAACAAATCAAAGGGTCTTAGAAATTTCATTTTTTTTTTCGCACTAACACACAAAATATTACAGGAATATATTGCATGAGATTTATCGCCTAAGAAAATATATAAGCTCTCTAATTTTGCAGTTTTTTTTTTTTTTTTTGCTAGTCTAATATTTGTATTAAAAAAGCCAAGTTTGGCAAAAGTAGCTACAAAAAGCACACATAGAGCACACCATTGCACATGTTCGGATATGGTTTGATGCATGTGTTCCTAATTTGTAGGAGTTTTGGGTGGTGTTTTTAGTCGGTGCGGCTGCGATGTAGTCGGCCACATACTTCATGACACATTTTAGTATAAGTACAATTTTTTTTCTAAAACAGTTTTATTACCTAAATTTGTCTTTATAATAATTTTGTTGTTGACTTGCTACTTTTTCTCAAAAAGTAAAGTAGTTCAAGGAATTTTGAGGAGGCAGGTTTTTAAGTTATATACATATTTTTTTTTATATAAAAAGAAATTTATTGCTTAACTTAAAGAGGAATTGTTGTCTTTTTCCAGAAGACTACATATTTCAGCAGAGGTATTATCATAATATTCTACTCCTAATGCGGAAGTTCTAACTGACTTTGAAACTGCATCCGCTACTTGATTGTCATCACGACTAGCATAAATAAAACCACAAAAACAAAAGATGGAAATTAAGTGTCTTATTTCTCTTAAGAGGTTTCTATTTTCCCATTGAATAAGAAGTGCATCATCTGTGATGGAATGAATAACCACTTTAGCATTTGCTTCAATATGAACTTTTGTGATTTTTTTCTTCCTTTTCCTATGCTAATGCCTCTCGCACATCCATACACTCCATGCTTTAGGATTCATGACTTTATGTAAGTAATTCCCTATGATTCCTCCACAATCACCTGCATGATCACGAATAATTAGACAAGTACCGAGTTCATTTGTTAAATGATCAAATGAAACATTTACATTAATCTTAATGATGTCTGGAGATATAGAGGAGACCACTGAGAAACTATAATGGGACTTGTTTAAAGACCATATAGTGCATATGTGAAGCTGGATGATAATTAATTTTATGCATAAAATTAAGAGAATTTAAAGGGACTCCCTGGAATACATAATCACATTTACCCTTCCAAATAATCCAAGCACCCATCATAAGCGTGTACAACCATGTCTCATTTGTAGAATTATTTTCAGCAGGGAACCAGCTGACTACCCATTCAGACACACACTATCACAGTTGTTCCTAACATCATCAATGTTGACATTTACCCATCCCAAACTACTCTAGCATGTCTGCATTCCAGAAGTAGTTGTTCCATAGTTTATTCACAACAACCACAACATCCACATTGAGTATCAATACTACTATTATAAGTAGGAAGTTACTCACGTATACATTTCCATGCAAAAAGTTTAATTTTGTGAGCAATATCACTTTTCCATAATGAATTACATACTATATGTGTAATTTTTCTACCATTGATAATGGTTTCTCTGTTACACTTGGTAAGCAACTTGTAGGTGCTTTTGATTGGGAACATACAATCTCTAGCAGGCATCCAAACTATAACATCTTCTTTTGAAGTATCCAAAAACATATATCCTGTATTTTCCTAGAGGTAACTTCATCAAAGAGCTATGAAATAGGATTAATGTTCCAAGAGTTACTTTTAGGCATAAGAAGTTCAGCTACATCTTTATAAAATCTAAACATACCATTTAAGGGAACTGCAGGGTGTGCAAGACCTACGATCCACTTATCCAACCATATTTTAGTTTTCTTTCCATTGTTAACTTCCATAAAATAGTTTTGTTGCACAATCTATAAGCCTTTAGTGATCCCATCCCAAGTGTAAGAACAATTTTTGGCTTTAATATTCCCTTGAAAAATGTCAACATTCTTGAAGTATTTGCTACTGAGAATTCTCACCATAAGACTGATGGATTCAATACAACTCTCCAAGCTAACTTAGTCAGAAGAGAAAAATTTCGTTTATCAAGTTCCGTGAAAGTAATTAAGACCACTGATATCTTTAAGTTTTCATACTTTATGCAAAGCAAGAGGATGACTAGAGCCTCTATTTGAGTTATCCCCCCAGAAAAATCTTCTTTAAATTGCAGTGAGCTTATAGGAAGCTTGGAAGTACCCATCTGATAAATTGTCACTAAGTGAAGCACATGTTTGATCATTGTGGATCTTCCTGCTTGAGTAAGAGACATGGCATTTGATGTTTATAGTATATTCTCAAAACTTTCATTATAGATTTGGAAGCTTCTTGTTTAGAATGACCAAGAAATAATGGAGAGCCCAAGTATTTTTATTTTTTCTCATAACTTTAATACCAAGAATGTGAGTTAGAGTTTCTGCTACTTTTGGTTATGTATGCTTACTGAAGTGTATAAGTGACTTTTCAAAGTTAATTACCTGATCAGATTGTGAGCTGAAATTGTTGACTGAAGAAAGATTTGCTTGAGTGAAATCAAACATTCATCTGTAAAACGCAAACGATTAACGGCTGGAGATTGCGCAGCTACTTTAATACCCTTGATTGAATTATCTTGTTGAGCTGCAATGAGATTTCTTGACAGAAATTCCATTGCAAGTACTAAAAGATAAGGTGATAAGAGGTCACCTTGTCTAATACCTCTAGTTGGTTGAAAATCATTACATGGAGAACCATGCATTTCAGAGAGAGGGGTGATACTGATGCACTGAAAATAATATCACATGCACTGAAAAATAAGATCACATAAATCATCAAAGAAACCAAAATAATTGAGAATTTTTATAAGAAAACTCCATTCTATCTAGCATGTCAAAAACTTTTGACATGTCTAATTTGATCGTCATCCAACCTATTTGTCCTTTTTTTCTTCTTCATAGAATGAATGATCTCTTATGCAATAACAGTGTTGTCACTAATTAGTCTTCCTGACACATAAATTGCTTGATATGGAGAGATGATTTTTTCCATTAAGGGTTTCATTCTGTTTGGTAATATTTTAGATATGATCTTGTATGAAGTATTACATAATCCAATTGGTCTGTAACCTGCAACACAAATGAACTTCTTTTATTTTGGAATGAGAGAGATATAAGTCTTATTAATCTGCCTGAGAATATGCTTAGAATGAAAAAATCTTTTAACCATGAAACATGCATCTTCACCAAAAATATGCTACCGACTCTTGTAGAAAGCAGCCTGAAAACCTTATAGTCCTGGTGCACTCCAATTTTCCATGCTCTTCGGAGTACTCAAAATTTCTTCAGAAGAAGAAGACCTAACGAGCAGGGTTTTTTAGTGGGAAGAGTGGTGATGGTTACAAGTAGTCGATTATTGTTTGGAGTTTGAACAAGTGCTATCTAGAATGTCAGTTGTTGAGTTGGTGAGGAGTTCTTTTAGGAGTAAGGTCAAGCACTATGACTTCGCGTAGTCACGATTCTGGGGAGTTAATCTTGGGACGATTTAAACCTAATCACGATTGGGGAAAATATCATTTGGTCCTTTTTTAGGTGGTCCCATGTCTGTCTAGTCCTTTCTGAAATCACCTTTTCTATTTGGTCCATAATTATTTAAAAATATTAAATGGACCAAAGCACCCTTCCATGTTAATTCCTACTTATTTTTTGTAGCGGTTCATTCTGTTTGATGAACTCCGTAGTTCATCCTTCAAATGAACACCTAATAAAACCTAAAAAATATGTTTTTTTTTTTTGCAGCAGTTCATTATGTTTGATGAACTCCGAAGTTCATTCTTTCAAATGAACAGCTAATAAAACCAAATTAAATCACATATGAAAATAGAGTTTAGTCTGTAAAATGAACACAACACAAAACTTCATTATTATGACAAAAAAATAGGTTCATTCTTTCAAATGAACACCTGATAAAACCTACAAGAAACTCAGAGTTCATTCGTCAAAATGAACACCTATCAGAAACTAACTAATTCAAACCTAGAATTGAGTTCATTCGTCAAAATGAACACCTAATAATTCAAGATCTAAAAATAAAGTTCATTCTTTAACATGAATAAACAAAAAAATCCATAAAAATCAGAGTTCATTCAAAAGATCTTCAACAAAAGGAGATGAAATCTTCACACGAGTTCATCTTCAATAGAAACAAACAGCAGAGAATCAGTGTTCATTCAAACTTGACGAGTTTATCTTCAACAACACACGAGTTCATATCAACAGCAACAACACGAGTATCGTCGTCTTCACCAGAGGATTTGAGTTCATCGTCTTCAACACGACGTCTTCAAAACAACAGATCTTCATCGTTTACAGTAGAAGATCAAATCAATCACCGTAAAACAAAACTTCATATTTAAAACAAATCAATCACCACAAAAATAGTGAGTTCGTCTGTAAATCAATCACCGTAAAAAACAACGAGTTCATCTGTAAATCAATCACCATAAAACGAGTTCGTCGTTTACAGTAGCAGATCAAATCTTGAAAATCATTTACATCTTCAACAGTAGCAGCAACGATGAAGAAACCCTAAAAAAATTGTTTACATCTTCAATCTTTCATTTACATCCATCTTCACATGAACTCTGTTTCTTGTAAATTAAAAACCCTAGAAAAATACATATCTTCATTGATTCTATGCAGCAACAGAAAAGAAAAAAAAAGAGAAGAAAGTAGATCTGGAAAGAAAAAAATATGAGGTGAGAGAAAGTAAATCCGAAAATGATTTCTTCTCTCTTGATAATTGAGTATATATATATGTCCTAGGGTGACGTCATGTATGATGTAATGGTCCCAAAGGGTATTTCTACCACTACAAGATAAAAATTACATCATCTACGACGTCACCCTAGGACCAAACCATAATTTGCAGTACCAAATAGTAATATATATTTTAAAAAAGGACCAAACTAACAGTTGACCTGGACCAAACCCACTCTAATATATTATTTCTATGACCTGTTGGTATTTCCTACATCACGATTCTGGGGAGTTAAGTACACCGACGATTGAGAACTAGACTTTCCGATAAATAGTTTGGTGTTGATGAGTTACGAATTAGTATAACATCCAATGACTTTACCATTGTACAACAATGGTCTTAAAAGTCTCAGTGTATCACAAGAAGTGTTGCAACGGTCAAAAAAAAATTAAAAAAAAAAACATTGTTAATAGGGGTCGGGGCGCCAGATTACTGGAGGGTACCAAAATCTATATAAAATAAAGAATTTTTTACTTTTATCTTATATGGGTTTTGTTACCCTCCCAGATAAACTGATACCATAATTAGGGGCCAGGAAAAATACATGTCACTAGAGTTTGACATCAATGGTCTCAAAATAAAAAATAAAAAATAAAACCCGTTAAAACAACCTGGCTTGATTGGGGTATACCTAATAAGACAAAATAGGGTCATTTTGAAGTAAAAGAAGCCACCCCTTAGCATATATTTTTCTAAATGGCTAATATACCCTTGTTTAATTAAAACTAAAAAAATCTGATTAGCTTAATTAATTGAGTTTAGATTGATTAATTGAGTGGATTAAAACTTATGAAATGAAATTTTGTTTTTGATTGAACTTATTTGGGAAAAATTTTGAGGAAAAAAAAATTGTTTTGAGAAAATATTTTGCAACATAAATGAAAGCACACAACCCAAACACTTCTAAAAAGGGGATTGCAAAGGTGTTGTATGAAATCATACTCAAAATTAGATCAGAAATCAACACTTTCAGTTCTGAAAGTATGAAAAGTCGGCAAGGTATTTAAATGAAGAACATGACGACTTTTTTTTTTGACACACTGGAGACGGTCATTGAAAAATATTAGTCGGCAAGGTCTACGAAAAAAACCCCGCCGGGTGTTGAGAAAAATACCCCGCCGGCGGAATATGTCGGCAAGGTCTACAAAAAAAAAAAACTCGCCGGCTGTTGATAAAAATACCCCGCCGGCGGATTAAGTCGGAAAGGTCTTCAAAAAATACCCTGCCGGCTGTTGAAAAAATTTACAGTCGCCATGGATGTTATGAAAAGTCGGCAAGATATGCATGTTACGACCTTGCCGACCAAAAACACAGAAATCATAATTTTTGATTTCTAACCTAATATAACAATCAAATCACACAACACAATGATGGGTTTGAGTTTAAACATCATTTGTAGTCTTCTTTTCGCCGGTAGAGTCAACGATTTTTTTGGAAAATCAAAGTTGAAGATTTTTGTTTGATGTAAGAAATGGAAGAAGATGAAGGGTAAGAGCAGAGAGATTAGAGAAGATTAAGATTTTTTTAATTTTTAATTTTAGGGTTTAATTTTAAGCTAATTAGTTCAAGGGTGTTGAAGTAAAATGACCTTATTTTGTCTTATTAGGTATTCCTCAATTAATCTGGATATACCCCAATCAAGCCAGGTAAAACAAGTGCTCATCCAATAATATTTAAGCAAATACACCATGCAATGCTGGTGCACAAAGACGAGAGGTACCCCCTCAAGCTAGCAGGGGATTAAAAAACAAGAAAAGAAATAGTTCCCATTTATATGCAGTAGGATTACAGAATGGTGAGAGCATGAGCATCTTGATCTGACAAGTATAAAATATCAATCTAGATATGTTGGCCTAGACCTTTTATTTTTAGGCTCATTTGATCAGGGAATCCCTGTGACATTTCTCAATCGGACTTTATTTTAGAAACATAATCAATCAATCTTGATATGGTATTTTTTTTAGTTACTTTGAAATCCCAATTTGCTATATCTGCCGGGTAGAATGAATCATTTTTCAGTTCTATTTGAGTTATAATTTGATCACATAATACTTGAATACGTTAGGTGGAACTTCAAAGTCTTGGTAGATACAACAATCACTTATACCTTTCTTGGTAGATTATTATGAACCCTGTTTTAGGGCATACATAAAACTTTCAGGGCATACTGAATAAAGACAAAAAAGGGTTATAAATAGAAAAATCGGAAGCCCATTAACCAAATATTTTTGGTAATGGCAAATCTGCCCTTTTAGGATTAGTTAGTTAAAATAATTCTGATTAGTAATTAATGATTAGTGATTAGTTTTAAGATTATTTAGTTATAAATTTGTGTAGATGAAAAAATTTTAGTAAGAAAAAAAAAGGTAGGTTTTTTTGGAGAAAGAGAAGGGGAAAGTGAGAAAAAAGCTTGTATTTGATTCAATGGATGAGGAGGGTAATTCTTCATCTAAAAAACCTAGGAAAATACATATCAATTACAACAATGATCCGGAAATGGCTTATTTCTTAGATTATGAGAATTATTTTACACAAACTCAAACTCAAGCACTAACTCAAACTCAAGGTGATGATTTTTATGAGCCAAATCCAGATGATGAATACATATATGAGGAACCCAATGCTTCTAATACACAGGTACACCTCTATCTTATGTTTAATCTCACTTTTGTAGCTTAAAATCATAAAAAGTTTGTGTTTTTTCACTAAGGTTCGGCGAGTCTGGAATATGTTCGGCTTAATATATCAGCCGAACCTACCTGGATATTGACAACTAATGAACAGTTCGGCAAGCTGAAAGTGTTATTATTATGAGCCGAACCCACTTTGTAGACCCTAGTTCGGCTTGTTTAAAAATGTCATAATGAGTCGAACCTTTTGGCAGTACATGGTTCGACTATTTACATAAGTATTATATAAGCCGAACCTTATCATTTATATTCCTAAGAATTGTTGGGTTAAGAATTTTGTATTGGTTTGGCACATAATGTGAATATCGTAATAGCCGAACCTCGTAAATGTGCTAGGTTCGGCACATATTATGATTATCGAATACGCCAAACCCCTATGCATCTCTATCTGTGACTAGGTTTGGCTTGAAATTTCATGCTGAACTGTTCATATACACTTACATGAAGCTTTTGTGAAGAATAGTTTGGCTAAAAACGTAACTCAATTTTGATCCGAACCCAACACCGTAACCGTCATTTAATTGATGAAAAACAACAAATTGGAGATCGGGTTTGTAAAACTTACTTTCTTATACTCATTTCTGGAGTTGGAGATGCATTTGGTTCAATTTATGGTTCAATTGGTGGTTGATTTTCAGTTTCTACACCTTCATCTTGAATTGGTTCTTCTTCTTCAATTGATGGATTAGAAGACGATTTGGTTTTCCTAGTATCTGCTTTTCTTTGTACGAGTCATTATGTAATTCAGTTTAATCGGCGATCAAATTTTTACGAATCGACAATTAATCACAGTGATGAAATTATTATTTTTTCGCGGGAGAGGAAGAGTTCGGCTAGAGGAGGAGGAAGAAGAAGAAGAGATGTTAAGGGAAACTGATTTTGATTTTTTAGAAAACTGATTTTAGATTTTTGTATTATGGGTATATAGGTAATTGAACTACCCATAGGTTACCCCTTATCAAGTCACCCAAGATGGGACTATTGTTTGGTAAGCCCCGAAATTTTTATGTATGCCCTAAAACTGGGTTCATTATTATCCTCAAAAACAAAAGGCTTACGCAGAAAACAAGACAAAGATGGGAGTTCTTGGAACTTGGAAGGAGTATATTAAAAAAAATCTAAAATCTACAGAATTATGTAGCGTACCAAATACTACTACAAGTAGAATTCAAGGTAACTAGCAGCAAGCTGCTATCTCTCTGATAAATCAGAGCCTAACTTTAATTGAAGCAATTTTGATTTTTCATTACATAAGTTTAGGAGAGAAGAATGATTGGTCTTTAATAGACCAATCCTCACTAAATGTATCAACGACTATTAATACATTTTATTTCACTACAGAACTCGAGGAAATGACTCTAGGATTATTACACCCATTCAATGGTTAGTTACACCCATCAATAGTTACACAAAAATGTAGTATTGTGCATAGAAAGACCTGTGGAACATGACACTGCCCCTCCCATTTAGAAATCCTTGTCCTCAAGGATAAAGTCTGGAAACTGATCTTAGATGTGAGCAGCATCTTCCCATGTTGAATCTGCTGGATCTAAGTTTCACTACTGCACCAAGACTTGGGGAATTTGAGATGTGCCTCTGACAGTAGTTATAGTTTCCAAAATAGCAACAGGTTCAATAACAAATTGTCCTGCATGGTCCACCAATGGTAGTTGAGGTGATGTAACTGCCTGTAAGCCTGTTTTCTTCTTTAACTGAGAGACATGACAAACTGGGTGTATCCTAGACCCCATAGGAAGTTTCAGCTTATAAGAAACAACTCCAATTCTTTGTAGGACTTCAAATAGGCCAAAGTACTTAGCAGACAATTTGAGATTCCTTCTTATAGCCACTAAAGTTTGCCTGTAAGGCTGGAGCTTCAAGAATACCATGTCACCTACTTCAAAATTTCTGTCAGATATCTTTATATCTGCAAAGAATTTCATTCTGCTTTGTGCCTTGGATAATTCTTCTTTGAGCAATTGCAACATAATATCCCTCTCTTATAAGTAGTTGTCTACAGTGGCAACATAAGTAGAAGTTGGAATAGGGAAAACCAAGTGAGGTGGAGCATACCCCATACAATGCTTGAAAGGGAGACATCTTCAAGCTGTAGTGGTAGTTGGTGTTAAACCACCATTCAACTAAGGCTAAACATTGGACCCACTGTTTAGGATGATATCTTGTCATGCACATCAAATATTGTTCAACACAGGCATTGTTTCTTTCAGTATCGACATCAGTTTGAGGATGGTAGGCAGAACTGAGCTTCAATGTGGTGCCTAAAGTCTTGAAAAGTGTTTGCCAGAATTGGCTGATGAAGATTTTGTCTCTGTCACTGACAATGGAACTAGGAAGTCCATAGAGCTTGAACACATGAGCAAGGAATTCCTTAGCAACTGTAACAGTAGTGAATATGTGGCCAAGAGAAATAAAGTGGCTATACTTAGTTAGTTTATCCACAACTACTAAGATGACATTCTTTTTAAAAGACATTGGGAGTCCCTCAATGAAATCTAAAGAAATGTGTTGCCATGTAGTGTCAGGAATAAGAAGGGGTTGTAGTAGACCACCTGGAAGTGAGTTTTCTTATTTGTTGCATTGGCATACATCATAAGTTGTGACAAGATGAATGATATCAGTCTTCATGTTAGGCCAAAAGAAAGAGGTTTTAGCCCTGTGATAAGTACCATTGATGCCAGAATGGCCCCCAACAGCTGAGGCATGCAAGGAATGTAATATGGAAGATATGAGTGCAGTACCTGAGCCAATATAGAGTCTCCCTTTGAATATTAAGATGCCATGTGCATAAGAATAGTTGCCCTGAGCTGGAATCACAGTGAGTTGGGTAATAAGTTTTTGTGCTGTTGTGTTTGACTCATAGCTAGAATGAATGTCTTGCACCCACTGAGGCTGAGATAATGATAATGCTGAGAAAGAGGCAGTAGGTAATCTAGATAAGGCATCAGTAGACAGATTTTCCAACCCCTTTTTGAACTTAATGACATAGTCATAACCCATCATTTTGACTAACCATTTTTGTTGTAAAGCAGTAGACAATTTCCGGTCAATAAGATACTTCAAACTCTGATGGTCTGTATGAATGATAAACTGTTGACTGCGCAGATAGTGCCTCCATTTTTGAACAACCATGACAATGGCCAAAAATTATTTCTCATATGTGGACAAAGCCAATGCCTTAGGACCCAATGGTTTGTTGAGGAAGGCAACGGGTTTACTATTCTGCATAAGCACATCACTAACTCCTTTTGAACATGCATCAGTTTTTAAAGTAAATGGATGAGAGAAATCAGGTAGGTCCAATACTGGTGCTGAAGTCATAGAATTTTTGATGGCAGAGAAGGCATGAGTGGCATCATCAGTCCATGCAAAAAAATCCTTCTTGAGCATATCAGTTAGTGGCTTGCAAATATTTCCATAGTTTTTAATAAATTTATGGTAGTAATCTGTAAGCCCTAAGAATCCTCTAAGATGCTTTAGTATTTGTGGTTGTGGCCAATTAACGATGGCTGCAACTTTTCAGGGTATGCAACAACACCATTGGCAGTGATAATGTGGCCAAGGTACTCGAGTTGTGGCTGATCAAAGGTACAATTGGATAACTTGGCAAATAGAGAATGCTTCCTCAATAAGGCTAGTGTAAGATGCAAGTGATCCATATGTGCCTCAATGGATGGACTGTAAACTAATATTTCATCAAAGAATACAAGTACAAACTTACGAAGATAAGGCTGAAACAACTCATTCATGTGGGCTTGGAATGTTGCAGGGGCATTAGTAATCCCAAAAGGCATGACTCGGAATTCGTAGTGTCCATGATGAGTGCGAAAAGCAGTGTTGGGAGTGTCTGGTGCATAAACTCTGATTTGGTAGTAACCTGAACGAAGATCTATCTTTGAAAACACCACAAAACCATTCAACTCATATAACAATTCTTCTATAAGAGGAATTGGGAATTTATATTTGACAGTATTGTCATTGAGTTTACGATAATCGACACAGAAAAGCCAAGTTCCATCTTTCTTCTTGGCTAGGAGAATAAGAGCATCAAATGGACTATGACTGTGTTGGATCACACCAGATGATAGCATTTCAGATACTAATGACTCCACTACAGACTTATGTACATAAGGGAATTTATATGTCCTTTGAGAAGTTGGGTCAGATCAAGTTTTGAGTGGAATTTTATGGTCAAGTGACCTAGAAGGAGGAAGTCCAGTAGGTTCTGCAAAATCATCTGAAAAAGTTTATAGAAGAGCAGATACTGCAGGTGGTGGTGGAATTATATGGGTTGTAGAAATAGAGCGAAATTGGCCAATGAGGGTAGGGGTATTACTCTTAATAAACTTTCTGAAAGAAGAAGCACTAATGAGACTCAGTGAAGGTTTATAAGAGGTACCCTGAAGTGTTATTGGATTGCCTTTATGTAGAAAAGAAATGCTCAGCTGACTGAAGTTAAAAGTAACATCACCAAGTTGGCGCAACCAATCAGCACCTAAAATAATGTCACAACCACCTAGAGGAAGAGCTCGTAAATTTGCAGAAAACTGATGTCCTTGAATTTCCCAGATTAGGTGTTGGCAGATACTTTTGCTGATGGTGTTGTCTCCATTAGCTATTGTAACAAGCATTTGACCAGTTGGAGAGACATGAAAGCCCAATTTGGAGGTCAATGCAGCATCAATGAAATTATGTGTACTGCCTGTATCAATAAGGACAACCACGTGATACTTGTTGAGATGACCAAAAATTCTGATAGTGTCAGGAGCAATATTTCCTATCAAAGCATGTAAAGAAATCTCTATTGTAGAATCAGAAGTTGAAGGAGATGCATCAGAGATTTCTTCAGTGGACAATGAGCCATGCTCCTTTATGTCTTCATCAACAATTAACATAAATAGTTGTTGAATTTACATCTGTGACCCTGTCTGTAAAACTCATTACAATTATGACAAATCCCTTTATCTTTCCTAACCTGCATTTGTGCATGGGTAAGTCTTTTAACAGGAGGAAGAGAATTGTCTGGTGAAGTTTTTGTGGGAGTAGTAGGGTGAGTCACAATGGGGGATGATGAGGAAGTATTGTTTTTAGAAATGTAGAGGATGGAGTGAAAAAAGGTTTGATGGTGGGAAACAAAAAGCGGTGAGGGTGCAAATGGTTTAGAGAAGGATTTAGTTGGTTTAGGCTGATGATGCGTAGAAGCCCGCTGCATTCTAGCCAGATAAAAAGCAGTTGCAGTATTATCAGGTTTGAACATTTGCACTACTGTACCGATCTTCTCCTTTAAACCACTAATGAAACTTAAAGTGTAAAAACTCTCAGTTAAATAAGGATTGTTAGCTACCATGAAGCTTTTATAATGTTCCCAAAGATCATAATAATCCTTTACAGTGGTAGTTTGGTATAGTTTATTGAAACTACCAACATAATTATCCTGAGCAATATCTTCAAATCTAGCACATAGATCGTGAATAAAGGTATCCCATGAAATGAATTCTTTACCCTATTGATAGTTTAAAAACCATGAATCTACTGAAGAATCGAAATGAATTGCATCCATATCAACACGCTCATCATCAGGAAATTTATGTAAATTGAACTTCCGTTCACATTTGAGAGCCCAACCACGGGATTAGTACCATTAAATCTTGGAAAATCTACTTTGGGTGTACGAGAGAACTTACGAGATTCACTGTGAGAGAGATTATGCATCATCCGCTGAAATCCTGCAATGAAATTATCCAGATTTGGTTGAGGAATCTCATATGAAGACGAATCTAGAGGTGAATTCGAGTGTTGCGCAGGTTCCAGTAAACTGATAATAAGATTCATCTTGGTACCCAAGGGCTGAATCTCAGATTTGAGCTCATTGAGTGACTCTGTGTGTCGAGTAACAATGGTGGAAATCTCTTGAAGTTTTTCTTTGGTGGCCATGGTTACAGGTTTCAGGATGAAGTCTGATACCAATTGTTGCGTACCAATTACAACTACAAGGAGAATTCAAGGTAACTAGCAGCAAGCTGCTTTATCTTCGATAATTCAGAGCCTAACTTCAATTGAAGCAATTTTCATTTTTCATTACATAAGTTCAGGAGAGAAGAATGATTGGTCTTTAATAGACCAATCCTCACTAACTGTGTCAACCACTATTAATACATCTTATTTCACTACAGAACTCGAGGAAATGGCTCCAGGATTATTACACCCATTCAATGGTTAGGTAGACCCATCAATAGTTACACGGAAATGTAGTGTTGTGCATAGAGAGACCTGTGGAACATGGCAAATTACAGTTCATGAATCAACTGAAAAGCTCTCTGAAACTCTTTAAAAGAATAAATATGGTAAGCTACTCAATTTAGTATACAATGTTACTTCTACAGAGTTCATTTCGACACCCCCCTTAGATTGAAAGTTTTAAGACCCTACGAAATTCGTCAGCCAACCCCTTTAACAGAACTGGTTTCCTAATTACACCATTCATTCCCACTTGCAAGCATTTTTCGCCTACATTTTCATCAGCACTCGCAGTCAAAGCTATGATAAATGGCTTATTCCCGCTGCGATACTTTCGTATTCTCACTGCAACTTCAAACCCATCCATTTCTGGCATGTGAAGATCTAATAGAACTATATGAAAAAAGTTTCCTGTGGAACCAAGAGTATTCAAGCATTCAAATCCAGATGAAACTGCAGAAACATTGCAACCAAGTTTTTCAAGCAGTTTACGTGTGACAAGTCTGTTGACTGCATCATCATCAGCTAATATAACTTGAAGCCCTCTGAAAAGAGAATTTGAAGGTGGGTGATCCACTGATGCCTCTGATTCGAACACAGAAGCTCCTCCAAATGATGGTTGAAGATGAAATCTAAGTATCAGGGTCATGATTTGAGGAATGCCGCGGGAGTTCGGAACAACTCTGATGTTCCCTTGCATCATCTGCATGGTGTTTAGATGAACTTGAGTATGAATCATGAAAAGGACTTATCGGTAATGAGATGTTGCAAGCTATGAGGATCAGATCAATAAAACAAACAATTCATTGAAATTACCTGTACGAGCTTTTGACAGACACTGAAGCCAAGTATACTCTCAATTCCGTCACTGTTGTGTTTCCTGTTAGAAATTGGTACTGGCATCATCGAGTTGTCCTGAGAATTACTGCTGTTTATGGAAATCTCAAATTTGACACTAGAATATCCCCCGTACGAGTTGGGCGTCCATCTTTGGTCATTCCTAATATGATTTGCATTTGCAGATGATACCTGGAAACTTACATGTCCTCCTGAATCCCAACCATTCAAAAGATTACCAATCATATGTAGTAAAACCTGAAAGATCCTCTTTTCATCACCCAACACAAAATCAGGCAGTGCATTTTCGATATCAAGAGAGAAGTCAAAATCATGATATACACAGAAACATTTGGCTAAGCAAGCTGCTTCCTTTACCATAGAATGAAGCCGAAATTTTCTTAGCTCTAACGCAAATCTTCCATTACCCGTTGCAGAAATTTCCATTACATCATTTATCAGTGTTGAGAGCACACTACTCGTTTTTGCCATTGTATCAACAACGATCCGTTGGCCAACTCCCACATTCCCTTGTTGGATCATCGAAAGCAAGCCTGAAATCGAATGCATTGGCCTTCTCATACCTTTACTCATCACCTTCTGAAATGAGATTCTCGCTTGACTTGCCATCATTGCATCCTTTCTAGCTTGTAGAAGTGCCCGGTTCTGCTCGAAAAGTTTCTCCCGCATCAACTGAGATTCTTCAAGCACTGCAGCATGGGATAGTGCCACAGCAACCTGATCAGCAACCACTTCAACTATTTCCAATTCATGAATGCTCCAAACTCTAGAGCTCTCACCAGGAAGAACCAAAACGAGAATAGCATAACAAGCTTGGATCAACTCTGGTGTTCCACCTTTGAAATCCGAAACTCTCAGCATTTGCATTCTAATAGCAGCTACAGCACCTACTTCATCAGACCCACTGCTACTAGCTAATCCCAATGCAGAATCTGGTCTAAGAATCTTGGCTCCTTCACTCCCCTCAATTTCTATTACATCAGGATCCGAAACTGGAATTGAATGACTGTAAGGTTTGGACGATTTCTTCACATTTAGTTCATGTGTGAGATTCAACTCAGTGTTGCCTTCATTAGGCATCCAAACAGCACAATTTTTCAGGTCTAACGTCTTCGACAGTTCAATCAGAGTTGTATATAATATAGTATGCCTATTAAGAGACTTACGTATCTCATGGGTCAGCATCCGAACATGCCAACCTGCTTCTTTCTGTTTCTTCATCATCCCAACTTCCCTATCCAGCTCCCATGCCTTTTTCTTCAAAAAAACTTCTCTAACTTTAACTTTGAGAAGGAGAGGTATGAGAGTTACCAGAGTAATCGCAGTTGCACATGAAACAAGAGCCGTGAGAAGTTTAAACACGGTTAATGCGAGCATCAACTGAAACGGATGCACACTGTAAGTCCACGCATTGAGTAGATGTGTCATTCCACATAGAACTATAAACGCAATGAACTGAAACACAACCCATTTGAATGGAACATTCGCGCAACTAAGGAAGTAAAGAAGTTCAATGGGTATCGAAAAATAAGCTGTGGCAATTAGAAAGTCACTAACTTTCTGGCACTGTAAAATGGTCTCTATACTCCACCAGTAACCTTCTTCTTCGTCGCAATTACAATTAGAAAATCCATTTTCAGCGGCAGAAACCGATACAAATTGATGAAAAACCAACAACCCTATTACTAGTCTTTTTAACATTGCTTGTGTCAATAAGTTCATTCATTAAACCCCTAATAATGAACCAAGCTAATCAATGAGGAAAAAGATACCCCATAATTACAGAAATTCTTCTCCTCATAACCTCAACCCAACAATCCATTCCTATGCCAAAAATGCTTCTTTTAAAAATCAAAACCCCATTTTTCAAATTTTAAGATCCACCACTCTAATCCACTTTTCAAATTTCTCAGCTCATCATGAGAGCCCCCTTATTCAGAATCATACTTTTCTTTGATCAACAAATTTGGGTCATAATAAGTTCAAGTTCTTAAGTTAACAACAAAATTGGGGAAAAACCAATAATCAAGAAAATCTGAAATCTTTTACAGTATGAAGTTACTTACACAACAACCAAGTGGCTTCAGATCTTATAAGTGATCTTCTTGAACCAGTTTGAATCAAACTTCAGCAAACAATCAAAAGAAGGATTGATTTGAGTCTATGACAGTCTTGAGTAAATTCAACAAAGCTGCAATTTTTAAGATACCGAGACCAAAATCACAGACTTTTCTTCTTCTTCAGATTGACTTTGCATTTCATCCATCAAAACTAAAATAAAACATAACCCAGAATACAGAACCAGCTTGTGTGAGAAAGTAGAAGTTTGGGTCTTGTTTTTCTTCTTCTCATAATAACAACAGAACGAGTAAGTATTAGAAGGAGAACGGAACAGGAGTTACAGGACTAGTTGAAGTCTCGAAGACTTGAAATGAAATTCATCTTGATTTTTAATTTCTTGTGTATTTTTGGGGTAATGGGACCAATAGGTGAAGAGAACTTGGACAGACTTTGTGCATATCTTTTGGGAAATCTACTAGGTATCTGTTTTCAGATATTTTTTTTTACAAGTACAAGAAAATATATTGTTGGGATAATGACAGCATATACATGGTGTAATTAGTATAAAGACACCCCATCATCTGTATGCTCACTGTAAAGAGTTTGGCAACAACATGTGGATAATGAGCATGGGCAAGAGAAATTTATTCTTACCCCGGAAATTATGTGTTTTGGTCTTTGGTTCCAAGGTTATTTAATAGAATTTGTAATTTTTTTTTTTTTTTTTTTTTTACTAAACAGAGAAAAACACAAAGTTACATAATAGGATAGTCAGCTTGTAAGCAAGCCTCGATACAAATAGGGGGTTTTAAGGAGAACCACCACATGTTGGAGTGGTGAGATAAGGCATACTTTGCCAGAGCATGGGCCACGGCGTTCCCATCTCTTTTGTTGAAAACTATCTTCACTTCATTAATTTTCTTCAACTGAGTCCTGATTTGAAGCATGAGATGACGCAATCTCCATGGAGAGTGACTATTCTCAGTGGTCAACATTTGAACCACTGTTTCCGCATTACTTTCAATGATCACCTTCTGCAAATTGTTCATGACAGCAAAATCAGCTGCTAGTAACACCGCTCTAGTTTCAGCCTCAATAGGGGTCATCACCTCTTGTGCCATGGTACCACATCCTGTGAACTTAGTATCTGAGTCTCTAGCTACCACATCCCATCCACCATTTTAGTTGTCGAATGCCGCATCTACATTCAGTTTCGTCCAATTAATATTGGGTGGCATCCACTTGTTAGCCTGCTTTTTTTTGTGAGTGGGATGGTCTTGATGTTCTTCCTCCGGTACACTGGGAGCAGAATAGTTAAACTAGAACATGGCTTCTTTAATTATACTTTGAATACTCTGATCTCTGTTGTTGAAAACTTTATCATTCTTGTTATTCCATAATTCCCACATAACACAGCTAGCCATTCTAAACACTTCATAGTCACCCTTCTTATCTAACCAACATCCAATGATCTGTTTGCTATTCAAATCTCGGTTCTTTTCAGTTCTGCATCCCAGCGGCGATCCAAAGAAAGTTGCAACAGCCACTGGACAATGAAAAAATATATGTTATGTATCTTCAATGGTCGCCCTACATAATATGCATTCTAGGTTGATGCCATTTATATGTCTTCCTAGGGTTTTGAACAAGGCTAAACCATCATGCAGGATTCTCCAGATAAAGATATTGATTTTGGGTGCTAGGTTTTTGACTTTCCAAAATAATTTCCATGGGAAGATATCACTAGGGTTAGAAGAAGAACTGGGTTGCTTATCTTTAAGAGTTTTTATGAAGGATTTGCAAGAGAACTTACCATTTGGGTGGGGCTTCCAGATAAGTTTTTCTTCAATATCTTCAGCTGCATAAGGAATGTAAGTATTTAGAATTTGAGTAGCCGAGTGATCTTGAAATAGCTGGTTAACAAGTTGAACATTCCATCTGGTGGGGTCTTGGAGAATGAGCTCTGACACTGTGTGGATATTTCCCAAAGACATGTTATCTCTTAGCACTGGTCTGTAGTTGACTTGGTTGATGAGCCACGGATTTTTGGTGACATGAACTCTCTCCCCATCACCAATACTCCAAATGCATTTGTCTTTAAAGTCGTCTCTGCATTCAATGATGGCTTTCCATGTCGAGGAACTTCTAGAGTTTGCAGTTGCTTCCCAAAACGTTTTATCTCTAAAATACTTTGCTTTCATGATAGTGCCCCACACACAGTTCTCATCTTCTAGTAATTTCCATCCCAGTTTTGCAATCTGAGCTCTATTTAGATGAGTCAGAGATCTTATTCCTAGTCCACCATTTTCTTTTTCGTCCAGGAACCTGTTCCAGTTAATGAAATGAGTCTTTCTGGTGGTGTGGTTTTGACCCCACCAGAAATTCCGAATAATCCTTTCCAATCTTGTAATAAATGTTTTAGGGAGAAGGGATGCAGCCATGTAGTACGGAGGAATTAAACCAAGTACGTGCTTAATGAGGACTGTCTTCCCATCATGATTCAGATAATTTCTTTTCAAACCAGCTAACTTGTTCTCAATCTTCTCAAATAAGAAATCAAAGGAATCTATTCTGAAAGCAGACTTTAGCAGTTGAAAACCCAGGTATTTGTCATTGCCTTCCATATGCTTGACTCCCAAAGTTGTAGCCACTTGGTTTCTTCTATCAGTGTTAACCCCTTTGCCGAATAGGATGAAATATTTCTCCAGATTTTCTTGTTGACCTGACCACTTGGCATACACATAAAGAATGTCTTGCAAACTTTGAACTGTTCTGTCGTCAAGAGTACCGAAGAAGAAAAGGTCATCTGCGAACATTAGGTGAGATACAGATGGAGCCCATCTGTTAACTCTATAGCCATTATACAGACAGTTATCTTCCATTTTATGAATCATCCAAGATAGGCCATGAACACATATAATAAACAAGTAAGGTGAGAGAGGGCATCCTTGCCTCAGCCCTCACCCACTTACAAAATGACCTTCTGGAGTACCATTTACAATAATGGAAAAAGATGTTGTAGTTACACAATGCATAATAAGCTTATAAGTGTTACTTACAATGCCATAAGCTCTAAGACAATGGGCTGAAAAGCTCCAAGAGACTCTATCATAAGCTTTGCTGATATCTATTTTTAATGCAAAAGCTCCTAGGATTGAGTTAGATTGATTCATGGAGTGTATTAACTATTTAGCAGTTAGAATGTTGTCGAGAATTAATCTACCAGGCACAAAAGCTGATTGCGCTTTATCTACCAGATTATCAAGCATGGGTTTAAGTCTTTGTGCTATAATTTTAACAATAATTTTGTATAGAATGTTGTACCGAGCAATTGGTATGTACTCTACGGGTCTCGAAGGATACTTTACTTTGGGAATCAGGACTAGGTTAGTGTTATTCAACCCATTAGGAAGACTACTAGCAGCAAAGCAATATTTGATAAGAGTGGTTACCTCGTTCCCCACCTTGTCCCAGCATTTCTTGTAAAAAATTGGTGGCATGCCGTATGGTCCCGGTGATTTGAGAGAACCCATTTTCTTGAGCACATTCCATATTTCTTCTTTAGTTGGGATACTGCTAATCATGTTATTCTTGTCTGTCGCAATTTGAGTGTCATATTTGAAGTTGATAGTGAAGAGGTGTTCATGTGGGTCCTTTCCAAAGTTGTTGGAGAAGTGATTAATTAACATCTTGGATAAGTTGTCTTGACCAGAGACCCATTGATCATTGAAGTCTTTGAGAGCTTCTATGGCGTTTTTCCTCCTTATTTGTTTAACTGCCATATGGAAAATCTGAGTGTTTTTGTCCGCATTAGGGATCCAAGTATTCTTGTTTCTTTGCTGCCAGAACATCTTCTCTGTTTCCATGAGGTCCTCAATCTTGGATTTTAAAGCATCTTCTTCAACTCTGATGTCTCTAGTTGGAGCCATTTTCCGTAATTCCAGCAGGTCATTCTTGGCATCTTCAACTTCTTTAGTAACATTGCCAAAAGTTTTCTTCCCCCAAATTGCAATACTCTCTCCTGCTTTCCTAAGTATTTCCAACGTATTACCACTAGAAGTATCCCAGGCTTTCTTCACTTCATCTTGAAAGTCAGGGTGAGAAGTCCAATAATATTCAAATCTGTAACCCGATTTTCTTCTCTTGCATGTTCTGTGGGTATTCAGGTAAATCGGAGAATGATCACTTCCCAATCTAGGAAGGTGAAAAATAGCAGCTTCAGGGAAGAGTAACCACCATCTAGGGGAGCATAAGTCTCTGTCGAGTCTTGCATAAATAGGAGTAGACGAGATGGCATTATTTGACCACGTAAAAGCAGGACCACAGTATCCCATATTAATTAATCCTCTATCATGGATCATCTTGTTGAACTCTTTGTTGTGACTATTATTGTCGTATCTACCCCCACTTTTCTCATTCATCGATTTAATAGAGTTAAGGTCTCCAATTATACTGAAATTTTTACTTATTCCTCCAATATAGCTAGATAATGAGGACCAGAAGGAGTTTTTGTCACTTCTAACAGGAGGACCATACACACACAGTAAATCCCAGACTGGAATCATGATCTGATTGACTTCACAATGAATAAGGTTGATGTTGCTCTTTATAATATTTAATCGCACATTATCATGCCATAACAAAATTAAACCACCCTTGCTTCCCACAGAAGGAACAATGAAGTGATTATTGAAGCTTAACTGGTTGATAAATCTTCTAGCTTTACTATTATCTAACTTGGTTTCAGACAAGAAGGCAATACTCGGGTTACATGCCTTCAAGAAGGAATTTAGATGACGAATTGTCGAGGGATTCCCTAACCCTTGACAATTCCAAGAGTAGACTAACATTGATTTTGTGGCTGATTTAGGGCAGCCACCACACCCATTAATTCAAAAGGTACCACAGATAATTTTTGTTTAAAGAGTGATTGTACCTGATCTATATCCACGGGTGAAGAAATACGTTTTCTCCCATTTAGAAATTCCTCCTCCACCTCCCTATCCTGAGTCGATATATCCCTCATCTTTCTAGCGTCTCTCTTCCACTGACCTTGTTTCTTCTTCCTCTCCTTTCTAGTTTCATCCGGGGTATGGGTATTTTGACTGGCATCACTTTCAGAGTCAGTAGAACAATTAGTCGGGTTATGAAATGAAGATACTAGTTGAGGGTTCTTCAGTTGCAGACTAGTAGTGCTTGGAACTGGGGAACTTTTGTGTTGAGGGAACTCTGTGTTTTGGATTGGGTCGGGTGTACCCGTGTTTGTTTTTCCTTGGGCCTGAGAAACAATTTGTGTTAAATTGTTATGAGGCGTTACCACTTTTACTGGCTTTTCATGTGGGTTAACGCCACTCATCGATCTCTCACCTCCAGCAGGTATCTGATTCTTGCTCCACGTGTTTAATGCCAATTCGTTGCAGCTTTGGCCACTCGATGGCTCGATCTGTGTATTAATCTCTACCCTTCGATTGGACACCTTACTGGTGCTCGTGATTTCTGGAATTGCAGGAGTTTGTTGAGAAGCAGACCTGTATTTCTGTGTCCCTGTGCGTTGTCTGCCTGCTATGATGTTGTCTGCCATTTCTCCATTATTGTCGGCTAGTCTGTTGGTTGTGAGTGATTGAGGGATCTGAATCACCGGATTGCACATTTTTGACGGATTTACAATCGGAGACGCAGTTGTTTTATCCTTTTTCTTGAAATCAACCCTGATATCTTCAGAATATCTTGCTAGCCTTCTGTCTTCCATTCTTGCGCTGAAGACTTCCGGCGATAATTGCAGCGTTTCTAAATATTTTGATAACACTGGAAATTATTTCTGAGCATGACCAAACAAACCACATAAATACCATAATTTTGGTAGTTTTTCGTATCTGAACTTGGCGGTGCGAACTTTCTTGGAAGTGAGAGTGACTTTCATCTCTTTTGGAAGAGGTTTAGTTATGTCTATCTTAACCCTAACTCTTGCAAACTTCCCCCATTTAGCAGCATCTTCCTCTGTGATGTTTTGGGGTGTACCGAATTTTTTCGCCATATCGAATATCTTTTTTCTGTTTAACATACTAATCGGTAGATCATGTATTTGAATCCAGAACCAGACATACTTGAATTCGTACTCTTCTGGGAGCAGATCCCCATCGCATCTTTCCATTACCATTAGTTCACTGTTTAAAGCCCATGGTGAAGTTTTCAGAACTACTTCCATGTCACATAGGTTTTCAAATCTGACTTTGTAGATATTGTTTCCAAGATCTGAGATGGAGAACTCTCCGGTTGTTTTCCAAGCTTTTGTTAACATTTCTTTCAGTATATAAAAAACATAGCCTCTCCCTGTAACCAGTTTGAAGACTATGCATATTTTCCATTCTGGTAGATGTACTTCTTGTGAATCTTCGTCTTCATATTCTAGTTCATTATTACATTCCAGCAGAGTTGACATTTTATTGATGATGTCTTCAAAATCTTGAGTGCTTGAGGATGATGTCGCCATGAATTGAAAGAGGAAAGTACTAAACAATAAAAGCTAAAGAGGAAGAAAAAAAAAATACAGGGCAGGTAGAGAATCTAAAAGACAAAAATAGACACAAGACCTAGGAAATGGAGATCTGGATATGAGTTAAGAATCATCACAGGGATGAGATTGAGGATTAACACAAAGAAAAAGGAAGAATCAACAGAGGGGTTGAGAAAAAGAATCACCAAAAAATGGTGAGTTTAAGATGTGAATAACCAATGGTCAACACATCGCGGCCAGAGTCAAGTTAGTTGACTGATTTTAACTTAGTTTTTCGAATTTGTAAATTATTCCGGTGGCCCTGAAATATTATAACCGGTATGCATATTGCCTGCACATAAAATCAGTGTGTATATTACCTGCACACTATAAAATATGAAGAAAATTTTAAAAAATTATGTACAAAAATCAGTGTGTATATTTCCTGCACATAAAATCAGCGTGCATATTGTCTGCGCACTACAAAATATGAAGAAAATTGAAAAAATTATTTAGAGAATAAAAAATTTCATGAAATGAAAATTTGATAGTTGTATTTACGCTCGTTGTGTAGCTCTTTCAAAAAGCTTTACAAAAATATAAAATTTGTTGAATTCTTACATATGATTTGTGAGACATGTTATGTTTAGGTTGGTATGACGATTATACCCCTTAAAAGATATAGTTTATCATTTGATAACATCATCAAATATCTTTATCCAAATGGCCTTTTTTTTTATAAGTCATTTCAATAAAATAGGCTATTTTTAAAAAAATTAAGTTTTAAGCCAAAAGTCATTTGAGTAGGAGAGAGTAAGAGGAGGGTCAAACACTTAATTCCCACCATGGGCAATGGGCATGGTGTTGGATGTATTTGGATATCAACCCCGGAAGTCGTCGGAAAAAACATTTTGAAGGTATTTGGATCCCAGAAGCAGATTTTCAAAGCAGACATTCTCAGAAGTGGGTAGTTAAAAAAAAAGCAGATAAAATTTGCTCTACAAGCATATAAATTTGAGGAAGGATCCCTTCACACTGTTATTATCACACCATCTCACACGTTCGGCGTCATTTTTGCGAATAAAAACTAAACTGTAACAGATTTGAAGCTAATATTTTGAGGATATGTTCCTCTTACAAAGTTCTATATACCTACCAAAAATGAGCACATTCCTAAATATAAACCTCACAATCTACTGATCTTAATTTTGACGGCCAGAATTCCGTTGGTTTTTAACGGTTCATTTTCAAAGTAGTAGATGGTGGTGTTATATGTTTCTGGATACACTCATTTTCGGGATGAACATATAGCTATGTAATGGTAATATATCCCCAAAATATTAGATTCAAATTTGTTATGGTTTGGTTTTTATTCGCAAAAATGATGTCGAACGTGTGAGATAGTGTAATAATAAAAGTGTGACGGGATCCCTCCTCTATAAATTTACTCTAAAAGTTAATAAAATTTCAGAATGACTTCTAGTAGAAATAGAAAAGTCACCTTTTTATGAAGCAATTTTTTTTTGCTTCTGACTTATGGGACTAGCTTGTTCTGGTATCCAAACAGGCTAGTCCAGAAGTAGCTTTTCGACTTTTAGAAGTCAAAAAGCAAGAAGTTAGTTTGGGCATAAATTTTCAGAATAACTCATAGAAGTCGTTCTCAATTTTGTTCCCAACCTAACTTCTGACTTTTTTAGTTAAAGTCAAAAAATTATTTTTGAAAATGCATTTGAACACTTTTTTTTTAATTTTTTTTCTTCTAGAAATCATTCTAAAATGTGTCTGGATATACTTTCAAAATAAGTTGTCGGCTTTAGCAAAAAAAAAAAGAAAAAAAACGAAGTGAAAAACTACTTGTTAATGTGTAAAAGAAAAAAAATTGTTTCTTTAAAGCCTTGCTTGGAAAATCTACTGTGGAAAATACAACGGAGGAAAAGACATGTAATTGGTAGTACTATCTCCTTGCGACCATGCTACGACAATTAGCTGGGCAAGATTTCTTCTCACAATACGTTTTTTTTATACAATCAGCTGGGCAAAAGATGAAAATAAGTAAATTTGGAGCCAAGTGATAAACACTGATAGGAATGAAGCCCATATGAATTATGCAGGATAGATAAATTTGGGAGTTGGACTCCCACCAGCACCAGAGATTTTTAACTCGGCCTAAATCATTTTTTTTTTTTCTTTTCTTTTCTTTTTCTTTTTCTTTTTCTTTTGGTAACAAGAACAAGAGGAAGAACAAACTAGCTAGTAGCTACATTCCATGGAGTAGCTATACTAGGCGGTAAATTGAGACTAGTCCATTCACCTTGGACTTTGTGAGACAAAGCATAAGTAGCTAATGCGTGAGCTGCAGTATTGGCAAGTTTTGGAGCAAAGTTGAAGTTGCAGCTACGTAATAGATTTATCTTCCTTTTTATATCATCTCTTAACTTCTAGATTCTCCAGGGAGAGGTTTTTGAGGTTTCATTCAAGCAGTGCACTACTACCTGACTATCTCCCTCAATAATGATGGAATCGAGATTCAAGTTGATTGCTAGTTCTGAAGCAAGTAGGAATCCATTTGCTTCGTCAAAGTTCACAGTGTCAGCTTTACCAAGTCTTGAGCTGGCACCAATAGTAGCTCCATGCTTATCCCTTGCGATAGCAGCACTTGCATAGGCACCATCCTTCCAATATATGGATCTTGTGGAGCAATCCAAGTTGTCATTAGGTTTGTTGTAGTAGGGGTGAGAGTTATTTCAGTGGTAACATCCTCTGAAATTGGGCTATAGTAAAGATTATGTTAGAAAAAACGTTTTTAAAAAATTTAATTAAAAAATGCATGTACCATGTTTTGATCCTAATACCTATTGCTCCCTAGATGTTTTTTCATGTGAATGAATAAAACATTAGTCCCATATAGACTAAAACACTTAGAGTTTTAGACTTAAATACCATTGGTTTAGCCTTAAGGGCATGGCCCTTTGGGTCTTTAGACCTTTGTGTATGGGGAAAGCCCTAGACTATGGCAAGGTTGCCATTCCCTTATTGCATTTCTTATTGCCTTTCCCGTTCGCGCGGTGCTTCGCACAGAAGCACGCACGCTCGCTCGGGCGCGGGCGTATCCGACCCATCCTTTCTTTTTACTGAAATTTACCACACGCTTCTCCCACACATGTAAAGAATTTTATTCTTTGCCTTCTCGGTTTTGGATATCCGACAGCCTCGAGAAGCATCTTCTTTTACGCGTGTCACACGGTTTTCTTGACACCTGTACACACTGTTTTCCTCGAGAAGAATCTCGCAAATTTTGAATGCGTGTGCACTGTTCTTTTAACGCGATTTTTACCTTACTTTTGCAACGTTCGAGATGCGTGAATCACGGACAGTCTGTCGTGCTTTGGATTCTCTTCCAACGTTCGAACTTTTTCCACCTATAAATACGAGAGAAGAATTTCATTTTCAACTCATACCTTTCAGAACTCTTCTCTTCTGAAATTCTTCTTCTTCTTTTATGCTTTCAGAAACAATTTATTTTTAAGTTTACAGAAACATAAATTCAGTTCTTGTCTGAAACAAGTTGTAGTTTACAGAAACATAATTTTGTATAACTACTTCTTTGTTTACAAAATATTAGTTTACAAAGACTTTATTTACAGAAATTGTTTTACAGAAACATAAATTAGTTTTTACATTTCTCTGAAACTATTTGAGTTTCGATTTGTATTTTTGTTTTATTTCTGCTGCCAAGTTCTAAGGGTTCTCTCTGTGTATGCTACACATAGAGGAGAACTAACAGTAGTTGTATCCTGGATGTAATTTGTTAATTGCTATAGCATCTCAGAGGAGTAGCAGGCAATATTACCTTTAGCTCAGCGTATCTCATACGTGCCTCTACTAAGTTTATTGAGTTATTTGTTACTACTATCAGTGTAATCTAAGTATTATTTCCCATTTGCATTCGATTATTCTAATTAATTCCAACAATCTAAAGGTAATATCGTGCCTTATTGTAATATTGTAATACTGTAATATTCGTTGTTGTAAGAACATGGGAAAGAATACTGTAGAAAAACCACCAAAGTTCAGTGGTAAGGACTTTAAGAGATGGCAGTCTAAAATGCTATTCTTCCTAAACGACCAAAGGTTAGATGGATATGATTTAGAAAAACCCTCGAGAAAACTTCATCACCGTGGTAATGAAGATAAATTGGACAGGTGGAATAGGAAGAATTATTTGTGCAAGAATCATATTCTTAACTGTCTTGATGACTCCTTGTATGACTTCTATAATGCAAAAGAAGATTTTAATGCTTTTGATTTATGGGAAGCTCTAGAAGAAAAATATCATCTTGAAGTCCTGGAAGTAAGAAGTTCTTGATGGCTAAGTTCTTAGAATACAACATGACTGACGAAAAGCTCTGTGGTAGAACAGTTCGTTTAACTTCAACTCCTCATCGCCGAGATTCTTGTGAAGGCATGACTTTTGATGAAGCTCTACAAGTATCGGCTGTGATTGAAAAGCTTCCACCCTCATGGAGCGAATACAAGAGGAGGCTGTGACACAAGACTCGTGAAATCACCATGGTGGAGCTTGGCAAAAAGATCCAGGTTGAGGAGCTTATGTGCAGCAAGGACAAGAGCATGATGCTGAGCAAAAACATGTCCAACAAAGCTCATGTTTTGGACGATAAAGATGCTTCAAAGAAAACTCCTGGAGAATCCAGCAAAATGGGTAATAGACGTAACAGATTTCGAAAACCCAGAGGTAACAATTTTAATCCTAGAGGTGGTGTCACTAAGCACACCATCAAAGGCGACTATTTTAATTGTGGTAAACCTGGACATATGGCTAAAGACTGTAAGGCCCCTAAAAGGATCAAATATGATCCAAAACAGAAAAATAAGGCAAACATAGTAGAGGACTCTGGATATTTCAACGGCATGGTGTCCGAAGTCGACCTTGTCTCTAGTATGACTAATGTGAGAGACCGGTGGCTTGATTTGGAGCCACCAAGCATGTCTCAAATTCAGAAATGCTTTCTCCTCATATGCCATAGTAGGAGATGATGAGAAACTGTTCATGGGAAATTCTTCCACCGCGAAAGTGGTAGGGAAAGGCAAGGTCGAGGCGAAGCTAACCCGGGAAAAACTCTCGCATTGAATGACGTATTTTACGTCCCGGACATATGCAAAAATCTTATCTCGAAACCATCCTGCTAGGAAAAGGTTTTAAAATTGTTCTTGAGTCTAATCTTGTTGTGATTTCTAAACATGGTGAATTCGTAGGAAAAGGTTATGTTACTAATAACATGATTAAGCTTAGTGTATCTGGTTTGAAATTGAATGTTAATGCATCTTGTTCTGCTTATGTTTGTGACTCTTCACATGTTTGGAATGATAGACTTGGGCATGTT
The DNA here is from genome assembly GCA_023529315.1 of Papaver bracteatum. Taxonomy (NCBI): domain Eukaryota; kingdom Viridiplantae; phylum Streptophyta; class Magnoliopsida; order Ranunculales; family Papaveraceae; genus Papaver; species Papaver bracteatum. The sequence continues at coordinate 2,471,303 of JAJJWX010005012.1, forward strand.
AATCTCAAATCTCTAGAAAGACTTGCTAATTTAGGTTGCATACCAAAAATAAAATTTGATAAAAATCAAAGATGTGAAATCTGTGTTGAATCTAAATATACAAGAAAACCGTTTAATAAAAGGATTGAACGTAAAACAGTTCCTTTGGAACTAATACACTCGGATTTAGGAGATTTGAAATCAACACCAACAAGAGGTGGTAAAAAATGGTACATCACTTTTATAGATGATTACTCACGCTATAGTCAGGTTCATCTTCTTAGAAGTAAAGATGAAGCCTTAGAGGCCTTCAAATTTTATAAAATTGAAGTAGAAAACCAAAAAGGAGTTAAGATTAAAACTCTTAGGTCTGACCGTGGCGGTGAGTATGTGATACCCATAGGAGAGTTTTGTAAAAATAATGGAATCATTCATGAAACCACTGCACCATATTCACCTGAATCGAATGGTGTAGCCGAAAGAAAAAATAGAACACTCATAGATATGGTAAATGCTATGTTGACAAGTTCAGGGTTATCTTCGAACTTGTGGGGGGAAGCTATCCTCTCGGCATGCTATATTTTGAACCGAGTTCCATTTAAAAAATTAGATAAAACTCCCTACGAATTGTGGAATGGTAAACAACCTTCCTATGCATACTTTAAAGTGTGGGGGTGTTTGGCCAAGGTGGCCATTCCTCATCCCAAGAAAACTAAAATAGGTCCTAAAACAGTCGACTGTGTTTTCTTAGGGTATCCTGAGCATACAACTGCACACAGGTTTATGGTCATCAGCTCTGACCATAATAACATTGGTCAGAATACCATATTGGAATCTAGAGATCTTTGTTTTTATGAACACATATTTCCTTTAAGGTCTGGACCTCGAAAAAGGGTCCATGATGACCTCTCGGATGTTCCATCGACTAGTCACACCCCCAACTTTAGAGTATGAGACTGAACCAAGAAGAAGTAAGAGGGTTAGAACTGAAACAAGTTTTGGCCCAGATTTTTTGACTCTTACGGTAGAGTCTGAACCCCAAACCTACAAGGAAGCTATGACTTCTCCGAAGCTTTTCGGGAAGAAGCTTCATTAAATGAATGGGAGTCCATTCAGCAAAACGAAACTTGGGAGCTTGTAGACTTGCCTCCTGGAAGTAAATCTATAGGTTGCAAATGGGTGTTCAAAAGGAAACTTAGAACAGATGGAACTATAGATAAATATAAAGCTAGGTTGGTAGCTAAAGGCTATAGACAAAAGGAAGGATTAGATTTCTTTGATACCTATTCACCTGTCACTAGAATCACTTCTATTAGGATGTTGATTGCTATTGCTTCAATTTATGATTTGCATATACATCAGATGGATGTTAAAACTACATTTCTATATGGTGAATTGAATGAAGAAATTTATATGGACCAACCTGAAGGCTTTATAGTAAAAGGTTGTGAACACAAAGTATGCAAGTTGAACAAATCTCTATACGGTTTGAAACAAGCACCTAAACAGTGGCATGAAAAACTTGATCATGTTATGATAACTAATGGTTTCAAGGTTAATGAATCTGATAAATGTGTTTACATTAAATCTGTGGATGATTCTTATGTTATTGTGTGCCTATATGTTGATGATATGCTCATATTAGGCAATAACCTTGATATTATTAATACCATTAAAATCATGCTTAGAGATAATTTTGACATGAAAGACTTAGGCCCTACTGATGTAATCTTAGGGATGAAAATCAGAAAGACATCTGATGGATATAGTCTTAGTCAATCTCATTATGCTGAAACCGTATTAAAGAGATTTAATTATGAAAATGATAAACCTGCATCTACTCCATTTGATCCCACTTGTAAATTGAAAAAGAACAAGGGTGAGGGTATTGATCAACTTGAGTATTCTCGCATTATTGGTAGTCTTATGTATTTGATGAACTGTACAAGACTGATATTGCTTACTCGTGAGTAGATTAAGCGGTATACTTGCAACCAGTGGCAGGATCACTGGAATGCTCTCTTCAGAGTCCTACGTTACCTGAGAGGGACCTCAAACTATTGCTTAAGTTTTGGGAAGTATCCTGCTGTACTGGAAGGGTATTGTGATGCCAACTGGATATCAGACTCAGTAGATTGCAAGTCTACTAGTGGGTACATCTTATTACTTGGAGGTGCGTGTGTCTCATGGAAGTCTACCAAACAGACATGTATAGCTAAATCCACTATGGAGTCTGAATTTATAGCCTTGGAAAAAGCTGGAGAGGAAGCTGAATGGATACGATGTTTCCTGGGAGGAATTCCACTCTGGCCCAAGCCTGTGTCTTCAATCGCAATCCTTTGTGATGATGAAAGCTGCTCTTGGTTGCGCAAAGAACAATGTATACAATGGGAAGTCTATACATATACGAAGAAGACACAAGACGGTGAAACAACTACTCTCTACTGGTATTATCTCGATAGACTTTGTAAAATCCAAAGATAATCTTGCAGATCCTTTGACGAAAGGCTTAACCAGAGAGGAAGTTAAACTTACATCGAGGGGGATGGGACTTAAGCTCATTGAATAAATCACCATGAAGGATACTCAACCTTGTGATTGGATTTCCAAGATCAAGGTTCAATGAGACAACTAATTTATGGTGATATTGGGAAAGCACTATCTTTGTCCCTCCCTATGGTGTAACCGTGCGATAGTCTTCCTGCAGAATTACAGGATGATCTTTTGCGATCTTAATGGGTACCATGGCTTTGATTAAAGCGGGGTGTGGCAGGACACTCTTTACGGACTCACCTTTGTGGATGTTGGAAGTGGGGCCGCTTCCTATGAGAATTTGAGCTGATTCTCTAGAGACATTCATTAAGTCCGGGATTTTAGCCCACGGCCAAAATGGGCACAACCGCAAGAGCTTGGCAATTTTGTTTTCTTCGGTTGAGGCATCAAGTGTGGCTGTTATTTCTGAATTGCATTCATTGTTGGTGGTTCAAGACATTGCGTTCACCGTATCAACAAGCAGTTCAGGTAACCTCTCACTAAGTTAAGTTTCAATCTTTGGGACACCTTAGCCTATATTGTTGCCTTATGTTTTATCGTGTTTTATCGACATGTTTTATTATTCATGTGGGGGATTGTTAGAAAAAACGTTTTTAAAAAAATTAATTAAAAATGCATGTACCATGTTTTGATCCCAATACCTATTGCTCCCTAGATGTTTTTTCATGTGAATGAATAAAACATTAGTCCCATATAGACTAAAACACTTAGAGTTTTAGACTTAAATACCATTGGTTTAGCCTTAAGGGCATGGCCCTTTGGGTCTTTAGACCTTTGTGTATGGGGAAATCCCTAGACTATGGCAAGGTTTCCATTCCCTTATTGCATTTCTTTTTGCCTTTCCCGTTCGCGCGGTGCTTCGCACAGAAGCACGCACGCTCGCTCGGGCTCGGGCGCGGGAGAGGGCGAGGGCGTGGGCGTGGGCGTGGGAGTGGAGTGGAGTGGGAGTGGGAGTGGGAGTGGGAGTGGGAGTGGGAGTGGGTGTGGGTGTGGGTGTGGGTGTGGGTGTATCCGACCCATCCTTTCTTTTTACTGAAATTTACCACACGCTTCTCCCACACATGTAAAGAATTTTATTCTTTGCCTTCTCGGTTTTGGATATCCGACAGCCTCGAGAAGCATCTTCTTTTATGCGTGTCACACGGTTTTCTTGACACCTGTACACACTGTTTTCCTCGAGAAGAATCTCGCAAATTTTGAATGCGTGTGCACTGTTCTTTTAACGCGATTTTTACCTTACTTTTGCAACGTTCGAGATGCGTGAATCACGGACAGTCTGTCGTGCTTTGGATTCTCTTCCAACGTTCAAACTTTTTCCACCTATAAATACGAGAGAAGAATTTCATTTTCAACTCATACCTTTCAGAACTCTTCTCTTCTGAAATTCTTCTTCTTCTTTTATGCTTTCAGAAACAATTTATTTTTAAGTTTACATAAACATAAATTCATTTCTTGTCTGAAACAAGTTGTAGTTTACAGAAACATAATTTTGTATAACTACTTCTTTGTTTCGAGAATATTAGTTTCTGAGAGACTTTATTTACTGAGAAATTGTTTTACGAAACATAAATTAGTTTTTACATTTCTCGAAACTATTTGAGTTTCGATTTGTATTTTTTTTTTTATTTCTGCTGCCAAGTTCTAAGGGTTCTCTCTGTGTATGCTACACATAGAGGAGAACTAACAGTAGTTGTATCCTGGAGGTAATTTGTTAATTGCTATAGCATCTCATAGGAGTAGCAGGAAATATTACCTTTAGCTCAGCGTATCTCATACGTGCCTCTACTAAGTTTATTGAGTTATTTGTTACTACTATCAGTGTAATTTAAGTATTATTTCCCATTTGCATTCGATTATTGTAATTAATTCCAACAGATTAATCCAGTAAAAAGCTAGGTTTAGAGTTCCATGTATATTTGTTGACCTCTTCTCAAAAACCTTAGTGTTTCGCACCTTCCAAATGGCCCAACAAATAGCCATACCAAGAGCCACTGAGTACTCATTGTCACCATTTTTTAACCAGCTCTTCAAAAAAGAGGTGAGATCAGTTTGAAGAATACCTTGCAGTCTAAGACCCATTGGAGATGCAAACCAAGCTGCCTGTGCAAAAGTGCATTCAAATAACAGGTGGTGCACAGTTTCGGATTTTTCTTCACATAACACACAATCAGTTGGAGTTCCAGTCACATGTCTGCCAATCCTTTCTGCCACAGCCAAACCATTATGGATAGCCCTCCATATAAAAGTTTTTATTTTCGGAGCCACCTTTTTTGCCCCCCCCAGAATTTTTTCCAGGGGAAGCCGCCTCCTTGGCCTGAACTTTCTCCTTGATTTTGTTGGAGAAGTTTCTGGTAGGATTGAGTAGTGAATTCCCCATGGTCCGTAAGCTTCCAAATAAGCTTATCTCTGGCCCCAGAATTTATCGGAGTATGACTTATCTGAAGGGCTGTGAATTCATCCACATTTTGTAAAATAGTTGCCATATTCCATTGACCTGTATCTTCATCTATAAATTGGTGAACTGTTGTGATAGCAGTACTTCCTTTTTCGGATCTTGTTGGTGCAGCACCGTGAAAAGATTGAATCCATGGGTCAGAGTAAATCTGGATTTCGTGACCATTCCCTACTAACCACATGCATCCTTTCCTTAGTTCATCTCTACTATCAAGCATAACAGACCAGGTGGTAGAGCATTTTCTTTGTTTTTTAACGTCCCCAAAGGACTTGTTCCTCAAATATTTTGCTCTCAGTAACATTGCCCATAGTGATTCAAATTCTTGAAGAAACCTCCATGCTAATTTTGCAACTAAAGCTTTATTGAGGTCCGTTAGAGATCTGATGCCAATTCCACCCTTTTCCTTCGATAGGTTAAACCAATCCCATTTGAGAAAGTGCATCTTCCTCTTGTCTCTATTGTGCCCTCACCAAAAATCTCTAGCAATCCGTGTGAGCTTATTGAGAATAGTCTTAGGGATATTTTGTGTAGCCATGTAGTACACCGGTATGAGAGCAAGCACAGATTATATAAGTGTAGTTCTACTAGCATGGGATAGGTTGTTTCTTTTCTACCCGGTGAGCTTCACCTCAAACTTTTCAATCAGGTAATTGAAGAAGAATAAACTATATCCTTGTTGTAAGATTTTAACACCCAAATATTTATCGTCTTTCTGCATTCTTGAAACCCCTAGAACTTGAATGATCTCTTCAGCATAGGAATCAGGTACACTTTTTGTAAGGCCCGTCCCAAATTTCCAAGGGTATTTGTGTCTTTTTATTAGTAGGGGTAAATTAGTAATTTTATATTTAGAAAAGAAATCTTAATAGTAAATGCATAAAAAACGATGTAACCTAGCATAGTAAATGCATAAAAAACGATGTAACCTAGCATAGTAAATGCATAAAAAAAACGATGTAACCTAGCATAGTAAATGCATAAAAAACGATGTAACCTAGCATAGTAAATGCATAAAAAACGATGTAACCTAGCATAGTAAATGCATAAAAAAACAATGTAACCTAGCATAGTAAATGAATAAAAAATGATGTAACCTAGCATAGTAAATGCATAAAAAACGATGTAACCTAGCATAGTAAATGCATAAAAACTGTAACGATCCTCAAGCTCGTCAACGCTATTAGACTAGTCAAGTGTCGATTTAGCCGATAATAACTCGATTAGTTTAGCACGAACGTTAATTAATAGAAATTAATCTAACAATGATCTAGATACGAAACTAGTATCAATGAATAGGTCTCGAAAAGTTACGCGGAATGGACTACTCAAAAGTGTCGTTCGAATACCGGAAAAAGAAGATATAATCGGATGAGTATGAAGGGAAGATTAGTTATTTTGTAGACAAATCGCCTTGGCTGCCCTTATCTTTTGGTCGGGTGCCTTTAACATTTTGGTCGACCTTATCTCCAAAAAACATATCGAGAAGAATACATTTCTCTCTTTTCTTTCTCTTTCTTCTTCTTTCATCTTCTTCTCTGCTTCCCCTCTTTCTCTTCTCTGTTCTTCTTCTACTTCTTATTTCTTCGTTCTCTTCTCCTGTCGTTTATCAGTGAGATCAATTGGGAAGATAAGTTGATGATGTGTAGATGTTCAAGGTGAAGGTACTGCTATGAAAAATAAAAGAGAACTATTATGGATAGTTGGTGTTCGTGAGGAATATAGAGAAGCAGTTATGGTTTTGATTTTAGGATACAATTCTGGAAATTGATTAAGGGTTTAGAAGTCGGATTGAAGGTGGGTTTGATATGAATTAAGAGTTCGGGTTGAATTTGAAGATAATGCCGATGAATTGAAGAATTAGGTTTTGTAGCTTTATTTTTGGAGTTGTTTGGAATTGATCAGTGAGTTGAGTTGGTGATAGTAAGAGAATAAAAGGGTTTTTGTTTAATTAGAGTTTTGAAGTTAATTCGGCGGAGAATCATTGTGGATATATGAATTAGGGTTTCAGTAGTGTTGTAAAATTGAATTCGAAGATGAAATTGATACTTTAGGGGATTAATTGAAGATGGGTCTTGTAGATTGAGAAAAAAGGAGATCATTTAGTATTCAGTTTCCAATTCACAGTGAAGAAAACGTGAATTAGGGTTTCATGTGTTCTTCCCCAAATTTGGAAATTAGGGTTCCGGCATCAGTGAGTGGTGAAATAACAATTCAAAGAAGATTAATGTTGGGTAAGTGTCTTTGTTGCTTAATCTCACTTTTGAAGTTCAATTATTTAGTTGTATGTGATTGAATAGATTCAGATGGAAACATAAATAGAGATGGTGGTGTTAGAATGGTTGCAGGTGGTGATTGAGAAGAAAATATGTTTAGGGTTGGTGTTAAATTGTTTATGTAAATGGGATGTTTTTGAATGAGAATTGAGATGGGTGTAATTGAATAGATATATGTGATCTGTGACAGGTAAAAAATTGATGTTGTTGAATGAATGAGGGTCAGTTCATCCATTTTAACTCAGTTGGTGGTTTGAAGTGGTTGTGATTGAGTTGGAATGAAAATAGATTTTGGAAGTGTAATTGAACCTCAAGTTACTAGTGGTGTATGAGTTCAACAGAGGAAAAGGAGGTTGTTGTGTTGTTGGTTAATTAGGTGAAAGATTAGTGATAATGTTTGTGTAATGGTTTGGTTGTGGATGAACATGATGAATTGAATAGTAAGGTTCTAACAAGAAGTATAGTTTTGAGGTTTGGCTAAGTTGTGGATGCTTGAGTTAAATTGCTAGGAAATTGAATATGAACTGCAGGTGAGTATAGATTGTCCAAAGTTGTTGAGCTATGGAAGGGGAGTTGTTGTAATTGCAGGTGTATGTGAAATGGTTAGTTGTGATTGTGGATAATAAGATGTTGATTTTGAGATTGTTGTAACTGGCGTTAGATGAATGTTAGAATGTTACAGGAGACGAGTTTTAGCAATGGATTGATGTTATTGAATCTGGTGATGATATGGCAGGTGGTATGTTTGTTGAATAGTAATGGTGGTAGGAACTGAAATGAGAATGATGATTGGTAGTATCCGTAGTGAATCTGAAATGGCAGTTCATGAGAGTGGTGTTGTCCTTGCTGTGGTGGAGAAATTGTAGGTAATATGAAGTGAGTATGATCTCAACAGAACTGTTGAAGTGGTGCTGGTTGAATGGTAAATGATGAGTGAGCAACTGTGTTAGAAATCGATGATAGAAGATGAATATGAATTATGCTACAACCAAGTACAATCTTACATGAAGTTGCAGGTGGTTTGGTATTGCAGTTGAAATGGTTATTTGATTGGGATTGTATTAATGGCAGTTCTTGAGAATGAGGTTGTTGGTCCAGAAATGAACTGTAATGGATGCAGGTGGGGATTGTGTTACATATGATGTATGGATGTAGAAAGGGTGTAACTTGCAACTGTAATTGCAGGTAAATAGAATTTGTATTTGTGAATAAGTTGTGAAGTATATTTAGACAAAATAATTGAATTGCTTTTGAGTTGTTAAGAAGATGATGTTATTTGACTAAGTCGAATCAGGTTGAATCGGTTTTGACCCACTGAGTCATTAGTCTCGACTCATTGAACCTTTGACCAGGACCTTGACGTGACTTGGACGTTGACTATAGTTGACTCTTGACTGTTAGTTCAACCGTTAGTGCCCGTTAGATTGACCCAGTTGGGCCAGGCCCTTATTAATGGGTTTGTTTAAGTGGGCTTGGGCTTTAAACTAGTTATCTTATATTGATGTTTTGGACCACTTATGGTCCGAATTGACCTTTGGCTTCTTCTACAAAGTTGTAGACATTCATAAGACTTAGCTAATAAATTATAAAACCAACCAAATTGAATTAATAAACCTTAGATTTGCTAATAATAGATAATGAAAAGGTGTAGAATCATAAATGGGCCTACAATTGTGAGATGGAACTATATGATTCATGTATGAGCCATTTTGGCTAGATTCTTAGACTTCTTGTGTGATTAACAGTTAGTTATTAACAACGATCGACTCAAAGAATGAACCAGTGGATCGTGGATCTCGAGATAGGCGTGGCTTGTCATCAAAAGGTGTGGGAATGCATTTGACTCTTTAGTAATCATTATTGTTGCTTTTATAAAAGTTTATGCTTAACAAACTCATGCATTGTCTGTCCGTGCATTTCATGCTTTGTTTAAAATGTATTATGATAATCCTGTTGATTCTGTGAATCTTTCCACGATTTGGAAAGGACTTGTATTATTTTGTTGTCAATATGAATTGTTATGGGAAATGAGAATTTCCACTTGTGGTATATAGGATACGCTCCTTCACATTTATATCTACTTTAATTCAGCTTTTATTGTTTAGAGTTGGTCACCATGGTCTTGGTGGCATCCATAGCTATATAGGTGTGAATTGCCGGTATTTAGAGGTTCACAACCATATTAGTACATTGTTTGACGAAGGAGTTTGTTCCATATACATGTATGATTACTTCAGTGACTTAGTTACTATTTAATGTTTCGGAAAAACATGTATTGTTTTCCAAATCTTGCCTATGATTACTTAGAAGTTTAAATGTTAATTATTCCCACTTCAATTTCTGTGACAGATCAGGGTTGCGCAGCTAAAGCTTCAAGAGTTGACTTCGCTAGTTGATTAACTTCGGTTATATTTATTATGTTGTATATTTTATTTAAAAACCAAATGACTATTATATATGTATCATTTGAGAGAAGATCTTGTATATACATTTCTGAGCGGGGTTAGCTTTGGGTTAAGTTCTGTATCGCATTTCTTAATTGAATGCTTTAAGTACATGTCTTAGAAATTTTAGTGCCTCTATATTTAGTTAATTTCTTGGATTAGTCAGCTGCTAGCTTAGGGGTCGCTACAAAGTTGGTATCAGAGATCACTATTAGATCTTAAATGGGAATAGTTAGAATTAGCCAGTGCCAGTTAGTGAACTAGATTAACTTAGAACTGGGTTGGGCTGTGAGATAAATATTAATCACTAAAAGCTATTAATAATTTAAAGAATCATTTGATTGACTTGTTTGTTTGGTTGTTTGTGAAATGAAGTAAAAATTATAGGGTACACCTGTACTTTAGTTGATAAGGATTTGAGAATAATTAATCCAAAAAGTATG